>BSBK01007577.1:387500-994683 GCA_027943335.1 Chamaecyparis obtusa | reverse complement strand
ATAAGTTTTTGCAGCTTGAGGATGGAGGTGTTGTTATATTCTGTAGCAATGCTCCTTGTTTGATTAAAGGAAAATGACCTATTACTCTTGATGGTAAAACTAGTACTAATGATGTCTTGTATGTTGAAGATTTAAGTCATAACTTGCTGAATGTTGGAAAGATATTAGATAAAGGTTACAAATTGAAATTCATGAATGAAATCTGCAAAATCATTGAAAGTAGAAGAAATCTTATTGCATCAAATACATAAACTATGATAATCTATTTCATTTGAGAACTATTGAGAATAAATATTTGATTGGTAAGATTGATGATAGTTGGTTATGACATAGAAGACTTTTTCATGTGAAATTTGATAATATGGTGAAGATTAGCACTAATCATGTTGTGAGAGATTCTCCCAAACTATTAAAGCTTAATAATATGTGCAAAGAATATCAATTGAGAAAGCTAACTGGATCTACTTTTAAGAAAAAGATATATTTTTTAAATGGATTGTTGGATTTAGTACATACATATCTATTTAGTCCTACTAAGACAAGAAGCTACTTCGGTGATAGATACTTTATGATGTTTTTTGATGACTATTCAAGGATGACGTGGGTTACATTTTTGTAAGAGAAATTAGAAGCCTTTCAAAAAATTTAGATATTCAACATACTGGTGGAGATTGAATTCAGAAGAAGATTGAAATGTCTGAGATCAAATAGAGGTGGAGAGTTTACATCTGATAATTTTTATGCATTTTGTGAAGAACATGGGATAAAGAGATAAAATTTTGCACCCCAAACCCCGCAACAGAATGGTGTTGTTGAGTGAAGGAATCAAACTATTCTAGACACAGCTAGAACTATGATGATTGAAGGAAAAGTACCACAAATCCATTAGAGAGAAGCAGTGTGCACTGCAATATATACTTTAAACCAAGTACAGATTAAGCAAGGAGTTGTTAAGACTTCTTTTGAACTTTGGTATGGTCATATTCCTATAATGAAATACTTTAGAATTTTTTGGAAGTAAAAGCTATATTAAGAGGGATGAAGATACTAGAAAGTTTGATCGTATAAGTGATGAAGTAATATTTCTTGGTTATTCTACAAAGAGAAAGGAATATAAATTTTATAAATATAGACTAAAGAAGATTGTTGAACTTGCAAATGTCAAAGTTGATGAGAATGAGCAGAGATCAGAAAGGAATTGTAGGCATGATATGACCGAAGATGACAATCAAATTGTGGAAATGCAAAATCAGAATTAGGATGGATTGAAAGAACATAGAGAATTGGAAGGAAACAAAGTGAAAGTTAATGCCAAAGGGTCTGCTACACAGTGTATACCAAAAGCTCCAAGGTATGTAAGGATTAATCATTTAGAAGATATCATTATTGCTTATAAGAATAGAGGTGTTGAGACTAGAAGAAGAATTTCTAGAGATGAAACTTGTTTGCTATTTGAATTTGAGCCTAAAGATGTTAAAGAAAAATGTATTGATCAGAGTTGGATGAAAGTAATGAAGGAAGAACTTGATAAGATTGAAAAGAACAAGAAATGGATCCTTGTTCCCAAACCTACTGACAAGAATGTGATTGATACAAAGTGGGTATTAATAAATAAGGTGAATGAAGATGGTAAAGTAGTTCAAAACAAAGCAACACTAGTATGTAAAGGTTATTAAAAAATGGAAGGTATAGATTTTATTGATACTTTTGCTCATGTTTCTAGACTTGAAGCTTTTAGACTACTTCTTGCATATGCATCTTATTACAAATTTAAGGTCTATCAGATGGATGTTAAGTTTGCATTCTTAAATGGTGAACTAGAGGAAGATGTTTATATTGAGTAACCTGATGGTTTTATTCTAACCGAAGAAGGAGATATGGTTTAAAAATTGTAGAAATCTTTATATGGATTAAATCAAGCTCCTAGAGCCTAGTATGCTAGATTGGGAAAATATTTAACAAAGATTGGTTTTAGGAAAGGTACGTCAAACAGTAATTTATATTTCAAAATAGTTGATGGAAATGTCTTGATTGCTGAAGTATTTGTTGATGATATCATATTTGGTGGAAATGATGAGTTGAGTAGAGTTTTTGACGATGAAATAAAAAAGAATTTGAGATGTCTATTATCGGTGAAACAAAACTCTTTCTTAGATTGCAAGTTACACAACTAGATAAAGGAATTTTCATTACTCGGTCTAAGTATGTCAGAGAATTATTGAAGAAATTTTGTATGGAATATTCAAAACTGATAGGAACCCCTATGGTTACTTGTAAGATGACTAAGGATGGTGATTCTTCTTGTGTTAATCAAACATTGTATAGATCTATGATTGGTGGACTGCAATATCTAGCTTACTGTAGACCAAACATGTTGCAAGATTTCAAGCTAAACCAAAGGAATCTCATATGGTTGTTGTGAAAAGAATTTTTAGAAATTTGAAGGGTATAGTTGACTATAGATTATGGTATGCCAAATATGACAACTTCATTGTATGTGCATACATTGATGTCAACTGGGCAGGTAATATGGATGATAGAAAATGTACTAGTGGAGGTGCATTCTTCTAGGGTAAGAAATTAGTTTATTGGACTACTAAGAAAAAAGATTGTATTTCTCAATCTACTGCTAAATTTGAGTATCATTTTTTCTATAATTAACTATAATCAAGCTATTTGGATGAAGCAAATGTTGAAGGACATAAGGATAAACATTGATGAACCTTTTGTTATTCATTATGATAACTCTAGTTCTATAAATATTTCAAAGAATCATATTTTACATTCAAAGACAAAGCATATTTTTATTAAGTATCATGTCTTGAGGGATAAGGTAAATGAAAAGGAAATGAAGTTGTAATTTGTGTCTTCTAAGGAAGAGATTGCTGACATCTTTAGAAAGCCTTTTCTCAAGGATAATTTTGAGTATCTTAGGGAAAATTTTGGGGTGATAGCCCCTTTGAATTAGAGCTAATGATGTTGAGGATAGAATCAGTCCAGAAAATTTATCAGAACATTATTTTCTAGATTGATGAGTTTTGGGGACTACTCCTTAGGGGGAGTAGTTTTATGGCTATTTCTTGATTTGGTACCTTCTATAGCTTTGGTCCTTTTCCATTAACGTCAAAGGGGGAGAAGTTGTGTGAAAAATAGAAGAAATATCAAAGATTGTAGAGATTGTGTTGAAGCTGGATATTCAAAGTGATCAAGTGGATATAATGCAACTATACTTTTAGAGTGATCAGGTGGATATAGAGTTGACTTTGTGTATTGATCATTTTTTAACTACATATGTTACCATCAATGCCAAAGGGAGAGATTGTTAGAAGATTGTTGAGCATGTCAGAGTTTTGGATTTGGGTGTGTTGACATTAATATTTTATCATTGATGTCAACATACTTGTTGTTGTTTCAGATCGTGTATTCAGGATGTTTGATAAGGAGGATTTTAGTTGTTCAAATTCTATGTTGAATATCTTGAGATGCGATGGTGAGGTATTGTTTTGAGATGTTTTTAGATCATCTACAGAGGTTCGCAGAAGTTGGTTCAATAGTTTGAGTAAGATATTATTGAGTTTCTAGTTACTAGTGTCACAATGTTCCTGTGACCAATGGATGAGTATTTGGTTCGGTATGACTTGGATTTGATGTTTCAGAGGTTGTGAAGTTGGTGATTGCATATTTTCTTATCATTGTGCTCATAGATGGTGTTGTTCATGACTCAGAGTACAACAAGCTATCTTTTGTTATGTCTGAGTTTGATATCTTAGTGTTCTTGTTGACAAGAGATAAAGATGAGTTTAAATTTTGTATTGGAGATGATGTGAAGGTTTTGGATTGTATTCATGTTTCTTGTTAGTGTTCTTGGATTGTGTGATGATCATTTTGTTGGTTCACATTGGTTGAGATGATCATATTTGTAGCTTTAGTAGTGTTTTACTGTTTCTTCATTTAGGTCCTAGATGACTTAATGAAGTAACATGTTGCAATTCTTGAAGTTTCTTTAGTAGGACTTGTATGTATTCAAGGCTAAAGATTTGGGTCCTATATAAGTCTTATCCAACTTGATTTGGATTGCATTGTAGATTGAGCATAATGTTTATATTTTTTATTGTATTAGATCTCAGCTGACCTAGTGGTTGGTTATTCTTTATAATTAGTATAAATGAGAGATCATTTTGTAATTGAGAGTATGTATGAAAGAGAGAGGATTGTGTATATGTGTGTTCTACACTTAAGGTAGAGTTTGTACTTTATTGGAACTATATTGGCATAGGAGATGTTATTTGTCAGTTCGATTGTAAAGGATTGTATGTCCACCCCATTATAATTGAAGATAGATAGGTGAGCCTAATTGAGGGCCACACTTGAGATTGTATTGTGAGTAGTGAGCTCTGGGCAGTGAACCTACAAATTGGGATGTAAGCCTGTAGTTGCAAGTACATCCTTTGTTCTCTATTTTACTCTTAACTGGCTAGAAATTTTTAATTAAGTACACTCATCTAGTGGGTTTGATTCCCACCAAGGTTTTCCTTTAACTGGGTTTCCTCAAGAACAAATCTTTGTGTTTTGTGTTGTTTGTTCTGGACCTTGCATTATTATTTATCTTTCAGATCTAAGTGGCTAAAGTGAAATTAAAGTAATTAGGTACACACAACAGATTCACCCCCCCCCCTCTCAGTTGTGCTTGCCTCCTTTTAGGCCTAACATTATTGTCATCCTTCTAATTAGATTGTGTATGGGATGTTGTTCTTTGGTTGTGTCTAAGAAACCATCATAAATTGCGCTTGTCAATAATCTAGTGAAGAAATGATATATCTTCCAAATATACAAAATGTAGTGCAATGTATATGTTAATTTATTGATCTTGATTCTCTTTTGTATTTGAACATTATGGGGCATACAAGTTACTTTCTTCATACCACTTTCTAATTTGATTAAGCAATTATAGAAACTTGCAAACCAACTTAACCTATTAGGGTGAAATTAAAACTTCATTTCATAAATTAAACTATAAATGAAAATGGGATAGCTTAGAAATAAAATGGTGAGCTCATTTTAATTCAATATTTTATACTGAAATGGTATGTGGTTGTCCTTTTCTCTGCATAATTTTTTTTCTCGATTTTGTTTTAGTGGAAGATGATTTGGAATTCTTGTTCGCCTTGTTAATCTAAATGTGTATCTATGCCATGTCATTTGGTAAAACATCAATCATTTGTAGTTCCACCAACATACAAATATGGATTCAAATTCTTGTAAATATAGATCATTGGCTTCTTTATTGAAATTCTTATCGCATGGGTGGTTTGACAAAAGAAAAAGGTACAAGTTGTAACACTTAAACTCACTGGGAACAAATTTAACATACCTATTTTGGATTTATGGGAAAAGTATTTTAAATGAATCATTACAAATATAACAACTTGTGCTTGAGTGTTTGACCATTTCACCATTAAGTTTACATATATAAAAAGGGAGAAATTTGTGATTAAAATAGGTGGCTTATTTGTTAATTTTATTGCAAATTCTTTCTTGTAGGTTAAATTGTACCTACAAGATGTGTGAACGAGTCTAGACTAAAATATAGAATTATTTGATGTGTTGCAAAGGATGATAATTACAAAATGAAACTAATTTATATCATGCTCCTTGGGTTTATGTAACTATAATTCCTGAGACAAGTGTTTTTAGTTTCTTCTTTTTCATTATTTTATACCCTTACTTTAGATGAATATGGAAATTTTTAATTGAAGGGTGTTGAATGTGTGCTTTCAAAGAAGGGTAGGAAATGAAATTCTCTTACGCATTCTACCTACCAATAGAAGATGATTTTAATTATTTTGGCCAAAGCTCTTGTATATGTATTATTTTATATGTTGGTTATTGGTTTAACTCCTTGCAACATAGTGTTAGTTACTACATAGACATTGGTGTTATGTATTTTAGTTCACTATTGCACTAAGTCCATCCAATCCACTAGTTCCAAGTTGGTAGGCTTCTTGGATAGGGTTGACGCACTCTATGTGTCAGGTTGAGCCTCACAGGAGCTAACAACTATGTGTTTGGGTGGAAAAAAGCACTTGGACCATACTCTCATCTCGAGTATTGTAGATGGATAGAGGTCCAATGGCTAAAGGAGACATGGATTCGTATCTCATGTATTCATAATTTGTCCAATATGGCCCATTGTGTTAAATGATGTAATTTGGCATTCTATTTGATCTATATTGTGTACTTGATGCTCGACAAGTAGTTCAACATCCATTTCAGCTCCTTGATATAATATGAACTAGTTGTTATTTGTATTTGTACTAATGGGGTATTCGACAGTTTTGGTCGACACCTCTTCTTTGTTTATGATATCATGTATTTACTTACACTTATTCAACATGTAGGTCGAACTATGTACTTTATTTTCATGGATTACATGAAATTATTTTGACACCTCACTATGTTTATTTGACTCTTGACTTATTTGAATGACTTTTATGTGCTTTTAGCAAAATGCTTATATGGCACATGTTGTAGAAGAAGCAGTTTTTACATGTTATATGCTTGTTAAGAACTTTTTTCTTGCATAATTTTCTGATCTTTTCCATTCATTTGAGTAGGGCCTCTTAACAAGGTTTTTAGCAGTCCAAACACATTTTTTCTTCAACCTCCCTTCCATTTCATTCTATGTCATCAAGTAGTCTGAATCCCTAATTTTTTATGTTCTTCAAATTTCTTCTCTTTGGACTGTCTATTTGTCAACACCATCTTTAAATTCAAGTTTCTAGAGCATAAGGAAATAAATAGAAAGTATGATGAATGATAGTGTTTCTTTTCTTATGCTTTCTATCATTCATTTTGATGAGGGATTGTGATCCAAAATGTTGATGTATAAACAATCACACAATCAAATTTAAAAACAAAGGTAGATTCTCTTATAGATTGTGGAAATCTACTTGCTCTTTCTTAGATCCATTTTGTACAAATCATGTTTAATGTTTTACCTTGTAAAAGCATCAATTCTTCATCATCACATCCATGACCTTCAAATATTCTCTTATGCCTATTGGGTTGGCGAGTAGAAGATATGTGGAAAGAAAAATGAGCCCGTATTAATTTTAAATGCCTTGAACACTTTACCTTATTGAAACATATATCATATTATTTAAAATATCATTTTTAGGTTTTTTATTCTCAACTCATGTTTCATTCCTGATGCATAATAAAATCATTTAAAATTAAATGAGTTAAATAATTTTACTCTTCACCAATCTTTATAGTCAAATGTTAGTATTAACATTATTCAAATCATAAAAACATTGACAACATTAACTTGATCAGGAATGATTGGTGGACAAAATTTGAATTGCAGCTCGGGTGAGAAACTCTATGTTGGCCCTTTGTTCCAGGCGACTAGAAATAAGGAAGGTTCACAGTCTACGAATGACTCTACTAGTGTTCGGGGTGATGGAGTTGATGTTGGGGACCCACATGGGGGTGTCAATAAATGTGGGGAGGTCCTCCATGTGCTAGTAATATGTCTTCCTTAGTCCAAATTCCTGTAAACACCTCACGCCCTTGGCCTTTCCTTTTTGGCGTTAAACCTAGTGGGAAATCTTCCTTCCCTCAAGCATGAAACATCTCTGATCCTTCCCAAGGGAAGTTTTCAATTGTTGTCCCCAACCCAGTTATTTATCACAATATTGCCCTTATGGCTCTCACATTGGTCAAAAAATTTATGGGTCCCAGACCCAATATTGATGTTGTGCAGGTTTTTGATAAGAAAAATTGGGACCTTAAGGGACAAGTAGAAAGTGTTGCCATGCCAGAGGTATTTCTCTCCTTTTCCTTTTCTTTCCAAGAAGATATGTCGAAGGTTTTATGCGGCATTCCTTGAATGGTCGGTAAATCAGCCTTGGCCCTCTAGAAATGGTCACCCAAGCTAGATTTGAATGAATCCTTTGTCCAAGCCACAATGACCTTTTTGAGGTCTTTACCCAATTAATAGTACATATAGTCTAGTTAAGAACTACAACATTCATGTTTAAAACTACCCGAATAAGGGATTTAAAAACTCTAGCTAAAGAGCTATCTTGTTAGAGGATTTTCACTTCAGATCTATTAAGATCCTACTCACCCTATTAGGAGTGATCCCGCTAAAGGATTTCACTTTCCAATCTATTAGAATCAACAAGTAGATAATGATCTAATATTTGCACTCAATGCATGACAATCCAATGAATTCTAGATCAATTACAATTCTATGAATACTTTATTGTCTCTTTACTATCTCCAACAATCTTCACATATCATCGCAACAACACTGCAACTCACTCCAACATTAATTCTTAACCATTTATATACTTGTTCTAGGTTGGTTCTAGAACCCTAAATCATTTTACAAGTCGGCCTCAAATCCAACTTATCATTAAGAGAGAATGTGCCAAAATAAAAATTATACAACTTTGATGTCGACCTAAAACATTAAAATTAGAAAATATGTCAACCCGCCACAAACATTCAACCACAACACCGATCTAACCAACTATGTCCATTGGTTCACTATTCTAACTGCCAGTTTCACTTCAATCTTCAATAACTTTCAAAATTATTCAAAATAACTCATGTGATCGTATGAATAAATAGATATGCCTTTGTAAATGTTAACTTTATGACTGCGCAGCTTAACTCAATCATCTTCTCCAGAAATAATTCATTGTTGTTTTCTTTCTACACTGTCACCAATTGACTTGACACTTAGTCATTCTTCAATCAAATCCTTCAATTCTATTGGTAAATCTGTTAGCTTGACATAAACAAAACATGTTTCCAGCAATGACAACACCCCAACATACTCATGTGACCAAAACACATATGACCTTCATCAAATGCCAACACTTTGCCTTCTTCAAATTTTTAACCATATGTCCATTTTAGGCACCAAAATGAGATGTGCAATGTGATGTTTGTGTATGCAATGTTTGTTTTAAAGAACCAAAAAAAGATATGAATGAATTTTAGATTAAAAGGATTACCCTATTTCCAAACCACATGCTAAAAAAGAGAAGTTAGTACCAAAAAGGCCTAGCAATTAGTTCTCATAAGCATAATTAGTACTCACATCAACACACATATTACCATACTTATTTGATAGCTTGATCAATTGGTCTATATACAAATTATGGAGCTCTTCCTATCCAAACTCTACTTGCAATCAATCAATTGCAAATTTGTGAGATGGATCTCAAATTTTCTTTATATGTCTCTCTCTCTCTTTCACTATTCTACAAGTTCTTGGACTTTGACCTTTTTGTGCTTAGGAGGACCATTGTATTTTGTCGTTATAGTCAAGTGTGTCATTTCATTACAGAGGATGTTTCTTTCAAAGCTATCAAGTGTAGCTTTCTAATATAGAGAGTGTGTAGACAGAGAAGAGAATTTAAGATAGAAGAGAAATTTGTAATTGGCCAAGTGTGTTGTTTTGTCAGGATGACTATGGTAATCCATTAAGGTATTTGTGTTGATGCAAGGATGTATGTGTCGATTGCGAATAATGTTTGTGGCGACCCAGTATGTAAAGTGCATCAATCAAATTTTTGTTACCTGGGAAAAATAATCACAAAGATTGGGTATACAAATAATAGAATTTTAATAAAAACACAGTATATCGATATTTTAGAATAAGAGATAATCAACTGTCACAATAAAAATCAATAGATATAATAGCCCATAGATCCAAAACACAGAGAATAAAATTACAATAAATATGGAAAAGATGCGCAATGATCCAATGTGCTAAGTGAGTTGATCTTTGTGGATGAATGTGATCATTCTGATGTGTGAGCATCTTCTAGTTGTGTCGAATGCGGTAATTTGATTATGCAAGTGTGTCTCTGAAACTTGTATCAATGTAAAAAGAAACCTATGTCTACGTCGAAACAAAGAAATTGTCAATTTTAAAGGGTTCGTGCTTTACATCGGGTTCACCATTTTGTAATTGGGTAATGGAGATTAATAGAAACCTATAATAACACATAAAATATCAACTACAAAGAGATTGTTATAGTAATTAGTCTTTCAATACTCAAGAAAGGATGCAAGATAAATAATAAATATAATCAGTTAAACATTATGAAATCAATCCAAAACATGAATATGAAAACCTATGAAATCCTTCCTTTTTGTTCTCCTTATGAAATGTGGGCTCTCAAAATTGAGCTCAACATCGTGCCAACATAAGAATCCAAAGAAATTGTGGTTACCGAAATCAAAAGTTTGGCTCTCTATTTATAATATTTCAGGGGTTTCAACTAAGAATCCATGATGGAAGGGTTGATTGAATGTGATTGGGGAGTTGAACTCAGAGTGACTGGGAGTTCAACTCCGCTTGAATACCTTGATTGAGAGATTGATTGTTCTACCAGCAAATAGATTGAGAGATGACTTGAATAGACAGGTGAGTTAACAAATAGTATGGATGAGTTAACTGATTGCACCTCAATTAGAAGACTAAATTGACTAGACTTAAATAATTGTTGAAGGGGGAATTAACAATGAGGGTTGAATAGTTATGAGAGAGAATTGTGTAATGAATTGAAAGTTAGTATGAGTTAGCTTTGGAGGAATAAATCATGATTAAATAAATAAATAATATTTATTTATGAGATGAATAATTAGTTTTTGATTAAGGAAAACAGGTTTTAAAGGGTGCCTAAAACCCTTTACACATCAAAATATTTTCAATGAAGCTTGAACAAAAGATACAACAGACCAACGATGAAACAGGTCATCAACCCAAATAAGGTGACCAGGGTGGCCTCACAGATAACACAGTACACTTCTGCCACCTAATAAAATTCAATAAAACCAATTAGGACCCCTTAATCCCAATAGAGTGAGATCTAAGAAGTCGATTAGAGGGCTGCTGGGAACATTTGCATTTTTTACCTTTAACCTTTGTCCAACCTTCCTCTAGTAGAGAAGCCTCCTTCTCCCAATCCAAAGCATCGACATCTGACCCAACTGGAGAAGTAGGCAAAACCACACCAGAAACATTGCCCACTAGAACTCAACCAGTAGAGGGAGGGGTAGCAGTAGCAGCCACATCCAACAACGGATCAATAGCCTGGTTAAACAGAGCAGGGCTACTAACGCCATCAACAACCACAGATGGGGGGGAATCCTTAAGAGAAGAGTCTTTAAGGATAGAGTAATGCTAAACCAAAGCCCCAGACCACCAAGAAGGTCTTTTCTTTTATTTCCTCAATTCCACAGGGAAACGCACAGTAATATGTCCAGTCCCAGAGCAAACCCTACAATGGAAAAGAATTCCTTCATAGTCTAGAGTCTGAATCCAAGAACCATTAGGGACCTCAAGTTTGATCTTCTTAGGGAGGCCCTTCGAAGTATCAACCACCAAGAGGATGCAAGCGTAAGTAGTATGAAAAATATTAGATGATTTAGAATCCACCATTTGGAAGTCACCAATGGCATCTCCCACAGCTTTAAGAACTGAAACCATCCATAGGTGAAGGGGAAGATTTGGGAGCTTGACCCAAAGAAGCATATGAGAAAAGGATTCAAATGTAGGGTTGAACCCTCATGCTAGGGTTTGGCCAACAAAGGGTAATGATCCTCCCAGCTGAAGCAACTACACATAATAGCCCTCCTATCATCAGCAGCATCAAAATTTACTATGAAAAAACCCCTAGCCATAGGGTAAATCTGGACAAATTCAGAACTCAATGGGTCCTAGTGCTTAGATATCCAAGCATGAAGAGCCTGAAGGGAAGGCCAGAAGCCTCAAAATCTGAAAATAGTTTCCCTCTCAGAGAAGTCCTCAATCATATGAGCAATTTCTTCATCTATCTTAGCCCCCAATTCCAATCAGATAGGAATGCTAACTGGGATAGGAGTAACAACCGATGACAAAACTAGACTATCCACAATCGAAACCCCCAATCCATGGACATCAACTTCAAAAGCTGCCACATCCACAAAAGAGGCAGCTTTACCACCTGCAGCAGAAGTAGAAGCCCTAACCCTCGTTCTATTGCCAGATGAGCCAAGCAAGGGCCAAACAGATGTGACCCCAATAGAAGGGTCAACTAAGGAAGCAGAGCAGGAAGGAGCCATGGCAGCGCACGCAAGAGCACAAGAGTGTGGGAGCAGCACGACAGCCTGCAAGAGCAGCACCGGAGCGAGAGCGCGCGGGTACAGAGATGAATAATTAGTTTAATTAGATAAATATAATCTATTTAATTGTGAGATGTATTTGATTTAATTATTACATAAATGAAATAATTAGAAAAAGCGAACATTAATTAAATGTGGTTATTTAGTTAATTGCATAACATAGGTAATAATTAAATAATGTTTTAACAATTTAATCAGTTTATAGATGAATATTTGATGAAATATTGCTTGGACATTTAATAATTAAGGTAATTAATTAAAATTGTTTAATTATAGAATTTAGGAGAAATGTTGATTTTCACTTTGGAAAATGGTAGAAAGACATGATTTATTAAATAACAAAGATTATTAAATAAATTAAAGAGGAATGTTAGTAGTGTCATCACATTAAGGCGACAGGCCATTTATACATGTCTACATATAAGTGGTGAGAATACAATTTATTTTTGTCATATTCTTTCTCTTATTATTTTGCTTTCTATTCGACTTCCAAATCTTGAGTGACCTTCATAGACAAATGTTACAAGAATCATCACTGGATAATGGTATGAATTTTACTAACAAAATCCCAAGACATTTATAAGAAAATTAATCCTCAAATAAAATGGAATTGGTAAGCTTTTAGAAAGAAAAGTCAATAACCTTAATTCATAAATAAAAATAAAATATAACATGGATCCATAAAAACTAAAGAATTATGAAGAATAAATTTAGATAGGATAGAAATTGGAAGAAATTTTTATTAATAAGTGATTTAATGTATGAGTGCTTAGTCATGATATTTTTCTAGCTAGGAAATCAACTATCAATCCAAAGTTATTGTATTTAAATGTCATAATATTTTAAGGGTTTGAGTGATGATAAATTCCACATTATCATCTAAAACAATATAGAGAACATACTAAATAAGTTGGAGAACATATATATCTAGAATCTACATAGAGAAGACTGAGCATGTAAGATAATCAAACTAAGTTGTGTGGCATTATTAAAGGAAAAAGACATTGAAATAGTAAACAAAATGGTGTCTTTTAAAAAATAAGGAGTGGACCGCATTGAAAAACAAATTTATAAGGAATGGTTTTATATCTAGAAATAATTTATATAGAAGTGATAAAATGGATAAATACATTTTAGACTAGAGATGCATAACTATTACTAAGTATTTAAATACACAGTATTAAAACTAGAAGAGCAATTGAATGAAAAATAAAGGATTCCTAGTTTGCATGTTTAAGCTACTATTCTTTTCTATTTTCCAACATTTCAAGTAGGTCTATGCCTATTTCACATCGTGAATTAATCATATTATTCCTACTTTGCGAGCCTAGATTTTGGCAATAGGTGCAAGCATCTATTTCACCATGGTTTTTCCTTTTATGGTATTCTTATGTGTTGATTTATGTTTATGATTGGATAAGTTACTTCATTATCAAGGGAAGATTGGTATTTAACAAGGTTGAAAATTACATATATTGATTCACCCCCCTCTCAGTAGATCTATGTGCTTAACTTATTATAATTTTAGCTTGATCTTTAGTTGACTAATTAAATAACTTAAATAAGAGGTGAAATGAAAATTAATAGTATTTGGTATGAATAGTTCTTTTGGCTCATGTTTACAAGTGATATCAACACACTTTGAGCTACCACACTTACAATCTCAAATAGTTGCAACAACATTTGTGGCATTGTCGCTCTAAATTAATTTGAGTAATAAAATACTCTTAAAGATAAAAAGAAAGGAATGGGAAATCCCCCTCAGATTGCTAATTAAGAGTATAAATATAATGAACCGAAAAACACTAGTACAAACATAGAAAACCTCAATTAGGATTTTGAGATGTATGTGATTTGATTTGATTTAAATACTTATTCTTATATGGAAATGTGATGCTAAATTTTTTCACATATCGGTTAAGGTTGACATAATCATAGCATTAAGGATTATATGGTTTAAGAAAACAAGCACTAATCATGATGATCAATAGCTCTATGTGCTCCTATTTGCAAGTATAAATCATGGAGGAAAACTCTAGGTAAAAGGGCCCTTGAAAGGGTTGCATACCCACTTTATAATTAACTTCAAACGTAGTTAGAAAATTCTAGAAGTATATAATTTACACCTTATCTCATTTAGAAGAAAGGTATCTGGAAATGAAATATGTTCACAAAATTGAGGATTTTAGGGATGGGGCTTCAGAAATTCCTTGAAAAGGGATTGTGTCACCCATAAACTACACTATTTAAAATTAATCAAGAAAAATGAGTTAAATAAGAGTAAGGGTTCTAATCTTAAAGATCGAAATCCAAGACATCAAATTTTTTGTAATACTCAAAAGGATCCAAAAAGGATCACTTGTTTAAATAAGAGTAAAGGTTCTAATTTTAAAGATTATCTTGAGAGTGACTTGGGGAAATGGTCTATCCCTAAGTCTTTGGCGAGGCCATTATTTTGTCATCTTATTTCATGGATGGATGCCTACCTTGTTTGATGGATGAATGCCTATCCTATTTGAGGGATGGATGCCTATATTTTTTTATGTATGTGGTTTTGCCAAACAAAAATTGGATTTCTTAGTGTGATTAGAAATTAATGTACACCATTAGTACATTACAAAGAGAAAATAGAATAATTAATTTTAAGATTAAAAAAGGTGCCTTACAAAAGTGGTTTTTTACATGTGTTGATTGAGCATAAAGAAGTTTTCAATCAAGTTTTGTCTTTTAATATACCGATAAAAGTGATAAGTATAGTCTACTTCACCAATAACATGTTAGAAATTGGGATCTTGTGATATTTAATCATTATAAATAAAATATAGAATAAATAAAATGAGAATAGTATAGACATTAATTTAACACATTACAAAAGATATACATGAAGAAAAACCTTTTGGGTTAAAAATACCATAAAGTGTCATTTTATTAAAACAACTACAAAAATAGCCTATTAAATATAGACTAAACATGGGGATACTTTTCCTTACTTAAATGAGAGCAAACCTCCTTAAATATAAGAGGAAGGGTGACAACATTAGTCACAGCTTTTCAATAATCCTCATTCATTAAATAATTAATAAACTTAGTTATCAGTTTATAGTTATTTCAAATAAAAAATGCTTAATAAAGCATATAATCAATCTTCTTTATTACATCTCTCTTAAAAATCATTCAAATTCACATTCCCTCAACTGATATCTTTGATTCCAAACATAGTGTTAGTTAAGCAACATAAATGCCCATATTCCAAGTATTTACATTTCATGGTAGCTGGAATTGAATGAAAGCAAGGAGAATTTATATTTAAGAAATAATTTTGAATAATGTACTGTCATATAATGAGCTAAGATGATTAAGAACATATCACACTTTTAAATAAACTACATTGATTATAGCTCAAATTATCTTCTACAACTTTTCCTATTAATCTTGCCCTTTTGTTCTCTATGAGTTCCTCTTCAAATGCTTGTTAATATTGATTTATTTTTAATACTTTTTGTCTCTTATGTGCCCTCCTATCTACTAGTTCAATTTTTCACAAAGAATTAATGATGGACATTAATTATGGTGTAGTTGGTATATTGCTTTGTGTAACACTTCATGCTATACTTTGGAAAATAAAGGCTTAGAAAGGGCTTTTTGCAATTTAATAATAAGTTTTCAAAAACCCTAACGGGTTTAAAAACTTGTATCATTAATGAAGTCCATTTTTGTAGGCTTATGAGAATCTACTTTGTAAAAAGATTAAGTAATTTCAAAGTTACTAGTTCTATGTCAAGACCTAAGGTGGTTGTGAAAACCTTATTGGGTCCTGATAATAATTTCAAAATCTTGTTTGAAGGTCAATAAAAAAAGAATATATAGGCTTTGAGTTTTTAAAATTAGCACTTTGATGGAAGTTAAAAACTTCTAAAACCCTTTTTAGAGACTAATAGGGTTTTGAGAACCTTGTCATCTCGCAACATTGTTTTTGAAACAAAGCCACAAGCCAACATTAAAAAAAAAAAAAAAGACCCACAAGCCAAATTTCTAAAGCCAACTAGAACTTAAGATCCTAAACCCTACCCTTACACCCTAAACTTAAGATCTGTATAGAAGTGTCAACAAAATAAAAGAGCTCAGCTCCCTACTTATAACCCTTAGGGTTAAACTATTCCAGAAACCAGATGCTCACTATCAGAGCTAAGGAGTAAATGAAACAACCTCCTATACTCCTCTAGAATGAACTATCAATTAGACTAACACAGGTCGTTCAATAATCTATGGCCAAAAGTTAGAGATTACTGACTTTCATATTTTGTATGCATGTTTTCCAATGTTTGCATAGGTATGAACGACTAGAGGGTGGCATTGTCAAAAAAATAGTTTTCACTTAGGGTTTGTTTGGTTACTATAATTAAATAACGTTGGAATTGTCCAATTCCAGTATTTGACAATTTTGGAAGTTTTAAATCTAGAAAATGGTTTTTGGAATATGGCTGGAACCATTTGGTTCAGCTGGAATTCGCCTGGAATTCATAATGAGAAGATGGAAAATGTTTCTTGCATTTGGATTTCAAAATATTATAAACTTGGCTTTACCCCCAATTCCCATTTAAGTGGAATTGGAATTGATTTTCCAATTCCACCTATTTAGATGGAAGATTCAAATGTTGGTTTTGTGGGTAAGTGACAATTAACAAATCCCTATTTGAGTTTCATGTTTTGAACACAAACATCAAAAATATCAATTCCAAGATTTGACAATCCCAATTCCAGTCTAATTCCAACAAACAAATGAGCCCTTAAAGACTCTCGAGGAAAACCATAAAGGGAAAGGTGCGACTGTGATAGGTCCAAAAGAAAGAGATTTTCCAACTGTCAAGACGACGAGTATTCCTAAGAGAAGCACAAGAGAAAAAATTGAGGCAATGCACAGGCACGACAAGTCAACATCCTCCACTAAGAAAGAGATTGTGAAGCCTAAAAGGAGGGGCCCACCATAAAATGGCCTTGCCGCATAACACAAGGGAACATGATATAAGTTGGAGAAAACTATAGAATTTAAGGCTTATAATTTATCACAATAGAAAAGTCCACAACTCGGCAACCAATATTGTGGACCACACAAGATGAGGATTGATTAAAATTTTGTTATGGAGACTTGTAAATGGGCTCGTTCCTACTCTGATGATTGAACTAGTTCCTACAAAAACAAAATAGCCTAGTCCAGCACAAACATTTCCCTGAATAAAATGTATGTCAGCTTTCCCAAGGTAGATTCCATGTTGAGGTTTAATTTGACCACGGGCCATTTGATACCTTCAACCTTTGATGCAAGAGGGAGTAACTTAAACCTTGAAAGACCAACTAGTCCTACTTCTTCTCATCAAAAATCTGTTGAATATAATCCTCTTGAATTATCCTCTCGTCTACAAGGAAAAGAGGTGGGAGTCCCTATTGCATGAACTCTTCAAGACATCCCCTCTTACTTACCATCTGGGTGTTAAGGTGATCTCTTCCCCGTAGAGCATGTTCATGTCAGGCTATGAATTCATTGGCCTTTTTTATTGTGGATCTTTGATCCAATATTCTTGCTGCTGACACGGTGTCATTTGACACCACATACAAATTTTCAATCAAAGTACTTGAGTCACTCACTCAGGCTAATTTCTTGTAAGTTTTTCTCAATCAAGTTGCTTGCATCAATGCTCATTTTTCTAGCACCCTCGAGGAACCTTAAAGTGTCTACCAACACAACTATTGAGCTTTTTATCTTTTCCCAAAATGATGTGTATAGTTGATATAAAACTAAGAGGAGGTCTCATTGTTTTGGTTATACAAGTTAGCTCAAAAGATGATGCTATAGTTGTTGATCCTTGTTGGTGCTCTTGTCCTCTAGACTATTGATTCTTGCTTAAGCATCTGCAATTTGTTTGTGTAATTACTCCAGCTCTTGGTTTCTTAATTGCAATGCAACCTTTGTTGTCTGCTTGACATTTCTTATTTTGTCCAAAGATTCTTGAACCTCTTGAATCCTACGTTGGAAAGTAGCTTCTTTATATTGCAAATTCTTTTGACTTAGAGCTAGTGGTTGGATTATCGCTTCGAATTGGGATTTTGCCAACTCTGCTTCCCTTTTTTTGGAAATTTCACACATCAGGGCATCATTCAAATCCTTCTAAATTGTTTCTCTCTCAAAAGAGCTCTCCATTGTCCACCTTACAAGTTCTTCAACGGTGGCCACATGTTGTTGGAGCTATGATACTTCTTTATCTGTCATTTGTAGGGAGGCTCTGGTATCTTCCATCTCTTTCTAACCATCCTCAAAGGCTGAGATAAGCGCTTGGGTTTCTCCTCAAGTTGCTTCACATTCTACTTGCAATGCACAAAACTGATCCTCTATTTTCTTCTTTTCCTCCTGTTCAACTAGAATAGAAGTGACATTTCTTTCTTGCTTCTCCTTCTTGAGATGAAATTTTTTCATTTTAAGTTCCTTAATTTGGACCTTGAGTTTATCCATGTTTGTAACCACACTCAAATTCCCTCCACATTTTCTTCATTTTTTTGCCTTTCCTTATGAAATCAAAAGTAACCACTCTTCGTGATTCCTCCAAGAACTCCACCTTATCTTATGGGTGGGTATTGCACATGTTAATTCCAATAGTATGCACAGTGCAGTCTTTGATTCTCATCCCACCATCTTGTTTTGATCACTCAAGATGATAGATGCCAACATAAAGGTTTGTTGTTTATCATCATAAAACATTTTGATCCTAAAGGTGGCCAATTTGGTGGTGCCCCTCCCTCTTGTCCTTTCAATCCTTTCTCTGCGAGCCTCCCTAGTGTAATTGAATTATCTTTGAATCTCTTGTGAGGAATCAATTTGTTGCCCTACTAGGGTGTAACCTGTTAGTAACCTGAAGGGTATTGGTATGGTTGATGTACTCCTTTGTGTACTAGAATTTGACCTCTAGGCAAGCTAAAGGTGGTAGATGAGAACATGGGGATGCTTGGGAGCATTTTACCTTTGATAGCCAAAGCTATAGATTTTGATTGAGAAGAGGCAGAAGCAGGTGGGGTTCTCATTACCATTTCTACGGATGAGGGGGTTGTTGTGGAAGTGTATGCTGAATGGACATTTACATTAGAAAAGGAAGAGGGTTGCACATGTGTCTCAGTCATTGGCGTGAAAGTTTGTAAAGGCCCTTGGGAGGGTTGGGTAGTAACTATTTGTGAGGAATTCACCGTAGTGGGAACATACTTGGTTGGGGAAAAATCTTGAACTAAAGATTGAGAAGAGAGAAGAGGGGAAAGAAACTTACTAGTTGGTGCAAGGCCACAATTACTTCAATAGTGACTTCTTCCTCCTCCTTGCAAAGATTCCCCAGATTAACCTACTCATTCTCTTGGTCTTCTCCTCAGGTGGGGGTGGCATGGCTTTCTCCACTTTGATATCTTCACTATCTTTTCTTTGAAACTTTTGATTCCAACTCTTGCACTGTGGCTATGGATGATGCCATCAACTTGGGTCTTTGAGGGGCCACATGCCTCTTTTTAGATGAGATTGAATTTTTTTTAGCTTATGTACTCTGCTACTCAAGAACAATCCTTACCTCTGGTGAGGACTCAATATTAAAAGCTCTATGGGCTGCTTCACTTGGGTGTGTTTTTTCCCAATGCTCGTTGACTAATATATCACCATTCAAGCTACTTGGTTTGATTATTGTATCATCTATTTCCTGTCACTAAATACAAAATGTTGTGACTTCGTCCATTGACCAGTCATCATCTACGAGAGGATTCCTAAAAAATTTAGGGACCTTATTGCTTGGGTTGTCACTGAATAATTTGGGTAAAATGTGAACCAGGTTAGGGGAGCTTGAGCAAGAAGCAAAGTCAGGTCGGCCAATGCTTCTACATTAATCAGGGTCAAGAAATGATTTTGTTCCAAGTAAGGTCATGATTTATTTGTAAAAGGGATCTGGAAAGTAGTGGCTAAACATATGTAAGGATTGTAGCACCATATGTTACAAATGAGACAGGGTACAAATCAACTAGATTTGTGGTGAGCATTTTTCAGCTCTCTTGGTGTAACCCTTCTAGTGGGTTACGCCCGAAGATGGCCTTTTACGTCAATCACTTTCTGGTTATCAGAGATAGTATTATTGTGTGCCCTAGCTACTTGTCTTGGTGTTGGTGTCATGCCTTATGCATTTCTTTGGGCTCCTTCAGGGTTATCTCTCATCAACTTCAGATTCAGATAGATCACCACATGGATAGAGGACCGGACTTGTCACTTGTGTACCTTGGGCACAATCGAGACAGAGATCTATTTCATTTTTCACTGTCCCACCAACTAAAAGGTTTGTGGAAGATTCTATTGCTTATTTAGGGAATGCAACTCCCTCACGGCCTTCTTCAACTACATGGACTAGAGATGCCTTGCATTGTACCTCAAGGAGACTATGCAGCTCTGCAACTAGACCTTATAGCTCTTATTCCCCTAGAGAGCGACCCTAGTTCAACTTATCACCATTTTTTTCTCTCCCTCAACTCCTACACGTGGGACAAAGCAGCCTTCCAGTGCCACCATTGCTAGTCACTCTAGATCTATGAAAACTCATAGTGGTTATACTCATCAGCGGCACCCTCCCAGCTTTTCTTAGCAGCGGTTTAGGGCACCTTCTCACCATAGTCCCTACCCTTCAGTGCCTAGCTTCATTTTACCGAGGAAGGACCCTTAGTCCTTGCCTCGCTCTTGTGCTCCTTGCTTCTTCTTGTTTCTCTTGATTTCCCAGTTTGCTTTCTTTCCTTGGCACCACTTGGTGCTATTGCTATTGGCGGTAACACATGAAAAGTGAAAATTGATAACAAGAAAATAGACTACAAAAAGTACACTACCTATATACAAAGCTTCTTGGCATTTCATCATTAAAAGAAGGGTTTTAGATGAGACCCATTAATGGGACTCTCGAAGGCATTAAATTTTATATCTTCTAGCTCAAAAGAGTTTCTTTCTTTACATGTGTTGATACGAAAATGTCCTTTCCATAAAGCATCAAACTTAGGATGTTGCCCTTGTCTTGCAGCACAGTCGTCAAACTTTAGAACTAAATCACCCTCCTTAAAGGCTGGGTTGGACTCTCTTTTGTCAAACCATTTTTCAACCACTTGATGGTGATTGGTCAGTGCATCAAATACCTTTTCTATGTCTTCTTGCACCTTCAACAACTCGACTAGCCTTAGCTCTCCATCATCAGTTTAAACAATCTTGTGGGACTTGAGTAACTAGGACATAGGGATTTCTATCGATACTAGCACCAACACTTCTTTTCCATATACAAACTTATATACGGAGGAATTTAGAGCCTTCTTTGGGGTAATCTTCTTGGCTTAGAGGGCTTCTTTGAGGTGTTTTTGCCAATCTCTCTTATGATTTGTGCCAATTCTTTTAATTAACCTGATTAGGTTCTTGTTGGTGGATTTAGCCAACCCATTTCCTTGTTGATAGTAATTAGACGAGGTCTTTAGGAAGACTTTGTTCTTTAAGGTAAAGTCTGATATCTTTACCCCAAGGAAAGCTCTTTCATCCTCTGATATGATAGTTTTTGGAGGGTCAAACCTGAATGCTAACTCCTCTAGGAAGTTAGGGATCTCGTGCTCTGTGGTATTCTTCAAGGCAACAGCCTTTGACCACCTTGTGAAATAATTTGTACCTCTCAGGATCCACTTGTGCCCCAAACTTGACATCAGGTTTATCATCCCAATGAAATCTAGACCTCATTGTGCAAAGGGATCATCTACATTAATCAGGTTCAAGGGCATGACTAAGTTTTTCCTCCTTCTATTGAAGAATCAACATTCTGAGCATTTCATTAACAAAAGGTGACAATAAAAAAATAATGTTGGTAAAAAATACCCTGGTTTTTAAATTTTGAGAGTTGTGACGATGGCAAAGAAATGTTCGCTAGTGGGACTATTATGAAACTCATTCAAGATCCTTTCTCCTTGGACTTTGTTAATGCAACACAAGAGAACACCATTAAAATTTCTCTTGGAGAGGAGGCCCTCTACCAGGATGAACCTTGCATTCTACAAATAATAAAATCATCTATTGTAATTAGGAAGGTAGTAAAGGTACCTTCTAGTCTACATGAACCGTACTTTGTCTATAATCTAGGAATTTACCTCTTCCAATCGGTTGAACATTACTATCTCTTATGTTTCTTCTCCATAATTGGTGGAGACTTCCTTTTTGCCTTCTGGGTCATTGTGTCATGCAATGTACTCACATAAACCTCTTTGTATAATAACTTTGGTAGGTCACACTTCAATGTCATATTCTAAGATCTTGGTGATCCAATCAACCCTTTTTTCATGATGTCATCTTCCATAACATACTCCCTTACATTATTGGAATGACATACGTACACCAAGACTTTCTTACTTGCTACAAGGTACTTGAACTTCTTGAGGCCTTTTACAATTGCAAAGACTTTCTTTTACACAAAATTGTACTTTTCTGTGTATCCCTTTAGGGTTTTGGAGTGGAAAGCAATGTGATGCTCACCCTTCAGGGCTTTCTCCTTTTGAGCTAACACAACTACAATTTTGCATTCACTTCCATAGACATACATTATGTAATCTTTCGAGAAGTTTAGGTTGGCTAGCACCAGTGCCAATGATATGACTTAATATTTTTGAAAGAGGCATTAGCTTTTGAGGTCCATTTTAAAAACTTAGTCTTTTCTCAATTTCAGGGTGATTGGTCTAACCAGACCTACAAATTCAAAGATAAATTTGCTAACGACATTGACAGGTAGGGGCAGATCACTAATATCTTTGATCCTTTCAGGATCTATGGAAACTCCTTTGGATACCATGTATCCAAGTAATTTTCCTTGTGGGAAACCAAAAATACATTTCTTAGGGTTTAAAGAAACTCCAAACTCTTGGCACCTTTGAAAAACTTTCTCTAAATAATCGAAATGTTCTTCCTTATATTTTGAAAATACAATAAGGTCATCAAGACAAATGAGAATGGTTTTATTGGCTTACCATTGAAGGCAATATACATTTCACACTAAAAGGTGGCACCCACATTAGGCAGACTGAATGACATCTTGGCATAGGCAAAGGTTATCTACTTTGTTATAAAAGTAGTCTTGCTCCATAAATGACAATGGGTGGTGGTCCTTCAAGGTTGCCTTATTCAAATCCTAAAATTCAACACAAAGGTAGATGCCATCCTTCTTTTTTTGCACGGGGGCTAAACTTGAGACCCTAGTGTGTGTTTGATTGGGTAGATAATTCCCGATTCAATTAAATTTTATAGTTCTTGAACCATCAATGACTCGATTTTGGATTGACTAGCCTATGTTTCTAGCAAATGGGCTTTTCTTCATCTAGCTCAATGATGTGCTAGATGATATCTCAAATGTAACCTTTATGGTTGTCATAGCTCCATCCTATGACTTGATGATACATGTCACATAGGTCCTTCAACCTTTTTTTGTTGGTTGGAGGTGCATTTTTTCCCACCTTCAACTTTCTTCCCCAACGTAGGTTGAGGTCAATGTAATCTCCTTTCATACCAAACTTTCTCTTGTCATTTCTCGAACCATCACTATCAAATAAGCTCTTCAGAGAAATCATCAATTAAAGGGTTTTTTTGCCTTTGAGATGGAGGATTTGGCTTGCATATGCTTCTTCAATCTTAGGTTGAAATTACTCTACAAACTTGTCAAACTATCGGTTAAGTGTGGCAATCTGAGCATCATTCTTGAAGACTTGCCAATTTTACCCATTAAGTGAGATTCCCAGTCTAACTATGAGTCATACCACATAGTTATTCATCAAAATCTCTATCCCCTAGACAAATTGAGAACTGATGGTGGCTAAATAGTTTGCATTGACACTCTAGTTTCTTGGTATGGCTTGAATATTAAAGGCTTTGAATCTTTCTATGATATCCCAAACTTGATGCCAATAGGAGCGCATTTGAACATTATTGGCTATAAACTAGTTTCGAATTTGGTTTACCACAAACTCAAAATATCCATAGACTTTTCTCTATTTGAATCCTATATTTCTGACAATATTCAAGCCTTGAACCAACCCTTCATACTATGCCTCGTTATTTATGCAAGGGAATTGAAAGTGAAAGGCATGCACAACTTGCTCTCCTTCTAGGGATGTGATGTAGATCTTGACACTTGAGCCAGTCTTCTAGCCCCATCAAAATGTAAGGACCATAGTTATGACTCATCTTACACTTGACAAGGACTCATGAAATCCTTGATGATTTGGGGCACGACCCGGTCCTCATAAAAAATTGGCATAACTACTGAGGCCAATAGCATGGGCTTACCTCTTCCACCTAGGGTCCATTCTCCATGGTCATTGAAAAACCTCATGTGCTAGTTATTTATTTTGGTAGCAGTTGTCACCTTTTCCACTTCCTGATCTTTTTCTCTAGACTACTTTATCCCTTCCTTCAAGAGCTTCTTGAAGCAATGTCTTTTATTTGGGGTTGGCCAAAATATCCCATAAAGATATGTTGGATGGTGCCTTTTTTAACTATAAACTCCATTGTCCAAGGTCATTCCCTGGGTCCTTTCCTTGGCCACCTTCTATTGCAAGTCGCATCTAGAACAATTCCTCAACATATGCACTACATTGTAGGGAAACACCATGAGTGGAGATCATTGTCGCCAACTCTTCATTCGTGTTCACTAGTGCACTTTGTAAAGGGTTGGGGACACTAGGACCATGACAAGTTGATTAGATGGCTACACCTCAGAAGTGTTGGCTTTGTTGGCACCTTAATAACCATTTTGTTGGTAAGCTAGCCTCGTGCCTTGGAATGTTGGTGGTTCAGGTAGGGAGATTTGGTGGGCACAACCTGCTAACATATAAGACTGAGGATATCATTAGAGAAGGTGCACAACATATTCTTAATGTCATTCACTACTATCATTATGTTGCAAGAGCAAAGAATCCCGACTTGTTGGATGTCAGGGTATACGTACAAGGACTAGGGTGTGGTAGAAGTACTTTGTGTAGGTTTTTTTGTCTAAGCATGAACCTCAGGAAACATTGGCATAGGCAATTAGGGTGAAAGCTTTCCTACATCTATCAAGTTGTT
Source organism: Chamaecyparis obtusa (assembly GCA_027943335.1). Taxonomy (NCBI): domain Eukaryota; kingdom Viridiplantae; phylum Streptophyta; class Pinopsida; order Cupressales; family Cupressaceae; genus Chamaecyparis; species Chamaecyparis obtusa. The sequence goes on along the minus strand of BSBK01007577.1, from coordinate 969,362 downwards.
CTTAACTTGTACTCTCAAATCGTACGTAGCTGACAATGTGGTACCTCTCAATATTTGCATGATCAATATTTGAGATAAAATACATAAGCCATGGTTGCGGGAGGATAAACATCAACATGTATTCCATGTCATCTTGAAAGCAAGTGTTAAAATCTAACACAACTTCTTCAGGGGCCTCTTTATGGTGATAAATTGTTGGAGTAAAGAAAAGTGATCTCCAAGTTGCTCATAAAATAGGCTACCAAGTTGGTCCCAAGTTCTTATAAAGTTTGACTCTAAAGACCTATACCAATTTTGGGTTTTCCCTATAAAAGAGGCTACAAGTAATTTAAGGGCAACATTTTTCTTAGTTATGTGATGCAAAGTACACATATTTGCTACATCCATTATATGCTCCACAAAGGTTTTCTCATCTTCCCTAGTGAACTTGGGCAAGGCTTTTAAGACATTATCAAAAATGGGGTACCATTTTATGATAGTAGCTAACATGATGAGGAGATTATTGTTATCCTAGGTCACAAAGTTATGTTGGGCCATAATTGAAGGAAGAAGTGGCAAAGGTGCGATTCCACTTGATGAGGATGAACTTGGCTAGGTCACAAATGTTAAGGTTGGTTCATGAATGTTAACACTAGTAGTGATCCAAGTTGTTTGGCAATGTAATACCTAGTGAATGGCCTTCGGCTCATATACCTATATCTAATCTAGAATTATGGATGGTCCCACCAAGCGTGTGAGAAAAAAATTGTTTATACTAAAATTTTCATGTAAGGTACTAGCCTTTTGTAGAGTTTAGTAATTGGGGGATTCATATTGCACATTACTAAACGACCTCAGAGATTTTAGAAGTTGACTTTCCATCTACTTTCTATTTTGAGGAAAGGGGAAAGAAAGAAAACAATGAAAGAAAATCTACTTGAGGTGAAACACCACGATGATATTTGGTAAAACACTTCAATATTCAACAGGAACATCAAATAGTACAATAAAAGACTACATAAACTATAAAAAGAGTCACAGACATGGTGTTACAACTTATATAATCATGTTATATTGTAAAAACTTTAGAATAATAGCAACACATTAGATTAAGTGGTGATACAGAGTATAACAAGTAGAAAACCCACAGAATATTGAAAAAAAATCAAACATACAGGTTTATATTAAGGACCAAAAATAGATTATACTAAGATCAAAATAAAATCAAACTGCTACTGCTATCTAAATCTAGAGTTTGTATATTGAAAAGTTCCAACAGAATAAAATAGCTCAACTCCCTATTTATAACCCCTAGGGTTAAACTATTCCAAAATACAACACTCGCTATCAAGGCTAAAGAGTAAATGCAATTGCCTCTTCTCCACCTCAGACTCTACTAAAGTTGAAGGGTCAACCTCCAGAATGAACTACCAATTGAACAAACACGAGTTGTTAAGGAAATTGTGGCCAAATGTTAGAGGTTGCTAAATTATGCCTCGCTCAACTCAAAAAGGCAGAGAGGACAAGTACTTGCATACGTATGAAAGAGCAGAGGTTGGCATCATCAAGAAAGTACTTTTCACTCAAGGAAATTGTCACATTAAATGCTTGTAGGGACCACCAAGGAAAACCACAAAAGGAAAGGTGTGACTGTGATAGGTCCAAAAGAAAGAGATTTTCCATGTGTCAATGCAATAAGCATTCCAAAGAGAGGTGGAAGGAAAAAACTAAGGTAATATGTGTGGGCGCGACATGTAGACATCCTTTGCTGAGAAAGAGACCACAAAGCCTAAAAGGAGGGGCTCACCACAAAAAAGGCTTTTTTGCATAACAAAAGGGAACAAAATATAATTTGAAGCAAAAATAAAAAAATTATGGGTCACACAACTTATCACGGTAGAAAAATCTACAACTTGGTGACTCTTGGAGTGCTTTTCCTACAAAGAGCTATATTTAGAACTCGGGAAATTGACCAAAATTGTGGGCCACACAAGATGGGGATCAATTAAAACTTTTTTATAAGCTTGTAAAAGGGTCCACTCCTCCTTTGATAATTGAACCAATTCCTACCAAAACACAACAACCTGATCTAGCACAAACATTTCCCTAAATGAAATATCAATCAGATTTCCTAAGGTAGATTGCATGTTGAGGTTTAATTTGACTAGGGGCCATTTGATACCCTTGACCTTTCTATGCGTAGGGGGAACTCTGACCTTGAAAGATCAACTAGTCCTACTACCTCTCATCCAAAATATGTTGAATACGAATCTCTTCAATTATCCTCCCGTCTATGAGGAAAAGAGGCAAGACTCCCTACTACATGGATTATTCAAAAAAGCCTCTTAGTTACCATCTAGGCGTCGAGGGTGTGAAGGCAATCTCTTCCCTATAGAGCATCTTCATGTCTAGCTATTAATTCATTGGCCTTTTTCATTACAACTTTATGATTTGAGATTCATGTTGTTGACAGGGTATCAGCTGACACCACAAACAACTTTTCAATTGAAGTCCTTGACTCACTCACTCTTGGGGCAATTTCCTACAAGGTTTGCTCAATTAGGCTACCTGCATCAATGCTTAATTTCTGTGTGTCATCCAGGAACCTTAAAATATCTACCAACACAACCATCAAGCTTTTTATCTTTTCCTAGAATAAAGTGTATAGTTGTAAAACTAGGAGGTCTCTGTGTGTTTGTTGTACAGGTTGGCTCACAAACTAGCGATGTATCTATTGATCCTTGTTTGCAATCTTGTCCTCCAAACTATTGATTCTTGTTGAAGTGTCTAAGATTTTTTTTTGTAATTTCTCCAACTCTCGGTTCCTCAATTGCAAGGCAACCTCTATTGTTTGCTTTCATTCCCTTCTTCGTAATAGGATTCTTGAACCTCCTAAAGCCTATAATGGAAAGTAGCTTCCTTCTATTGAAAATTCTACTAGTTTAGAGCCAACTCTTGGTTTGTCGCTTGGAATTGGGCTTCCACCAACTCTACTTTCCTTTTATCAGCAATCTCACACACCAAGACATCATGCAAACCCTTTTGAACTCTTTCTCTCTCTAGGGAGCTCTCCTTTGTCTGCCTCATAGATTCTTCTTGAATTGTGGCCACATGTTGGAGCTATGTTGCCACTTCATCTCTCATTTGTAGGGAGGCTCTGGTATCTTCCATCTCATTCTAGAAATCCTCAAAGGCTGACATGAGAGCTTGGATTTCTCCTCGGCTACTTCATAGTGAACTTGAAGTGCACATAATTTCTCCTCTATCTTCTTCATTTCCTCTCGTACCCAGTGTCTAAAAATATGGATGGTCCCACCAGGCGTGCCAAAAAAGGAAAAAATTACTAGCATTAAAATTTACATTTAAGTGAAGTAATAGCCTTTTGTAGAGAGTTCAATAATTGGAAGACTCATTGTGTATTACGATCTTTGGGATTTTAGAAGCCAACTCTTCATCTACTTTCTATTTTGAGGAAAGGAAAGGAGAGAAAACAATGAAAGAAAATCTACTTGTGGTGTTTATAGAGAGAAAACAATGAAAGAAAATCTACTTGAAATAAAACACCACAATGATATTTTGTAAAAGACTTCAATATTCAACAAGAACATCGCATAGTACAATAATAGACTCATAAACCATGAAAAGAGTCACAAACATGGTCTTATGACTTATACAATCATGTTCTATTGCAAAAGTTTTAGAATAACAACAACACATATTAGATTTAATGGTGACACATAGTATAAGAAGCAAAAAAGCCACAAAATATTCAACAATAATCAAAAGGCCACTAGCACATCATACAATTTTACATTAATGACTAAAAATAGATTATACTAAGATTGAAAAAAAATCATACGGCTAATGCTATCTAAATCTAGAGTTTGTATATTGAAATGAGCCAACAAAATAAAAGAGCTTAACTCCCTATCTATAATCCCTTGGGTTAAACTATTCCCAAAAACAAGACGCTCGCTATCAAGGCCACGGAGTAAATGCAACCACCTCATATCCTCCTCAAACACTTCTAAAGTTGAAGGGTGGACATCTAAAATGAACTATCAATTGAAGAAACACAAGTCATTTAGCAAACTGTGGTTAAAAGTCAAAGAACATTAAATTATGCCTTGTTCGACTCAAAATGTATAGGTAGAAATGAGAAGAGGGTGGCATCGTCAGGAAAGTAGTTTTCACTTAAGGAAAATGTCATATTGAATGCTTGTTGGGATCACCAATGAAAAGTACAAAAGGAAAGGCACAATTGTGAAAAATACAAAAGAAAGAGATCCACCATGTGTCAACACATAGAGCATTCCTAAAAGAGGCAAAAAGAAAAACCTAAGGTAATACAAGGGTGCAATATGTGGACATCCTCCATCAACCATGAAGCCTAAAAAGAGGGGTCCACCCCAAAAAGACCTTACCTCATAACAAAGGGGAGCAAAATCTAAGTTGGAGCGCAATATAAAAATTAAGGTTCACATAGCTTATCATGGTAGAAAGATCTACATACCCTTCACACACAATTCATTTAATCATCATACACAAGTGGATGCAATCAAAAACTTCATACAAGAGCCATAAAACCAAACTAAGCACACCACACGAGTTCTATAAAAAACTTTAAACAAAAATAAGACAACTCAATGACATGTCACTAGACTCATCACACATAAACCATTAAATCATCCCACTAAAAATCAGTGTCACTCAATCATGATGCAAGAACAAGTATATAGAAGTTTGACCAAACAAAACCCCTATAATCATATCATGCACAAGAGCGAATTTCACTATAATCTTCACACAAAATCCATTTACTCATCTTAATTAGAATTAATCACTCCACCACGACACATGAACAAACACAATAGGAACACCTTACAAGTTTAATACAATCTTCAAATAAAATTCATACAACAATGACATTTCCATTCAAACCTACAAATAGAATCATAGTATAGAAGAGAGATGTCCTTAATCACAATGCATAAATAAGCACAATACATACCCCCATATGAGTTTGATGCAGCCATCAAGCCAACCGCATACAAATCAAATCTCTACATGGCTTTTTAACCCTTACATGAAATTCATATAACCATTATGCACAAGCAAATGTTACTAACTATAACACATGAATAAATACACTAGGCAAACCGTAGTAGCTCGATGCAAACTATTAATGATGCAAGCATCACAAAGATATAATGACTCTTATACAGTACTATGACATTCATCTAAACTCTATTTATAACATTCCATTAGAACTATGACACATGAACAAGCACAATAGACACACCATACAAGTTTGATGCAACCTTTTGTGTCCTATATATGCTATTAGAACCTTTAAAAAATACATACAACTCAACTAAATATATACTTCATTAGAAACTTCATGAAAAATCTATACAATCATCATGTAGAAGAATCAAACTCTCAATCGTACAAAATCCATAAATTCACCATGTAACCATCACACATGAACAAGCACACTAGGAACATCATAGAATTTAATGCAAACTTCAAGAAAACCCATACAAAATATTTACAATGTGATAGCATTAGATGTCCTTAGACACTCCATGCAAAAGCCATATAATCATCATGCACATTATTGAATATCACTAACCATAGCAAAACATGATGGTGCTCATTGTTCATAATATGCTGCATGTGCCATCCAGCCCTTATACACAACAACCATCATGCAAACTTCACACAAACACAATGAGTACCATTGTCATACTATGTTATTTATGCCATTCATCTCCAATACATGCCATGTGTCGTAATTCACTATAATCATTAGATGTAAGAGTCATTTCCATTTAATTACAATATATATGAATAACAATACTAGGCATGCCATAGGAGTTTAATTACAATATCCATATAATCAATGCTATTTAACTATAAGTCATGAGTGACACTAGGATACATCTCTTCAAGCACTTATAAAAGAGCTATATAAATCAATTACACTTAGTCAATGTCATCAACTATAATGCACAAAAAACTAATACATTATAATACTCAAATACATAGTAAAGAACAAATTAAATTAAACTCATAAGCCAATTAATCCATCATTGATATTTTCACACAAAACTCATAATAATCATGCACATGATTCATTCTCATACAACCATATGTATACCATTAGAGCTTTTAAAAAATGCATAATACTCATGCAAATTTTAAATGAAATCCATAAAAATCAATTAATTATTGGAACTTTCTCGCAAAAAGCAATATAGTCATGATGTACAAGCTTTGAGGTCACTTGACATATTATCTAAATATGACATGACTTTGAAAAAAACCCATACCAAATTAAAATTATGCCATTATAAGCTTCAAATAAAACCCCTACAATTAATATCATATACATCATTAGACTATTCATACAAAAAGTGATATAATCATGATACACAAGAGCCAATATCACTTATTCATTATACACGAGCACACACTAAACAAACCATAGGAGTTTGATGCAACTATTAAACAAAATCCATAAAAGTTGTTGATATTTAATTAGAACCTTCACAACAAAGCCATACAATCAAAATATTTAATTAGAACCTTCACAACAAAGCCATACAATCCTGTCAACAAATTAACTAGATAGTCACTCCACCACATTCCACAAACAAACACACTATGTACACCATAGGAATTTGATGCAACTTCAAATAAAACCAATACAACTCAATGACGTAAGTGTCTTAGACCTTTCGTGCAAAAGCCATCCAATCATCATGCACAAGAATCAATGTCACTCAACCATGATGCACAAATAAGCACTTGAAGTACACCATGTGAATTCAATGCAAACTAAAACTCATACAACTAAGTGACATGTGACATTAGTTGCTTCATGCAAAGACTATAGAATCATCATGTAAATGAGTCAATATCACTAAACCATGATGAATAAAACAGTATGGTAATAACATAATAAGAGTTTTAAGCAACCTTCAAATAAAAGTCCATACAATTATCATGCACAATAAGATTAAGATTAAGATTTAGTAAACCACTAACAATAAGAGTAAATTTTGAAAAATAAAAATAAAGAGAAGAAATGGAAGATTTCAGTGCTTTCTAAAGGATTCATCATTTTTGCATGAACATCTAGAAAGCATTCATGATGACTTAAAAATAAAAGAAGTGGCCACAAGTACCACAAAAAGAACTGTGTGAAGCACTAAAGAAAACATTTAAAAATAAGTGGTCTCATATTTTTTGCGCTAAAATGACTCAATGAAATAAAAAAATATGAGTGAATTTGCATTCTTAAACCTTTGCTTTCTTCCTACAATACTACGTTGTCATGCTTCTCTTCAACCTTATTTTTGGTGCACTAATAAGCCTTTGAATTTATTTTTCTATTGAGACTAAATTAATAATTCAGTATTTTTCAAGCCCAACAAAAGATTCCTCCCTACAAGCCATGCTAGTGAAATTAAAATAGAAACTAGCTTGATTTCTCCCAAGATAGTCATAAAAAATGGAATATTTTGTAATAATCTAAGTTTTAACTTTTATATATTAAGCATATTATTTGTAGAAATTGCTTTCAAGCAAATTCCACTAAATTTAAATCTTCGGTGTTAACTTGAAAAAGTAATCAAAATTTAAAGATAGTTTACATAAGGAAAATCATGTTTAACATAATGGGAATAATAATAGACCCTCACAGTATGCTCAAGTTTTATCTACAAATTTTAAAAATATTCTACACAATAATTATTACTCACCCCTAAAGCCTTACTTTCTTCTTATTATGTTGCTTTAGTTTCTAAAGCTTGACTGAGCTAAAGGAAATATTATGTTATTCCAATAGGCTTGGACCCTATGCATGGTAGCAAAAATATACTATAGCAAACAAATTGATTATAAAAATTAATTTAAAAAGTTAACATTTGTATACCCATAATAAACAACGGCACAAACATATAAAATCATTAAATTTAACAAAATAAAAATTCTAAATTCTTTGCCATACCTTGCAACCCAATATAAATTGATATAGACTCCTTCAACACCACTTAAAGATAATTCAATAATCTCTTTGCAATCCAACACTTTCAACACTTGTTGGAATCTTCATTTAGGACTGCAGATCAAAATAACGAAAAGATCAGTAAAATATCAGAAAAATAAAAAGCTAGAAGTTGTTACCATACAAAGCATTATTTTCAACTCATTTTAAGCTTATTTTATAAATGTCTTCCAAAATCAGATATCCTTATTTCACAGCCGATGTTTTCCAATCTTTTCCCAGTTTCTTCAAAAATCTTATGCTTTTGGTTTGCCAATTTTCCCCAAACGATTTTTGCTGCTATGATTGAAATCCCTAGTTGGCATCAACAGCCATTAATCGGTATTTGAGGGACAATACTGTTTAATCATTCTAGCGTTTTGCAAAGAGACTTCTTTTATGGATATAGATTAAGTATGAGACTTCATTTATGTTTGATGTTGGTGGCCATTAGTTTCGTTTATTGATTTCTTTATACTGTGTAGTGTTGTTGGTTCCCTCTAAGATTGTTCTTTGATAAATTGATTATAATGAATTACTATGAACTCGTCTTCTAACCTATGATACTTTGATAGTTTGTAGATACCTAGATCTGTAACTGAGATGCTTCATAAATCAAAGTATAAACAGGTTTACCAGCCACAAACGAACTGCAGTACCTTGCCCTGTTCTCCAGGTCAATGCAGGTTGAGCTCTGCCTACTGAGGAATGCCATCTGTTTGTCCTATTGAAGAGTTTTAGTTAAGATTTTGCTAATGGTAGACTCTCTAAGATAATTGTTGTTGCACTTGATGTATTATGAAAATCCTACATATGTTATGGAGAGCTGCTCTTGCTTGAAGCTCAAGGTTGAGAATTGAATGCATAATTGATAATAGATATTAAAGAGATGGGATCTGGAAATAATTGTTGCTGACTTGCTAACCCAAGGCCACTTGATAGAGCTGCAGAGCTAATATATATGACTATCAGCCTTGTAAGTCAAGTATTATCTCCCAAAGAGTCAGCTGAGTGGTTGATGGGCTCCAGACTGAAGCCAGTAAAATTCAAAAACTCTCAAGGATTTGAATCTATCTCCACTTTTGTTCATCAAACAATCGAACTATTTTATTAACTCAGTATCAAAAAAAAAAAGCAAACCTATGTATAATATACCTGGGCAAAAAAAGATTCAATTGGAATAATAATGGCAAGGATACTGCAATGTCATCTTCCAAAGAAAATAAATTGCATAGATTATGATTTCATCTAGTTTTATCTCTGGTAATTCTAAATTGCAATTAACTCCTTTCTCAAATTCACTTTGGCTGCAATAATCCTTCTTGCATACTATAATAGATTTTTAAAAAGAAAAGAAAAATTCCTAGAACAAAATGAAAATTGGCCAACCAATTGACCAAACCGATGTCAGTGTCCTGGTGAGACATAATTGACCAAACTGATCTGAGTGTCAAGATGCTTGATTTCAACTAGCATGAAAGTAGAGCAAAATATAGTGGCACCTTCATAGCAAATATTGTTCTATCTTTATCTTCCCTTTGGTAGCTGGAATTCTCTCAATTTGATTAGAATATTCTTTTAGAATTCCATGTATTAGATTGGAATAGTTCATAAAGTTTAGCAGCTCACAAATATTACCTCCTATTATAATGAATAAATTAGGGCTGAACAGATCAGCTAACTCAAAGGTAGAAGTGTCAACATAGAAGTCAACATACTCCCAAACCTTTGCACTATATTGATTTTTGGAAAATGTGGAAGCATTGACAGGGCACTTTTGAATTAAGGTGTGGTCTATGGGTTGCATAAAATCCTCACCTGGTGAAAATAGGAGGAAATCTTTAAATTGTTCCCTACACTAAAGAAAAATTTCAACTTAAAAATTGTTGACGGTACATAAGAGGCCAAAAATCATTGAACTTGACATTATTAGAATCAGTGTTCCCTGACTTGCCACGAGTCAAGCAAGTGGGTCAAGATGACCCTGACTCATGACTTGCAAGTCAAACCCTCTGACTTGCGTGACTTGCCAAGTCAGCGAGTTAGGGGTTGACTTACCGAATCTGTGCCCTCAGACCCGGCATCGCAGCAGCTTTAGTTGCCAATGAAAAAACAAACATAATAATTTTTTGAACTTTTTTTAAACTTATTTCCCCTTAAAACATTCAATTTGAGATGCAAAAGTCATGTCTAGAAATTGCATTTTTGGGCTTTATCAGTACTATTTTTGGTATCTTAAAAATTCAATAAAATGATGCATGTCATGGAGTTTTATGTGGTTATCAAGGTGCTAATTTGGACCCGAGGGGCGCTGCCCCTTGACCTTGCTGGGGTGTTGGCCCCAAACCCCCATTTTATTTTTTAAGTACACTACAACTTTGAGTTTGCACGGTATGAGTCATTATCTACACTCTTGTCATTAGTCTTCCTGGATATTACTTGATGTATACTTGTTGTCTGGAAGATGACTTTTTCCTTTGGGGGGGATGATGTAGTCAGCATAAAATGCCTATGTTGTGTTTGATAATATTGATTATTTGTCAATGTATTAATTTGCATTTGTACTTATGCGATCAATGTATATTTATGTTAATTAGCTTTTATTTGATGATGTTATAGTGTCTTTAAGCTTTATTCAATAATGGGTGCATGAAACAAGTTTCAAATCCTTGAAAATCTCTAAATTTCAAGGGTTATTTCATTTTGCTGAGTCACGAGTCAAGTCATTCTCGTCGAGTCCCAGTCTCAGAACTTTGATTAGGATCTCTCCTTTTAAGTTTACAGCCTTTTACAAATATTTGCTTTCTTTTTTTATAATGGATGTGTTTATTAAAACAACAAACCAGCATCGTGTGATGAAGAAATCAATGTCACCAAAACTTGAAAAACTCATTTACATGGACATTTTCAAGTTCTCAAGAAGTTGAGGAAAACATGACAGTCAAAATTTTTTCCACAACTAAGAATATATTATTTCAATTTGTTTTGTGTATGGGCATTTGAAGAATGATTGTTTGCAACAATTCTAAAAATGGGGAAGTATCAATGCCACACACATACAGCTATATATCTTCACACGCACACACACACACACACACATATATATATACATATACACATATACATATACACACATGCATATACATATATATACACATATTTTCTACTTAATTCAATAGATCGTTTCTATGTATTATTCCATAACAACAAACCATCATGATGTGATGAAGCAATCAATGTCACTAAAAATTGAAAAACTCATTTACATGGACATTTTCAAATTCTCAAGAAGTTGAAGAAAACATGAGACTTAAAAAAATTTACACAACTATGAGTATATTATTTCAATTTGTGTTGGGCATTTGAGGAAATGATTGTTTGCAACAGTTCTAAAAATGGGGAAGTGTCAATCCCACACAGATACAAATATATATATATATATATGCTTTCTACTTAATACAATAGATCGTTTCTATGTATTATGCCATAAGATCTACAATGGTTTAATTTTATGTGTGGAACTATGGAACTTTCTAGCTTGCTTAGTTGAGAATCTAAGCAAATTTTCTTGTTTTTGGCATATTCTGGAGAATTTTTTGAATTAAGCTGTAATACCACCATCAAAAACCAAATTTTAGAAGGAAAATGTGATGCAGTCCAAGAGGTAGGCCCAAATAAATAAGAATTTCATTAGGCAGTCTTGGACAACTCACGCTCTAACTGGATGGGTGAAAAGTTGTAAGCAATTACTAGTTGGAAAGATTTTTTCAAGCAAAAGAGTAACATTTCATAATTGCCACAATCAAATTTACACAGTAGAATTTCTACTATGCACAAAGGACCTTACCAAGACAGATACATGGGGATAAAAAAATTCTAATAATTAATCATACTGACTAGAAAATATTAATTTCAGAATATTTTTTCAATATCCTTATATTAAAAATGAGTGAACTAAGTCTTCCTTATCTATTGTAGTTGACTGGGCTACTTTTCAAGACTCGTGGATAGAACTACCTGTACTTTCCTCAAGAAGAATTTCAAATGCCATGTAAGAAAGTCCTTCCAAATCATGTACTCGAAAGATGAAACTTTTTGAAATAGTCGTATACCTTTCAAGCACCCTGGTTCCTTTTTCTCCCATCTTTTCTTCCTATTCTACCTTTTTCTCCATGCTTCTATTCCCATGCACCCTCTCCATTTTCTATTGTCCCTCAAAGATAAAACTTCCTCTTCATCTAATTGTTGGTGCTATTTTTCCTTGCTATGAGACGTGGTTTACTGCAAAATACAAAGAACTTTGTTGCAGTTACCAATTGCTCTCTTTTCTCCCCAACATATGATGGTTGTCTCTCTTCTCTAATAAACATTGATTATATGCAGGAACTGAAAGACCCTCCTCAAATAATGAAATAAAAAGTAGCCATAGGAGAATGGTCAAAAATTAAAATGAGCAAGTTTGGGCATTTGCATTATTTATTTACCTTTTTCTAGTTTTTTGTGATGAGGATTGTAGGCTACCGAGGATGCTCCTAAATCAAAATGTCTCAGCTATAGATATGGTCTCTATTTCTAATATTTTCTCTAGAAAATTCAGTATGGCTTTTATATTTTCTACAATAAAAGAGATGATATCTTTTTTTTCAAAGGTTGTAATTAGCACTAGCATTGGATGTAAGATCTTTTTATGTTATAGTGTTCTATGTTCTGCATGCAGTTTTGAAACTGAAATTCTGAAGTACTGCTCATCCTATTCATTGTTTCTTAGCTAGAATAAACCCCATCAAATTTGTAATGACTACAGCCCCGTAACCACATCTTTGTGAGGTGTTGTGCCATGTATTCCCCTACTTAAATTGGACTGTCAATTTTCCAAAATATAAAATTGTAAATCACTTGCAATTGATACATTTTTTTCTTACATGTTTACCATAGCGTACACAAATAATAAATTCATCAAGCATAAATTAATTTTTTAGCATTTTTAATATATCTGTAAACATGTGTCAAAACCCCCATTTTGGCACAAGCATGGAGGACGGTGCCTGCAGTTGCACAATTTTCTTTTATACCTCTATTACTGCCAGCAAATTTGCTAAAAGAGATTTAAAACTTTATTAACAAGCCTTCTATTTTGCATATTCTCAAATCATTTCATTCCATGAAATTGTGGAAGCATTCTATGGAATAATTTACTAATTTGTGCTTGTGTTCCTTTATGTATATTTCCACATTATGCATTTGTGTTAGTGCAATTAGAACTACAACATTTGATAATATCAGCTTCTAATAACTATTTTATGGATCTCCATATTGTTCAGGAATTATCATGTGTAATAAACATGATATGTATTAAAATTTAACCACATTTCTTAAAAAGAGTATAAAATGGATCACTACATGGAAATTCATCTCTCGCAATAGGCATATCATTACTGACCATCACTAAAGAATGGAAAGACGGTTGCTTTCAAGGACTCATGGAAATTTCATAGTTGGAAAACTTGCCAAAGCCTAAAAACAATTCAGGAAAAACTCGGCAAAAAACTCGGGAACTAAATAAACTGCATAAATTTAATTAGAAATGCATTTTTTTTTTCCAAAATTCAATGAGAAGATGCATCCAATGAGTGAATTAATGAAAACACAAAAGAAACAAGCTAAGTCTAGATATATTTAAATGCAAAGTGGGTACAAAATCGCATTCTCATGAGGAATGTTGATGGCATGAAGCAAAATAGTAAATAGTTTCTGTAAAACTAAAAGTAAATACAACATTACAAATTTACAATTACATCTTCCTCTTCCCAGCTCTAATACAAACTAAGGGAGAGGTACAACTAGAGGGTCTAGTCCAAGAAGGTTGCACTAGGTTTTGTTGTTATATTAATCCTAATCAGACTCGAAGGTTAATTTTTCCCCACTTTTATCAGCTCAATCTTCCCCCTAATTTTTTTAATGGGGGTTTGGGGGCAGCGCCCCAAGCTAGGGTCAAGGGGCAACTAGAGGATCTAGTCCTAGAAGCCTACATTAGGCGTGACAGTGTTTTTATATGGAGCCTAATCAGACTTGGAAGTTAATTTTTCCCACTTTTATCGGCACAATTTCCCCCTATATTTTTTTAACGGGGGTTTGGGGGCAGCACCCCCAAGATGGGGTCAAGGGGCAAATAGAGGGTCTAGTCCTAGAAGCCTACACTAGGCATGACTATGTTGTTATATGTAGCCTAATCAGACTCAGAGGTTAATTTTTTCCCACTTTTATTGGCATGGTTTCCCCCAGATTTTTTCAATGAGGACTTGGGGGCAGCGCCCCCAAGATGGGCTCAAGGGGCAACACCCATGGGCAGGGTCAAGCAGCAACACCCTGCGAAGCCAAAAATGACTTTTATAATTGTACAAAGGCGTCAGGAGTTATTTTTCCCCCTCTCAGCAAAATACAGGTGAAGAAATCAGAAATGAAATTGACTATGATACATTTTTGTGCCTTTAAACATTGATTTTGGATGCTGCATTCAAGAGGAATCTAGGCTCATAACAAGAGGAATCAAGTCTTCCCATAATGAAGAAAACTTAATTCTTGCTACCCAATCAGTCAAAGGTGATAATTGGAAGAAGAACAACTTCAAGAGGAACAACGATTTTAGATCCAAAGATGCTAACAGCTCTAGGAAGAAGCCAAGAGATTTCTCTCATATGCAATGCTTCAAATGTAACAAATTTGGTCACTATGCCAGGGATTGTCAGGTTCAACTCATTCAGCAAAAGGCTAACCCAAGTGAAGCTATCTCCTATGAAGATAAGGAAGACTTTCTCTTTTAGTATTCATTGTGTTGATGGATAGTTTAGTATTAACTTTCTAACCCTTGTCCAGTGCTATGTTAAGTCTAACTTTAGGATAAGATCATGTTTTGTTAGTCTTCTTGTTTGTGTAGGCACAAGGATCTAGAGGGAGTCACACACTTGAGTTTGGTATATTCTAACCTATGTGGTAATGTGATGGTAACTCTCTTGGATTAGAAGTGTTGGCATGAAATTTTTCTTTTGGCTCAGTAATCTTGGATCTATTGATTTTAGTTCATGATTGAACTAGCTTGGAAGGTTGAGTATATGATTTCCTAACTCTGAGTACAGGAAATTGGTTGAATCGTCAATTGCTTGGAGTGCTTCAGAAATAGGGTATATTGCTTCTTCAAGAGAAGCTATTGGGATTAATTTTTTTCTCTCACTCGAAGGATGTCCGAGTGCTTTGAAAGGTATGTAGGGCTCAACTAATGCTAAGAGGGAGTCTTAGCCTCATTGATGTATCTTGTGTACCACTCTTGTGAGAATTGCAAGGTGGACATTGTATCTTGTTGTTTTTAATCTTTCTTAGGGGAAGATACTTGTAATCACCCTTACGGGCAATGCAAGGTGAAGTTGTATTTATTATTGTAGCCATCTTTTGCGGGCAATGCAAGATGGTGTTAAATTAAAAGACCACACTTGCAAGCAATGCAAAGTGGAAAGTGTACTAATGGATAAGACCACCCTCTACGGGCAATGTATGTTGGCAATCACCCTCTGCGGGCAATGCAAGGTGATCCTTTTGAGGCTTGTCCTCTTCCACCCTCTGTGAGGTACGGTGGATATTCTTGACCATCCTCTGCGAGTAGGCATGATGGTTCCACCCTCTGTGAGTAGGTATGGTGGATATGCTTTGACCATCCTCTATGAGTAGGCATGATGGGAACGGTTGATTTGTTTTACAGGTATGCATCCATCCTCTGTGAGTAGGCATGATGGAAAGTAATGGCAAAGGCTAGAATCTCTCCTAGCTAAGAGGGAGTGCTAATGTTTATTTAGCTAGTCTAATTCTAGGTATGAGATTTAGGATCATATCTTTAATTTGATCCTAAATGGCCCCACTATCCAAATGTCTAAGGGAAGACGTTTCTCTACAAGTCGGCCTCATTCCACACGCCATATAATTGGCACCAAATCTAATTTATTAAGTCGGCCAAGATAAATAAATAAATGGGTCGTCTTGCATTAAAAATAAATAATTCGGCCAATATATATGCGGTTGGCTTGAGCATTAGAAACATAACACAACAAAATATGCAATCTAGTTATATGCAAAATTCTGCTCCTCCTTGGCAGCGACTGTTATAGAGGCTGGAGTCAACTGTTACACACAGCAGTTGCAGTTGATGTGCGAACCCTTCCTCAAAGTGATCTATTGCAGAATTTACACTTCCAGAGGCTGGATCTAACAACAAACTCCATAATTGTCAAGAATATGAAGCAGTGATTCATGTGCTATAACAGGGATACATATACCTATTGTGCAGCAATACTTGGAGCAGAAATTCTATTAGAGTTTGATCTGAATATGTTGTGAGATCAATCTATTCTTTCATTACCCTAGACTGGTGACAACGATTTGCCTCATTGATCTCTGATCTTCAGCAAATCAAAGGTATCGATTTGATGAATACCTACTGAGGTTTGTAATTTGTATACCAAAAGGGGCAATAATAAAGATCTCATTCGAATGCTGGGTTTTCACCTCCACAAGGGAGGTTTCGCAGGGTATATTCTATGTCGTGTTTGTGTTTCATTTATCTGTCATTGTATTTAATTCTTTATTATCAGTAGATTATTAGATCTGATATAAAATTTTAACAATATTGAACATCGATCAATTTAGGTAGAACAATTTATTCCCTGTACTACCAGTGCAGAAATTATGGAGAAAATATCATACACAGACTCAATCCATGAAAGTTAACTATTGTACATATTGGAAACTGGTAAGTAGGTTACCTGTAAGAAGAATTCTATTTGTTCTCATTCGTCTGCTGTCATCACTCTTCTTTTGCTGCCATCATGGACAGGGGACAAAGAAACATGACACAAGATTAAAGCTTTTATATTTATATTTTCTACAGTAATCGAAATGAAAGCTTTTGTTTCAAAATTTATAATGTTTTCATTAGCACTTGGATTAGATGTACTAAGATCATTTTGTGTTATGTATAGCATGCAGTTCTGAAACTAAAAAATCTAAAGTACTGTTCATGATATTCATTGTTTCCCTAGCTGAAAATGTCAATTAACCCCATCAAAATCGTAATGACTACAACCCCATAGACCACATCTCTGTGAGGTATTTTATCACCCTACTTAACTATCAATTTTCCAAGATATAAAATTGTAAATCAGTTACTATTGATACTTCTACATTTTTCCAGCATTTTTACCATGGAGTGCACAAATAGTAAATAGATCTAGCTTAAATTCATTTTTGATCATTTTTAATGGATCTCAAAGCATGTGTCAAAGCCCCAACAAATTCGCTGAAAGAGATCTAAAACTTTATTAACAAGCCCAATATTTTGCATATTCTACAATCATTTCATTCCATAAAATTGTGGAAGCATTTTATAAGATAATTATTAATTTTTGCCTGTGTTCCTTATGTATGACAAAATCAGTTTCCAATAATTTATTTTGCAAAGCGTTGTGTTTTCATTTAGAAGACAGATGGAAAGACAAGGATGAGCATATCTTCTAGGACATAGCAAGAGCTCGCATACATTGGTCTGGTGGGAGGTTACATCTGAGCATCTGCAACTGTGGCTCCTATTCAAGCTGAGTCCATGTCCATCTGATACCTTTGTGTAAATGGCAATGGCAACATGTTACGGTAGTTACCTGGATCAATGTTTAGAAGGAGCATAAACAACAAAAAGTTAGACAGCCCATCACAAACCGCCAATTGCATCATTTCTTTCAGTCATATTTTCATTATGAAGACAGACGGAAAGACAAGGATCGACATATCTTCTAGTACATAGCAGGAGCCTGCATTGCTTGTTGTTTGGTGGGAAGTTACATCTGAGCATTTGTAACTCTGGCTTCTGTTCATGCAGAGTCGATATCCATCTGAAACCTTTGCGTTTATGGAAATGGCAACGCATAATAATAGTCATCTAGATTAATGGTTACCAAAAGCAGAAAGAACTACTAAAAGATAACATTATAATCTGTCAATTGCATCACTTTTTTGTAGAGTCATATCTTCATTTAGAAAATAGATAGAAAGACAAGGATCAGCTTACTATCTAGGATATACCAGAAGCTTGCATACATTGTTATTTGATAAGAAATTGTATCTGAACATTTGTAACTTGGCTCCTGTTCATGCTGAGTCATTTGCAATTGATACCTTTGCTTCCATGATGTGGGTATGCATTGTGTCATTCTTCACCTCAAAATGGAGCTTTAGTAGGGGAGCGTAACCTAGAATTGATTGGAATTCTTGCATGCATCTTGTACCTATTTCACTGAACCATTTCAGCAAAGCTGCTTTCATGATTTTCCTGTAGGTACTATCAGTTCAATTGCCCTAGTCCTAATTTGCAGGCTTATAAGGTTTTGCCTACGTAAGGTGAGAAACTCAGCTTGGTTTTTGAGGCAGTCTTTAAGAAAATGTTTACTTTCCTTCTATTGTATTTCTATGTGCTAAATGAATTAATCCTAGCTAGAGGCAGTTGGTTTAATTTCGTACTGAATTCACATGGGTTTAGTTGTATTTCTATTTTTAACCTTTTTCTAAATGGATGAATCCTCAACAGTCTTCTGAATATTTCCCCTAAGAGATGAAGCACATCTAATGCATAACCATGAAGCAATACAACAATGATGCAAACCATTTTGTATAGTTCAAAATGGTTCTAGAACCTATATATATGAAGTTTAAACCACAGCGCACATTTACAAAATCAAAATAACTTGTATAAAATGAAATGCATTGCTAAATTAGAGTAGAAATATATAAGATACTTGATACAACCATACACAATAAAAATTCAAGGGCAATTTAGTCAAGACTCAAAATTGATTTAACATAAGTTACACCAGAACAACCATTGCAAGAAGAAATAACAATTGCAACTTTTAATTTATGGCTACATCCATTTGTTTATCTGAAGCATTCCTTGGTTGAAGCAAAGAATACCACCTATTCAATGCATTACAGGAAAAATTGCAACCAAAACTCAAAAAGATTACCTACAGCTTTTTAAGTAGAACTGAGGCTAGAGGAGTCTTCAAAATGAAAGTGAAGCTCTTGTCCTGTGTCAACCAAGATCAACCATTATATTTGCAAAATGTTTAAAACAACATAAATATGCAGCTTTGTATGAATAGAAAATCTTGTTATCTTCCAAGAAAATAATGCATAGGTCATATAAGAAAAGCCAACTACGATGTCCTATGAATACAAATTCCCTGCTGTCCCTAAAGTAGTACCAAAAACATTCCCAATATATCCATCAATAGTGCCAGAGACTAAGTTCTACATGCAAGTGTAATCAGGCATGGGGGTTAAAGACTGAAGGCAACAACTGACAATGACAAGTTACCACTCACTGGACAAAACTCTGCTGAAGCTCTAAAATGAGTCCATTTCTACCTAGTATGAACAACATAGGAAATATAGGAGCAAAAACAAATAGACAAATTAATAAATTTTAACAAACACAAGAAAAATGCTTATGGATAGAATTCTCTTCTTGTCAATAATATTTGAGATTCAAAAAAAGATTGTACATCTAGTCTGAAAGCTGAAACTTAATCGTAAGAGATTTAGTAAGAGACCCCAAGGTCCAACACCAAAAGATAGTTAGTAAAACAATAAACAAACGAACGTAAGTGTGAGTAGATACTTTTCCCAATAAGTTAGTTGTCTTGTGATTCTTTTTCTTTGGAATACATTTTAAAAATAAAAACGAAATACAAAAGTCACCATTGATAAATGAATTGAAATAAGGAATAACTTTTAGTGAGTGTAGTGAAACAATTTCAAATGCAGGCATTCTAAGATAATTGAAAAAATCTAAACATCTGATGATTCTCAGCTACAGCAAAGAAAAGAGGTATATATGATGCCTGGTTAAAATAGCCAAGATTGGGAAAATACATAGGATTCTGATGGCAAAATCCAGGTCAAATGTGTAATTTAACATAGGAGGTGTATCAAGAGGTCCATATACCACCACCAATCAATTTGACTGTTGACATGATTTCCTCCATTATCAGTAAAATAAAGAATAGGAAGGGTATTCTGGATGGAGAAGGAAACAAACGACTTTAAAAAATATCAGCAAAGTCGGATAGCTGACATTTTAATTCAATGCTAATATTTTTTCCTTTTTCTGTTGCTAACTGATAACTTCTAATTTGGTTTTATTAAGCTGGTGAGACTTGAGTCTGAAACACCAACCTGTGCCATTTAGGATGCTAGAGCTTAAAGTTTGGCTACATAAAAATTCTCCACACACTGGCCTATGGAGACCAAGTGTTCCCACTGACCAGGGATTAGTCTTGATCACACATAAAATTAAAAGAGTCTTGCAAATCTTGAAAACCCAACAGTTCCATCTCTGTTATTCCAGAAGGGTCATTTGCCATAATGGATTGGAATATGCCTCAAAAACCCAAAAGAAACAATGTACCTAAATTCAAATTATGAAAGAATTTATAAAAAAGTTCTAGTACTCACATCAAATATTGTAATTTCAATAGAAATGACAAATCTAGCCTTGTTTAAGATTCTGGCACTGTAGTCCTGTGCTCTTAAACAAGATCTAGAACCAATTACTTCAACAGCTAATCAAATACACACTGTAACAACAATTAATAAATAACAAAGCAAATAAGAGTCTTGCAACCCATCAATCTAACTGAAAAGGCTGGTTGTCCAAAGCTCATCTATGGGATTCTAGGCTAATTGACAAGCAATTAACAGATCATTGATTTGTAAGCTTATCAGCAAGAACTTTTAAAAACTGATGATAAAGATGGAAATCTTGGGTCTATTCTCCATGTCCTCGGGAACAGATTGACACTCTTATTTTCATTTGCTCAACAAGGTAAGTAAATTACTAATAAAGAAGATAATAAAGGTGGTCATGCACCTCAAACTGGAGCCTACTCAGTTAGGCTCAACTATGCATCCCTTTTGGAGCCTATAGAAGATCCTACTTGGCTGGCAATAATATGCCTCCCAAAAGATGGAGCATTTGCATTAGTGGCTTTAAAGAACAAGGTGTTCGCTAGGGACAGACTTCAAATGGGATTCAATGATCTCTTTAGGACTGCTCTTTGTTCTTTGTAAGCAGATTAAGAAATCTAACTCAAAGATTTTTAAACTTGGCTCAATGAACATCTGTCACAACCCGTCAATCTACCTAAAAACTTATTACATATTGTCACTAAATCCAGAGCTCATCTATGGGATTTCTAGGATAACTAACAAACAATTAACAAATCATTGATTTCTAGACTTATCTGCAAGAACTTTTAAAAAATGATGAAAAGATGCAAATCTTGGGTCTATTCCCTATGTCTTAGCTCACCCTCTTAAGCTTGTCAAGGTTCTAGATCCAAAACCAAAATATCAGATGACTGAAGTTTGGATGCAGCCAAAATTAGGATGAATGTGTTAAGCATCAAATTTTTTTAGACCAAACCAGGTTCAACAACTCTTAAAAATAGAGCAGCCAGCCAGCGAGAATATATCACACACAGATTCAACCTATGAATATACTGGAAACAAGTAAGTAGATTACCTAGAAGAAGAAATATTTATACAAAGCTGAGGATTCTCATTTCGAAAATCAATATGAATTTCAGCAAGTCATATTGAGCCTCATTAATTTAGGCACAACAATTTATTGCATGTATTGTCAGCACATACATTGAATGTATGAAGAAAATATAATTCCAAATTAAACCCATGAAATTAACTATATAGTAAGTAGATTACCTGACAGAAAGAATTCTGCCCGTTCTCATTCATCTGCTTCTTCTCGTCTCTTCTTTTTCTGCCACCATGGACAAGCCACACCAAAATACAGGGAAAAAAAACATAAAACAAGATTAAAATGTTTATGAAAACAAAATAAATAGACCGACCAGCGTGCATGCTCAAGCCAAGCAACAGGGGAAAAATTATCAATAGAAAATAAGAAAAAGTACACACAGCGATAGAAAATCTATCCAGAAAGAAAAATAGGCAGCAAAAGAGGACAGAGAAAAACATTCTCGCGCAAGAGAATAAGGAGTACAGTTTTCCCAAATTATTTATAACCCGTCCATATTTTGAATTTCTTCGTGCTTTATTTGTTTTTATGCTTTATTCCTTAGCTTTGTTTTTAATGCTTTCTTTATGTTTTATTCCTCAACGGTATTACCTAGCATTTTTTAAATCCTTTTTTGTTTGTCATTCCTGCATCATTATTAGTTCGTGTCTAAGGCATGTACAAGTCAGATTTCAAAATTTTTTGAAACTATTCTTATTTTCTAAAGTCTGAGAATTTTATCATATTTAAGAAATTTAAAAAATGTTATTTATTTATATTTATATTCTTATTTGCTCACACCAAGAAAGGTAAGGAGAAAAATAATATTTAAAAACATTAAATAGCAAAAATTAAAAAAATCCTCATGATCGTCAGCCATTATGTCATTTAATGTCATTTAATACAAATTGTGAGAAACCATTAAAGAACCATACATGCTATAGTTGTCATCCTATTTATTCTCAATCTTCGCATTGTGTTTGATGCATTTGGTGTTTTCTCTTCCTAGTGCATGCAAAGTCGAACATAACGAGTTACCATTTGGACATTGTTTTGGTGTTATCAACATTGTGATTGTGGGGCAAAGAGTAGGAACTATAAAAGGTCTTTTACATTTTCAAACTGTAAGTAAAAACTCAAGTTCTGAGAACTCACTGTTTTGATACGGTTTGTTCATAATTGTTATTACAGAGAAGGCCGAGTTGTGATTATGATTCTGCCGACAAAAGAATCCATGTCAGTAAGAATGGTATATAACAAATTGAAGAGCTTCATATATTTGTGTCGAGCAGAGAGCTCAATAAAGATTAAATAAGACTCGGGTTTCAAAATCGAGTTCATGAAGTTACACTTCCTATCTAATAGACACGGCTTTGTATGTCACCAAGCCAAAAGGGAGTTTACCAATTACTAGTCGTGACTGGTAGATAGGAAGAGATGTATTTACAGTGCTGCAACAGTAAGAATCATTTGAAGATATCAGTCACAACTACACTCACAGTGCCGAGCTCGAAGAATGAAGTCATAGTTAAAATGCTTTGTATACAGCAAGAGGGAAAAAAAAGAACACCAGTCACGAGGTCGTGACTGTTACAATGAAAGTAATTTGAGCTCACGGTTTGACCCGTAGATGGAGGGTAATACTTGTTCGAGCCAAGTGCATGTATTCTATAAGCAAAAGGTAAAAACCAGTCACACCGTGACTTATATTCATAACTCACAATGCCGAGCTATATATGTGGTTCATGAACCACTTAACATTCAAAGCCGAGTTTCATGTTGGCTCAATAATAAACAAAGAGTGAAAGCCACTTTTGGCTTATGTAAAATGAAACTACAATCGCAAGCCGTAACTCATAAGCTTACAGACTTTTCCATAAGTCATGGCTTGTTTTATAAAGCACATATAACAGAATATACTCAAGAAGAATGCCATGACTTATGGAAAATAAAGGGACTGTTATTTTCAAACAAGAGAAAGGTCAAAAGTTGTATATCCAAATAGATAATGCTCAATAACAGTGACAACAATGATAGCATTAGTCATCAAAGAATAGGCACAGTGATCTACCTGTTAAAAGGCCGAGAGACTTGAAGACTCCATTCAAAGTCAAGCAAGATGGAGATAGACTGGGCAAATAAACAAGCAAACACCAGTCGACAAGTTATGACACATAACCCGAGTTCCATAATATCGAGTTTTTAGTTCGAGACTCATGCCAAAGGTGATGATACATAACAGGGAGCTCGAGTTCTTCAAGGGAGGCCAAGTTTCATTCAAAATTTCTCCAGAATGAAGCTAGGGTTTGCAGTCTTCCTTCATGTTTCTTCTTGGTGAAGCCAAAAACACAAGTCTCGAAAATGAAATGAGTATAAGAATTTTGGAGTCCGCCAAGCATAAGGCATTCAATGCCTTCACTATAGATGTTAGTTCTTGCAGTTTTTGAAATTGCAAATATGCCACCTCATTCCTCTTCCTTCGAAACTTGTGCAAGTGGGTTGAGTTTGTTATTCCCCACTTAGCACTTGTTTACACTTAGCATTTTGGGAAATTAGGATATGTCTTGGATATTGAAATTTTATTTCAATTTTCAATTTTGTAAAGGATTTTTAATCCTTATTATAAATCAAAATTTAAGGCATTTAGTGGGGAGTTGACATAGGCTAATTTTTGTCATGATTTTTGGGCCAAAATTGGGCATTTTTGAATGGCTTGTATTTTCAGATTTGAGGCTAGGGCATGTTATAAGGATGATTTTTAGAATCATTTTGAGGGGTTGAGAGTTTTGGAGAGAGGCTAATAGTGAACATATTGTTCCTATTCTGTTTTGATGACATTTTTGTAACCAGTTTATCAGTTTTTTGTGAGAAATAAAGCAGATGCTCTTTGGTTCATATGATTTGTGGTGAGATTCAAAGATCTTGATTTCATCTTTCCGTATAAGTGTTACTTTTCAACTATAATCCATAAGAAGTGAATGCTTGTTTATTCCTCCTTAAGGTGATCAATTTTTTCTTAAACCTTGTATGGGAAAAGTATGTTGTTAACTGCTTAGCTATTTGTGGTGTAACCCTAATAGTAAAGTCTATTAGCCTATATGTTGGACAGAGATCTGAAGAGTCAGACTTTTGGTCTATGGTTTTTAGTTGTTGTTTTACTATTCCAGCAAAGTCTGAACTTATTTTGGTGTATCGCCCCACATTCATTTCAATTTTTAGAAGTTATTTCTATCCCTTTCCTTATCAAAATTTCAATCAGGTGGTGATATTTCATACTTAATAGGAACCGGCCTAGAATCCAGAGATTCCTCCTCACTCATAGTCTACCCACAACTAGAGGAGGTTTCCATTGTTAGGATAGAACTATTGTGTAGCCCTAACGCCTGAGGTAGGGTAACAACTCTAAACCTTAACAGTTTTTGGCACGCTCGGTGGGACACAAACTACTTCTCAGTTCTGAGTTACGAGTTCTATGATTGTTCCTAATTCAGTTTTAGCTCTGAGTGTTGATTTTAATGAGTAGAACTCCAACAAGATCAAACAAGGAAGGTTTTGTTTATCAAGAATTGCATCCAGGAAGAAGGGGAGGTAGATCATCCAAAGGTGGAAGAACATCACAAGATCCAAGAGGTATTTCATTGAATTCAAACTTTTCATCATTTGATAACCCCATTTTTTAAGATCAAGCTGCAAATTCAGAAGAGCTTTAGGTTATTATTGAAGAAATCAGCCTTCCTAAGGATCTGGGTGTTCCTAATAATTCTAGATCAAAATTTCCAAGTGTTGAAAATTTATCTATAGATAATTCTATCCTTGGAGCTTCTACAAGTGGTACTACAGCAACTCTTCAAAATCTAAAGACTTATCAAAGGAAGATAGTTCAGCCTACTCAACCTTCTGTTACATCTACCATTCAGCAAAAAGCTCCACCACATCAAGCAATGGTAAGAAATCTTCCTTTTGTTCCATTTGATCAAGGTAATCCTTTGAGGATTGCAAATCATAATGATATTCCATTGGCTGCTTTGAAAAGCTTGCCAACTTTTACCAGAGAAACACATGTGATAGCTATTGAGCATATTTGAGATGTTGCAACTCTTTTCAATGTTCATCATATCACGGCTGAAGATGTAGCTTTGAAGCTGTTGGCTGCATCCCTCAAGGGTAAAGCCCTTGACTGGTTCAGAACTCTTCCGGTGGACTCTATTGCTACTTGGGATGTCCTAGGAGAAAGGTTGTCCAAATTTTTTTAGGACAAATCTGATAATTTGTCCTTGGTGGAGCAACTAACTACTATCAAGAGGGCCCCACAAGAGGAGATGAGTGATTTCAATCTCTATTTTCAGAAGACTTGGAACAGAATTCCTGTTACGGTAAGGTCTTCAGCTGAATATGCTTTCTTGTATTATTTGAAGAGCTTAAATAGTGATATCTCTGTAATGATTCAATCTATGGGAGGAGTGTCTTTACCCCAATCTTTTGATACTGCTATTAGGGAAAAAAATAGTCTTATCCAGGTAGGGAAGATAGCTCCTAGACCTCCTATGCCTTTCTTTCCTAATATCGAGTCCAATATGCCATTAGTTGTCCCACCATTATCTATTGTCCCATCATTTAAGTCTACAGAGATAGTTCCTGTAGCTCCTCTGAATGAATTACAAAGTATTAAGGACAACCATCAAAAAATAGAAAGTTTATTGCAATCTTTTGAAAATGATTTAGTCACCCATAAGAGGAATCAAGCCCAGACAAACCCTGTTGTTCAAAATCAATTTGCTGGTTCTTCTTCCCAATATCCTAATCAGCCTAATTTTCAGGCCAATAGGCAGCAATTTCAAAGCAATGCTAATGCAAATAGGCAAAATTGGAATGTGAGGCCAAATAGACAATATAATCTGGCACCTATTAATATTGTTAGGGATATTGTTCCTACTTAGAATAATATTGCTACTAACTGGTGTTTTCCATGCAATCAAGCTCATGACCAGTCCACATGTTCTAATGGAATTCTTAACCAAGCTCTTATGGTACAAAATGCAATGAATTCACAACAGAATGTGTCTATTGAGGTGGTACAACAACAACCGGATCAGACTTCTATGGAAACTAGGTTCTTAAACTGGCAAGAGGGAGAGTTTTGTGGACTAAATGAAGATTTATCAATTGCAGCAAATACCAGAGCAAAAAGAGAGCTCTTGAAATAGATCAATATGCTGGTAATATGCCTTCTCCACCAGTTTCTATTCTAAAGAATCCATCAATTTCATCAAATAGGGATCAAAATTAGAAAAGTGCTGATCAAAGTTCTCCTAGATCTTCACATAAGGTACAATTTGCTGTTCCGTTCAATATTCTTGATACTATGAAAAAACCAAATGTTATTTTGTCTGCATGGGAAACTTTATCTATTCTAGGACAGATTGAGATTTTAAAAGAAGAGTTGTCTAAGCTGGCAGCTAATTCACAACAGACAGTCTAGTAACCACCTAGTGTGGTTATGACTAATTCTGAGCCTCCTAAGATTCAGGAAAAGTTATCAAAAGAAGATAATAAGCCTGCTAAAGTGCAGCAATCAACAATACCTGAAGTCAAGAAGGCTACAAATGTGGAAAAACCAACAATAAGTCTTGACAAGAAACCATCAAATGTTCAAAAGACATCTGAAAAGGAAGGTAAGAAACCTACAAATGATAAGCCTCCTCCTTTTTATGTCTCATTGATTATTGGAAATAAATTAGTTCATATATGTATGGTTGATAGTGGTGCAACCAGCACTGTCATGCCTAAGAAAATAGCAGATTTGCTGAATTTGAAATATGAACCTCTTGAGAAGGGTGTAGTCTAGCTTGATGGAACTTCAGTTAAGACCTTAGGAGTCATTAAAAATGCAACTTTGATTTTACACTCCTGCCCAAATTTTTCAATACCTCAGGATATATATGTCATTGATTTGCCAACATATTTTGCTATGTGCCTATCCAGAGATTTTACAGCCAAGATAGATGGCTATTTTTCATCAGATTGGTCACATCTATACTTTAGAACTAGATATGGTACTAAGGTAACCATAAAGTCATAATTATTGGCCAAAGACCACATAGAGCCTTACAATCCAAGTCCCATTAATGCAAGTTGTGTGATCATGGATCAGGATGAAATACCAGATTATTCAGCTTATAACACACAAACTGAGGCATATCCAGACATTGTTTTAGATGAATGGGCTACTAGGAATGAACAAAATGATGATATGTTTGATGCTAGTTTTGGGAATTACATGATTTTAGAGTCTGATTCAGTGATGCCTAATTTGATAAAAGATCTAGAATCTAAATCTGATGTTTCTAACCAGCTTTGGGATCTGTATTTTGATGGGTTAAGGAATAAGGATGGAGTTGGTGTAGGGGTTATGTTGATTTCACCGAATGGTGATAGATTTTATGTTGCATTCAAGTTATCTTTTCCTTGTTCTAACAATGTGATTGAATATGAGAGTTTGATTCAGGGATTAGAGTGGGCAAGATTGAGGGGTATTAAGTGTTTGAGGGCATTTGGTGATAGTGAGTTGATAGTAAAGCAGGTGAGAGGTATCAATAGTGTTAAAAATGATCTTCTTAAGATGTATAAATCTAGAGTTTCTGACATTCTAGATGAATTTGATGCTTTCAACCTGATTTCAATTCCTAGAAGGGAAAGTCTGCATGCTGATAGGTTGGTTGGTATTGGTGCTCATGTTTCAATAACACAAAATAAAGGACAGATTTTAGACCAGTCACATGTCAAGATAATTGGTAGGCCATCTATTCCAGATAATGACACTTATTGGCAGGTTTTTAATACTGATGAACATATTTTGAGTTTTCTAACAGAAATAGATGGTTTTTTAGCATCTAGGAATAAAAAAATCAATCAGCAAATGGAAGACCAGATTATTTAGTTGAAAACCAACAAGCTTCCAAAAGGTTTGGTCAGCCTGGAATAAGCTTTTAACTTGGATGATCAGTTTAGGAAGGGTAAAACCAGCCTGCTAATCAAAGAAGATCATTATGAGGAGGTGGAAATTTTCAGAGACAAACGGTTAAAGGTTGGTTAAATCAATTCTCTTGAAGAAAAAGAGTTGTTTATTGATCTTTTCAGAGAATATAGTGATGTTTCTGCATGAGATTATTCTGATTTGAAGGGATTTGATCCTCAATTAACCTAGCATACTATAGAATTGGAGTCAAATGCTAGGCCAATTAGACAAAGGCAAAGGCCTATAAACCCAAAGTTAGAACCATTAATGTTGAAAGAGCTAAGGAAACTCCTAGATGGTGGTATTATATTTCCTATTAAGCACACATCCTAGGTTTCTAATTTAGTTCTAGTAAGGAAGAAGAATGGAGAAATAAGACTTTGTGTAGACTTTAGAGAATTTAATAGGGCATCTCTGAAAGATAGACACCCTCTTCCTTCCATGGAATAGATTTTACAATATGTTTATGGTTCTAAGAGATTTTCACTCCTAGATGGGTATTCTGGTTATAACCAGATTTTAGTCAAAGAATCTGATCAATTTAAAACAACTTTTACAACTAAATGGGGTACCATGGCTTACAGAAGAATGCCTTTTGGGTTATCAAATGCTGGGTCACTTTTCAGAAAGAAATGGACATGGCTTTTAAGAACTTAATGTATAAGTTTGTTCTAGTATATCTAGATGATGTGACAATTTACAGCAAGGTTGCAGACCAACACATTGATTATTTGAGACAGATTTTGCAGAGATGTAGAGAATTTGGGATTTCTTTAAACCCAAAGAAATTTGTATTTGCAGTTCATGAGGGAAAACTCCTAGGATACCATGTGTCTAAGGAAGGTACAACAATAGATCCTGAGAGAATTCATGCAATTTTGGAGCTTTCATTATCTAAACACAAGAAAGGGTTGCAAAGTTTCATAGGGAGAATAAATTTTGTAAGAAGATTTATCCCTGATATTGCAAATCTGTTAAAACCACTGAATGCTATGCTTAAGAAGGATGTCACTTTCAGCTGGACTGATGAGGGAAAGAAGAATTTTGAATTGATAAAACAGGCTTTGTCTTCAACCCCTACTCTTGTTAATCCTAATTTTACTAAAGACTTTATTCTTTATGCTTATGGTGGTTCTGATAATGTTTTAGCAATGCTGGTTCAAAAGAATGAAGAAAAATAGGAACAACCAGTTGCTTTTTTCAGTAAAGATATGGATGACTATGAGAAAAGGTATAGTTTTGTTGAAAATCATGTGCTAGTTGTTATTAAAGCTTTGAAGAAGTTTAAGCATTTGATTGCCAGGAATAAAGTACATTTAATGGTTGCACATCCTAGTATTAAAGAGTTTTTGTTGAACAAAGATGTTAATGAAAAGAGGGTTGGTTGGATAACAAGAGTTATGGAGTATGATGTACAAATCCACGTGACTAAATTGGTTAGAGGCAAAGTTCTTTGTGCTCAATTGGCAGAAGAGGAAGAACAAGCTGAAACTTCTGAAGAATCTAAAAAAATTTCAAGGTGATGTATTGTTTAATGATCCTTCAACTTGGTTATCAGATATGACCAGATTCTTACAAACTGGACAATGTCCAAACAATCTTGACAAGGCAAAGAGGACATTTCAGTTCTAAAACTACAGCATGGAAAATACTAAGGGCTAGCTATTATTGGCCTGATTTATTTAAGGATGCTTATTCGTGGGCCAGAGGATGTAAAAAATGTGCTATATTTGTAGGTAAGCAAAAGCTGGCAGCATTGCCATTAAAGCCAATTGTGGTTGATCAACCATTCAATAAGTGGGGAATGGACTTTATTGGTCTTATAAATCCTAATTCTAGTGCTGGTCATAAATGGATTTTAACTGCCACTAATTATTTTATGAGATAGACTGAAGCTATTGCATTAAAAGAGGCTACTGGACCTGTTTAGCTAAAGTTTTATGAAGGCATTATAACCAGATTTGGAGTCCCTCAGTCAATTATCTCTGATAATGCTATGGCTTTCATTGGTTTAGCTATTATAGAATGGGCTGTGAAAAATGGGATCTATTTAAATACTTCTTCTAACTATTATCCCCAGGGTAATGGTCTTGCAGAGTATACTAATAAAAATTTGATCAGAATTATCAAAAAGACTTTGCAGGACAATAAGAGAGATTGGCTTTCTAAATTAAAGGCAACCTTATGGCTGGATAGGATTGCACCTAAACAGGTAATTGAGAATTCCCCTTATGTCCTGGTTTATGGTAAAGAGGCTAGATTGCTAGTTTCTATTGAATTTCCAACCTTATAGTTGGCTGATCAGATGTTTCTATTTCAAGAGGAAGATCCTCTTAAGTTGAGATATGTTGATTTGTTACAGCTTGAGGAAGAAAAGAAGAAGGCATTGGAAACTATAGAGCTAAAGCAAGCACAGACTAAGAGGTCATTTGTAATGACCCTTACCAATAGGCCACTAAAAACCACTAATACTGAACTGAGAAATTTCGTCAAACACTTTCCCTACACCCTGAGTTTGCTGATGTCTGCTTGTTTTGATTTGACTGTTTGGCACCAATGATGTTTTAATGATTGCAAATGATTGCTAAGTAACTACTTGAAAAACCATATGATAAGCAACTTCTTTAGATTTCTTTTTCAATGCAAATACATGAAGTTCTGATATGAAAAGTACTCCTACAGCCAAGTGGCATTTTCACAAACAGTTGGTATGCAACCTATATTCTGATAAGCACAACTACAGCCATTGACATTATGTCAAATAGTTGGCATACAACTGAATACCCAATACAAATGCTCACTAAATGATTTAAGAACAGTACCCAAGCAATGATGTGTTTCAAGAAGGTTGCCAATTACAATATGCTATCAATACAAGTGCTGACTTTACAAGCTATAACAATTTTCAGACTTCAATAACTTGGCACTAAGATAATACGATGAACTTTTCCAAACAAGATAATGCAATGACCAACAATGTCTATTGGATTATCAACACTACAAATCTGATGACAATATGCAAGATATAGCAATGACTGATTTCTATTGACTGTTTTTTCAAAATGCATATATGGACTGTTACAACAGTACACATGAACAATGAAACTCTTGTGATGACCAGACCTTATCAAATCCACTCTCATTCACTATGGCAATCCAAAAATGAATAACAGTGACTGAATTATAGTTATGTGTTGACTGTCACAGCAGTGCCTACTTATATGCAATTTTCAACACAACCTTGACATCAAATATCAACATCTGAATCATATGAAAGAACCTGGAATGCTGCACTTATTGTTGACTGAATGCTGATGTAGACACCTCCAATTGCACCCGAACTGATCCCAATTTACAGCTGATTGCAGATGGCTGCAATAATTTTTTGGACTTCTTTTTTTTCACTTTGCTTTTTCGGGTCTGCTTTTTCAGACTGGTTTTTCGGATCCGCTTTTTCGTTTTGCTTTTTCGGATTGCTTTTTTGGATCCGCTTTTTCATTTTGCTTTTTCGGATTGCTTTTTCAGACCTGCTTTTTCTTCCTCTTGCAACCAAAACTCAAACCCTTAGGTAAATCTGAGGATTCCAAATAAGCTCAACATGAAATGGCTGAATACCACTTCCAATGTGCAACCCTTCAGAAGATATCTCACTTCCTCAGTTATGCAAATCCAAGGGAGTTATCGTTCCCAAAGATCTAATGAAAATTTGCAGACCAAATGACTACAAATTGCTCCAATATGGAAAAGTAGAAGAATCCTCAAATCAGCTTGTCCAAATGAATGCCCAAGCCCCCTATTTATTCACTTTTTGAGAAGTTACTAAGAACTTCTAGAAGCATCCATTATAAAATCCCATTATAATGCACTTTTATAATAATATAACTTTATAAAATAAAAAGTGCAACTCAACTTAAAATTATAACATGTGGGGCCCACATAACTCATAATAATAAAAATAAGCTCTAAATCACTTCTCCAAGAGCAAATACGACCATTGATCTACAAAATGACTCTCTCCACATCGCCACCAGTCTACGAGAGCCTGTGATAGACTGATCTAGCACGCTAAACGATGTCAGCCAGAATGGGGACATGACATCATTTAACAGGAAAGCTAATTTCAGAGAGTTCAAAGAAGGTGATCTAGTACTCAAGTGGGATGTACTAAAGAGCAGGCCAAGGAAGCATGACAAGTTTGACAATTTTTGGTCAAGCCCTTTTATTATAACAGCTTGTAAAGAGAACAATGCTTTTCAATTGTCCACAACTGAAGGGGAAGAACTGCAAATTCCAGTTAATGGAATACACCTCAAGCTTTGCCTTGAGGGTTAGGATAGGTTCAGTTTTCAGTTGAATAAGTGTTGTCCAAGCACTAGGTCTCTAGGTTACAATGAGTCTAGTTTAGGTATTTTGTTCATTTCAATAATGGTTGCATTCATGGTTCCTAACTCTATTGCTCTATGATAAGTCTACAAGTCATGTCTAACAGGCAGACATCTAGCAGAAGTCACCAAAATTGTTACTAAAAAATACAACATACAACACAATAAGCATAAATAGGAAAAGGTTGCACATTTGTTTGTCAAATTAACACTGTCTTGTAGGTTTTGTTAGTTTACATTTCATTATTGCATTCATTCTAGATGTCATTGTTGTACTCTAAGTATTGATCATTGTTCCAAAAATTTCAAAATTCATAAATGATCATTACATTGTGCATTCAAACTGAATGTAGTATACAAATGTCTTTCCAAGTTTCATATTTCATATCAATAAGTAGAGTACATTTTCATAATTGAAAGAAAAGATTAAAGTATGGAATAGGGGTCCCATGCATTTCCTTTGTGTTGATTTGAGTCAGCTGGTTGTCTGCTTAGTCTCAGGTCTCAAGGTCTTCAAAATATATGTCCTCATCTGCATTTAGGTCTTTAGGGTTCATATCTACATAAGAGTGAGAATGTGGTTAGATCCTGTTGGATCTAAGCAATGCATAAGAAACAAATAACATACTATAACAATCAAGTTTTCAAATCTGCACATCAATCTAGAAAATTTAATGCAATAAAGAAATGTACACTAACACTCACTACAAGGTAGTATTAAAAGGATTTGTTTCTATAAACATGAAACATTTTACTATTTATGATCATTCTGGTGTATGTTGTCCTTTTTATTAACTAGGTATCCAAATTAAAGGGACTTAGTATGTTCAAACCGAGAAACCTTTTTCAGATGATACAGTGTTTTGATAGATTAGTGAACATAATGGTCTGAAAATTGATTCACAAGTTGTTTATTATGTTCAATAATCTAACCATTTCAAGATGTTGTTTGAGAGCTTAACAAATTATTTTGCATAAAAGAGTTGACTGGTTTTCACATTCAGTCATAGAAAAAGATGCAGATCAAGCTGGGATTTCAAGATAAAGTGCTATAGGAAGTGCCAATGTTTCCAACAATCATGATCAAGTTTCACAGAATGCAACTGCATAAATATTGGTACAATATGTCCTTGTTGTTTCAAAGGTATAGTTTCAAGTAATATCATTATTGTTGTTGATTACAGAAAGAGTGCTTCAAGATTGAGCCATAAAGTTATGAAATGTTTTCAGTTTGTTTTTAGTGAGTGTCACAAACCTGTGTTCGAACCTCACTAAGTAGCATTCTGATGTTTTTGAGTGTCACGAACCCGTGCTCGAACTTCATTAACAATAAACAAACATTTTATCTTGTTTCTCATATTTAAAGTTCAGATTCAGCATCAAATTAGAAAAAGGACTCTGTTTAAACATGCTAATATGTATCAGTGAGTTCAAAGATGTTCTCTATTTTTAAAATTGAATTCAAATACAGTCAAGTGAGTTGGTGACAGTGGTTATGCTGCAGGAGCTTTGATAGAATGAGTTGTGTTTTGAGTTCTTTCAAAATGAAAATTTATGCTATTGAACAAATGTGCATAGTATAATATACCTACAGTTGAAATATTAAAGTTTCAAATCAAACAAAATGCAAGTTGTAGGGGTATTTTTATAAACAGAAAGCATGAGTTTTCAACATGGTTCATGATCACAGGTAGAGTGCATGGTATGCTTTTCAAAGCAAAGAAGATAGTGTATTTTATAATCTGATGTTCCTGGTGATGTGTGTGCACATTTATTATAGCATTGAAAATAGAGATGTAAATGAACATGAGCTGAAAGCAAAAGAAATTTCACAGGAAGGAATGTACTTATCTTTTTGAAAAGATACTGTTATTCTTTGACATCTTTTCAGTCATATTTTTTAGTCAGCTCCCAAAGTTTGTGAAGCTTATGGCTGAAAGATGTCATAGTAAAACCAAATACATCTACCACATCTTTTAGTCATAAGCTCATGACTTTGATGAAATAACTAGAAAATAGCTCATATGGTGGAATGCATATCAACAATTTTCTATTATTAGAATAACTGAACGAATTTCAAGATCAATTTTGGTGCACTGTAAAAAATAGATATACCAACATTAGCAAGATGGTGAAATAAATAAATCTCATAATTGAAGGCTCACGATCACAGTTTACATTTTCAAACTGTAAGTAAAAAATCAAGTTCTGAGAACTCACTGTTTTAATACCTTTTGTTCATAATTGTTTATTACAAAGAAGGCCAAGTTGTGATTATGATTATACCAACAAAAGAATCCATGTTAGTAAGAATGGTATATAACAAATTGAAGAGCTTCATATATTTGTGTCGAGCAAAGAGCTCAATAAAGATTAAATAAGACTCGGGTTTCAAAATTGAGTTCATGAAGTTACACTTCATATCTAACAATCACGGCTTTGTATGTCACCAAACCGAAAGGGAGTTTACCAGTTACTAGTCATGACTGGTAGATATGAAGAGATGTATTTACAGTGCTATGACAGTAAGAATCATTTGAAGATCTTAGTCACAACTACACTCACAGTGCCGAGCTCGAAGAATGAAGTCACAATTAAAATGTTTTTTATACAACAAGAGGGAAAAAAAAGAACACCAGTCACGAGGTCATGACTGTTACAATGAAAGTAATTTGAGGTCACAGTTTGACCCGTAGATGGAGGGTAATACTTGTTCAAGCCGAGTGCATGTATGCTATAAGCAAAAGGTAAGAACTAGTCACACCGTGACTTATATTCATAACTCACAATGCCGAGCTATATATGTGGTTCATGAACCACTTAACATTCAAAGTCGAGTTTCATACTAGCTCAATAATAAACAAAGGGTGAAAGCCACTTTTGGCTTATGTAAAATGAAACTACAGTCGCAAGCCGTGACTCATAAACTTATAGACTTTGCCATAAGTCACGGCTTGTTTTACAAAGCACATAATAGAATATACTCAAGAAGAATGTTGTGACTTATGGCAAATAAAGGGACTGTTATTTTCAAACAAGAGAAAGGCCGAAAGCTATATATCCAAATAGATAATGCTCAATAACAGTGACAACAATGATAGCATCAGTCATCAAAGAATAGGCACAGTGATCTACTTGTTAAAAGGCTGAGAGACTTGAAGACTCCATCATTCAAAGCCAAGCAAGATGGAGATAGAAATATACAGTTGAAAATCGAGGAAGATGTGCTTGACCCTCACAAGGTGCATTGCAATCATTAAAGGATTGGTACAGAAGGAGAAAATAGAAAGGAGATCATCTTTTATGCTAATATTGTTTGCTTCATGTGTAGATTGGAGACTAAGTTTTGCTACAAGGACATGTAATCATAGCTACATCATGTCAAGCTTATGTTACAAAGATTTTTAGGGAAATGTTCAGAGAACATGTGTTGGTGGGTGTCACGAGCCCGTGCTCGAACCTCACCAATGAATATTCTTTCAACATATCTTAATCATTTGTTAACAACATTGCAAGAAGTGAAACCCAAATCAGTACAGCTGAAGGTATTTCCTGATTGAATATGACTAGTGAAATGTAGTGAAGCCTTTCAACATCCAAAGCCACAGACAATGGAAAGTGCCAGCATTGCATTCTAAAATACCTACAATGTATCGGTATGAAGATGCTTTACCAAAGGCATATTTAGAATGGCCAGACCTTAAAACTATATGCACAAACTTGGTAACATCATTGGGAAAAGATAGTGTTTTGGGCATATTTTCTAATGAACATGAAGAGATTTGCAAATGGTTAGAATATGCAGATAGTTTTCATTTAGATTCCGACTCGGGTTTGTCTAAACTAAAGAATTTCAATGAAACTTTGCTACAAAGATCAGTTCTTGCATCCAAGGGATTAAGCCCTTCTGTAGCTGATGTGGTTGTGTGGATATCACTTCATGATGTTGTGATTGGGCTTTCCATTGCTGACAGAAGAAGTGTTCCAAATCTGATGCGGTGGTTTGATTACATTTAGATTTTTCAAGGAAAACCACTTCACCCTGGAGAGGATGGTGTTAACTCTACAATTATTAGTTCTAATATAAATATGACTAGTAGACATAATCAAGTTCACAATCTCAGGTTCACTGGTGGTAGATATAAAAGCCCAAAATTCTATGAAATGGAAAGAGAATTTCCAAACAGTGAGTTAAACAAAGCATGTGGGTAAGTGCACAAAGATGTGGTACCAAAAAAAGTGGTATAAGATGTCAATTTTTTCCTGAAATTAGAAAACTCTGAACTTCAACAAGAAATTGAAGATAGTTAGACTCAAAATTTTAAGATGCAACAAAAACAAGAGTTGTAATACTCTGAATCTAGTTCCTAAACTACTAACTTATTTTGAAAATGGTGCAGATTAAGGCCCTCAAAAAGGGGGAGCACAAAAGTGGTCCTATTTTTAGTCAAAAAACATAACATAGCGTCTGGTGTGCTCCCCCTAAAATGTTCACTTTTTTGTTGAATTTTTTTAATCGCTTTGGTGAAAAATCAGCTAACACCACATAGTTTATCCCAGATTTTTTTGGCAATTTTTTGATCAATGTATAATTTTTGATGAATTTACGAAGTGCACACATCTTGAAAACATGAAATTTCTATGTGCTCCCCCTAGAAATCATTTAAAACTAATTGAAAATCAAAAATTTTTTTTAAAGTGTGTAGAATGGAGTCTAGTTTCTAAAAATGTAACTTATTGCAAAATTCGATGAATGAGTCAAAATCTATGCCCAAAATATTGCATGTTGCTTTTTTACATAAAATAGACATACACACAAAAGAAATTAGAGTTGAAAAACTTAACATAATCAGAATTCAAAATAAATTATATGCTTAGATAGCTAACAAAGAGATTTGCAATATCACGTCGTGTGATTTTTACGTTCTTGAGCCACGAATAAACCTTACGAGGAGAACACAAAAAAAGATGTCATTTTTTGTATGTTTGCTGGAAAACACGTCTCAGGCCTATTTCAATCATCCAAGCCTTTGGGTTGGATCTCCAAGGAAAATCCAAGCCTTAGGATTGGTAAATTCAAATCCTTTACAAAGTGCGCATGCTCTATAGGGCATGCACACTATGTAAATTTATGATAAATTTACATAGTGCGCATGCCCTATAGGGCGTGCGCCCTATGTAAGATATAGATTCATATAGTGATGAGAAATAGTCAAAGTGAGAGGAAGAGAGAGAGAGAGATAGAGGGAGAGAGAGAGAGAGTGCTCTCTCTATGTCTCTCTCCCTCCCCCATACTCTTTGTCTCCTCTCTCTCTGTCTCTCTCCCTCCCCCATACTCTCTGTCTCTCTCTGTCTCTCTGTCTCTCTGTCTCCCTCTCTCCCTCTCTCCCTCTTATCACTCTCTCTCTCACCTTCTCACTCTAACCTTCTATATCTCTCTCTCCCTTCTCTCCTCTCTCTCATCACCCTCTCACCCTCTCTCTATCTCTCTCTCCCTCTCTCCCCCATACTCTCTCTCTCTCTCCTAATCTCTCCTAATCTCTCCCTTTCCCCTTCTCTATCTCTCCTTCCCCTTCTCTCCTATTATCTCCATTATCTCTCTCTCTCTCTCATCACCCTAGCTCTCTCTCACTCGCTTTTGTCCTCTCTCTCTCTCTCTCTCCTACTTTCTCCCTTTCCCCTTCTCCATCTCTCCTTCCCCCCTCTCTCTATCTCTCTCACTTTGTCTCTCTCTCTCACTCACACACACACACACACACACACACCTCTCCTACTTCTCTCTCTCTCTCCTACTCTCTCCTTTTCCCCTTCTCTATCTCTCCTTCCCCCCTCTCTCTCCCTTCTCTCTCCTTCTCCTCTCTCTCCTACTCTATCCCTTTACCCTTCTCTATCTCTCCTTCCCCTTTTCTCCTACTCTCTCTCTCTCTCTCTCTCCCACACATACACACATCTCCTCTCTCTGTCCTACTTTCTCCATTTCCCCTTCTCTATCTCTCCTTCCTCTCTCTCTCTCTCTCTCTCTCTCTCTCTCTCTCTCTCTCTCTCTCTCTCCTTCTCCTTCTCCTTCTCCTTCTCTCTATCTCTCCTTCCCCTTCTCTCTCTCTCTCTCTCTCTCTCTCTCTCTCTCTCTCTCTCCCACACATACACACCTCTCCTCTCTCTGTCCTACTTTCTCCATTTCCCCTTCTCTATCTCTCCTTCCCCTCTCTCTCTCTCTCTTTCTCTCTCTCTCTCTCCTTCTCCTTCTCCTTCTCTCTATCTCTCCTTCCCCTTCTCTCTCTCTCTCTCTCTCTCTCTCTCTCTCTCTCCTTCTCCTTATCCTTCTCTCTATCTCTCCTTCCCCTTCTCTCTCTCTCTCTCTCTCTCTCTCTCTCTCTCTCTCTCTCTCTCTCTCCTTCCCCTTCTCTCCTACTCTCTCTCTCTCTCTCTCTCTCTCTCTCTCTCTCTCTCTCTCCATTGTCTCTCCCTCTCCCCTTCTCTCTCTCTCCTTACCCTTCTCTCCTACTCTCTCCATTCTCTCTCCCTCTCCCATTCTCTCTCTCCTTACCCTTCTCTCCTACTCTCTCTCTCTCTCTCTCTCTCTCTCTCTCTCTCTCTCTCTCTCTCTCTCTCTCTCTCTCTCTCTCTCTTCTCTCCCTTTTGTTTTACATAGGGCACACGCCCTATTTAAGACTATGCATAACATTTTTTTTTTGTTTTGGATAGGGCGTATGCCCTATAGCGCACTATGTAAAACTAGAAGAAATAGTCTTATTTGCCAAGGATCTTGTGAAAGAGGCCCACTTTTTCTTATGTTATCTGAATTCTGTGTTTTCTCCTACAAGTTTTCACTTTTCATGGTGTTGATAGTGACAAGTTTTCACTTTGCACCATCGTGAAAGTCAATTATTGAGGATAAATTTATTGATTGAGGTAAGTTTTTTATTTTTTTACTTGTCAAATGTGAATAAAGAGTGTTTTGGTTTATAATTGGTATGATATAGACTTGTTCTTGAATACATAATTTGATATAAGTGTAATAAATTTATATTATAATTTTTCATATTGTAAGAGGTTTATATTATAATTTGACTTATTGTTTTACATTTATATTATATTTTTAAAATTGTAATCAATTCATATGTAGAAATCATCATCATGCCAAGGAAACGAGAAAAGAATTTAACACCGGAAGAGCATGAATGAGATAAAGAGAAGAAAAGGGAAAGAATGAGACAACTTCATGAACAAAAAAAATTAGATACCATAGAAGAAGATTTTTCTTTGGATGAGGAACATGAAACATCAATACAAAGTAAGAGAGAATTAGAATTGGAATAAAAAAGACAACGAATAAAAAACTTGTGTGCAATGAGACAATTGAATTATGAAGATGCAGAGACATCATCTACGAGTTCCCAAGTTCAAGAGACATCATCATCCAATGTTCGAGGCACACCATTGTCTACTTTCGAAGGTGGAGGCACACCATTGTCTACTTCCGAAGGTGTGGGCACACTCTTCTATCATGTTGAAGGCACACCATTATCTACATCTCAAGGTGTAAGCACAACATCATCTCATGTTGAAGGCACACCATTATCTACATCTCAAGGTGTAAGCACAACATCATCTCATGTTGAAGGCACACCATTATCTACATCCCAAGGTGTAGGCACAACATCATCTCATGTTGAAGGCAGTCAAGATGGTACGCAATTCACACATAATGTTTTTGATGCTCCTAGAATTATTAAATATAGAAAGCCAAAATATTTGATTGATATTGATACTAACATTTTGCGAGCAATGCTTGACAAGATTCTCAAGCATACTTGTCAAAGAAATGTTATCGTATTTAGAGATCATTTTTTGAGAATTTAAACATGACAAGAAGATGTCAACTATTTGTTGAAATGATGAGAAATCTGAAATTTAGGCCCATAATGAAGATTCTTGGGCTAAGAATGATGGACGAGTCAACTGAAAAATCTATTATAAAGAATCTAATGACTGCATATGAGAGTGTGGGTTCTACATCATGCACAAAAGCTAGTAATGTCACACGACGTGTACTTACATCAACGATAGTAAACACTCAAATGAAGAAATCTCAACTCATTAGAAAGACAAGCAAAACATTGAAAATAAGTAGACAATCTCTAATGAGAGCCCTGGGAAGGTGTCAAAGAGTGGAAGATCCAAATAGCAATGAGTTATGGGCATTTTCTGGTAGACTATCATGAAAAGATAAAGCAATTGTTGAAGCTTTGAAATCCTTGATTGAAGAATTTTGGAAGAATAATACATGGGTATCTCCTAATCAAATTAGAGATGTTGTAAGAAGGAGGATTGGTAGTCGAATTCGTGTTCCACATCCAAAACATTTTTTGGATTCAACTCAAACACAATTCTTTGCAAAATTTATGCATACGTATCCTCAAATTAAAATTAGTCAGAGATATTTTGAAATATGTAAACCTTTTTATGTCAACATAAATTATACATGCACAACTGGTTGTTGTAGGGTACATATTGAATTTTCTAACCATTTTAAAGTTTATAGGAATATATGTGTAGGTTTGCACTCTAACAATGTTTTGCAGGATTGTAACATAAATATCCCACCTAGATCTTCAAGGGAATTAATATCTACCATTTTATGTGAAAGAGCGGATGGTCAACAATTTTACAAGCTCTCATGCTTGAATGGTACATGCATAGATTGCGGAGGTTTGCGATGTTTGCCAATTTGTCAACATATGGAGAGTACACATGCAATCAGTAACGAAATCGTAGAATTTGGAAAATATAAGACCATGACATACAATCTAAAAGATGGAAAAGAGGCTAAAAGATGTGATTTAGTAATTGAAAAAATTCCAGTGTATCAGTTCATGGATATTTTTTGTAAAAATTTTATTTATGAGTATGCAAGGCATACACATAGAGCGTGATGGTTGGATATGCAATTCAAGTTGTGAAAGACACATTCCCACTTGATACCATTGTTTCAGTTGTGGACTTTGCAAAGAACTACAAACTACAACCACAAAATGAGGTGCAAGCAAAGTATTACAACTCTCAACAGGTTGCTATATTTGTTCATATAGCATTCATGCATGCACCAGACAATACAGAGGAGAACAAGAAGATATTGAGGGAGTATCATTTTTATATCAACGATGATACCTCACATTCTACAGAGTTTGTACATGGTTGCTTTCAACTATTTTATGGCCATTTGGCAAACAGGGACATAAAAATCATCGACATATCATTTGGCCAGATAATTGTGCATCCCAATTCAAGAATTCTTGGATGTTTTATTGGTTGTGCAGGATGCATAAGATTACTGAAATTCAATATATGTGGAATTTCACAAAGGCCGATCATGGAAAGGGAGAGCACGATGGTGTAGGTGCATGTATTAAAAGAGCCTTAGCACATGAAGAATTAAAGTACAAAGAGAAAGCAACATTGTCAGATGCGGTATGTATTGTCCACTGGTGTAACACTACAATGGGTCCAGGTAATGATGGTGAGTCTACGGTTTGTAGATTTTTTTGGTTGATAGATGAAACTAACATTGCACCATATGAGGATTGTTGTACATTGACATTATCAAGTAAGCTACACACTTTTAGAAGTTGTAATGCAGGTTCATGGAGTATCCACACACGACATATGGCATGCTTTTGTTCATCATGTGTAGATGAAGATTGGGATGGGTGTGAGTCAAAGGAATGGGTTGACAAATGGTATACATGTATTTTGAGTCCACTTGCCTGCTATCATCCCCATGAATCACTACAATCGATAGAAATGGAATCATCCATTGACTTTGATCGCTTATCTAATCTAGTACAACCATGTCTATATTTTTCACATACAAATAATCTCAAATTTAGTACTTTATCATAAATATTCAGTAAACTAATGTCCTCATTATGTTTATATCATTACAAGCCATGTTTTTGTTGTTATTGCACCTGAAGACAATGAAGAAGGGACATATTATTATTTGTGTCATTGTGTTGACACAAAAAAAAAATTTCATCACTCAATTATCGATGGTGAAGAATTAGAATACCCTATAGGAGCAGTGGTTGTAACCGGTACATGGCTTAGATGGTATGCTATGAAGAACCCTAGGTTGTGGTTGTTCGAGGATTGGGAGACACACAGAAAGATTCTTCATTATTCAAACCTCATTGTTGCATCAAATGTCCACCTAATAAAATATGGGGGAAGACCGCAAAATAAAACTCTTTGGAAGGTTCGTGAGTCAGACCATGAGGCAATACTAGAGGCAATACTAGAGACAATCAAGGGTAGGGCATACCCAATTGGTTCATTGGACTAAATGGAGATACAAAATATCGTAACATGTCAAATTTATATAGCACTGTAAATTGGGTGGACTATAAATTGCTCATGCATTACCCCGTATGTATAATGGGAAGTTTGTAACATTTAATGACAACCTTTCTCTTCTATTTTTTTGGGCAATACCAGAAGGTTTTCTCTGCTCAGCTCTTTCCTCTGGTGCTCCTATTGAGCTGAGTTGTAAAAATATTTCTCATTATTAATTAAAAAAACTTTATAATAGAAATCTTATAGTTTAGATATTTTTCACAGCATACATAGCATAATTCATATATTCTTTACATAAACTAAGATCCCAGTTCAACATTAACTTCCACACATAAACCCAAGCCAAAACCAACTTCTAAACAAGCCTGCCATAAACACCACGTACAAAAAACCTAAAATCTTCCAACAAAACCTAACCCAGAGCAGTAGGAAACTTGGTAATAGCCTTACTTCCTTCAAAAGAAGCATGCCTAGCCAGCTCTCCAAGCAGAACAAACTTGACAGCAATCTCAATTTCTCTGGAGGAAAGTGTCACGATCTTGTTATATTTCAGCAGAGAAGCAGCCTCAAGAGTAATCTTATCCAAAATATCAATCATGAAGCTCTCCATGATATCCATGGCAGCACTAGATATTCCCTTGGAGGGATGCACTTGTTTCAACACCTTGTATATTAACCTTTTGTAACTTCTCTTCCTCATCTTTTTCTTATTCTCTTCCTTTTCTTTTCTCAGCTTTGGAGAATCCTTTACTTCATTCTCTCATTTCATACCATCTGCTTTAAGACCCAAAACCCCCTAGAAACTAAGGCTTGCCCAATGTCTCGTCTCCCAGCACCATAGAAATTGAACCAAAGTTGATTCACCATCATTTGACCATCCTATGATGGATTCATGCATAAAATACCCCCTCCAATGGCTAAAACATCTACTGTTGTACCCTTGCACCAATTTCATGACCCTAATGCACCCTTCAAACTCATCAAACTCTCTCAATTTAGTCCTCTCCCTCTCCACTACACTCAGCTTAGCATCCTATAGGAAAAAATGATAAGTTTCGCAGAGAATATCCTACAACTTTTGACCAATTGAGGAAGCAAAA
The DNA here is from genome assembly GCA_027943335.1 of Chamaecyparis obtusa. Taxonomy (NCBI): domain Eukaryota; kingdom Viridiplantae; phylum Streptophyta; class Pinopsida; order Cupressales; family Cupressaceae; genus Chamaecyparis; species Chamaecyparis obtusa. The sequence goes on along the minus strand of BSBK01007577.1, from coordinate 924,847 downwards.
AATAAGTGAATAAGCAATTGGCTACCAGCCACAGAGAAATTACAAGACTTTGAAAAAAAAAAATTCTTTCTTGATGCTGAACTCATTTGATGTGGTTGTATATGATATGTACGCTGTACTTTACAAAGTGTTTATGATTATCTAATTTCAACTTATTATATGATGCAGCCAAGTGTCGACACAATCATTATATATGGTATGTTTTACTATTTTTTTTTTGAGAACTAATGCTTCTAGTGAATCCAAATTTAGTTGTTATAAAGATGAGATGTTAGTGAATGACTTCTTCCTAATACTAAACTTCCACCAGATCAAAATTTCAACCCTTTTGTGTATCTACAGGCTCAATCATGAGCCCACAAGATTGGCCAAGAGAAAACTGTGATTGTATATCAACTGATTACAAAATGTTCATTTGAGGAGAAAATATTGCAACGATCAAGAAGAAAATTGGCTATGGAAAATCTAGTTATGAATTCTGTTAAGAATGAAACTATTAAGGAATTGTATGATATATTACTCAACGGTGCAAGGAATATTCTTGATTTACATGGGATTGCAACTACATCTATTCAATATACAGAGGAAGATATAGAAAATCTTCTTAATAGAGATATTAATGTGAGAGAAAAGGACATTTCAAAAGAAAATGGTTATCTTGATGCCATCCAAGGTATGCCAATTACTTGAGACGAAGAGACAAAGCCCACAGTTAATGGGAAAGAGTGGGAAGAGCTTCTTGGACCCATGATAGAAGTTACAGATAAGGAGGAAGAGCTAGGAAGGGGAAAGCGGCAAAGGAAAGAAGTAAGATATGCATGTGAGCCTATGTCAAATGATGATGATGAGTACTCACCATCTGCTAGTAGCTCGAGTAGTGACAAAAGCTCTTCATTGCACATGTACACTGACACAAAAAATTCAGATTGAGAAGTAACAAGTGTTGTGGGATTATCCACATAGCAATGTGAAATGAAGCCTCAAATTGGTTCATTAGCAGGCAAAGAATTTGGTCATGCACTTCATTCTAGCACCACAAATATTTCTATTAGAAATGCCTATTCGTCAATGGCCTTGTATTTACGGGACTTGGGCATTATCCTTGAAATGTAAGTTCATTACCACCTTTGGCAAGGCAGTCTCACTCCTCATTTTACAACAAAGGGCAGCCATCTATGGTCCAAGGTTTTAATTCAGCTAACAAGTGGAGAGCTTCTCAAGGTACTGATCTCTTTCGTAGAGAAGTTCCTGCTTCATCTCAAGGTTCTCATTTAGGTGACCAACTCCTTCGAGGTCCACAAATAGACCCATTAATTTCCCAAATTAGTTCCTTAGTAGGCAAAGAATTTGGTCATGCACTTCATTCTAGCACCACAAATATTTCTATTAGAAATGCCTATTCATCAATGGCCTTGCATTTATGGGACTTGGGCATTATCCTTGAAATGTAAGTTCATTGCCACCTTTGGCAAGGCAGTCTCACTCCTCATTTTACAACAAAGGGCAGCCATCTATGGTCCAAGGTTTTAATTCAGTTGACAAGTGGAGAGCTTCTCAAGGTACTGATCTCTTTCATAGAGAAGTTCCTGCTTCATCTCAAGGTTCTCATTTAGGTGACCAACTCCTTCGAGGTCCACAAATAGACCCATTAATTTCCCAAATTAGTTCATTAGCAGGCAAAGAATTTGGTCATGCACTTCATTCTAGCACCACAAATATTTCTATTAGAAATGCCTATTCGTCAATGGCCTTGCATTTACGGGACTTGGGCATTATCCTTGAAATGTAAGTTCATTGCCACCTTTGGCAAGGCAGTCTCACTCCTCATTTTACAACAAAGGGCAGCCATCTATGGTCCAAGGTTTTAATTCAGTTGACAAGTGGAGAGCTTCTCAAGGTACTGATCTCTTTCGTAGAGAAGTTCTTGCTTGATCTCAAGGTTCTCATTTAGGTGAGCAACTTCTTCGAGGTCCACAGATAGACCCATTAATTTCCCAAATTGGTAAAAGGGTAGATGCAATTTTGGAAAGAGTATCCCAATTGAAGAGAAATGGAAATTCCAGTGAGCATGAAGTTATTGCAGATCCAATGGGTGTATCTCCTCCACTGAAAAATATAACTACTTCCAGAGACTTGAGTTTAAATGGAGACTGTTTGTTCCCAAACATGCCCCAGTTGAGCACATGAACCAGATGTTGCTTGAGTAAAGAAGATAGTGGTTTATTAAAGCATCTGCATTATCCCACTTTCTATCAGTTACTACTTTTTGAGCGGCTTGCCAGCTACTTCTGTGTGGGATTTCTGTAATATATAATGTCCTCATGCAAGTACATGCTATGCACAGTCATTCAATCGCTGCCGACGACTCCGTGCTGAAGTGTCCCTCAAGGTCCCGTAAGCATGAATTCAGCGATCTTTGTGGGGTCGTATCTCAGAGCTCATGCAAGGTAGCATGGATCCGTCAGTTGCTACGGGACCGTGTTGTCGGGGCCTACAAAAGCCTATCTCGGTTTTTGGAGATTCAAGTTTGTTTAAAATAGACAACACATTCTTGGCCGATGTTAGAACTCAGTGTTCCTCAGCTCAAACGGCCAACGTTGCGTATCTTTCCAACTGTCGATCGTCGTATCGAACTATCTATTCTAACAGCTCCAAATCGCCGAGTAAATGCTAGTGGTAACTTCGTTTGGCACGCACAGTCGTTCGATCCCTGCCGACGACTCCGTGCTGAAGTGTCCATCAAGGTCCCTTAAGCATGAAATCAGTGATCTTTGTGGGGTCATATCTCGGAGCTCGTGCAAGGTAGCATGGATCCCTCAGTTGCTATGAGACCATGTTGCCGGGGCCTACAAAAGCCTATCTCGGTTTTTGGAGATTCAAGTTCATTTAAAATCAGCAACACATTCTCGGTCGATGTCAGAACTCACAGTGTTCCTCAACTCAAATAGCCAACATTGCATATCTTTCCAACCGTCGATCGTAGCATCAAACTGTCTGTTCTAACAGCTCTAAATGGTCGGATAAAATGCTAGTGGCAACCTCATTCGGCACGCACAGTCGTTCGATCCCTTCTGACGACTCCATGTTGAAGTGTCCCTCAAGGTCCCTTAAGCATGAAATCAGCAATCTTTGTGGGGTCATTTCTTGGAGCTTGTGCAAGGTAGCATGGATCCATCAGTTGCTATGGGACCATGTTGTTGGGGCCTACAAAATTCGGTCTCAATTTTTGGAGATTCAATTTCGTTTAAAATCGGCAACACATTCTCAGTCGATGTCAGAACTCACAGTGTTCCTCAGCTCAAATGGCCAACGTTGCGTATCTTTCCAACCATCGATCGTAGCATCGAATCGTCTGTTCCAATAGCTCTGAATGGCCGGGTAAATGCTAGTGGAAACCTCGTTTTGCACGCACAGTTGTTCAATCCCTGCCGATGACTCTGTGCTAAAGTGTCCCTCAAGGTCCCTTAAGCATGAAATCAGCGATCTTTGTGGGGTCGTATCTCGGAGCTCGTGCAAGGTAGCATGGATCCCTCAGTTGCTACGGAACCGTGTTGCTGGGGCCTACAAAAGCCTGTCTCAATTTTTGGAAATTCAATTTCGTTTAAAATCAGCAACACATTCTCGGTCGATGTCAGAATTCACAGTGTTCCTTAGCTCAAACGGTCAATGTTGCATATCTTTCCAACCATCGATCGTAGCATCGAACTGTCTATTCCAACAACTCTGAATGGCCAGGTAAACAATAGTGGCAACCTTGTTCGGCATGCACAGTCATTCGATCCCCACCGATGACTCCGTGCTGAAGTGTCCCTCAAGGTCCCTTAAGCATTGAATCAGCGATCTTTGCGGGGTCGTATCTTGGAGCTCGTGCGAGGTAGCATGGATCCGTCAGTTGCTATGGGACCATGTTGTTGGGGCCTACAAAATTTTGTCTCGGTTTTCAGAGATTCAACTTCATTTAAAATCGGCAACACATTCTCGGTCGATGTCAGAACTTAAAGTGTTTGTCAGTTCAAATGGCCAACATTGCGTATCTTTCCAACCATCGGTCGTAGCATTGATTTGTCTGTTCCAACAGCTCCGAATGGCCGGGTAAATGCTAGTGGAAACCTCATTTGCCATGCATAGTCATTTGATCACCGCCGCCGACGACTCCATGCTAAAGTGTCCCTCAAGGTCCCTTAAGCATGAAATCAGTAACCTTTACGGGGTCGTATCTCGGAGCTCGTGCAAGGTAGCATAGATCCGTCAGTTGCTACGGGACCGTGTTGCCAGGACCTACAAAAGCCTATCTCAATTTTTGGAGATTCAAGTTCGTTTAAAATCGGCAACACATTCTCAGTCGATGTCAAAACTCACAGTGTTCCTCAGCTCAAACGGCCAACGTTGCGTATCTTTCCAACCGTCGATCGTAGCATCGAATCGTCTGTTCCAATAGCTCCGAATGGTCGGGTAAATGCTAGTGGCAACCTCATTTTCCATGCACAATTGTTTGATCACCGCCAACGACTCCGTGTTGAAGTGTCTCTCAAGGTCCATTAAGCATGAAATCAATGATCTTTGCGGGGTCGTATCTCAGAGCTCGTGTGAGGTAGCATGGATTTGTCAGTTGCTACAAGACCGTGTTGCTAGGGCCTATAAAAGCCTATCTTGGTTTTTGGAGATTCAACTTTGTTTAAAATCGGCAACACATTCTCGATTGATGTCAAAACTTAAAGTGTTCCTCAGTTCAAACAGCCAACGTTGCGTATCTTTCCAATCGTCGGTCCTACCATCGATCTATTTGTTTCAACAGCTCTGAATGGCTAGGTAAACGCTAGTGGCAACCTCATTCGCCATGCACAATCATTTGATCGCCGTCGATGACTTCATGCTGAAGTGTCCCTCAAGGTCCCTTAAGCATGAAATCAGCAATCTTTGCGGGGTCGTACCTCAGAGCTCGTGCGAGGTAGTATGGATCCGTTTGTTGCTACGGGACCATGTTATTGGGGCCTACAAAAGCTTGTCTCGATTTTTGGAGATTCAAGTTCGTTTAAAATTGGCAACACATTCTTGGTCAATGTCAGAACTCACAGTGTTCCTCAGCGCAAAAGGCCAATGTTGTGTATCTTTCCAACCATCAATCGTAGCATCAAACTGTCTATTCCAATAGCTCCGAATGGTCGGGTAAATGCTAGTGGCAACCTTGTTCGACATGCATAGTCTTTCGATCGCCACTGATAACTCCGTGTTGAAGTGTCCCTCAAGGTCCCTTAAGCATGAAATCAGTGATCTTTGCAGGGTCGTATCTCATAGCTTGTGCGAGGTAGCATGGATTCGTTAGTTGCTATGGGACCGTGTTGCTGGGGCCTACAAAAGCCTGTCTCAATTTTTGGACATTCAACTTTGTTTAAATTCGGCAAACACATTCTCGGTCAGTGTTAGAACTTAAAGTGTTCCTCAGTTCAACCGGCCAACGTTGCGTATCTTTCCAACTGTCGATCGTAGCATTGATCTGTCTATTCCAACAGCTCCGAATGGCCAAGGAAATGCTAGTGGCAACCTCGTTCACCACACACAGTCGTTCGATCCCCATCGACAACTCCAAGCCGAAGTGTCCCTCAAGGTCCCTTAAGCATGAAATCGATGTCTTTGTAGGGTCATATCTCGGAGCTCGTGCGAGATAGAATCAATCCATCAGTTGCTATGGGACCATGTTGCCGGGGCCTACAAAAGCCTATCTTGATTTTCAAAGATTCAACTTTGTTTAAATTTGGCAACACATTCTCAGTCGATGTCAGAACTTAAAGTGTTCCTCAGTTCAAACGACCAATGTTGCGTATCTTTCCAATCGACCGTCGGTCGTAGCATCGAACTGTTTGTTCCAACAAATTTGGATGGCTGGGTAAACCCTAGTGGCAACCTCATTCGCCACACACAGTCGTTTGATCCCTGCCGATGACTCCGGGCCGAAGTGTCCCTCAAGGTCCCTTAATCAGGAAATCAGCGATCTTTGTGGGGTCATATCTTAGAACTCGTGCTAGGTAGAATCGATCTGTCAGGTGCTACGAAACTGTGTTACCGGGGCCTACAAAAGCCTGTCTCGATTTTTAGAAATTCAACTTTGTTTAAATTCGGCAACACATTCTCGGTCAGTGTCAGAACTCAAAGTGTTCCTCAGTTCAAACGGCCAACGTTGCATATCTTTCAAACCGTTGGTCATAGCATTGAATTGTCAGTTCCAACAGCTCTGAATGGTCGGGTAAACGCTAGTGGCAACCTCGTTCAACACACACAGTCGTTCGAACCCCGCCGACGACTCCAGGCTGAAGTGTCCCTCAAGGTCTCTTAAGCATGAAATCAGCGATCTTTTTGGGGTCATAACTCGGAGCTCATGCGAGGTAGAATCAATTCGTCAGGTGCTATGGGACCATGTTGCCGGGGCCTACAAAAACCTGTCTCGATTTTTAGAGATTCAACTTCGTTTAAATTTGGCAATAGATTCTTGGTCGATGTCTGAACTCAAAGTGTTCCTCAGTTCAAACGGCCAAAGTTGCATATCTTTCAAATTGTCGGTCGTAGCATCGAACCGTCAGTTCCAATAGCTCCGAATGCTCGGGTAAATGCTAGTGGCAACCTCATTCGGCACACACAATCGTTCAAAACCCACCGACGACTCCAAGCCAAAGTGTCCCTGAAGATCTCTTAAGCATGAAATCAGTGATCTTTGTGGGGTCATATCTCGGAGCTTGTGCGAAGTAGAATCAATCTGTTAGATGCTATGGGACTGTGTTGTCGGGGCCTACAAAAGCCTCTCTCAATTTTCAGAGATTTAAGTTCATTTAAATTTGGCGACACATTCTCGGTCGATGTCAAAACTCAAAGTGTTCCTTAGTTCAAATGGCCAACATTGCGTATCTTTCAAACCATCGGTTGTAGTATCGAACCGTTAGTTCCAAAACTTTGAATGGTTGGGTAAACACTAGGGGCAACCTCATTCGGCATGCACAGTAGTTCGAACCCCACCGACGACTCTAAGCCGAAGTGTCCCTCAAGGTCCCAAATGCATGAAATCAGTGATCTTTTCGGGGTCATATCTCAAAGCTCGTGTGAGGTAGAATCGATCCATCAGGTGCTACGGGACTGTGTTGCCGGGGCCTACAAAAGTCTATCTTGGTTTTCAAAGATTCAAGTTCGTTTATATTTGGAAACACATTCTCAGTTGATGTCAAAACTCAAAGTGTTCCTCAATTCAAACGGCCAACGTTGTGTATCTTTCAAACTGTCGGTCATAGAATCGAACCGTCAGTTCCAACAGCTCTGAATGGTCGGTTAAACGCTAGTGACAACCTTTTTTGGCACATACAGTCGTTCAAACCCCGCCGACGACTCTGGGCCGAAGTGTCCCTCAAGGTCTCTTAAGCATGAAATCAGCGATCTTTGCGGGGTCATATCTCGGAGCTCATGCGAGGTAGAATCGATCCGTCAAGTGCTACAAGACCGTGTTGCTAGAGCCTACAAAAGCCTCTCTCGGTTTTCAGCGATTCAAGTTTGTTAATATTTGGAAACACATTCTCGATCGATGTCAAAAATCATAGTGTTCCTCAGTTCAAACGGCCAACATTGCATATCTTTCCAACTGTCGGTCGTAGCATCGAACCTTTTGTTCAACCAACTCTGAATGACCAAGTAAATGCTAGGGGCAACCTCGTTCGGCACACACAGTAGTTCAAACCCCGCCGATGACTTTGGGCCGAAGTGTCCCTCAAGGTCTCTTAAGCATGAAATCAGCAATCTTTGCAGGGTTATATCTCGGAGCTCGTGCGAGGTAGCATGGATCCGTCAAGTGCTATGGGACCATGTTTCCGGGGCCTACGAAAGCCTATCTCAATTTGTAGAGATTCAAGTTCGTTTATATTTGGAAACACATTCTCGGGTGATGTCAGAACTCACAGTGTTCCTCAGTTCAAAAAGCCAACATTGCATATCTTTCCAACTGTCAGTTGTAGCATCGAACCGTTTGTTCCAACAACTTTGAATGGTCAGATAAATGCTAGTGACAACTTTTTTTTTGGCACACACAGTCGTTCGAACGACACTAACAACTCCAGTGTGAGCAGTAGGATGAGTGCAAATATGTATTCTAGTGTTTGTCATTAACAATCAGTTAGTTAGGGGACAATTAGAAGTTTGTTTGTAAAGCATAAGGTTGCACATCCACATCTGCCGTAGTAATCTTATTAATAAAAGAACTCTTGCCAACATTAGGGTACCCCAAGAATCCTTATATTATATTTATACATTTATGCATTCATTTCATTACTTTTGTTATTATTACAGTCAAGGAATTGACTATTATTGAGGACAGTGACAGGCATTTGTAGCACAGTCAGAAAGTTAAACATACATCGATAAACATTCAAGCATAACTATAAGGCATGGGAAATTTACAAAGCAAAGACATCCACATAAACATAAATTAGTATACATCAATACACCAAACACATGAATTGCATACCTAAAACATAAAAAATATATATTCGTAGGGCATGAAGTCAAATATATATGTCCAATAATGTCATACATTGAATATAGTCAATATAGTAAAACTAGCTTCCTCAAAGCCAAATGGATGTACAACGTATCACTGATACAATATACAAAAAATATGTCCACTAATGCCATATAGGCATACAATCCATATCCCTAATCTAGTCCTTTCCCGCTAGGGGAATAAAACAAATCCCGAGCTGTCTTCGATTGTCACGTCGATGGAGATGCAGTGGATGCCGTAGTCTTCCGAGTGCGCTCACTTGTCCTCCTGTCTAGACTCTTCTGTAGCTCAACTTGATTAAAAAAAAAAGATAGAGATAACTAATATACATCAAAATTGATTTATACAATGACATAAAATTGAATATTGGCTTACCGCTAGCAAATAGTCACTATGTTCATCCACCGAAGGTGCATGCTGACGATCTGGAGTCATAAGTCCCTACAACAATGATCAAAATAATAATTAAAATACATACATGGATATCATTATAAAATTCAATACAAACTATTAAAATAACAATTAAAGTTAAGTGATCTCTTTCATACCTCAATCAGTGCTTCAGAACTAGCTACTGTTGTAGCTACTCCACGATCCAAAGTATCATGGACAGAAGGAGTCTCTGATGTCAAAAGCTGAAAATGAAACAAAAAAAGTAAATTATGTAGTTATCAAGATTACATATATTTTTTACAACCCTACTAATGAGTAAATGATACCTTCGTGAAGGTTCCACCATGTCCTCCGGTGTGCGGTGTCGAAGTCGAAGCTCCAACATTCAACTAGTGCACATGTACATAGAAAATTATAAGATAACCATTCATATAAGAACATACTACTGACATGTTAATTACAATGCATTATTACATGTATACATGTGGACTCAATGGTGACCTCACAAACCCAGGTGAAAGAATGTAATCATCGCGCCTCTGGATTTTGATGATAATTTGTCTAGTAATTTAGTCATTCATTCATTAATTAAATATGATCAAGTAAATTAAATTAATATGCTATATATATATATATATATATATCTTCGCTGTCTGTTGTGAACGTCGATGGTCCACTAGTGCACATCTAATGCACATGCACAATAAGTTAGGATACAATTATTCATATAATTACATAATAATCAAATATGTTAATTAAAATGTTTTATTCAATACATACTTGTGGAATTGTTGATGATGTGTAAAATGGGACATTAAGATCATTGCCACTTCCACTGCCACCGCCATTGACACTCTTGCCCTGAATTTTCATCATAAACAATAGGTACTAAATTAAATAGTTATTCTTTTATAAATGAAATATGATCAAAGCAATTTAATGAACTTGGAAATATTTACCTGTGTGTCAATGCCAAATGTGGTATTTAGAAAGCTATCAGTCATCAATCTAGAATCCTCTTCCTCTCTCTCGCCAGTACCAAATGTGCACAAGCATCCACATGACCGACAAATATGCCCCCTCAAGGATTGACCATAGTCACCCTCAACTAAAGGAGTGGCACACTGAATGAGAGTCTGCGTTAGAGCACTAATCATGCCTAGTGTGTCTACCTCTACATGTTCCTTCACAACGGAAGGAATACTAACATGATCCACCCGTGGCTTGCCAATAGCAGCCCTAGGTGCATTAGGGTCACGATGTGCCCCTACTTGATCAAATGATGACCCCCCTCCTCTACCCTGAGAATCCAAAATGTCAAAATAATTTGGCACCTCCTTGAGTACAAACTCGCAATAGAGTTTTTTCAAGAAATATATAGGAACCTCATGATTGTTACAAGGAGGTGAATCAAAGACCATCCACCATCTCTCCCAAAAATTATTTTTAATGTCTTCATTTACGCACCAATGAATTGGGAACCTCGTTGTAGTTCTAAGAGTATTTGCATCCCTTGGTTTTTTAAATAGATGGCAAATGTCATCTTTTGTATTTTTTTCTTTTTTATGTCTGCATAAGATAATTTATTTGCGTAAAATTGTTTTTGTTCTTCTCTTTTATTCTGCCATAAATTAATTTGCCCACTAACTGCGCTTAGGTGGGTCAAAATTGCTTCCAATGATTTTACAAGTCTTTCCCTTCCGAGATTTGTACCACTAGAATCTTTTAACCTATTAATTAAAGATTCTAATTCTTTTTGCCCTCTTTCAATTTGGTTCATCAAATTTTGTTGTGTTCCAGGAGGAGGTTTCTTGATTGGTGGAGGCAATTGAGGTTCATTTTCTTCATTTTTTTCTTCATTCGGTTCTTTATTTGGTTCTTCATGAGGAGACGGAGGGTTTGGTGGAGTGTTTGGTTGAGGGAGATTATTTCTTCTTGGCAATTAAAAAAACTACATTTTAAAATCTTCATTACACAAGAAATTTTAACAAAACAAATTTTAACAAAACAAATTGCAACAAAACTGAAATTTTAAAACAAATTACATGGGCTGTAAAAACACTTACCTCTTCTTCTGGATCCAACTTGACAACGCCGTGGGGCCATTTGATGGATGGATGAACAAAAAGAATCAGTTCACAAGCAAATATAACAAGGCGTGCGCGCTTTAGAATCCCTTAGCTGAAAACACGGGTTTGAGAAAGCAAAATGAGCTTTCAAACCCGCGCAACAAGCTTTATAAGGGTTTTTTAAAAGGGTGTGCGCCCTATAGGGCGTATGCCCTTTGAAAAACACTAAGTGTTCCAAAGCACGTGCGCCCTATAGGGTGCACATGCTTTGGTTTGGATTACCCAAGCCTAAGGCTTGGGCAACCCAAGCCATATAGGGCGCACGCCCTTTAGTGTGTGCACACTATGCGCGATGGGGGGCCAAAAAGAAAAGTGGCATCTTTTTGGTCCCCCATTTTGTGCACTTACCCATGTACAGGAAGAGAAGAAATTACGGTATACTTATCTCAAAGTTTAAAATTTGATTGTCATTCACGAGCTCGAGTTGAGTTCCGAGTTCTTCAATGGATAGGCCAAGTTAACATGCAAAGGAAAATGCCATATATCAACTCAGAAAAGCCCGCAGATCATAGAAGGAAGCTTGTGGTGTAGAGGGAGCCTGAGCTCTCTATTTTCAAATAGTGGAGCTCTAGTTCGAACATGCACTCAAGAGCGCAGTGGAGCCCGAGTTCCATTCAAACATGCAATGATTCAATAGAAAAAGAAGACTCTAGATACATTCCAGCTCACAGCAAGAAGCCTGAGCTTCTTAAAAAATGCAGATAGAGTGTCATACATCATGGCTTCAAACACCAGATTCAACCACAAGCATGGCGGCATAATGAAAACCCTAGCTTCTTTCTTCCCCAAAGCTACGGAATACAAATGAGATAGATGAAAGAAAAACCTTTCTTCATATTGATAAAATTTGGAATCCATGAAGGTAACTGCAGTACATGATATCACCTCATGCCTTGTAATAAACAAAAATATTTTGAAAGGTCATGCTGACCATATAGTTAGACTTTCAATTTAGGTTGCATGTTAGGCATGTAATTTAAGTTTGGATTGTAGGTTGGGTTTTGCATCTTAGGTTATTTTAGAATATAGTTGAGATTTTTTAAATATATTCTTTAATATATTTTAAATATTTTAATATATACTTTGATATATGTTGATATATAGTATATAAAAAATGTAAAAAATTTAAAAGATATCAACATTAAGGACTTAAAGTTAAGGGTTAGTTTCATTTTTGAAATTAACCTTTAGGGCTTAATTTTTGGCATCAATTATGCCTTAAATTTAGGGATTGAGTCAAAATTTTGGAGGGCTTGTTAGAAGCTACATGTAAGCATCAGTTGGGTTTGATTTTGGGGAGATCTCTCTATTTTAGAGGCACTTTTTAGGGGGAACTCTCATTTTCGGAATAAGCCTTGGAGGCTATTTATTCGAGCTCAATATTCATTGTTAGGGGTTCAGAGTTTTGGGAAAAAGAGGTGTTAAGTGAGCACCTTGTTCCTTCACCCTTTTTCAGATATTTTGTAGCCATTATTGTAGAGTTTGAAGATAATAAAGCTGGCCTTATTATTCGCATATCGTTTTGAGTTTTGTTATTGAGCCTTACAACTTTTCTGCATTTAAGTGTTTGTATCTTTCAAGTATAGATTAGTGAATTGTTCAAATTCCTATTCTTAAATTGTAAGGAATTAACCTTTCATAAAAGTTATCTGTTTGTTGGTTGAAATCTTATTATTAGTGGTCAAACCCTAATTCTGAGTTTTGAATTAGCCTAGGTGTTGCAAGTGATTTCAATTGCAGAATTTAGTAGTATGTGTTTGATAGGTATAGATTTGTGGTTCTGAGAAATCTGCATTCCTTTTGGTGTATCACCCATTAGGTTTTATTTCAATTATCTTTCTATCTTTTTCTCCTAGTTTGAATTTTCAGAGTCAGGTGATATCCCGAATCTACAAGAATCGGCCTAGAATCCGAAAGTTCAATCACCTACATAGTTTACCCACAAACTCGTGATTGTTCCCATGTTCTCTAGAATTTCTAAGTGTTTAGGTGCTTGGATTTAAGGTGCAAATTCTGGAGTTAACAATTATAAGCCAAAATTTAAGGTATTTAGTGGGGAGTTGACATAGGCTAATTTTTGGCATGATTTTTGGGCCAAAATTGGGCATTTTTCAATGGCTTGTATTTTCGGATTTGAGGCTAGGGCATGCTATAAGGATGATTTTTAGAATCATTTTGAGGGGTTGCAAGTTTTGGAGAGAGGCTAATAGTGAACATATTGTTCCTATTCTATTTTGATGCCATTTTTGTAACCAGTTTATTAGTTTTTTGTGAGAAATAAAGTAGATGCTCTTTGGTTCATATGATTTGTGGTGAGATTCAAAGATCCTGATTTCATCTTTCCATATAAGTGTTACTTTTCAACTGTAATCCATAAGAAGTGAATGCTTGTTTATTCCTCCTTAAGGTGATCAGTTTTTGCTTAAATCTTGTATGGGAAAAGTATGTTGTTAACTGTTTAGCTATTTGTGGTGTAACCCTAATAGTAAAGTCTGTTAGCCTATATGTTGGACAGAGATCTGAAGAGTCAAACTTTTGGTCTATGGTTTTGAGTTGTTGTTTTACTATTCCAGTAAAGTCTGAACTTATTTTGGTGTATCACCCCACATTCATTTCAGTTTTTAGAAGTTATTTCTATCCCTTTCCTTATCAAAATTTCAATCAGGTGGTGATATTTCATACTTACTAGGAACCGGCCTAGAATCTGAAGATTCCTCCTCATTCATAGTCTACCCACAGCTAGAGGAGGTTTCCATTATCAGGATAGAATTGTTGTGTAGCCTTAATGCCTGAATTAGGGTAACAATTCTAAACCTGAACATAACTATAAGAATAAAATAATATAATAGAAAGACTTTCTTTACTTACAATCTTCCCAATACAATGCCTGCACTTCAAAATATTGTTGCTTAACAATACATAATTTTTACATTTAAATGCAAGTGGCGATATCTTTTTTACACTCTTGCCATCTCAATCATGATTATACGCTATATTATAAAATGCTCATAGTAATGTCTATTTTGGCATACAAGCATTGAAATATAAAATCTAGAAAATCAATGTATGAAAACTTTCCTCGGACAATTGCACAGATTTTTTTTTTCTTCTTTTGGGTTTATATGTAAGCTTAACATGTAACTTCAACAGCTAAAACTAAATGATAGTAAAAATATATGTGCATAAAACCTTATCCTATGGCAATATATGAAAAATAATATATTTGTATACGTCATAAAATGTGCTTCAAGGATACATATTAATAGATAAAATTGCTATATCTGATGTAAGCTTACCATCCATCTGCATAAAAATGATACATACAAAACTATGCTTATAACTAATATCCCTCCTAACAACTGTGTCAATAGAGTACAGTAAAATGAAATGTAGATAACATGCATAAGTATGATTAGCTGGAAAATCTAGTCTTTTGTTTTAAAGAAAAATATATCTAATAAGAATGACAGTGGAGAAGTCCAAGTATAAGTGAGTTTTATAGAGTGCATACCCATCATTCATAGATGGAAGGTGTGTATTTATTATATAGGAGAAGTTGTAAATTTGGTAGAAGTTGTAAAATTGATATAATAGATATTTCTCATCATTGACCCACCTTTCAGTCATGAATGAGAGATATCAATTTTATAAAATTCATCTACAGTGAGATGAATGGAAAGAAGGGGTGTGTTTATATATAAGAGAAGATCAAACGTAGGTGAATTTTATACAGATATCCTCATTCACGAACATACCTGCTAATCATAAATGAGATAAATCTGTTCCATAAAACTCGTCTGCACTTGGTTTTTTACTTATATAAATGTATAACTTGATGATAATATATAAGAACTTGCCCAATTATTAGTCGGTTGTGAGATTTCTACTGTCAGCTTAGTATTATTAAGATTTCTACTGTCACCAATCATCAAACTCATTTCAAAACCTCCAGAATAAGGTAGAGGACACTCAGAACTTCCAATTCTTCCATTTTGGCAATTTTCCAATGGCGAATTTAGGAAATATGAAACATTTTCTGTCAGAAACCTTGTTGAAGAGGGTTTTCAGACTGTTTTCACTAAAATTATTCTAAATTTCTACTCCACCAATTCGCCTCAAACCACCTGCAAACGAAAGTTAACCAGTTTGCGTTGAGGAAACTGCTTCCTACATCTACTTATGATTTTAATATACATGTAAGTCCCACTATAACTGGCTCCTTGATAAATCTCTAGCTCCTTTGATAAGTTTTATTTTTTTTGTATTATTTTCTTTCACATTATGTTTTACAATGCAAAGTAAGAGAAACCCAAATTATTGGATGCTTAGTTTCTGAATTCTAGTATCCTTGAAAACAAAATGAAGCTTAGATCATCAGAATCAGATGCCTAATTACTAATTAGCAAAGTAGTACATGTTTCAGCAACAAAACCTACCATATACAGCTCAATGAAGCAAAACAAGTCTCAGAGGAAATCCCTGATATCAGAGTAGTGACTGGGTAACATTTTCAATGGAATCAAAGAAAGAGTTTTTTGTACATTGACTATTGATGAGAAATTTTTCATTCTTGGCTTGAGTATTATTATGAAAATGGACTAAATCAATATGAGTAAAGTTATTATAGAATTAAATGGTTTGCAATGTTTAAGCATTTCATCTAATTCCTCTACATAAATTCTCTTATATGATCATGTGATTAGTTGATCACCTTAGAGGTTATAAAACCATTGTTAAACTAACTGGAGAAAGAACTGAAGATGAACTGGACCTTGGAACTAAAAGAAGTCCCTTGAATTGTTGCATCAACTATGTTTCTCCTTAAAAGCTGCTCCTATTCTGAAATATATCTCTTTGGGTCGGATAAAGAAGAAATTTCTATGAAAAAGGGGTTGAAACTGCAAGAAACATGAAGTTGGTGGCCTAAATATCCTCCTTGATGGATGGATGATTCATATGAGATATCAAATTGAAGCCAAACTGTTGTTTACAACTCCAAACTCCACTTTTTAGACTGCAACTTTTATTGCTTTTGAAAATTATCTCAATAATGATAGCGACCTTAATCTCCACATATCAATCTACTAGAAAACTTTGACTGTTCTTTATACTTTATACACTTTGAAAGAGTTTGAGTGTTTTTTTTTTTTGCAAACTTTCTATCCATCTATTTGTTAAGGGTAGTTGAGAACACCGTCGAGCCCAAACTAGTTTTTGGAGAAACAAGCCCCAACATTGGATGTGTTATTTCCAGAGCAGCATGTTCTCAAAGTTATGGGCCAATTTATGGTAGTGTGATGATTTGAACTTAGGTTATTGTTATTACAAATGCACTCTTTTATCGTTGTACCTCAATTATTTGGACCATTGAAGTGTTAAATGAGAATAAAATTTGATTAGCTACATTTATTCGATGCCTAATACCTGGGCAATGCTGAGTTAAATTGGATTTTTTAGAAAAAATGTGGGTTAACCAAGCTTTTTCTTGATTTTGCAATGTTTTTTAAAAAAAACTGCATATTTATAGGGTTTACGGTTCAATTTGGCATTTTTTCTCATTTCAAACCTTTGTAATTGAATTTCATTTACACTTCCAGTTTCAGTTGCCTTGTGAGGAATGCTACTATGAGCTGGACACAAACTTCAATCTTGTTTCTGTGGATTTTCATATTTAGTTGAGTCCAGACCAGCTATCTCCTATCACTTTTATATTTATATTAAATCAAAAGCAGCTGAAATGTTGACAGAGTTCATCACACTACTACAAGCAATGAAAATTACATTGTAACCAACCAAGACTATGTATGTTCTAGATACACTATCAAGACTAGAAGAGATTCTCTTATGGCAGTGATATACACTGGTCTGATTTTATATTATAGCAAGCTACCCATATACCTTGGAGCTCAGTCCTGGCAGTGATGTCCAATCATCTTATTGGACACTATACCAAACTACACATACCTTTAGAAAGATGATCAAGTGTCAGTGTAAACACTGACACAATAACAAACTTCTCATAGACCTTTAGACAGATGAATTATACTAAAATTTGAATTTTTCCAGCATTCTTAACACCAGTGATGGCACAGATTTTCAATGCTGCTACCTATTTTGTACAATGCCAATAAGGTCAGTTAGTAAACCAGTTTATATAAGTGTTTTAAACTACCAGTACCATTGCAGATTTTATGGGCTAAAGTTGCAGTAACTCTGCTCTGATGATGGTGAGTAGTCTTAGGGAGATGTCATTGCTGATGAGGATCAAGAGCAAGAGGGTGATGTATGAGAACAAGCACCATCCAATACACAATCTAAAATGTACCGCATTTTAAATTTCTTTAGATAAATAAATGGTTGATTTCTTTGCCTTAATTAAAAGAAATCCAAGGCCAAAGTTTATAAAATAAGAGAATATCTGCATTTGACTATAATTAACATGTTTCCTTTTTGTTATCATAATAATATGATTAACTTTTCAGATTAGCATCTGGTTCTTAGACTTGAGAAGGATGGAACTACTATTGAAAGAAAAGGATAATGAGCAATAGTGTAAAACAAGTAAGATTGAGCATGAATATTGTTTATATGAAAGTATTATTGTACATCTCAGGCTGACCTTCACCTTTCTCGCAATCAACAACCAAGGAGAGAATTAAGTTAACTTTTTATGGATTCCTAGAACTTTTTATTTTTCTTGTTTTTTGCCTCCTTTTTCCACCAAAGAATTTCACTGCTGACAAAATTATTTTGACTAGTGTTACTGGTAGCAAGGAAATGTGTTACTGGCACTCATTCGGTACAGTCTGGAAGGATTTTGGCAAATTTTGTGAAGTTTGGCTTTACACTTTCCAATTGGAGAGAACTAAGTTAACTTTTTATGGATTCCTAGAACTTTTTATTTTTCTTGTTTTTTGCCTCCTTTTTCCACCAAAGAATTTCACTGCTGACAAAATTATTTTGACTAGTGTTACTGGTAGCAAGGAAATGTGTTACTGGCACTCATTCGGTACAGTCTGGAAGGATTTTGGCAAATTTTGTGAAGTTTGGCTTTACACTTTCCAATTGTTTTTTCTTTAATGTTTCCAAGGTTTTTTTTAGATAAATCTATTTTGTGCATATCTTGAAACCATTGCATTCCATGAGATGATATTTTCTTTACATTTCTTCAAAAATCCTAAAAGCTTCATGGAGAACATCGTTATGTGCATATCCTATAATCATTCAGTCTGTGAAACTATATTTTTGCGAAGTATTTTTATCAAACAATTTGTGACCTTGTGTATGCTTCCACAATTTTTATAAATAATTAGTTGGGCATTTGTAACAACAGCATCTGAGAAGGGCCTTTTTGAATTACAATTTCACAGATGTTCATGTTCTGCTCTAAAGATCCCATTTTGGCACAGGCTAAGAGAATGTTGAGAAAAGATTGCGTGGACTAGCTTTACACTTCCCAATTTCGTTTGCTTTGACATTTCCAAATCCTTACCAGTAAAACAATTCATGAATATCCTGAAATCATGGCGTTCAATGAGATCACATTTCATTGACGAATTCCACTAGAACAAACCTCCAACGTGAAATCATGGCATTCAAATAGCTTTACATTCATTAATTATCATTTTCCTCTAAAAAAATCTCAATCTTGTCACTTAGCAACGAAACTATATGAGATGTTGCTCGAGTTGTTATCCCTTCATTGTCCATCAGTAATTGAAAATATTGCACTCATTTCTTTGGGAAATTTCCCAATTAATGTATAAAAAGAATGATTTAAAATCCATGGGAACACTGAAGCTTCTAAATTTGAATGTAATCTCCTCTATTGCACAATTTTCTAATGCAGTAGAAATAGCAATCTTCAAGAAAATAATCCAAAGTAGAAATAATTAAAGTTCACTTTATACTTTACAAGTACAGTTTGAAGTGGGGCTTTAAAATTCGATTCTCCTTACCCCAGGAAAGATCATATGCTATGCCTTATTTTAGGCTAAATTTTTATCTTTTATATAAATAACAAAGTGCATCGTTTACATTATAGAAAGTTCAGCTAGCCAGAAAATGTCAAATCTAATAAAGGAATACAGTTTCACGCTAAAGGCTATGTTCTTTAAATATTAAGGTACAAGTTCATTTTGTTAACAACCTCATGTGAAAATGGAAGATGCATTTTATTTGAAAATCCTTCTTATAAGTTGAAGTATCACATATGCAAAATATCTTACAGTTCTGGATCAGTTTTCAACATGATGAAAATAAAAATCCTTTGAAGTCTAGATCACAAAAGTTGAAGGGATTAAACTGTTTGGTGGGTCATGTAAGGTTTTTTCCTATAGTAAAGAACAATTATAAACTCTATATTGAGAGCACTAATGTTTTCTTTATTTTCATTTCAGGAAATTGCAGAGGAAGGCAAACTAAGATACAATGACAAAGTGGTTTTCGAGGCGGTCAATCCGGTAAGCATGTTGCTTTCCAAAACTTGTTTATGAAACATTTTTCCCTTGATGTAGTAAACCAATATTGGCATACTGGATGTACTAGTGACTAATCATAGAGCTTTTCTACTACTTTTTATGCATGTTACTGTGAGATTTTATCTGACTCACATTCTTAAATGCTGCAAGAAAATTATGGAAAGTATGAAGAAAAATTAAGAAAAGAAAAAACAACCATTTTTAATCTTGCAACGTAAGAATTAAGGGCACGATCATGTTTCATTTGATTATTTAGCTGCCAATCATTAAAATATAATGGATTCACTCCAATTCAAGTGTCAACAAAAAGAGTTCACCCTTGTCATATGATTTCTTTTTTTAAATAAGCACTTGAAATAAAATATATTTCTTGAAGCCTCTCCTTTCTTAAGAGAAAATAAGTTGGCCTCTTTGACTTCATAGGATAGGGAGGGAAGGCCTTTGGAGCCATTTTCCACACTTTGAAGATTAGCGACAATTGGAGTCAAGAAAAATTCTTCAATTTCACGAAGTCTGTCAATCTTAGCACATGCATAGATAAGGTCACTGTCAAATTTTAGTTCTTTAATTTTTGCCTTACCATTAGAAAATACTTAACTAGGTCATTATACACACTAGATAGCTCTGCTGCCCTTATCACATCAAGAAACTCTGTAGCATCATCAACATGAATAAATGATTCAATAGCATCACTAACCATTCCCTCCCTTATTTGTGCCTTTTCCACTTGACTCCAGATTGCATCCTCCTCAACACGTGACACAAACTCCACATCTCGCTCAATACTTTGAATGTTGTCTAAGAGAAAATTGACGACTTGTACATTTAGATTAAACTCCTTAAAAATAGCAAAGGCCTCCTCATACAACTCTGTTCCAACAACAATTTTACCCAGCTGCAGGACCGTCAAAGTTGTCCAACCTATTAATGTAATCCATTACACGAGACTTATCAGCCTTAATGGAAACCTTCCACAACTGTAACACTTGGACTTTCAAGGGCATGATGGCTTAAATGCCTTGCTTAGTACCATTGGCAACCTGTAACAGCTACACCACTTGGACTTGGAAGAGCATGATGGCTTAAATACCCTGTGTGGTACCATTGGCAACCTGTCACAACTGTGAGCACTTGGAACTAGAATGGTGTGACAACTTAAAATAACTTGGTTGGTACCACTGGAAATTTGTCACAGCTACAACACTTAACTTTAGATGGTTTAGAACTTAGATAACCATCCTGAAAAAATTGGCGATTGTCACAGGGGAAACATATGAATTTATAAAATAGGCTTACTGTAGGGCATATTGTTTTAAAATCTAGTTACTACGGATTTTATGACATTTCTAGATTTCCTAAGAAGAAGTGTAATGGAAAAAAGCAAAGCAAAAACATTGGGCTCTTTCTTTTGCATGTATAGTAGCTCCAAAATGGTACCAAGTTATAGAATAGGGTTACTGTAGAACATATTGTTTTAAATCTAGTGACTCCTTATATTAATTTATTTTGTATAGTTGTAATTATTGAATTGTGTAGGGATATTGGAGAGAAACCCTAAAAAGAGAGAATAGAATGTCAATGTATGCCATTTTTTAAAACAAAACTAACATAGTTTAAATGCAATGATTAAAGTAAAACAATAATGAAGTCCTCGGAAAAGCCTGGTATGCATCGCACACTGTCAATTTTCAGCAAGTTTTTGTTAGTAATTATGTGTCACCGAACATATATGTAGAGTAGACCCTTCATTGCACACCTTCGAAAGGAAAACATTAAATATGGTTCTTATCATTTACAGGCAGGGATTTAGTGCAATCGATTGTTGTAATAACACACACTACTTTAACATATCTTGAGAGCTCAAAGAGCTTCCCTAGTAAAAGAAAATCTAACAGATTGAAGCCTCTTATGATTATGCCCACAGTTCAATAGATTACTCTGGCCACTGAAGTGAACTAGCAGGGATCAAATTTAGTATTAGGCACTTCACTCGAAAAGAGATAGTTTCTTAACCCTCACAAAAATTTCAATATTTTCTTTTTGTCTGTAAAGTAAGAAAAGGTATTGATAAAATCAACTGTAACAAAATTTGTAATATCAAGTTAGGCATTCATTCCACTATTAAGGATATATATGAGAACATTACCAGCTATATAACAATAATTCCTTGAGGGTTGTGGTGTACAAATAGAGCACTGAAAGTTGTGGTGTAATGTTTATGGAATTCAGAATCCCTGAAATGCAGAAACCTCCCATAACCTGGTACATCCAGCCTTGTGGATGCATCTAACTGAGTTCCGTGCTTCCATTAATGAATGAAATATAGATAGATCTAAATGGATAAGATGGGTTCCAGCCTTGTGGATGCATCTAACAGTGGCATAAATTATCCTATAATTGTAAAGCCTTCACATTGACCATCATGAGAAACTTGAGAGTTCCAAGGACAAAGAGCCTTAATTATCATTGATACCTTAAGTAATTTAAAAAAAAAAAAAGATCATAAAATTTGTACCCAAGTATCCCTTTTTCATGCGGGTCTTTATTGTTGAGTATGTATACATTTTCCAACAAAATATAAGAGAATGAAATTGTATGCATTTGGTCTTTGTTTATCCTTTTTGTGGGTTAAACAATTTGTATATTAGTGGTGCCTAGAATCTACAAGGAGCTCTCACTATCAAGAATTGGAGACAATCACCTTAAGTTCCTTAAACATGCACGCTTGAGGATTTGTCCATTTTGGTTCTTTCCATATGACAATGTTTGTCTGTCATATTTTCTTGAGTTTCTTCTGTGTTAAAAATATTTTAATGTATCTTCCTTTAATAGTCATGCTATGTACTACTCACGAGTTCAGAAATCATGATTTCTAATTGTATGAAATATAATCCAAGACTTAGTAATAGTTTAAAGAATCACTAGTCATCCTCTCCTTAGGCTTTTCTACCCTTGAACTATAGATGGAAAAACTTGAAATCGTGTTCAATGGAAAGTACTAGTACACATGGTATGATTATTCTTTAAAGGGTACTAGCTCAATGGAAGAGCACCTACTTTACAAGTAGGAGGATGGTGGTTCGATTTCATCACATCTTAATATGATTAAATATATGACTAAATTAAGGACTAAATCAATGACTAAATAAATGACTAAATAAACGATTAAATCAATGACCAAATCAATGATCAAATAAACGACCAAATCAATGACCAAATAAACGACCAAATAAATGACTAAATAAACGACTAAACCAATGACTAAAATAGTTTAGTCATAAATTTGGTCGCGAGATAAATGACCGGCAATAAATTACTAATGGTCACGTGATCAAAATTAGTCATTTATCTACAATTTTTTGTAGTTTATTTAGTCATATATTGTTGTTTTTGTACTAGTGAAGTGCGCAGCATCGCAAAGCTCCCAGAGGGTAAGGAAGGAAACTGTATTGTGCGAACACGACCAGACTCCTCAATATATAATTTCCATCAAAAGATAAACCCGACTCTACAAACCTTCAGACAACGGTAGTGTGGCACTGTATTGTGCGAACCCTAAACCACAAAATACCACTTTTGATCTGCTCAATCCACATAAATGCTTGCGTGAAACCCAAAACCCAATGCAAGAAGATGAATGGATCCGATACGGCAATTAAATCGGGTTCACAAAACCCCAAAACAAGAATATCATTTCAAATTCCACCTATTCGGTGTGAAGATAATGCCGCCCATTTTGGTGCCTAAACTGGATTTTGATCTCCAAAACTTGGATTGCGGTTTAGCGTACCAAATGACAGATTTGGCAGAAAAGGAGAAGTTGTGCACCCAATTCTGCCCCAATTCCACTAACCAAATGGGCCCCATGGGTCTACCTCTCCTTGGGTTTCCAAGAATGTTATCAGTTTTTCCCTTTGGCATAAAATTTCCTTTTGAGGAAAGTCTGTCTTTGTTGATTAGATCTACCAATTTCACTTGAAGAATTTTCTTTGCATCCTCTATAGTCTTATTATTATTAGAGGATGAGTTGATAATGTCTATAATTTTTTCTTCTAATATCTCATC
The DNA here is from genome assembly GCA_027943335.1 of Chamaecyparis obtusa. Lineage (NCBI taxonomy): Eukaryota > Viridiplantae > Streptophyta > Pinopsida > Cupressales > Cupressaceae > Chamaecyparis > Chamaecyparis obtusa. Next base: position 901,247 of record BSBK01007577.1, on the reverse strand, counting down.
ATACTCCTTCATATTTGCATTGTCAACATCTTTTTATTTCTCCTTTTCTCTAATATTATTCATTGTATCTATCATTCCCTCCTCCAAAACTTGATTTGCTATTTCCACAATAATTTTGGTATGGATCTCTTCCAATCATTATAGTATGAATCTTGTCATTTCTTGATTACTTGTGTTTGATAATTCATTCTTCATCCAATATCTATCCATTTTCTCTATTGGGAACCATTCTTCTCCCCTTGAAACATCTAAGTTCATGCGAACATCCTTTGTTCCTATATTCTTTAAGTATCTACAATCTTGGGATTCCATTCTTTTAAAATTGTGTTTCTTTTTAATCATGGTGATTTGATCCAATCTCAAGCTCTCAGATATGCCCACCTTCCCATGCCCCTCAATGTATTTTGTATTCTTAATCCAACATTCCTTAGAAATTTGATATTTATTTTCTTCATACCCTTGATGTCTAGTAGCACAAAGAGTTTTCATACCTGTAACCTAGAGTGCAATAGTGAGTCTATCTCTAAATAGGGCCTAGAGAAACAACATGATTTTCTCATATAAGTATTTGTCTTCCCCTTCAGGTTTACTTTAATGATATTCTGAGAATAAAGTGGCGGGGTTTGTTTTAAATCATCTCTAGTATTCCTCAAATTTAGAGTTCTTAATTATTTTATGAGTCTCTATACTGCACGGGTCTTCTTCCCTTTCGATTTCCCCAAAGAATTCCATTGTTGAGATTGCAGGACCCTCAACCCTATCAATATAATCATAAGCGATCCTATGAATTCAGATACCATATTTTGAGGGTTTTGGGGAATTCATTCGTAGTGCCCATTATAACACAGATCCTAGGGCTTCAAGTGTCCTCACATAGGGCTGATTTAAGAAATATTCCTAATTTGTTTCCAAAGACCTCCTAGATATGTGTATTTGTATCCTAATGAGAGATAGTCTAATTGGATCTAGACAAGAATGAATTTATTGCAATGATATTTTCTATTGAAGTTTGGGATCTAGCTTTGTATATCTAACCCAAATGTTTTGAAATCCAAACATTTAAAAAAAAATCTTGTCTCTACTATCTTTAGATTTGAATATCGCTATGAAAAACCAACTTTCAAAATCTTGAATATCAACTTCTACTAAATCATTCCAATTTTCATTCATTCATTTTTCTAAATATTTTAATGAAATGGAGATATTCAAAACTTACCAATTATGTCTTTTTGTTGAAGCTTCCTTGTCCGAACTTCTAGAAACTCCTGGACACAAATTTGATGGATGCTTTTCCAACTGCGTGGTTTGTTGGCATTGCTTCCTTCTTCTTACTTTCTTCTTCCTTCTCTTTTGTGCCATCCCTGACCTTGCTAACCTCTCTGTCTTTTATCCCCTTATGTTTCCATATTTGTCTTGTTTTGACTTTTAGGGTTTTCAAACCTAATCTCTCATTTGCTCCAACTTGTTTAGTCCTCTAAAAAACTCTCACATTTTTAGATAATTTTATCTTGCATTGGCTTCCAAAGATGCAAATTCTTGTCTTACCTTACTTCTTTCATTACCCCTTAGCGAAATCCATCTCTTTCTCTTTGACGCCATATCATTTTGCCTCCTCTTAGTTTTGAATAACATCCCTCTTTTCCTAAAGATGTCCCAATGGTGATTCAACCAAGCTTTCTTTGGGAGAGGAGGATTGAAGGGCCTACCATTTATGAATGTTGGAAAGATTGGAATGATGTTTGGGTTTGTTTCAAGTCTCCTTTCAAACCTATTCTCCCCTCAATTTTTCTTTCTATGCTGATCTTTCACTAGGGTTAGAGTTCTAAGATTTCTCCTAGCATTTCTATAGCTAATCCCCTATTTTTTGCCGAATACATCTCCAACTCCCTTATGATCCCCTCCCATAGATCCTCTTGGCAAATATAAAATTCCTAAGGCCTATATTTCCTATGATTTTCTTCTGTAATGCTCCATGATCATTTCCTACCACTCGAATGTTCCATTTACTTAGAAACCCACAAGATGAAACTTTAATTCTTATCACAATTACAAGTTAACTTGCAATCTCTTGTATATTTATCATTTTGATTCACTCATCTAAGAGGCTTGTGCATGTATTCTATTATTTGATTTCAATATTCAATCAATCAATTCATGAATATAAATAACATTATTATGTATTTCTAATTTTGTACCCACTTCATAGGAATTAGGTCCATAGTTTATTTTGTTTATCACATAATCTAAATTTAAATGAATGTTGAAATTAGAGTAATTTTTTTATGAACATGGTCGTAATATAGGATATGTTTTGAAAATAATGATTCATTGGGAATATAGCACTGAGAATTCTTCAAATAATTCTGTGGATTCATGTGCACCTTAGACTAACACTACATCATCCTAGACAACATATTTCCACCACAATATCAAAATCTTCTTAATAATTTTATCTATTTTCCAACGTTTGAAGGTTAAATAAAGATTAAGACCCTAAAGTATGGGTGAGTGGTCATGTTTTTTCTTTTCTTAAATAAAGACAATCTCTATTGTGATGACCATCTATAACATCTAACAACATTAGGCCCCGTTTGTTTGCAGAATTGGAATTTGATTCAAAACCTAATTATCTCAAAATAAGGTTTTGAAATTCTAGTTTTGTGTATCCGAAAGATAGTTTGGAGTGTTTGATTGATGCAGAAGATGACACTGAATATTCAAGCAAGTTCACAGACAGTGATACAGCCTTGTATTTCTTTCATGGATATTTATATAAATAGCGAAATGTCTCTTGGAAGAAATCATCAATAGAGCTGTCAACAAGGATATAAAATAGCGGTCCATTCAGAGCACTTGGTCTTCACTGATCCAAAATTTAGTCGAGTTGCTCAGATTGGGAATATTCAATAATCAGGTACATGTGGCAAGCAAACCAGGCCGTTACAAGTTTTAAGAAACATGCTACAGGCGTCCAATAAGCCGCTGCAAGTGTTATGCTTGCACTTTGCATAGGACCGGAGTTGTTCATGATTATGTGCGGGTCATTATAGCAAAAAAAAAATTGGACCCGATTGCACAACTAAACGGGGTTCATAAAAGCCCAAAATCAGATTATCATTTTGAATTCCACCTATTGGGTGGGAAGATGGATATGCCCATTTTGGTGGTATATTCGGGTTTTGATGGTATAACCCAATTTTGAGAATGAGCGTTCCAAACAGTGGATTCAGGTCAAAACCTGATTATCCACTTCCAATTCTAGTCATCTTCCTGCAAACAAACGGGACCTTAGATACTAAAATATCCTAAAAGAATAAAACTTACTATAATATTGACATGCACACTCATTCATAATTCCTAGAAGAATATTAAAATAAGAGAATAAACAATGTATAAAGAATTTCCCTATTTATAATTGAGAGGTGGGTAATATTGCTGTTTCTTTTTCTTCAATGAAATTCAATTTTTTGCAAGAAAAAATAGCAAAGGCAGGCCATGCCATCAAAATATCTTTGATATCGTTTCATCCACTATATTCAAAATTATTTCATTATATGAACAACAACAATAAAGATAATTTAAAAAAATAAAATAGAAAAAAATTATAGAATTATAAAAAACAAAGTAGAAAAAAATAAAAAATTTAAATTAAACAAAGTAGAAAAAACATAAAACTTTAAAAAATTAAGTAGAAACAAAATAGAGAATTAAAAAAAAACAAAGTTAAAAAACAGAGAATTAAAAAAAAAAAAAGTTGAATAAAGCATAGCCGTTACCCCGCATTCAAATTAAGACTTTAAATTTGATTCTTCATTGACAAAACTTTATATTATACTTTGTCCTGAGCTGAAATGTCTACCTGATTAGAGATTGTCTCGAGCTGGATCGTGTGGAAGTGAAATCTCGAAATCTCTACCAAAAGCAATTAGGCAACTAAGTAATCTTCAGCGGCTGAGGATATCCTTATCATTGAAAGATTTCTTGCTCACACACCCATTCGATTTCTTACTACTAGTTTGTCATGGATTCAATCAATTTCGTTCCATCAATTTATTCTGTAGCTGCAGGAATTCTCCTGTTGGTACTTATCAGTTTCTTGAAGAAGAAGAAGAGTAAGGGAAATTTTTCATTAGCATTACCACCAGGTCCTCCTGGATGGCCCATTATTGGAAACCTACTTCAGCTTGGGGACAAACCCCACCAATCTCTTTCCCTGCTTGCAAAGAAATATGGGCCTATGATGACTATCAAATTGGGCAGACAGACAACTCTGGTTGTGTCATCTTTATCCATGGCAAGAGAAGTACTAAAGAACAATGAACAGAGCTTCTCAAGCAGGACAATCAATACAGCTGTAAGGGCGTTTGCTTAGAAAGATCTGCACCACAGAGATTTTTAGCCCCCAAAGGCTGGATGCTCTGCAGCATTTGAGAAGAGAGGAGGTATTTACAGCTATTGATTACATATTGAAGGATTCTAAACAGGGGAATGTTGTAAATATTAGTGAGAGGGCTTTTATGATTTCTTTAGGCCTTGTAGGTATGATGGTTTACAGCAAAAAAGTGTTTGAAACAGGCTCTGCCAATCAGCGGCTCATCATTATCTTACCTTGGAGAGACTTGATGTCCTGAGCTGAAATGTCTACCTGATTAGAGAAGATTGAAGCACTGCCAATAACAGAATTGAGAAAATCAAAGGTATAGAAAATTGCACAGGAGGGAGCTGAAACTCAGTGCAAACTCAAAGGATGCAGGTAATAATGGTGTTTGTAGGAGTAAAAATTTATAGTTATTTTCATGGATTTACTGAATGTTGGGAATTCATAGGACTGGCCATCTGAAAGAACAATAATATGTGCAGCTTACAATAATTTCAAGCAGCTTATCCCCACACACATTGACTTATAACTGTCTTACAATAACTGTCTTATACAATAATTATTTTGTGGCATTTTTCTACAATTCATTTCTTCTATTCTTGGTGACTTTAGATAGTACCATTTTGGTCTCCTGCACCTCATATCATTTTTCATGGGTTTAGGTCTGCAGAGTTGCTGAGGTTAGGTCTGTGGTCTAATTGCAAACTTTCATCTAATTGCAAAGCCATAGATAAATAGTTTTTCAAAATGGGGATGAAAGAAGATATGTCTGCAGAGATGATATTTGGCTGCAAGTACTTTTAGAAGCTCAACATTTACAAATACATTTGGTTCTACTAACTTTCCAAGGTTCAGCCTGTGGGGATTATTTAGTGGTTGGTCTCAGTAACTATTGATAAACAATATTTATATTAATTAGTATTTATTAGTTGGTCTCAGTAAGTAACGTCAAATCCTATGTTGCCATAGTGTCACCATAAATGCCTTCAAATGAATGATCAACTAACAAATCATCTTCTTTGTGTTAATTCTCCAAAATGCATCCATGAGACACAAGAATAGTCTTATCGATCTTCTCAATAAGCTTAGTATGTTATGTGCTTTGGGATTAAGCAAATTGAAGTGTTTATTCATGATAGCGTAAATAAACACTGCAAAAACATTTATAGTTAAGGATTGAGCATTTTGATCTGCTCCATATTAGGTGCTTTAGGATTAAGCAAATTGAAGTGTTTATTCATCATAGCATAAATAAACACTCCAAAAACATTTTCTATTCAAGTAATGGTTTAAAAAAAATATTTGAGGCATTGTTCAAGAATGTGGGTGCTTATGTTAATTCTGTATTAGAGGCAGAAATGCATAACTTCAATTTGTTTCTCATGTCAACCCTTTTGTGGATGTTTCAGGGACTCCCTCTGGCTTGGAATATCTGGTGATTTAATGCACATACTAGAAACAACAAGTAAGTAATTCTAATAAGCCAATCAATTGCAGCAATTATTGATTTACGGTAGAATAAAAGGTATATGAATTACATTCATTATTTTTTTCATCAGTTTGGTACATAAGATTGAGATGTTACTATTTGAATGTAAATTATATAGCCATTGAATAGCAATGCCACATAGCAGCCTGTAATAAATCAAATTTCACTTTTCTTTTAAGGTTCAAGTTTATCAACATGATTTAAACCTGTTGCACAGTAGCTGCATTAATGGATATTTTATGTCCACATAAAAATAGGCATATACCAGCAAATTGGTTTGCACTCTTGAAACTAAATCTAACATCTTCCTCTTTACAGTGCATTAATTTGCCCATGAAAATGAATCCCTGTTTGTGTTGAGAAATAATGTTTAATTTCACTTCTCTACATTTTCACTTCTGATTCTTCTGTGTTTAATTTCTATTTGGTATTTCTCATTTGCAAGATTTGTGAGAAAGCATGGGTCTTCTTTTCCGTCTTCAGCTTCAGTACAAACTTATCCATAAACAATGATATAGTCCAATTCCACCCATTCTATAACTATATGTCATATTGAAGGGAAAATGGTCATAACCAACAATAGAGAGAAAAACAGTAGAAAAACGACAGTAACCAACAATAGAGAGAAAATCGAATCAGAATGTAACAATGCAAATTAGCATTTCTAACCTATTAAGAAATGTTCGGCAATCAGTCTCTACCTAGAAAAGTAGGTTAGCTTGTCAATTTTACAACTCGCTTAGCTTGTTAATTAATAATTAATTGTGGACAATATCACAGCCATCAGAAATTCTAATGGGAACAGTATGGCCTTCATCATTGTGCCAGAAAATTACAAAAACTCTTTGGCCTTAATTTGTAGAAATGAATAAGGGGAAACTAATTTCAGGCCAAGGAAACTTCATTGATATGATAATCCAAACACAAACAAAGCATGAGGGATATGCATAATAGCAAAACATAAAAATTTAGAACAAAATAAGAGACTCTCCCCAACTTAGTAACTAAAATTGCAAACAATCAAAATTCTATTTTGTAATTCAAAATTTACAAAGCGTATTCATTTTGCAACTGGTAAGAGAAGTTTAAAGAGAAACTACTAACGTCTTTCTGGGAATTCTTTTATTTGGAAACTTCAAGCCAAGGAAAATTCATTGATATGATAATCCAAACACAAACAACCCATGAGGGATATGCATAAAAGCGAAACATAAAAATTTAGAATAAAATAAGAGACTCCCCAACTTAGTAACTAAAATTGCAGACAATCGAAATTCAAAGTTTACAGAGCATATTCATTTTGCAACTGGTAAGAGAAGTTTAAAGAGAAACTACAATTTTCTACTTGTGACTGAAATTCTACAAGGCATAAGAAATAGAGCACATCTAGATTTTGGTAGTCAACAGAAATGAGAATTCCAAACTTTTCAACAAAACAAAATATGTTTCAACAACAGAGACACGAGTCATTAAAATTTTTACATAGTTTTCAACTGCAGAATATCAAAGTATCAGCAAAATATCAAACAAGTAGACAATTCTGGACTATATCCTCAAAGGGGTGAAAGACTAGAGCAGATAATTCTTTACTATGTCTGGACTATGTCTGAAAGAATTGAGAATTCCAGACCATATCTGGACTAGTCATTAAAATGTATAGATAGTTTTCAACTGCAGGATATGTCTAGACTATATCCTCAAAGGGGTGAAAGAGTTCTCGGTGGAGAACCTTTCATGAGACAATTCTTTGATCTAGACCTCTGCTATCTCCATCTGCTAATATTGATGACCTTTCATAGCCCAACTATTGGGTGACCTGTAGAATTGGTTGCTAAGGAAAATGTTCAGCAATTTACCAATACACACAAACTTCTATTTGGAATCCAACATAAACATCAACCTTTCAGTAGAGAAACCAAATGTTGGTTTTTATCCAAATTAGAATCACAATATTCACTAAATATAATTCACATTTTAATATGAATAATAATATATAATATTACAAAATCACAAGACAATCCACTAACACTCTTTATATTAAAAAAAATCTTGAACTATTTTTGTATGGATTATTTTTTTAAATTATATGCATCTCAAAACTTCCTTTACATGTGTATTTGAACTTTTGCATACTTATACTTTGAATTTACATTACAATGTTAAATTAGTTTGATGTTAATACATACTTCAAATTTGGTATGTCTAAATATTATAAATATGTCAAATTGTGCTTCATATTTAGTATTTGTTACTTTAGAATAAAATTTTACTTTAGAAAAAGGTATTCACTTTTTATTTGCATAATGTATGTATTTTAACTAACATTTAGATCACATGTGTGTTTTAACTAGATTGTGCTAATTGTGCTTCATATTTAGACTTGTTTACTTTAGAACTATTTGAAGAGGGAGGGAGGGAGATAGGAAGAGGGAGCGAGAGGGAGAGGGAGAGGGAAAGGGAAAGGGCAAGGGAGGGAGGCGGGAGGGAGATGAAGGTGGAGGGAGAGGGAGAGGAGAGGGAGAGGAAGTGAGAGAGGGAGGGGTAGAGGAGAGGGAGATGGAGTAGGAAGGAGAGGGAGAGGAGAGGGCAGGAGGGAGAGAGGGAGAGGGAGAGGGAGAGGAGAGGGAGGGAAGCGAGGGTGGGGAGAGAGGGAGAGGAGAGGGAGATGGAGCAGGAGGGAGAGAGAGAGGGAGCAAGAGGGAGAGGGAGAGGGGGAGGAAGAGGGAGAGGAGAGGGAGATGGAGCAGGAGGGAGAGAGAGAGAGGGAGCAAGAGGGAGAGGGAGAGGGAGAGGAAGAGGGAGAGGAGAGGGAGATGGAGCAGGAGGGAGAGAGAGAGAGGGAGCAAGAGGGAGAGGGAGAGGGAGAGGGAGAGGAAGAGGGAGAGGAGAGGGAGTACGAGGGAGATGAGATGGAGTAGGAGGGAGAGAAGAGGAGAGGGAGGGTGGGTAGGTGGGGGGAGAGGGAGAGGAGAGGGAGATGGAGCAAGAGGGAGAGGGAGAGGAAGAGGGAGAGGAGAGGGAGTATGAGGGAGATGAGATGGAGTAGGAGGGAGAGAGGAGGAGAGGGAGGCTGGGTAGGTGGGGGGAGAGGGAGAGGAGAGGGAGATGGAGCAAGAGGGAGAGGGTGGGGGAGAGGGAGAGGGAGAGGAAGAGGGAGAGGAGAGGGTGGGTGGAGAGGGAGAGGAGAGGGAGAGTAGAGGGAGAGGGAGTAGGAGAGAGAGAGGGAGGGGGAGGGTGTGGGAGAGGGAGAGGGAGGGTGGGGGGAGAGGAAAGGGAGAGGGAGAGGGAGATGGAGTAGGAGGGAGAGGAGAGGGAGTAGGAGGGGGAGAGAGAGAGAGAGAGAGAGAGAGAGAGAGAGAGAGAGAGGAAAGGGAGGGTGGGCGGGGGGAGAGGAGAGGGAGCAGGAGGGAGAGAGGGAGAGGGAGAAGGACAGTGGGGTGAGAGGAGAGGGAGGGTGAGAGAGGGAGAGAGACAGTGGGGGGAGAGGAAAGGGAGAGAGAGAGGTAGAGGAGAGGGAGATGGTGTAGGAGGGAGAGGAGAGGGAGAGGGAGGTTGGGGAAAGACGAGAGGGAGATGGAGCAGGAGGGAGAGGGAGAGGAAAGGGAGGGTAGGTGGGGGGAGAAGAGAGGGAGAGGGAGAGGAGAGGGACAAGGAGGGAGAGAGAGAGAGGGAGAGGGACGGTGGGGGGAGAGGAGAGGGAGAGAGGGAGAGAGGAAGAGGGAGAGGGAGAGGGATGGTAGGGGGAGAGGAGAGGGAGGGTGAGAGAGGGAGAGGGAGGGTGGGGGAGAGGAAGATGGAGCATGACAGAGAGGGTGGGTGGGTGGAGGGAGAGGGAGAGGGAGTAGAAGGGAGAGGGAGAGAGAGAGGGAAAGGGAGGGAGGGACAAAGGAGAGGGAGAGGGAGTAGGAGAGAGAGGGAGAGGGATAGATGAACATAGGAGAGGGAGGGTGGGGGGAGAGTAGAAGGAGATGGAGTAGTAGGGAGAGGGAGAGATAGGGTGGGTGGGGGGAGAGGGAGGGTGAGGGAGGGTGGGGAGAGAGGGAGAGGAGAGGGAGATGGAGTAGGAGGGAGAGGGAGTAGGAGAGAGAGGAAGAGGGAGGGAGAGGGGGACAGGCGGACATAGGAGAGGGACAGTGGGTGGCGGGTGAGGGAGGGTGGGGAGAGAGGAGAGGGAGATGGAGTAGCGGGGAGAGGGAGAAGTAGGGAGAGAGGGAGAGGGAGTAGGAGGGAGAGGGAGGGAAAGGGAGAGGGAGCAGGAGTAAGAGAGAGGTTGGGGGGATAGGGAGGGAGAGGGAGGGAGGGGGAGAGGGAGAGGGAGAGGAGAGGGTGGGTGGGTGGGGAGAGAGAGAGAGAGAGAGAGAGAGAGAGAGAGAGAGAGAGAGAGAGGGCGATTGAGGGAGGGAGAGGGTGGGAGAGAGAGGGGCAATGAGAGGGAGGGGGAGAGGGAGGGAGGGAGATGGGGAGAGAGATGGTGAGGGAGAGAGTGAGAGAGGGGGTGGGAGAGAAAGTAGGAGAGGGATAGGGAGAGGGAGAGGGAGGGAGAGGCGAGGGAGGGAGGGAGAGGGAGAGAGAGAGGGAGAGGGAGCGAGAGGGAGGAGTGGGAGGGAGAGGGAGGGAGGGAGGAAAATTGAGGGAGGGAAAGGGTGGGGGAGGGACAGGGAGAGAGGGAGGAAAAGGGAGAAGGAGGGAGAGGGAGAGGGAGAGGAAGAGGGAGAGAGGATGGGAGACGGAGAGTGAGATGGAGGGAGGGGCAGCATGAGGGAGGGAGGGGGAGAATGAGGTTGGGATGGAGAGGGAGAGAGGGAGGGAGAGGGAGAGGAGAGGGAAAGGGAGAGAGAGGGAGAGAGAGAGGGAGAGGGAGGGAGGAAGGGAGGAAGGGAGAGGAGAGGAGAGGGAGATGGAGTAGGAGGGAGAGAGAAGGGGAGGGGGAGAGGGAGAGGGAGAGGGAGAGGAGAGGGAGCAGGATGGAGAGAGAGGGTGGGGGGAGAGGGGGGAGAGGGAGATGGAGCATGAAGGAGAGGAAGAGGGAGAGGGAGAGGAGAGGGTGGGAGGGAGGAGAGTGAGAGGAGAGGGAGATAGAGCAGGAGGGAGAGAGAGAGGGAGCAGGAGGGAGAGGTAGAGGGAGGGTGGGGGAGATGGAGTAGGAGGGAGATGAGAAGGAGCAGGAAGGAGAGAGAGGGTGGGGGGGAGGGAGAGGGAGAGGAGAGGGACGGTGGGTGGGGGAGAGGGAGAGAGAGGGATAGGAGGGGGTGAGGAAAGAGAGGGTGGATGAAATGGAAACACAAGTCTTTTGGAGGTTATTTCACATTTGTAAAGAGATACCTTCATATATTAGGCCTTCATTTTCAGAGAAGATGAGATAGTTAGGAATTCACAATGATCCTCAAGTCAAATTTCTGATAAATATATTAGAAGTTGTAAATGTTGCAAGACTGAATGAGGAAAATAGTGAAGAAGGATACATGCAGGATGAGACTTGTAAAATTCATGACCCTGAAGAAAGTTTCCTCATTACAGAACAAATTTCAGATTTGTTGGGTGTTGAGTATCAAAAGTATGTTCAAAATAATGGCTCAAACTTCTTCTACAAATATTAGGATAAGAATGTAGAGGTGATATTTGATGAAATAAATGAGATTGCTCCAAACCATGAAAACAAATTGGAAATAGTGTATGAGCAAAACAAAAATTTAACAGAAAGGATTGGTGAAGATGTATTTGAAGATAACTTCAATCAACCATACATGGAGAATGATAAAATCATACATGATATAAGTGAAAGGAGAATCTTACTTCAACAGATCTCTTGTGATAATCGATTACATTGGGAGCATAGGGATAATTATGAACAACCTATGAAAACCAATTTGCATAATGTGGTTCAAAAAAATATTTTAAAAGGGAATAATGAAAATTTACCAAAGATTTTTTCTCAGAAGAATGTTGCATCTGTAGAAAATAAATTATATAGTGAAGGGAATAGCCAGATTCATGGTATTCACATTTCTCACCAGTATTATGAAATATGTAATATGATGCAGTCTCTGTATGATACAAGAAGTGATTTAAAGTATTCTTCAGAGGCAACGAGGTGTGATAAATTCTCAAAGGAGCAAAGGGTAGACTGGGCAAGTGGTTACATGATTGGGAATTTTCGAACCAGAAATAACTCATTCAAAATAATCCTATTGCTACTTGATCAAAACAAAAATTTTGACAGAGGTAAAGTTCTCATTCTTTATTAAGCACCAAATAGGTAAGTATATCTTATAGTTTTTAATATTTTGTGTTTCCTTTCATTTTTTAAAATCATCCCTTAATACGTCATTTTTAAAAATCATTTTATATGTATTCTTTTGTTCTTGTCTGCATTGGAAATAAAGTTGTTGTTCAAAAAATGAATCACGTTTTTATATTAAGGCTCCAGATTTGAGGCCATTTTTAAGCAGCAAATGAGTGTTTCTACATCTAAGATGACTCCCAAGCATTTTCCCATAACCAGAGGGAAATTTTGTGGCACTTCAATGTGTTTTTGGGATGCCAGCATGCACAAAAATGTCCAAACATTTCTAAAAATAGCCGACAAAATTGTATTCCCGTGCAAACTGTTGGAGCCATTTTTTGGGGCTGTACATGTGTGGTAAATGAAGATTTTAATCATAAAATGATTTCCCAGATCATATACCTCAACTTGGGGGCTATTTTTATAATATTTTTAATTATTTTGGAGTGCTTGTGAGCTCAAAAACAACCCATATTTTTAAATGACGGCCAACAAATTCTGTAATGGCAAATGAAATTATATTGCCAATGGACTTGAGTGATATGGAATCTCTAGAGACAACCTGATAAGTATACCTGAATATGAGTTGTCTTGCAAGTCGCGGGTCTAAGAAGACATAAAAATTATATAAATGGACAACATGAGCAGGTTTCTCCATCACAGTTTTAAAATAAAAGGAAATAACCATGTGCAGTTTCCATATATCAATCTTAACATGTGTTTGAGGTGATCGTTCATATTGGCATCGAGATGACAAAAATATTAATAGCAACATGGAGGACAGCAAAGTGTGGGACCTTTTTGAGCAATATGGAGCCATACATACACTTTAGTTTGCTTGCAGACACCGTGGATTTGTGATGATATCCTATTATGACATAAGGTTAGCAGAAGCAGCCTTACGTGCATTGAATAAGAACGATATTGCTAGAAATCGAATAAAGCTTGAACCTAGTGGTGCTAGATGTTTGATGTAGCAATTGTGTCAAGAGCTGGAGCAAGAAGAAGCCCTTCCACAATGGCAACAGGGAACTACCTCCATGAGCAATTCTCGATCAGGTCCAAATCCTCTTTGGGGGATGTCAAGCTATTTTGTTGATAGTGGAGCCATCACTAGCAGAATTTGGCAAATAAATGACTAAAATTTTTAGTCATGTGACTAAAACTGATCAAATTCTATAATGTTTTTGCAATTCACAAGTATAAATGACTAATTTGGTCGTCGGATAAAATCACAAGGTCAAACTAAATAAATGACTAAATAATTAGTCACTAATAATCAGCCACCGAAACAAAAATGACTAAATAAATGACCAAATAAATGACTAAATATTTAGTCACCCAAACAAAAATGACTAAATGAATGATTATTACTCCTTTATAATATCACTTAATAATATCATAGACTTATATACTTAGAAGTTCCATTTCAGCAATAATGCTTGTCACCAATAGGCTTATTGCATGAGCAATCCATCTACACCCGTCTCATGCTAGAAATCTGGCTTTCAGGTGATTTCAAAATTGATCGATAAACAACATTTAGAGATGAAATCACAAGGAATATGTATTGTAGAAATGTAATGGTCGAGTCTATTGAAAACAAAAAAAACTCTTAAAAAAAGAACATTTTGCCCTAACAATGAAGATTGATTCACTTATATCTTTTCTTGCTGACATACTCAACCATCTTAACAATGCAAAATAGAAATAACAATAATTGCTTTTCATATGCAAAAAGTTTTTCTTTCAAACTTTATGCTAATTATTTTTTTAAAAATAGAATTATTTTATAATATATGAAATCAATTATGTGTTGATCATTTTTATAGATGTTATTGTTACCCTTTTTCCATCAAGGTGAAAAATAGGTGTGTTTGCATATATAAAAAAATTTCAAATTTGAAAAAACTAAAGAAAAAAAAGTTCTATCATTTACGCCCAATATTATCACCTTCTTCATTATTTTTGACTTTGTCAAAATGAAAAAAATGTGAAAGGTATTGAAACAATGACTTTGGGAGGGAAAATAAAATTAAGTTTCTTTGTCTAAATTGGAGCGAAGGAAAGCATTGAAGATAAACCAAGCGAAGAAAAAAGAAAATAGAGAATGGGGTTCATGTAATTTCCAGTTTGGGTGTTTGTTCCGAAGGAGGGAGATGGCCATATCTTATATACCACCACATCATGTTAGATTGTTGTCTGTAATCTACAAAGGCAACAATCTAGAGAATGGGTTCTCAAACCCTTAAAAATTACCAGAAAAAGGTTTAAGATGAGAGGGTTAGCTCTCACAATAGAATCCATTAGACCCGTGGTGAACTTCATCAATGAATTCACCGATGCAGAAGATGAAGCTCGAGCTTGTTACAGAGTTTTTGGTATGCATTTCTTTTCTCTTTCTCTGTATTTTGATTTTTAAAAATATCATCATTAGATTTTTGGATTTTTTATTGAATATGATAAGCAACATAATGTTTCTTAGATTCTCCAAATAACTATGAGCAATATCATATATACATATTATCAAAATACATGAAAAAATACACATCAACAAGAAGCACTACCTGGAGTCGACTGGATTGTGTTGTAATAGAAAAATAGTACATTTGTATACAGAGTCATCTAATCATGGGGTTCCACTAGAAAGGCTCATTTATAGCATGGACATTGTATTATATATAATTTTTTATATCATGAGATCCCATACCCAAATGGTTAGGATGTATTCACCCATGAAGTCTCTTTGGGTTTTTGGAATGTATTTTCATATTTGGATTCAAAATTAATTTAATGAATGTTGCATTTTATTTGCAACTAATGTATATCCCCATTTTGTGTACTTCTAGTACTTAATTAGGGTCCTTCAGGGACATGTGAGAAATACATTCCATTTGTCCCTGAGATGTGAGTGCTACAATAGGGTTTTTTGTCACATCCCCAACATCTTAAGGATGTCTATGAATGTCCTATCAAGAGAAAAAAAGACCTGCATGTGATGTAGACCTTCATCTAATAGACCTGCATGTGATGTAGAGCTCACAGGGAAGCACAACATTCACCATGACACAAGGTCATCATCTTCCTAGTTTTGTAACAACACTCACCTAATTGGATTCTCAAGAGGAAACTACTATGTCTTCATCCACTAGACCCCATTAATGTAGTTGGAAAAGCTTCTTTGATAGATCGAATACAAAATCATATCATAAGGCTTCTATGCCTTATCAACAAATAATATTCATTGGAACAATACCTTAAGGTCCTTGATACCTTAACACCTTATGTCCTTAGTCTCATCTGACATAAACATAGAGAAAACTTTGATTAGATCCTAATGGTCCTTAACTCATCACAAAGGGTAAAGCTACTCGATACTAGGAGACCTCATAGCGTTTGTGGATCATAACATCACTATCATATTCAAAGCATTCAAGGGCAATCTATTTAAAATGCAAGATTCAAACAGCATTAACTGTTCAATCAGTAAACAAGACTTGTTATGTGCTTCAAGACCTCTTCCAATACTATTGAATGGTTACCACCTCAACCTTGATATAGAATGGACAAACCTGTTAATGAGATACTATCTTACACCTTAGTTCAAGAGACATCTCAAAACACTAACCATTAATCCATCCACTATTAACATTAATGATCAACATTTAAATATAGGATTGTCACACTGTCCCTGTCATTGCAATTAGTCATTATCTTGTGTGAAAAGTGACTCAAAATCCCTTAACACCTTGACCAATTATTTGGAATGCCTTAAATATTTTATAACTTAGTTACCAGGTTCGCCCCTAGACCCCTCTGGACTGGTCCAAGTATAGACTGGTCTGTGGTCTAGGTTCGGTTCGCCTGTGGGTCTGGGCAAGGTTCGAACCTAGGCTGACTGGTTTGTCCGGGCCAAACCCAGGTTGAACCCAGGTCGAACCAAGGTCAAACCAAGGTCGAACTAGGTACATTTTCATTGAGAAACATTCTATAATTTAGTGTGAAAAACAACTATTACAGAATTTGACTAAGATCTTTAACATTACAAAACAAAATTTGCTGAAGTTTAGATATTTATTACATCAAATTAAACTAGCCCCCTCAATTTCTTCCAGTGAAATTTTTATATCCAATTGCTGATAATGACCCCTGTCCGATTAATTGGAAGCTCCCTACAGTGATAAATCATATTTTAAACATTAAACAAAATCTTCAATAGGTGAAGGTAGTTGCTAGCTACTTTTTTTAAAATTTATGATTTTTCAAGTAGGATGTTAATTAATAATTACAAACAAACAAGCTCTTTGTACAGTGAAAAAGTAATAAGCATTTGAGGACTTGTAAAGAGATAATGTTATTGATGCAGCTAATCCCATTGGCATTGGCACTGTTTCTGAATCGACTAATGCCTTTGATGACGATGATGAAGAAGAAGAAGAAAAGATAATCCATTAGATGATTGAAATGTAGTATAAAGTTCCAATTGTTGAAAGTCAAAACAATGATAATTGAACTCAATATTATTATTTTAATATTTTGATGTTGATATGATGCTATGATTACAAGTTTATGGTGTTTTTTTGTTGTTTTTATGATACTATGTGACATTCTAATTTTAACTCATGCTTATAGGCTTCATAAATATGTATGTATAAATAATTTAAAATTTTTTACATGTTTCTTCGAACCCGAACCCAAACCCCTTTTCAAAATTTTGTCGAACTTGCGAACCCGTTCTTTGTAACCGAACTTAGAACCGAACTCGAACCGGTAACTTAGCTTTATAAGGTCCCACCAATTGACCCTTCAATAGCTAGGATACAAACCTTAATGGATTAACCATTTAACTATGATTGTCTCTATCATAGGATAGTTAGATAGTGTCTCTTCAATAGTGATTCAAAATATATAAAACTTACTGTCTCACCATCATTAGAGGCTTCTTTGGAATGGTTAGAACCCTGTTCAACTCATTACAATACCAGGAACTTCAAATCCTTTCGTCAGTCTATCAAACAATCTCATAGTCTATCTTAATCAATAAAACCCATTGGCACAATCAGTTTAGGTCTCGAGTCTTCTCTTATGTGTGTGCTACTGGTATCAAATTTGTATGACACTGTATAAGTATCCATTGTACTAGGGTTTCAATTTGTGCAATTAATGATGAGTGATGCAGCCAACGGGCCACAATCCCTTTTCATTAGTTTGTTTTATGTTCATTTTCATTTTACAAGTTGGTTGTTTGTATTTGTGGTTCCAATTTATTTGATTCCATAGAACAGACATTGACTAGGACAGGACATTTAATTTGTTGGTAATTTGTATGTTTTCTATTTCATACACGCAGTATATATTCCTATGATAAATTGGTCCTTTAGATTTGATTCTTGTGTCTTGTCTTGAAGTTTGTCATGATATAATCATCTAAATATTATTAAACATGATTCTTCTCTAAGTGTAAACTTTTGCACTTAAAAATATGCAGACAGGTAATTACCAATAAATGATTGGTCCTGAATTAAAATCTTGTTTCTAAAAAGGTAGGAAGGATATAGGTGGTTTGGTATGATAAGTGGATTTGCTAAATCATTATCGAAAACAAATTGTGTTTGACTGATAGAGCAACAGGCTTCACCAGTTTGCAGGTGTAAAGAGGAAAAAGTACATAGTAGACAACAATTAACAATTTAATAATTTAACAACATGGTAGACTCTTTTCACATTATTTTTGCTATGCCATGTTTCCAAATTTCAAAACCCGTTCCATTTGTTAAGCCAACAAAATTGAACAAAGTGACTCAATGTTGGATGTGTATATGGCAAGTTTACCCTAATTCAGTATTTTGGGGAGCATTTTTCTCTAGAAATTAGTATTTTGTTAAATTAAGGTAAGAAGAACTTGAGAGTCTTATTTGGAGCAAAAATGGCGGCCATGACAAGAGTAGTTGCAGATCTTTGAAGTAAGTAGTGAGTTTGGCATGAAAAGACACAGATAAATAGTGATGAAATCTCATGGAGAATGGAACAAGTCACTCAAAGAAATAACGTGATTCATGGTAGAAGGAGAAGACTTTCAATCCAAAGAGAAGTCCACAAGGCGTAAACAATAGTTTCCTGATAAGAATGAGCATCAAATTATTAAGGAAATTCCAAACTTCTCAAGAACAACGACATATTTCTCATAGCAAAAGATGAAAGCATTATGAAAGAACAATGGAAGGGACACATTCCTAATGGGAACAACGATTTTTTTGGCAGAAACAAAGGTAGTAGATTCTCATTTATTGAAAATGAACAATAAGAATGAAGGGAATCCATGGGCTTGAACAAGAAAATACCAAAGTTTGGAGATGAACAACTCGTTTACATGTAGAAGACAACTGATTTCAATGAATAAAGAAGCTAATACATTGCCAATGACAGAGTTTTAATAGGAAATCATCAAATACAATAAAAAATACAGATTCAAAGGGAAACTCCAAGATCCAGAGGTAGAGTAATTTGGAGTTAACCACGAAAAAATCTAATGCTTATTTTCTATTCTTGAATTCCTCGTTTTTAGAGGTTTGATTCTTTATTTAGAGGTCTTTATTCATTGTTCTCCAAAGTTTTAAATGCTCTAGCCATAGGTTTCATTTCATTGTTCTTATATTCGAGGGTTTTCTTTTACCTTCCTATTTCAATAGACTGGTGTAGTGTCAACTTTTAGGAGATTCTCATATTCATCAAGGAAGTTTTGATGTCCCTCAATGTGCTTCCAGTTTTGATTGGTTATTTATAATATCTAGATTCTACAAGGTAACACACACAGGTGAAAAGGGTAGATATAATGAACAACAATCATTGACAGATCAAAAGAGCAATAGATATATTATAAAAATATCAAAGCACAATGATAAGATCAAGGTAGTGATACATGAGGGAACAATGATTGACTGGCATGATAGTAGGGAGTAAATATTGCTGGAAATAGTGCCAATGGAGTAATGCACAATATACAACCCCGACAGTCAAAGTCAGAAGCATCATAAAGAATGGATAAATTTAGAGAGTAGTGACAGAAGTATGACTGTCAAATTACAGTCACAAAACAAAGTAAAGGAAGTAGAAAAAGCACCAAATAATAGTTATTAAAGTACCAAACAATGATTAAGGATCAAGATTAGAAATGATTGTTAAATACCTCAAATGTAGTAATATGCCATGCTACGCCAGTGCCATTGCAGAGTGGTGACAGTAATGTTCAATCTCAGATAACATGAATGTCTAAATAGTGGTCAAGGCATGTCTATGAATGGTAAAACAATCATAATCTGGAGAAGTCACAAAAAAAAAAAAAGCATGATGAATAAGATGAACAATCGAAGATAGGGTATAGTCATAAGAGTGTTTTCAAAGAGAGTCATGATAATAGAAGTCCTAAGCATCCATTAGAAGATAGGTTACTAGTTCAGGTCTTTCTTTGACTGTATTGCGAGTTGTTTTACTGTATTGTTGGTGTAATTGAAATGCTTAAACATGGAACAGAGGAGAGGTTCATACAAAGATGAAGCACAATCATGAATTCTATCAGAATAATCACTTCTATTACAAGGTTCAAAAATGCATTCATTAGAGGTAAAGAATGCATAATCAATATGAGTATAAGATGGTCAGAATGTCCATTATATAATCAATGATATATGGAGGACAAGCAGTGCGACTGAGGCTCAGTGAAAGAGATTCTTAGTGAATCAGTCATCCATAAGGGAGAAGCAATATGCAAAGAAAGGGGGTTATCTATGGTAAAAAGAATAACAAATGAATGAACAAACTATAGTTCATTCAAATAACAACAAGTCCAGGTATGGAGTGGAGTATTTATTCAATCAATATAGATATGAATAGAGCAGCCAAAGTGTCATGTAATGTAATGGTTGAAGAGCAGTCTTGTAAGCACAATGACAGTCATTTCTTGGTCAAAAGTACACTAATTTAAGCACTATCAAAAGAGTGGGGCTATGAATAATCAAACCATGATCAATAAGATATATGACAGTGACCAATTACAATGTATGGTCCAAAGTGAAAATAGGTCTTTTAAGTATGACTGCCTTTTGTGGTCCTTTCACTTCCCTCAAGAAAAGATATAAATGTTTTAATAAAGGGATTGACTATTCCAATTAAGTCATCAGAAAACCCTTACTCCCTTGTTCAAATGGACCACACCCTTGACCCCTCTGGTCTACACAACCAATACCATTGACTGTCCTAAAGACAGTGACTCTGCAAGTTGTGATTCTCTAGTTGGGACAGTCATCACACTATTCCCCTAAGCACTATGGCTTTTCCTTCTCATCCACAAGACACTCTAACATCATTCTAAACTCTTCTATACTCTGCCCATATCCATTCCAATCCATTGATCCAATCCATTCATACTTGTACACAAACAAATTAACTCACCAAAATGCTGTCATTTCGGGACAGTCATACCAAACCCTGCAACTTTGATTGCTTCATCCTCAAGATGGGATTCTTTGGTCCCTCCAAGAATCCTAATTGTTGTAGACACACATGTCTTCATCCCCCTCAAGTCTCCATGGCCCAAACACACTTTAAGTATGGACAAAGCACTCAAACTTCTGACTGTGACAGTCAGCCCCCCCTTCCTCTGTGACAGTCCAGTCAGTCTTCCAGCTTCATAGCATATGAATTCAATGCATGGTTCTCTTCAAACCAACAGGGGTAGTCTAAAAATTGTCCTCTATCATGCCCCCTCATGAAGAGTCCTTATTCAATATGCAACATTCAAGAAATTACATTCTACCCTCTCGGGTTACCCTAGGAGAGGGTTTTGATTATTTTTACCAAATAACCAATTTCTCCTTCTATACAACTCAAAATGGGATGATTCTACCACAAAAATCAAGTTAATTCAATCCTCTAACACCTCCAATAGATAATAGTTCAAGACAGATGCATTAAGGTGGCGTACAATGCAAAGAAAGTGACAATATTTCTGGAAAATCAGAAAATTGCAGAATTAAAACATCATTTTATTACTTCAAACTATATATATGCTTGTCTCCTTGACCAAACCATGTTCTCTCCCCATTTTTCAATGTGAATAGGTCTCTTAAAGACCAAATTTCGACCAACCAACTTTGAAACTACTTTCAAACTCCCCCAAAACCGATTCTAACAGTCTAAAACCAACTGTCTACTAAATAGACTTATTACAAAAAGTTGTAAATGTTGTCAAGTTGCCAGATCGACAACTAAAATCCCCATTAGTGTTAAAACACTTTCAGAAGCCTTAAAACTATAACCCAAATACTACCCCTTAGGTCATTTAGACCTTCTAGTGATCCTTAGTCCTACCTTGCCAACTTGGGCAATTACTTTCATAGAGAGTTTTCAATTACAACCAAATGGCTTAAATAGCCATATTACATCCTTGAATGACCTTATAGGTCCCATATATCTTCTTCCCTTCATGGTTTCTACCTTAGGTCTCACTAGTGACCCCTGTGTACCTTCAGGTCCTTTTGGTGCTCTGCACCACATTTCATACTGTCTTCTCCTCTACTCTTGGAAACTACATTCCATATTTTCAATCATTGTATTGACATAAGAAATTCCCTTTCTTTCTCTTGTCAATAGTAGTATTGTTCATAATATTCTCACTACTTTTCCATTGCAGACCACCATTGTTTTGAGACAATCAATCTTTGTAGCAATATGACTACTCGGTAATAGTGATTGCATAGTCCGAGAATCAATAAATTCATCTATCCATGACAGTGAATGGACCTCTTCTAAATATTTTGTGTTGAAAGTGTTGCTACTAAACATGGAAACCTAGGTGAAAGTAGAGATAATGCTTGAAAATCAAAGAGGATTTTAGGAAAACATGAAAGACATGATGAAAGCAGGAACCCTGCCAAATATTGATGGATAACCCTATTTAAAGATAGCTGCCTCTGCTGATATGACAAAGACTTTAAACTAAACCTTCTGCTATTAATCCAACTCAACCAAGTTTTGGAAGGAAACAACATGAAGGATGAAGAAAGAATGGAAGGAAATTGATCAATGAAATGCTTGCATAAAAGCTTGATTCTTTTTAATTATAATTCTAATCTAACTCTTGGTTAGGTGGAAGTAAGAGATGCTTAGTTTCAATCCTATGCACTATGAAAATTTAAATTATAATTAGTTTGTGAAAAAATTATAATACAAGTGTTTCGATCCAAGCATAGGCACACTACACATCATGGAAAGCAATTGTGTAATGATGCACATCATGAAAGTCAGAGCCTAGTTACTGAACTCACAAAGTACAAGAAAATTTCACCTCAATGCTTAGGCAGGTTAGTCCCAGTCTCTGTTGCATACTTGTCATCAGTACTTAGTGATGGAGAAAAATACTTAAAAGTTGCATCCAAAACCCTGAAAAATGCACAAATAAATCAAAGTATTATGAAATGTGTCTTCTTTATTTTTCAGGGAATTTAATTCAGTGTTTTGTATTTTGAACTACTATCAAAACAATTAATTATTAATGTAATTGTCGGTGTCAAGGCCTGCATTATTTTCTTTATTTATTAATATTATAATAAACATAAAATTGATTGTGACATTGCTATCAGGATTCAACTGTGTAGCTTTCAAGTCAAACTCATTGACCCATGTTTCATGAGTAGTGGTTCACATGAACCCATCTCTCATGAGAATGAATGGAACACTTAGTACTTATTGCATCTAGGTGAAGCTCACATGGGCGAAGCATCAAGACTTCAACTATCCCAGTATTTCTCCTACTCAAGCGCACTTAACCATGGACTTCTGCCAATGTTGACAATGAAATAAAAAAATCAATGCTTGTATTCATATGATTATGAGAGGTTTCTTTGTGTTTTCATTACTTAAGAGCAGCCTATCTATGGAGGTAAGGAGTCCTGCAATGTTATTCAGTTTCCCTAGTTATTTACCTGATTTTATTTATTTAAATCTACTCTTTACAACTACTTTTCTATCTATACACCCTCTATTACTATTTGATCTTTCCATCTTCTTTTTAATTATTTGTCTTTTACTCTTTACAGCTGTTCAAGCCATCAACTAGTTTATATCTAGCTAACTATACAGCTATGTTATTTTTAGTTCATTTATTTTTATTGCCCTAGCTTGGTTCCGTCCAAACTTTAAGGCGGGAATGTTTTAGGGGACAAAGATGTGTTTCCTGTACGGGTACGGGTCAAAGCCAAGATTTAGGGGATGGGACCTCAGGGGATGGCAATAAAAAAAATAGGGGAATTTTTTTAAATAGAGACATAATTTAAATGTCCATATCATAACATTGATAAACCATTCACCATAGACATTTTAGAAGCTCAATACATGGAAAATTATCAAATGACAAATGCTAAGTACTTTCATTATAACAATATGGTGTACATATAGAAAAAATGCCCAAAATGCAATCTTTCCTCATTGTTGCTGTTGCTCTATGTTTTCTTCTTCCTCTTAGCAACTATAATAAAACTAGGAATGAGAAGAAGAGTTAGACTTCAGTGTTTTAATAGTCAAAATAGGGTTTACCCACGATCAAACAAAATTTTTTTTAAAAAATGGTTTTTTTTGCCTCAAATGCCATCCAAGTTCCAACTTTAGAAGGCTGATGGGAATCAGTCCTGGGGCTAGACAAGGGACGACAATGCTATCCCCGGGACTGATTCCCGTCCCTCTGTTCCGACTAAAAAAATTGAAGTATCAAGGATGGTATCTGATTTTTCCCAATTGGGAACGGCTCGGGGGACGACCCGGTATGGGAACGAGCCAAAAAACATAGGGAACGTGCCCCTGTGGAGCATAGCTTTATGAAAACTAGGTTGTAATTGAAAACTTGTAAACTGTCAGCATCTAGTTATTTTTATGCACTATAAAGTATGTTTTTTGCAATGCAAAGTTATCAGCAATATGAATGTAAACAACAAAAATCTACATTCTACAATTTTGGAGCTGAAGTCTCAATTTATATGCTCTATCTCTCTTATAAATCTATATGGAAATGCTTTTAAATTTCAAACACAAGAGTTCTTGTCCCTTTTCCTACTCCTTTTCAAATTTGATTTTTTTTTTCTGGTTGAAATGTCAATTTTTTCAAAAATCTTATCTTTTTGGTTTGCCAAATTTTTTTCCTCAAAAGAGTTCCACTGCTATAGTCTAACATATGTATGACTAGATTCGTGTACACCCAACTTAGTAGACAAAGGACAAACCGCTAGGTGTACTATAGCTGCTGAGCATGAATGAACAACATCTACATAATTGGGAGGTGAAGGAGGGGAGGCATCTACTATTTCCTGTTGCAAAACAGGTTTCATTGAAGATGCATCATCAAGAGGTGAAGCTGAAGGTGAATATTTATCTAACTCCTTTGAAGAAACCAGCACAGCCCTTTTGATTGATAAGTGAGATAACATGCACCCTTCCATTACGTAGCTTTTTTGGGATTTTTTGGTTTGCCCAACAGCAATCCACAGTAATATGTCATATTTTGTGGAATCTTCTCTATTTGAGAGCTATATTTTCATATTAAGCATTTTTTTATAAATACAATGTTCAACTTGGAGCCAAATCTCATTTGGCAGATCTTTTGAAATGTCTAGCAATGACTGAATCCTAGCAGAAATAAAGTTGTATCAGTCCATTAGTTTCTTAATCTAAAGCCAAAAGTTCTAATGCATTACAAATACCCTGAAGATGGGGTTAACACAAAACTGAAGTGGGATCGGGTAGCTGTGTTGTCGGGATATTTGAATGTACCGGTTAATATGTTAATTAAGTGTTATGTTAGCCTCGGTTGTTAGTGACCGAGAGGTAAACCGTTGCGTCATGACGTTTCGGTCATGGCCCTTCGGGTAGTTTATATACCCTCTCGGAGGATGGACATGGGATATATCTTATGGTATTATCATTATGATGTAAATGTACTTGCCAGTCTGGAATGATTAATTAAAGTATTTATTATTCTTTGAAATATTCTGTGTTTACTATATTTCCTGTACTATGTTTGCACAATACTAAGTTTCCTCAGAGGGGCAAACATTTGGCGTCATTGCCAAACGAATCTGGCAAGTGACGGATCAGTGGGTGAACAGGAATACCACTTGAGGACGGAACCACAGAACTTTATCAATGATTGAATAGAATTTATGCCTAATCAATTGAATAAAAATAGAAATTTAAAGAAGGAACTCGAAGAAGAACAAGCCGCTAGAATTTTTGTACTCGCACAGCAGCAAGCCAAGCGAAGGGAGAGATTCAAAAGAGGCACAGAAGGACTACCGAAGGGAATAAGTGAAGGTGAGCGTCTTGAGGAATCTAACCGGGAGGCTAGAAGTGACAAGGACTGCCTGGAGGAAACACGGAGCTTGCTCAGGTCCTTAACCTTAACCCCATGGACGGAAGCAAGAGAAGCTTGAAGGAAGGAAGAAGAGGAAGCCGCACAGAGGGAGGCTCAGGATACCGCTGCCACCGAGAGTATCGAAGTGATAGAGGGGCACGGGGACATCAAGTGGTACGATACCAAACATTTTTTGGGGTATTGATGCAGGTAATACCATCCCAGCCTGTAACACAACTAGTGTTGCAAACACAGTCGACACCTAAAAAAGTAAACATGGCAACTAACAAAGAAAAGATGCCGAAATTCCATGGAGATGGGAAGGAAGATCCAGTACGACATTGTTGTACGTGCGAGACAATCTAGTCGGCGAATGGAGTCGCTAACCACGCAAAATGGGTAAAACAATTTTCGGCCACACTCAGAGGGGTAGCCATCGACTGGTACTTCAATGTGGACAAAACAAAGGTGACCACTTGGGACGAACTCAAGACAGAATTCCAGACAGAGTTTTGACTCCTAAGGGATGACAATGAAATTGTTTCTGAGATATACAATACCAAACAAGGCAAGAAGGAGAAGCAAGAAGGAGACTATGCGGGCTTACAGTCGCCGACTGAAGGAGTTAGTTGGAAAAATGGATAGCTAGCCAACGAATGGCCTGAAGAAAATATGGTTCGTGGAGGGCCTGAAATCTAACCTACGGAGGAAAATGAAGATAGTGCCCCCCACCTTATACGTAGATGCCTATAACTGGGCGATGGACTTGGAGAGCGAACATAAGACATTCGAGAAGAAAAGAAGCAAGTCCTCTTCCGACGAAGATAACACTTCAGACGATGACAGTGGCAGTGATGGCGAGTCAAAGAAAAAAGTCAGGGCACTCCAAAAGGACATGGAGAGAATGATGAAGGAGTTCAAGACCATGAAAGGGGGTACCAGCAAGGGGGAAGATGACATGTGGTGCACGGACTGCAAGGCGAGTGGCCATACAATGGGGTCGTGTCCCAAAAAGGCATTTTGTGACATTTGCCAGATCATGGGCCATTCGACCAAGGAATGCCCATAAAACATGGAGGTGAGGAATCAACAAGTGCTATTTACCCAAAAGCAACCATCTACATTGGGGGCAAAGACTAACAATAATGCATCCTCAGGTAGGTATGGAGGCAACCGATGCAGTGGCGGAAGGGGCAATAACAACAACACCAACACAATGAGTCGAATACAATATGACTCCAAGAGTCGACCACTGATCCAGTGCCAAGCTTGCAATTAGTGGGCCAGTTTACAAGGGATTGCAACAAGGGTGACACCTCGCAGAAGCTATGCCATTGGTGTGGTCTTGAAAACCACGAGGATGCCAACTGCTCAAAATCCAGGGTCAACTTGCTCAACATCGACAGAACGAGAAGTGACGAGGGGGTACTAGCCATCACACGATCACAAGCAAAACAAGGGGCATGGGAGGGTAAGGAAGAAATAGAGAAGGCGATGAAGGCACCAAAAGAAACATGGGAGATGGCTACCACCTCGGGCCGGAGGGGGGCAAAACAAAACATTTTGAGACAAATGTTACAATTAGAGGTACTGGTGAAATTCCAGGACCTCCTTCACACCATGCCTCACTTGGGAATGACATTGTTGGGGAACTTGGCCATGCAACCAAGTACCACACATACGGACATCGTTGGAGGGTTTGCAACTAACCTGATGATACTTGTTGTAAATAGCAGTAGGTACCCGATAGTCGTCGAGATGGGCATCCTTGGCTCCATCCTAACAGACACTATAGTGGATGGAGGGTCAGGAGTGAACGTCCTTCCAGAGGAGACATGGAAGAAATTGGGCAAGCCAACATTGTGGCCCTCAACCTTCACCTTATTGGGTGCCGATCAGTAGGGTATCAAAGCCCTCAAAATGTTGATGGTACATTAGGTCACCATTGGCTCGCAACCATTTGTACTAGACTTTGTGGTGATACCTTTGAAAAAGAAGGGTTATGATGCCATTCTTGGTCGAGGGTGGTTGGTCACGGCGAAGGTAAACCACAATTGGAAGAAAAACACCCTCTCGATAGAGAATGGGGGGTGGAAATTCACCATTGACCTTCGTACCCAGATGGTGAATGAAGAGATAGCCTCTTCTTCACACTCAAAATCTGACTCCAAAGAAGAAAATGATCGAAGGGATGAAGGTAGGGACAAAATGGAACCAAATAGTGAAGGTGTGCTAAGATTGGGGGAATACTCAGAGGATGATGTAGATTCACTGAATGGTCTCTTCCACTGGCAAATAGAGAATTACGAACTCTTCCGACTAGCATGCAATATACTTGTAATACCCTAAAAATGGGCTATAAGTTCGTTAACCTCCTATATCATCAAATCATATGAAATCGACATCAAAGTCCTAATCTAAGGCACATCTAAACATCATCAAATCTAATTGATTATCTTAAATTCTGCATCGGGGAATATTCCTAGTAATATTCCTAATCATCATAATTATCTTTAATTTTATAATTATTTGGCGATAAATTACATTTATCCTAAGTTTGATTAATTGAATATTTTCATATTTAATTAATTAGATTTAATATTTGCCACTTAATTGTGTAATTAAATTTAATTCTATCTATTATTAATTGTATTATTTAATTTTGACAATAAATCAAAATTCCTATCTTTAATTGATTAAATTCTTATTTAATTAATTAAAGCATGTTGTCATTATTTAATAATATAATTTTTAATAAAAGTTTGGTAAAATAGTTAATTAACCCATAAATTAATTATTTATTTTCAAAAATCAGTTGAGTTGAGGATAAATCACTTTATTTATTTATTTAATTCTTAATTATTATGCATATTCAAAAGAAACAGTTAAACTCCAAATCAGAAAATCAATGCAAGTTATTGACTTTTTGGAACTCAACATCCTTTTGGAGTTCAAAAAGCTGATCTAAATTCTAATTTGAGTTAAAAAGCTATTTTTGCATGATTTTGAGAATTAACTATCTTTCATTATCAGATAATTCAAAAATCAAGATGAGTTAATTTGAGTGATTTATGGCTTTTATTCATGCACCTCCAAAGCCCTGGATTTCTATAAATTAAGGCTTTAGCTCTTCACAAATCATCTCATATTTTGCACAATCACGCTGGAGAATTAGAATTGAAGAATCAAAGCTCTTGCGAATCGACATCTTTGTGAGATCAATCTTATTTTTGCATTCATATTTCATATCATTGTTAGATTAGCATAGCATATCAGTTTTCATATAGATTAATTTCATATCAGTTTTTCATTCATTCTTATTGCATAGAAAAATTAAAAAAAATAGCTGAATTGCATTTATTTCATATCCATCTTTTGCATTCAAATCTTTCATTTAGGTGTCGTCTAGGTCACTGATCTCGATAATAATCTGAGAACATTAATCTCGCACCTATTAGAAGGCAGTAAATCGCTTGGTTAGATAGCTTTCAATTTTGCACGATTTTGATTATCACTAACCTCTAATGTTTTACTGAGTGTTGTGTCTACAGATCAGGTACAATTATCACACACACATTTTTGGCGCCCACCGTGGGGCAACCCACCTTTGCATGCTGGTTTTGATTTTTTTGGGAGCTAAAACCCCAAAGTTTCAAAGATTTAATTTTATCTCCTAAACGGCTTGGAATTTTGGTCTGAAATTTTTTTTGCAGATTGGTGACATGTCATGAAAGCTACAGTAAAAAATTTAGAATTTTTTGAAATGTTTTGAATTTTTAATAATTTTTTCTTAAAATTTCGGAAAAAATTAATATCTGACGCAAATCAGCATATTTTTTGAAAATTTTTATATTTTCGGAAATCTCTTTAAATTCTACAGGGGGTCCATTCTTTGTATTTTAAATTTGGACATGATATCATAGCTCAAATAGTTAATTTACAAAAACTGGTCTGTTTTGATAAAATAGGTCTCTAGGGCACAAATGAAGAGATTTTTCTAAAATTTTTCATTTTTGGAAAGCTCTCTGTTTTTTAGAAGGGGTCTCTATTCTGAATTTCTATTTTTGTAGCCAAAATCATATCAAAAAAATTAGATCTTGTTGACTAGGTCAAATGCAGCAAAAAAAATAAAGTTTTGTGATGGGTATGCACTTATTTTTTTACATGGTTCAATAAATGATATGAGTTGTCATTTGGGTTGATTGCTGGTTATTATTACTGATAATAATTGATTTTTAGAGCTAACCCTATGGTTTTCATAAGTTGAATATATTTTGCATATCTTGTTTGCTTGTTTGCTTGTTGGAGAGTTCGTCACTTGCTTGCATGGAAAAGCTCAACAAAAATTGCTAAAAATCAAGTAAAATCTACTAAGCGCGTTGCAAGGATCCCAGGTATTCTCCTTCATCTAATAATATTTTGATTTGGGACTTAAAATAAATCTCTTATGTGTCAAGCTTGTGTGCATCTTTTCATGCTTTTGATCTATTTTTACACACTTGCATAATTGATACTAGGTTGTGAACCCTTAAGGATTCATTAAGTAGTCTTAGAATACTTGTGATTGATCTTGATTGCTATCTTGGGTTATTGGACTCACTAATCCGTCGGCCCCTCATTTCTGCCCCGTGGTTGCAATCTCAGCGCCATAAAGGGGAGGGGTCAACAGGATAGAAGCGTTAAATGTTCCACTTGGCAACTCTTTTGTGCTTTTAGGAACTCACTTATTTTCTAAGTTGGGGACTCATTTTTAGCTTTTGTGAGGTGTTAAGTGTTCCACCTTGTGGACTCATCTCATATTCGCTTTAAGCGTTAAGTGTTCCTCTTTCTACTTTTTGGGTACTTTTGGTAGATTTACTTTCGGGAATATATCTGTGCTCACATAGTAATTAGGCCCTATGAACATTATTCGTGATTCTTGAAAGATTGGATTCCCAGGGAAATCCTTCTTGATGATAGAATCCTTGTAGGTAGGGAGGATACTTAGTGCGTTTCACATTCAACTTGGTTAGTGCATCCTCTCTTATTGATCGACACATTCTCTCTCCGGAGAGGTTGATAGATCACATAGGGTTGATATCACGAGCTTTGGTGAATCAAAATTAGTTAGTGTGTCTTCTCTTATTGATTGATACATTCTCTCCCCGGAGAGGTTGATAGATCACGTGGAGTTGATATCACAGACCTTGGTGGAACAAAACTTTGTCTTAGCGTGTCGGATTAATCTGCTTGTTTTGTTTGGGTTAAAAGTGAAGAGGTGTCAAAACCTTGAATCTGGAGCCAAGTCCCCTTGCGGTATAAATCTGTGAGTCATCTTTAGAGAGGGTTAACCATAGCAGACAATCCCTTCACAGGGCAAACTGCGTTGACGGAACCTCAAGCGGTCATAGCCATTTTCGCCGTGGTAGTGACAACCGCTATATAAATGTCCTTGTGGAAGAAATCTCCACGGGTATGGTTCATTGTTGGGTTGTCAGATCTCCCTAGCAGCTCTTGAAGATTAAGTTCTCGGACTGTGTCAAAACCTTGGTGCGCCGGGATTGGAGTTCACCCCTTTGAATCATAAAAGTTGCAGAGTCAAACCATTACTAAAAACCCTAGAGAGGCCAATTTTTCACTTTTAGGTATATGTGCATTATTGCAAAACTTTTTAGAACATACACAATTAGTACTCTTAGGGATTAGCACAATTTGGTCACTTGATTGTTCATGCGCAAGGTTGCTTTTGCCCTTGTTCATTGTTTTCAGATGTGCTTGGAATCACTTGCTTGCTGTTCTGCGTGCTTATTTATCTACTTGGCTATTAAAAACGATCAAATCTGGTATAACCTTCAAAATCTGGACAGTACAATTTGCAAACAATCCAAAACTGAAGACCTTAAATTTTGCAAAAATTGACGTAAAATCTTTCTGGAGTCAAAAGTCATTTCAGGAAGTCAAAAGTCGTACGAGTTTTGTCAAGTGTCGTTTCAGTACTACCCAACTGTCGTACGAGTTTAGCAACTATCATTTCATAGACTACCCAACTGTCGTACGAGTTTAGCAACTATCATTTCATAGACTACCCAGTGTCGTACGAGTCTGCAGAGTGTCGTTTGGAAAAATTTGGGAGAGTTGTCGAAAATTGTCAAATTGCAAGATATCCAATGTTTCTAGCCTAGTTCCAGAATCTGTCAAAAATATCATTGTGTCAGGAATAGAGCAATAGCTATTGAAAATCAGTACACATGTCTCAAAGAATCAGTACACATGAGGAAGAAATTCTGATCGCCGCTATGATGAAGCAGCTGCAAGCTATGCAAGTCCAACTTGACAAACTTGAGAAAGAGAAGGAATGTAAAAAGTTCTCCATGGAATCTCTATACTCTTTTCCATTTGATAAAGACTTGTACATGTCACCATGCCCCCAGAAAAAAATTGAGCAATATGATACCTCTTCCATGGAGAGTGACACATCTAGCTTTGAAGACTCTGATGACTATGACGACAGACAATGTAATGATACCTATGACACCTCTGTTCCTAAGAGTCCTCCTCATCGTTCATTCCTGCTTACTACAAATGGGCCGTCACATTGGATAGATCATGAGGGTGATCCATATGATTCTGATTATGAAAGAGACTTTGACGATTTCTATGCACAATACCTAGATGACACATCTACTTCACTTGAGGAAGAGAAAGTTTTTCATGCTAATTACAAAAGTAAATACTACAAGGATCTTTCCTCTAAGAACTCTCAGGCTGAAAATAAAGATTACACTCTCAAGGAAGATCATGTTAATGTTGGACCTTTGTCTTGTGACGGTTCCCTTCCATCCCCTACTTCCTCCAATACCCGTACATTTCTTAAAGCTTCCGAGTCTTTCAAATCTTTCACAGAACCTTCATCCGACACAAGTCCTAATACTTTTCATGTGGTTCCCTATAGTTATCCCCCAGGGCTACCTCTTAAAGAAACTCAAGCTAACTTTCACTTGGCTGCAAAGACTTTCAATAATGATAAATCTAAAGAGCCTAAGCCTTCATATGCTATAATCCCTACTTCAGCTAGTCCTCCACCATCTCTTCCAAAGTCATCCATACAATCCCAACATGCTTCCTTGTCCTTAGAAGTGGCTCCATGTCAAGAGGACTCTAAAAATGATAAAGAGAAGAACATAAAGAAAGATCAAGATCAAGAACCCTCCATTTCATCCACTCCTTTTTCTGATGTCTCTTATCCGCCTCAGGGTTCTTTTGATCCTGTACCCCCTTTTTCATGCATTCCACCATGTCTTAAGTCTTCGCCTAAGCAAGATCAAGCTACTACTTACACTGTTGAGCTTATTGAC
Source organism: Chamaecyparis obtusa (assembly GCA_027943335.1). NCBI lineage: Eukaryota > Viridiplantae > Streptophyta > Pinopsida > Cupressales > Cupressaceae > Chamaecyparis > Chamaecyparis obtusa. The sequence continues at coordinate 868,367 of BSBK01007577.1, read as the reverse complement.
AATCAAAATAACCTTACTACGCTTGCGCTTTCCAAAGATGATACTTCCATTAAGGTTGGTAAAACTGGTGTTCCTTCCAATGTCAAGCCTATTGAAAATCAAAAGAAAAATTATGCACTTATGCTATCCAAAGATCCTTGTCAAGATCAAGTCTTCCATCTTCTTGTTCTACCACTCCATGTTCACTTTCACTTTCTACTCTTCCTAAGTCTTTGCAAGCTTTGAACAATCCTATCAAAGAAGGTGCTCATATTCAAGATGTCCATGATTCTATTGAAGATCCTAATGCTCACTCTAAAGATGTTGATATCCTTGGTTGTCATATAGATGCTGATGAACTTATTGATTATCCTTTTGCGTCTTCCACTTCCATCCTTGGACCTCTTCCACCACTACAAAGATCTTCACGCATTCCTTCCATCTTGGGTCCTTATGTCCCTTCACTTTCCCCTCCTAGCTCTCCTAATTTTCCATCCATCTTGGGTCCTTACATACCTCCATCTCCCATCTTTCCTCAAGATCAACATAGATGCATACCCTTGAATCCTTTTCATCCACCCACCTATCTAAACCAGTCGTATCCTCCCTCTTTCACAAATCTCAAGTCTTTTGGAAGTAACTTGAATGTTCAATACAAGAAAAAGAAGCAATACAAGAATCCATCAAAAAAAGAATATCACCATGTCTCCTCTCATAGACATGGAAGCATAAAGTCAAAAGAAATATCTAAGAAAAAAACTACAAGACAAGTATGGGTTCCAAAATCCATCATTCAAGATATTCTCTCTAGATCATCAAAAGGAAATAAAAATCCTAAGGCTATATGGATTCCAAAGTCTCTCTTGAAAGAGTTTGGTGTTGAGCAAAAAGTGAAGTTGACATTCAAGCTTCCAAAGGCTTCCACTTCATCTCCCTCCAAAAATATTCTTCCATTCCATGTGCCTAAACCACAACCTCTGCTATCCATTTGCCATATTCCTTCACGTATTCCTTCATTCAAGATTCCTCCATCCTCTCACCACCCTTCAAGGTATGTGTTGACGTTGATCTTGCCTTCCTTTCCACCTACCCTTTTACAATCCTTCCATGCATTATCCTTTTACCTTCTATCATTTTTCCTCATTTTCCTATTCCTCCTATCTTCCAACCTCACTCGCTTTACATAAAACCTTATCCTCCATTTTTCTCTTCCAAATCTTAAAAATTAGAAAAAGTCCTGAAAAAATGAACATCTCGGTGAAAACCTAGCAATAGGCGCCTTGATGATTCACAAAAAAATCAAAAAATATCAAAAATACAAAAAAATTGAAACAATGAAAAATACAAAAAAAAAGAAAAAAGAAAAAAAAAAGTGCCTTGGTGAAAACCTGGAAACAGGCACCTTGGTAGCAAAAATAGAATCTCTACCAAGATGGTGAAAACCCGGCAAACGGGCGCCACTTGTTCCAAAATGCTCCATCTATCAGCACAATCTTGGTCTTTCCCAGCTTTCAGTCTTGCTTTAGTTTGTACATATCTCCCGGTTTATTTCTGCATATCCTGGTTTCAATAAGTCAGTCTGTACACCAATCAGCTCAAGCGTCTGTATCCTATCAATGTTCAAATTTGGGGGCAATCAATGTCATATCCTATGGTCTCCCATGTATCTTAGACATTTCCTATCCAGTCAGAGTCCTTTGAAGCTTCCTGTTGAGTCAGTCAGTCAGTCTCGTCTCCAGAAAGGATTTTGCATCTACAACAATCAAACATCAAAACTCAACTGAAAACAATTTGTGCTTTTCATGCTTTTATCTCCTTGTAGGCTTACTGATTCGCATTGAGGTTTTTGCATATTGTGTCCCTTCGAGCTCTTCGATGATGTCCTTTATAGGATTTAGAGAGTGATGACTGGGGGCATAATCTTTTCTTTGTCTTCTGCTTGTATGTGAAAATCTAACATCTTTGGAACTTCTGGATTGAAATGGTGTCTGACTGTAAGAGCCTCTATCTCGAATTGGATGGCCATGCGTACCTCGACCATTGATACCCAGACAATTCAAGGAAGTTTGATCTAACTATTATCTTTTTGAGTAAGTTCTTTCTCCTACTGTGGAACGCAATCTTGCCTAAGGATGTGAACGATAAAGGGTCACTACGGGTAATTCACATTGGATTTAGAATGATCTCTTGACTGTTTGATGTGTTTGTAATGCAAGGCGTACTCAGGTCATCACAATGTTTATGTTTTGATGCTTATACAAATTGCTATATCAAAATGGACATGATATTCAGGTCATCCTGGCGTTTGTGCCTTGGTGCTTATATCTACTCCGACATTTCGAAAACAAAATCAATATTTATATATCCATGGTTGTTGACCAGTGGGTGTTGTATTGATTCTTGCACATACAAATCGATATTCATATGTCTATGGTTTCATGGCTAGTGGGCATTGTATTGATTTATCCGGTTACCTAAAAGTTCAATGATGATAACAAATCGACATATGATCAGTGACTAGGTCCTCGGTCTTAGGTTGCACTTCATTTTGCATGTCTCATTTCATTTTGCATGTTGCATGATCTCACAATGATTAAATGAACTCCAATGCTTAAACGATTCTTCAAATCACATCTTCCAGTCTAACAAGAGCTGAATCTCACACGAAGGTTCCTCCAATGAAATAGCAAGTAGAATCCTTTTTCGGGATCAAAATTCAAATCTGAGATCATTCATATTATTAACTACTTGCATAATCAACCTTCAATCCTCAGAGAAATCCAGTATTCAACTTAACTGATTATCTTACATCAAACTATCAAAATTTCAACTTGGTCAACCATGGTCAACTCATGGTCAAACCTAGTCAAACTTGGTCTTTTTGGACCTCCAAACGATGCAGAATGCATTCCCGGACGTGTTTTAACCACTTCTCAAATCAATTAACATGCTTCTGAACTCTTAACACTGACTTCTCTTGTCAGATTTCAATTTTAATCCCGAAGGGGGCATGGTATTGCACATCATTCAAAGTCTGTAATCAAATTTGAAATCATATCTTTATGGAAATCAATTTCTATCAATATCTTTCATCAGTGATCAAGACAAACAATCACGTCTAGTCACTGATTCATCAAAAGTCCTCATCGCTCGGGGCAAACCTATCATCACTTGGGGCATATCAGATTTGTCGATCCATATCAATTTGGTATTCTCTTAATCTTGTAATCTGTATCAGTTTTTGCAACCATCAGATCATAGTGTTCTTTCCTTGGTTCTTCGGCAACTGAAGGGTTTGGATGTGATACTTGCTAGTTCTACTAAGACAATCGAGTCTAGAACGGGTCACTCACTTCTTTGCAATCCTAAGGTTTGGAATCATGCATTTTGACACTTTTTCACAATCATCGGTTCATTGCTGCTATAGTAAACATTATCTCTGGTCATTCAGGACCTATTATCTCCATATCAAATCAATAATCAATCAACTTCTGTCTCATATCAATTATTAATTTCAAACATCAGTTTCATATCTTTATCAAACACAAACTATCTTTGAACCACTGCGCTTCGCACAGTAATTCAAAGAGGGGCAAAATGTAATACCCTAAAAATGGGCTATAAGTTCATTAACCTCCTATATCATCAAATCATATGAAATCGACATCAAAGTCCTAATCTAAGGCACATCTAAACATCATCAAATCTAATTGATTATCTTAAATTCTGCATCGGGGAATATTCCTAGTAATATTCCTAATCATCATAATTATCTTTAATTTTATAATTATTTGGCGATAAATTACATTTATCCTAAGTTTGATTAATTGAATATTTTCATATTTAATTAATTAGATTTAATATTTGCCACTTAATTGTGTAATTAAATTTAATTCTATCTATTATTAATTGTATTATTTAATTTTGACAATAAATCAAAATTCCTATCTTTAATTGATTAAATTCTTATTTAATTAATTAAAGCATGTTGTCATTATTTAATAATATAATTTTTAATAAAAGTTTGGTAAAATAGTTAATTAACCCATAAATTAATTATTTATTTTCAAAAATCAGTTGAGTTGAGGATAAATCACTTTATTTATTTATTTAATTCTTAATTATTATGCATATTCAAAAGAAATAGTTAAACTCCAAATCAGAAAATCAATGCAAGTTATTGACTTTTTGGAACTCAATATCCTTTTGGAGTTCAAAAAGCTGATCTAAACTCTAATTTGAGTTAAAAAGCTGTTTTTGCATGATTTTGAGAATTAACTATCTTTCATTATCAGATAACTCAAAAATCAAGATGAGTTAATTTGAGTGATTTATGGCTTTTATTCATGCACCTCCAAAGCCCTGGATTTCTATAAATTAAGGCTTTAGCTCTTCACAAATCATCTCATATTTTGCACAATCACGCTGGAGAATTGGAATTGAAGAATCAAAGCTCTTGCGAATCGACATCTTTGTGAGATCAATCTTATTTTTGCATTCATATTTCATATCATTGTTAGATTAGCATAGCATATCAGTTTTCATATAGATTAATTTCATATCAGTTTTTCATTCATTCTTATTGCATAGAAAAATTTAAAAAAATAGCTGAATTGCATTTATTTCATATCCATCTTTTGCATTCAAATCCTTCATTTAGGTGTCGTCTAGGTCACTGATCTCGATAATAATCTGAGAACATTAATCTCGCACCTATTAGAAGGCAATAAATCACTTGGTTAGATAGCTTTCAATTTTGCACGATTTTGATTATCACTAACCTCTAATGTTTTACTGAGTGTTGTGTCTACAGATTAGGTACAATTTTCACACACACAATACTAAGTATTGAGGAAGAGCAGGAAATATTTCCCCCCGAGTACATTGAATACAAGGAGGAACCTAAGATCATTTGTGTCTGTGATGATTGGAATCCTAGGTGGACGACTGAAGCCTTCAAAATCCCTATTCTCCTTCTTATGTACGGGCAAGAGACCATGGTCCCTATAGAATTTATGGTTCCAAGCCTTTGGGTCACCATTGAAAATAGACTCCATGACAGGGAAAGCTTGAGGGAATGGCTGCACACTGTAAAGAATGAGATTAAGCTAGGAAATTTTTGGGAAGTCGGCTATGACGGAGCTATCAAGTTGTGGACTCTCAACAAATTGGAGATGCATGAGTCCATCAACGGGTCCAAATTGAAACATTACCTAGAGAGGATGGACCCAAGAGGAGGGACAAAACACTCGAGAGGATGGAAAGGGACTCAAGAGGTCAGGTAGGCAACTCGAGAGCCGTCCATACGAGTGATCGGAGAAGCATCCAGATGGTAATGGAAAAATAAAAAAAAAGAAAAAAAGAGAAAAGAGAAAAGAGAAAAAAAAAAGAAAAAAAGAAAAAAAAAAGAGGACACTATCGGCCATACGATCGTACAGCGAGAAAGCGACAATAAAACAAAAGTCATCATACGATGCTGACCGTACGACACATAAAGGTCGTATGACCAAGTCACCGTACCATGGAAGAAGACAAGCGCAAGTTGATGCACCGTACGGTACAGGAGAAAGACAAATGTGCAGAAGGAAGTAAAAAATATAAAACACTTTACAACACAAAAGGAGAGAGCATGGGTTAGACCATACGGTCCGGGAAAAAGAAAAGATAAAATGCATGTGACCGTACAATACCATATAGTCATACAGAGAGTAGAAACTACCAGATATAAAAGCTCGTACGGTGGCAGCAGCATGAACGCAACAGAGAGGCACATTTAAGAGAGTCGTACGGTGCCTAGAAGAAAAGATGAGGAAAAGGTTGTATGGCCCACGCGTGCATAAGGTGCCGAGTAACCGTATGGCACACAGGATTAAGACTGAATTTTAGTACGCAACAAATGTCATACGGTTTCATTTATTCAAGTACATGCAAGAAAGCATAGTCCGTACGATAGGAAGGTACAGTCGGTACGGATAGAAGGAAGGGAAGTTCCATACGGACAGTAAGGAGTGATAGCAAAGGTTAAAAAAAAAATGATGACAAATAAAAATAGTTCACAGTGAATAACGTATGGTACCGAAGGGAAGGACATAAGGAGGTAGTGAGGAAAACATAAGTGGCTGGCAGAAAACAGTATGGGATCGCAAGAAAATCATAAAAATGGTGTGCCCCATAGACTTTTGTGTTGGTTTGAAGGACCCTGCGGGGGCATTGCCCCTCGACCCCGCTAGGGGCGTTGCCCCCTAAACTCCCATCATCTTTTTGAGGTACACTACAATTGTGAGTTGGGGCATTAGAAAGACATGAGAAAATTATTCAGTTTAGTTATCAGCCTTTGGGAGTGTGACCAATTGATGAGACCCAGAGCTACTACAGGCATGGAGTGTCTGCATGCCAAAGGTGGAGAGAGTACTGGAGCAAGCCTTTCGAGAGGGGTACTATGCTTTGAGGCACTCAGAGTTGGTGTTGGCTAGATGTGAGGCTATCTTGGTGGATTCACAGAGAGCTCAGGAGGAGCTGACCACCCAGTTGGAGGCAGTAAAGTGATACTTGGCTTAGCGTACCCAGGAGTTGGAAGCAGAGAAGGAAACATGAGTGGCTATCGAGGTTAAATTGGCTCGGGAGACGGTATTGTTTGAACAGGAGTTAGCAGAGGCTACAATTGAAAAACTATGTTTTGGAGACAAGTTTGGTGCAGGCACGGGAGGAATCTGATGTGATGGAAAAAGAACTACGAAGCGGCATTGATGGGGAGGGCAGCACTTCAGCTTTTTCAGGGATGCCCTCCACCCCTTCTCTTCAGTAATTTTTTTATTCTATGTAGTGTATTTCATCTCCCTTTTGTTGTAAGTCATCGGAGATGACTTATTTTTTTGGGGGGGATGATGTTGTCAGGATATTTGAATGTACCAGTTAATATGTTAATTAAGTGTTATGTTAGCCTCGGTTGTTAGTGACCGAGAGGTAAACCGTTGCGTCATGACATTTTGGTTGTGGCCCTTCAGGTAGTTTATATACCCTCTCGGAGGATGGACACGAGATATATATTATGGTATTATTATTATTATGATGTAAATGTACTTGCCAGTTTGGAATGATTAATGAAAGTATTTATTATTCTCTGATATATTCTATGTTTACTATATTTCCTGTACTATGTCTGCGCAATACTAAGTTTACCCCAGAGGGGCAAACAAGATGCACCCAAACCAATAGGACATATTTATCCCAGAATCATAGACCTTTTTACAATATTAAAGACTGATCTTCATGAAAATTATATTGGGAAAGATTTCCAGCATAATTTGAAGGCTAATGTTCCAAGTTTTAGAAATCTAAGTATGCAGATTAGCAAGGATTGACCAAAAATAATTGAACATGTAAATCAGGCTTAGTTAGAGTATATACCCTGTATCTATTGAACATCCTTCCCAAAGGATAACATAAAAAGAACTCCTAAAAAGAAACAATATCAAAATGTTGCATATGGGGCTTGAGCACCTTAGAAGTTTCGCGAAGGCTCAATTATGGAAAACTTAGTAATGTTGGAGTTTTCTAGTAAAACCCTAGAGGTTGTGGGATGAGCCCCAACTGGCATATTAAACCCCGAAGCATCTTGAGTTCCAATTTCTGGGCCTGACTTGTAATGTGTGACAGTATTGAGTGCATGAACCATATGAAGAGTTGGGTCCAAGATGCCATGGTCTATAGTGGTATTTATAGATTTAATAGAAGTGTCATGGTTGGTGTTGTCCACAAAGGCAGTTGCACCACCAGTATGAAAATCTCTAATGATCATTAACATAAAATTAGGGTCTGTCATAGAAGACATGGGAGCAGGACTAGTCATCACAATTTTTTAACGAGGCTCCTTATAGGTATTGTAGTTTTTTTTATAAGTCCTATTTGAATTTCCTTTTATTTGATTAATATTTAATTTCCTGTCATAATCTTCAATTAGCACAAACATTTCAGCAATAAACTTAAAGCTATTACTGTTATTGAGATTCTCATTTCAGCAACATCCTGTTTGAAGATTAGTCTTAGTTATTGCAGCCAACTTTAGTGCCTAGAGGGTTGAGATGGGATTCTTAATGATGGAATGTGCAGTCAAATGTTGAGAGTGAACTAAAGTTGGCTCTAGTAACTCTAATTATTCTTCATATGTATGTATGGGTGCATGTCTCTCTGTCTGTATGTCTGTCTATGTGTTTGTATGTATGTGTGTATGTGTGTGTAATTGTGTATGTTGTGTGTATGTATGTATGTGTCTGTGTCTTCACGCATGCACATGGATGTGGCTTTAAAATGACTATTTCTAATCAAATCTATTATGATCTGTTGATCAAAACTGTGGAATTAAACTGGTAGTCTTCTAGGTTTCAAAACAATATGAGAATTGGATCATCTTTCTTAGTTATAAAGTGGAGTATACAATGATACTAGCACTAAGATGGATGTTACAGTTTTCTATATGCATGCATTCACTTTTCTATGGTGACACACACAGATACATTTATACATGGAGAAAAAACTTTTGGGCAGCTATGTTGAACATGGAATATTTGAATTCATATTGGAGTTCATTACAGTGAAGAAAATTAATTAAATTGAATTTGTTACTGATGTATGGGATGATTTATTTTACATTGCAAGCAATGTCACAGATTTTGAAGAATGTAAAGAGACACTAGAGAGGTATGTGGAGTGTCCTGCATTGCAAGGTTTTGAATATAGTTCAAGAACTACACATGCACAATTTCTCTAAAGAAGATAATGATCAATTGTTGCTTTGCTGAAAAATTTTGAGGTGATTCCTCGAACTATAACTTCAATCTGATAGGACTTACTTTTCTCTGAAGATAATCATTTGGTTTTTAGGTGATGATTGGGAGCATGAAGAAATATTCATAGATGATGATGAAGCTATTGGAAATGATCCCGAAGAGATGAATTAGCCCCTGAAGTTCCAGCCCCACTAGAAATCAAGCAGGTTTTGTTGGATAACTTTTGTTGAGGACATCCTTTCTATTATCTATTAATTAGAAGATTTTGTTTATCATTTAACTTTCTACTGATGCAACCAGTTTTGATAATTATACTTTCCTAATCCTATTAAATAATGTCTTGGAATTGTGTTTTGTATTGGGAACTTGTTGGTGTAAAGATAGATCATTAAATTTATTAGTTGCTTGACTTGTTATTGAACACAGAAGAAAATTGCAAAAATAAATGGAATTTCTATTAGTTTCCACAGATGGCTGAATGGAAAGCAGCACTATACAAAGGACCAAGTACAAAGAAACTAAAGTGAGTAGCAAAATTAGGTCAAGAACTAGAGATTGAAGAATGCTATAGCTGAAGTTCTCTCCACAAGGGAAAGCTGATATAGATGACTCTTTAGAACACTGAAGATGGTCATAGGACGTTTACTAATTTTGATCTCAACTGTGTTCTTTGACCTCCCATGGTCAAGAAGTAGTTTTCCTGGGATTATGCTAACCAGATGTATAAATCATTATGACTTTAGACTATCTTCCCACAATACATTATCCTTTAGCTAGGCATCTAATTATCCTTTCACATCAATTCACTAAAACATGGATAATTGACTCTTCCACACTCACACACATCCTCATTAGCAAAGAGGGGCATCCATGCTGAGTTCTGAACCCGAGTTGTTATGATAATAAGCATTTGAAAATACATCTAGACAAAAGCATAGCAGGACAAGATGAAGTTGGTAGAGTGTTAAAATTTTCAACTAGTCATCATCTTAGCAGTACTAGCGGCTAGGCTAATACAAGGGACCTATTAATGTATAATGTCCCCTTCCCAGCACTAGACCATTTCGATGCCTAATTAGTCTATCTACCCATCTGGATAGGCTAATGGCTTCTTTACGGAGGATGCTAGCTAGTCACAGGGTTATGTGGGCGATTATTTATTCTCTAAGCTCTGTTTCTAAAGTCAAAATCACTTTATTTAATAAAGTGTCATTATAAAGTCACTTTATGTCTTATTATAAAGTCACTTTATATTTTAAAGTTACTTTACTTTATAAAAGTGACTTAAGTGGGATTTTATCTCACATGGCTTAGTTTTGTGTGCTAGCACTCATTTCGAGGTTATAAAAGCAAAAAGATACACCTCGGGAAAAGCACCATGAAATGTTAAAAGAAAACAAGAAATATAAATTTGGTTACTCACGTGACTGGTTCTTTTCCAAGGACGCAAACCCTCAAAAATTGTGAGAGATTGGATGAAGCCCCAGCTCCTCATTAAGGGTGGAATCACACAAGTTTCAAATTGGGATTTATTGATAAGAAGAAGTTTTATCCAGCATCTTTTCACCAAGGGCAAATACATCTATGTGTTCAGTTTTAAATCTAATATTGTGAATAACAGCATAAGTGGTATGAGGGATTGTGGGAAATGACTGCACTTATGCCATACTTCCGAAGTAGTATATATATGTTCCCATTCACTGGCAGACACCGTACATTACTGTGAACTACAACACCAAATATTAGTCTTAAAAACTTGGAAGACTTCCAACCGTACCAGTCTGCCAAAGTGAGGCTTCACGTCACTAGAGCTTGTAGTCATGTTTGTTGGTAAAGGAGTATTTGCAGAGTGTTAGAAGAGACACGTATAGAAATCCTAGGTGTCATCCTCACCTTAACATGCCACCTTTGGTCGAGTCACTAACTCGTGAGAGTTGGACACCTTGCGCATGTGACAGTCACAACCTCCCGTATTCTTGGCCACCACAGGTGTTAGAGGAAAGATCATGCCTTATGTGGACGCTGTGTGATGACAGGGTATGCACCGATCGAGATTGGCTAGTGTGGATGGGACTAGTGCACAAGTGTCTACATGGATGCTCTTGATAAACTGACAACCAGTTCGCAGCTCCAGAAGAGTTCTTCACCAACCGCAACCAAGCTTGGTATTATCGGTTGGTCATTCTTAGCATCTCAGTTATTTGGGATTTGTGGATTAATAAAAATTGTGTTCATTAGAGTCTCATTCTTCCATTTGGAATATTAATTCACTATTCATTATTCACTGTTATGTATTGGATAATATATGTTAAATAAAAACTTGAAGATTATATGTTGTAAAACATATGCTCTTAGTTATAGTCATTATCTTGATATGAAGTGGCGGTAAAAAATCGGTTCTAGTACTCAGTGCGAGTGGTTGTATGATTTTTTCGAAGTGTTTCAACAAACCCAAACTATAAACGAAACTCATATGCACCACACTAGTCAAGAAAATTCTCAACAGAGATTGGTATAGGTCATTACAGTGGTATTAGAGCTAGCGGTCTTGCCAGCCTAGTGGGCATTTCTTACAGCTCGGGTAATATTGTCCAAGCATGCATAACATACACAAGGAATATAATCTCAGACATAACAAAGCTGAACAGGGATAGTTTGAACCATCAGTATAGGTAGATATAGAGGACAGTCGTAGAGAGGCAAACGAGGAGGTTGTTTTTGAATAGGACACTCGAGATACAGGCTTGGCAGATGAGGATAGAGAAGTCAGGGAAATAATGAGGGCTATTCATGAGGGACAAGATCACATCACTAATCTATTAACTCAGCTTGTAGGGGTTTTCCAGTAGTTGACAGTGACACCCAGGAAGCCCCCGAGCCATCATAGTGGTGGCAGTAGTGTAGCAGGGTCACCTAGAGTTGCAAGAATTGGCAATCGTACTACAGAAAGGCCTCTTATGCCTACCTTTATAAAGAATAATGCAGAGGATGAGGTAGCCCTACCTGAGGTAGCCACAGGCCTTTCAAATAATGTTTTAGCCATGCATGATGAGTGGGAAATGTTACCTGATAGAGTGAAGGCTGACTTGACCTTTGTCCAGTACATGGCACATAAGAGGGAATTTGGTAGAGCACAATAGGATAGGAGACCCAAGGGACATAACATAGACCTTAAGCATGCAATGAATAAATTGACCCTTCCTACTTTTGATGGCAGTGGTCAGACATCTATGAGAGCTTGGAAACACAAGCTAGATACCTTCCTGACCTTGAAAACCATGTCAGAGACAGAGGCGATTAAGTTCGCAACCATGCATTTAGAGGGGGCAGCATATGATTGGTGGCATCATGGCCTTGTCACCGAGAATCGTGGATTGATTGCATCATACAAGATCTTCAGCACGAAATTGATCACTCACCTTGACAGGAAGGACATTGAGGTCTACTATAGAGAGTTAGCCCAGCTGAGATAGAGTGGATCATTGGACCACTACATTGATGAGTTTTAGAGGATATCCATCATGGTTCCGGATATGGCAGAGAAGAGGAAGGTAATGTTGTTTATTGAGGGACTTCAGGACAGATTCAGAGGGCTGGTTAGAGTCCTCAAGCCGAGCACACTGGATGACACTATTAAGTTACTACTTGATTTGGATTCACCTTTTTCCATCCTGCAGCCACCGAAGAAAACCTTTAAGGGATCTTCTTCATTTTAGAAAAATAAAAATCAGAATAAGAGCATGCTGCCTAGACTTGACTTCGAGACTCGGAATGAGTTGAGAATAAAGAAGTTGTGCTTCACATGCAGAGAGCCTTGGGCTCCAAATCATAGGTGCCTTGGGAAATGAAAGGTACACTACATTGAGGTGGTATCCGATGATGATTGTGAACAGCAAGAGGGCAATGATGATGAGGGTAGCGATGAGGAGGCTCAGGATAAGCATTCAGTAGAGGGGAAGAAAATGGAGGCTCACCATGGGCAACCCCTATTACTTTAGCATCCCTCTTGGGTATTCCTGCATGTCACTCTTTTTGCCTCAAGGGAGTAGTTAGGGGACAACGGATCTTTTGTCTTCTAGACATAGGTGCAACGCATAATTTTATCAGCCCCGATTTGGTTTCCAGGAGAGGACTCCTGATAGATAACATCTCAAAGTTTGAGGTATAGGTGGCCGGGGCAGATTTGTTGAGTTGCATAGGGAGGATTTCAAGACTCCAAATTCACTTTGGAGAGTATCTCCTAGAGGCATATTTCTACATCATTGACTCGGATAGTCTTGACGCCATCCTAGGCATGCAGTGGCTACAAACCCTAGGGAGATATACCATCGATCATCAGCTAAAACAATTAGAGATTATGCAGGGTGATCAGTTGGTTATGCTTAAGCCCATGACAGATAGTGGATCACGAGTGGTTTCAGCTCACAGGATGGAGGCCATCATCAGACACAACAACATGGAGTGGGCAGCCCAGTGCTTCATATCCTATAGACCCTCACCAGATTTTGGGTAGAAAATTCACACTGACATACAGGATGTGCTTGATAAGCACAAGCGGTTTTTGAGGACATCCCTCTAGGTATACCTCTAGACAAGGGCTTCAAGAAAATCATTGAGTTGGAGGAGGGGGCCAAGCCCATAATCACCACTCCTTATTGTCATCCTACAAACTACAAGGAGAAGATTGAGAAGACGATTAAGGAGCTTTTAGACATGGGGCACATCAGACCAAGTTCCAGCCCTTTCGCTTCTTTAGTAGTTTTGGTGAAGAAGGATGGCATTCTTTGCATGTGTATTGATTACCATGCTTTGAATAAGAGAACCATCAAAAATAGGTACCCCATCCTCAGGATTGATGAACTTCTAGATGAGTTGCATGGGGTAGTCTATTTCTCAAAGATTGATCTTTGATTAGGGCACCATCAGATACGTGTCCGTGATGAGGATGTCCTTAAGATAGCTTTCAAGTGCCACTACAGACACTATGAGTTTTTAGTGATGCCATTTGGGCTCACTACCGCACCTGCCACTTTTCAGCCTTGCATGAATCACATATTTAAAATGTAGTTTCGCAAGAGCATCCTAGTATTCTTTGATGACATTCTAGTCTTCAGCAGGACATGGGCAGAGCACTTACAACACTTGGATGAGGTTCTTAGCATCATGGAGAGTCAATCTCTATTTGCAAAAGAATCCAAGTGAGAATTTGGGTTGACTGATATTCTCTATCTAGGGCATGTGATAGGGGTAGATGGAGTTATGGTGCACCAGGAGAAGATCCAAGCAATTCAGGATTGGCCGCCACCGCGGAATGTATCAGACACCCTCCTTGGGCTATGTTCTTACTGCAGGAGGTTTGTTAAGGGATTTTCTCAGATAGATGCTCCCCTCACTAACCTTACTCGAAAAGGAGCTTTCAGGTGGATAGATGAGGCTGCAACTATCTTTGATAGACTCAAGACCGTCATGAGTACTCGTCTGATTTTAGCTCTTCCAGATTTCTCTCACTCCTTTGTTTTAGAGTGTGATGCTTTGAGAAATGAGATTGGTATAGTATTGATGCAAGACAGGCACCCCATAGCATTTGATAGAAGGAAACTCAAGGATAGTGAAAGGATTTATTCAACTTATGACAAGGAGATGCTTGCCATTATGCATGCCTTGGCTAAATTCAGACAGTATCTAGTGGGTGGCAAGTTCGCAATCTAAACAGATCATAATAGCTTACGCTACTTCTTGGAGCAGGAGTTGAATGAGAGGCAACAAAATTGGGTCAGTAAGATTTAGGCATATGATTTTGACATCGAGTATGTCAAGGGGAAGAATAACATCATGGATGACACATTCTCCAGGAGACCCTTAGTAGCGGTTTGTTATATATTGTCAGAGATTTCCTCTAATTGGAAATCCCTTTTTCTGGTTGAGTATTCTAAGAATACTCAAGCTTGTCAGGTTTTGGACGGATAGTCTCTAGATAGTAGGTACAGGGTGGTTGATGACATTATTCTTTTAAGGAAAGGATCTACCTAGTGTCGGGTTCTAAGCTTAAGGCTAAGATACTAAGGGTTGTTCATGATACGCCCACAACAGGACATCCGAGATTATTCAAAACTTACAGGTAGGTCATAGAGAGGTTCTCATGGAAGGGCCTCAAGGATGACGTACTCCAGCATGTCAGAGAGTGCCAGACTTGTCAGTAGAACAAGTTAGAGCATGAGCATCCGACAGGGTTATTGCAGCCCCTTCTCATTCTGGCTCAAAAGTGGGAGGGTATCTTGATGGATTTCATTACTGATTTTCCCAGTGCAGGGTAGGGATAGTATCTATGTGGTGGTCAACAGACTCACCTAGTTCACTCACTTCTTTGCTATTGTTGTGGACTGGTCAGCCTCACTGGTAGTAGAGTTATTTTTTCAAGAGGTTTTTAGATTGCATGGTCTCCCTCAGACCATTGTGAGCGACAGGGATAATAAGTTCCTCAAAACCTTCTAGCAGGAGTTGTTCAGGTTGGAAGGCATTGAGTTGACACCTAGTACTAGTTACCACCTGCAAACAGATGGTCAAACGGAGATTGTGAACAAATGGGTGGAGGGCTACCTCCGGAGTTATTTAGCCGGACAACAGAGAGCGTGGGTCCGATGGTTGTAGTTGGGGGAGTTTTTTTATAACTCCATATATCACATGACTATTGGCATGTCACCATTTTGAGCTCTCTATAACAACAAGCCACTGTCTTTCATAGATTGGGCTCTATAGGACAACAAGGCCCTAGTTTCGGGAGACTGGTTACAGGATCACAAGGATATTCTCAGATCTCTCAAGGAGAATATTCAGAGGGCATATAATTAGCAAAAGATGTATGTAGATCGATACAAGACAGAGTGGAGTTTTGAGATAGGTGATATGGTTTACCTTTGCCTACATCCTTACAGGCAGTGTTCACTAAAGAAGAGTGGGTCAGAGAAGCTCAGGCCTAGGTTTTATGGTCCTTATCGCATCTCGAGGAGAGTTGGCAAGGTGGCTTACGAGCTAGAGCTTCTGTCAGGTAGTAGGATCTACAATTTTTTTCATGTATCTTGCCTCAAGAAGGCAATCGAAAAGCATGTAGTGGTTTCAGATGGATTACCCCCACTGGATGAGGAAGGGAAACTAGTTTTGGTTCCTGCTAAGGTTATTGAGGTCAGAGAGAGTAAATTGTGGAACAGGGCTGTTCATGTGTACTCAATTTGGTGGAAGGACTTACCATACAAGGATGCTACATGGGAGGGTGAGTCAATTTTGCAGCACCCAGTATTGAGATTGCTTGAGGGCAAGCAATCCCGAGAAGGGAGGACTGTAATGTCCCTTTCCCAGCACTAGACCATTTTGATGCTTGATTAGTCTATCTACCCATCTGGATAGGCTAATCGATTCTTTATGGAGGATGCCAGCCAGTCACAGGATTACGTGGGTGATTATTTATTCTCTGAGCTATGTTTCTAAAGGCAAAATCATTTTATTTTATAAAGTGTTATTATAAAGTCACTTTATATTTTAAAGTTACTTTACTTTATAAAAGTGACTTAAGTGAGATTTTATCCCACATGGCTTAGTTTAGTGTGCTTGCACTCATTTTTTGAGGTTATAAAAGCAAAAGATACACCTCAGAAAAAAAATACCATGAAATGTTAAAAGAAAACAAGAAATATAAATCTGGTTACTCATGTGACTGGTTCTTTTCCAAGGACGCAAACCCTCAGAAATTGTGAGAGGTTGGACATAGCCCAACTCCTCATTAAGGGTGGAATCACATAGGTTTCACATTGGGATTTATTGGGAAGAAGAAGTTTTAACTATCTAGCATCTTTTTAGCAAGGGCATATACATGTATGTGTTCAGTTATAAATCTGATATTGTGAATAACGGCATAAGTAGTATGAGGAATTGTGGTGAATGATTGAACTTATGCCATACTTCTGAAATGGTATATATATATATATATATATATATATACATATATATATATGTATACATATATATATATGTATACATATATATATATATGTATGTATATATATATATGTATGTATATATATATATATATATATATATATATATATATATATATATATATATATATATATGTATATATATTCCCATTCACTAGTGGACACCATACATTACTGTGAACTGCAACACCAGATACCAGTCTCAAAAACATGGAAGACTTCCAGCCGTATCATTTTGCCAGCATGCAGGCTTCACGTCACTGGAGCTTGTAGTCATGTTTGTTGGTAAAGGAGTATCTGCAAAGTGTTAGAAGAGGAACGTATAGAAATCCTAGGCATCATCCTCACCTTGACATGCCACTTGGTTGAGTCCCTAACTCATGAGAGTTGGACTCCTTTTGCGTGTGACAGTCACAACCTCCTGTATTCTTGGCCAGCACGGGTGTTAGAGGAGAGACCATGCCTTATATGACAGCTCTGTGACAGCAGGGTATGCACTGATCGGGATTGGCTAGTGTGGACAGGACCAGTGCTCAAGTGTCTACACGCACGCTCTTGATAAACCGGCAAGCAGTTTGCAGCTCTAAGAGAGTTCTTCACCAACCGCAACCAAGCTTGGTATTATCAGTTGGTCGTTCTTATCATCTCAGTTATTTGGGATTTGAGGATTAATAAAATAGTGTTCATTAGAGTCTCATTCTTCCATTTGGAATATTAATTCACTATTCATTATTTATTGATGTGTATTGGATGGTATATGTTAAATAAAAACTTGTAGATTATATGTTGTAAAATATATGCTCTTAGTTATAGTCATTATCTTGATATGAAGTGGCAGTAAACAATCGGTTCTAGTACTCAGTGCGGGTGGTTGTATGATTTTTTTGGAGTGTTTCAACAAACCCAAACTATAAATGAAACTCCTATGCACCACACTAGTCAGGAAAATTCCCAGCAGAGATTGGCATAGGTCATTACATAATGGAAGGAAATGAACGTGAATTGATAAATCTCTAACTAGCCACTATATTATCAATATTAATAGTCTTCGTGCACTTTCCTAAGGTTGAAAATTGGATGCATTCAGCTAGAACCTTTAAGTTTAATTGGTTTTTATTGTTGAGAATCTCGTTTGTGTGGTAAGGATTGCTAAATGTAATTCTTATGCTCATCCTACTTGGAGGTCTTGAGTGAGTCATGGGAGTCTACAAATGGTGAGATTTACCTTGAATCTTGTAATAGAGATTGCACCTGAAGATGCAATGCTTCTTCCATAATGGATCCAAGTTACATATCTTAAGCTCTTATGGTAAATGGTTGTAGTTTCTTCAAGTGTTAGTAGATAATTGATTGCAATTTTTATTTATTGTTGTTTCAGAACTTTTTTTTGCAAAATACTAATGAAATGATATTGATTTGGACATTGAGGTTATGTTAATTTTTTATTCATGTACATTTGGACATTATAGGATGAAGATGATGAGGATGGTGAAGCTAACGATGAGGGGGGTGAAGGTCTAAGTAAATCTGGAAAGGAGTTGAAGAAGTTGTTAGGAAGACAATCTGGTTTAAATGAATCAAATGGTGAAGAAGATGATGAGGATGAAGATGTATGCTTTTTCCCTTCTGCTTCTGAGAGTATTTTCATTATTCTGCCAAAAACTTTATCCTAAGCATTGCACATTTAATTTCATGCTCTCATATGGAAATGGATGATAGAAAACATACTGCTGAGGAAACTTAACTTTTTCTTTTAGAAGATGCTCCAAAGATAAGGGGGTGATATTTTTTTGCCAGTTAATTGCTAGTTGCTACTGTGATCAAGCAATTCAATATGTATTTCTTTAGCAAGACTGACAAAATACATGATTGATTTGAAATTATAGCAGGATTATATGTGCTACTATTTTGTTTGGCTTTCACATTTACTTTAATTCTTCTAATCCAAGGTCTACTTGCAAATATTAAAACACTAGATGGACACAAGCCAAAGGTTGGCAAATTCATTCTCTGGTAAGTGAAAGAAATCATTGGAAATATCTAATTACTTTCTATAAGTTAAAACCCACTCAGGCTAAGCTTGCAAATGAGGATTTAAAATTTATAAAAATCTTTGGGACCGACTGTTAGCATTACATTCCAGGCTTACAAGTTATTTATGAATAGAATGTCCAATCATTGGACCATTCCATGCCTCAACTTGGATTTCCTCCATGTCCCTTAGTTCAAAGAAAAACATACTTTGTTTAGAATATTAAAGTTCTAAAAAAATTTACCCCATGTTGGCAATAGTGTACTTTGTCACATTCTAGTCAAATACCATTTTAAATTAACAACCCCCTACAACATAACAGTGTATCACTCCTTATTTACATAACCCTAGTAATGAACCTTTTTGTCTTAATATCAACGTCACAATAGTTAGCATAGCACATTCCAACACTTTAAATCAAAGATCTCCTTTCAAAATATAGCAATTAAATGAACACAGTATTGTATGAACATAAGAAAAATAAAATCAACTCATGTTCCATTGAAGCATGATGAAATGATAATTGTAGCCACATATTTTTTATGCGAGTGTTACACTAGACATGTTTAAAATGTGAAATCATAGAACACGCGGTAACTATCTCTCAAAATATCCCAAAGAGATGTCATTACTTGAAGAACAATGAACTTAATACCCCATATTTTGTACAATTGTAGGAGCTGACCTTCAGATGTCATGTGCTATCCTTTATGACCCTTTGGGATATTTGTTTACAACTAGTCTTGCTGAGACTTTGAAGTTTTGCATCCTCATTTGCATGCATCAATTTCCTATTTTATATTTTTCTTTTAGAGCTTATGACTATAAAAAGTTGTGAACCAGAGCACTAAGATTAAAAGAATCCTTGAAATTGTAAAGTTATATTTGTAGGAAAGCTATGAAATTGAATATTTCTCCGCAGAACCTTACTGATAATTTTTATAAAAAGGTGACCATTCTTATATCTAATGATGTAATGGATGAAAATTCATTCGCCCAACCAGGAAAGGTTTGATTGGAGATTTCCTCTTTGCAAATAAAATATATTTTTCTATACAACTTGCATGTGGGAGATGATGCAGATTGCACCTAAAGCATTCACAATGAATGATAATGGAGCTAATAAAAGTATTGTCACTCCTTCACATTCTGTTATTTCACTTAATCTCCCAATTGATCATTTTCTGCATTCAGCAATATGAAACAATTTATACGTTTTGGCTTTTGTAAGGATAGTTGCAGATACCACCAAACCTATCCAGGTTTATGTTGAGGTTTCCCACAAAAAAAGTTAGGATGACTTACCAGTTTTTAATATATTGTTATAATAGACTCATAAAACTAAAATGTATAAACCGTTTCAAGATATGTTCAAAGATGGTGTACTTTCTCAACTATTGGTAAGATACACTGTAAGTTTCCATGTGATGCTACAAATGCAAATTCAGTTTCATATATAAATGTATACACCAAGATGATCTATACACCATCTGAAAAACCACATTTGGTAGTCTTAAAAATTCTGAATTTCTCTACCTGCAGGTGAATGCATTGCAAAGTTGTGCAATAGTTACATGTAATTGAATCAATGCTAAGACTTTTAGATGCATCCTGTAAATTTAGATCTTTCACAGTATATTAATTTTTTCATTAAATATTTCTCAAATAAATTATATATATGAGCATTTCAATTAATGATATTTTAGGTGTGTTTGTTCAAGATCTCTTCAAACTACATGAAGGGGAAATTGGCTTGCTAGAGTAAATCGTAATTGTGTTAATCATCCTCGGTCTAAAGCTTCAGATTTGACTAGTGGATCACTTTGTAGTGTTGAACTAGGATCAAACAGAGACATCATTTCATTTCTTTGGGAAATCTCAAAGTGATTTTATTGAACACAAAGTGGCATTTGTTCAATAGAGCATCTGAAATGGGACAACCTTGTCACACGCTTGTAGCATTTTAGAAAAAACATGAAGTTGTAAGATATTTCAACTCCTAGTTTGAATTTAATGATTTCAAAAAATATTGGGCTTTATATATACTATATATATATATATATATATATATATATATAATATATATATATATATTATATATATATATATAATATATTATATATATATATATATATATATATATATATAAAATTTGGTTGGTTCTTGTAGAGGCTTTACTAGAAATTTGATTCAAGCGCACACCTTGATTATTGCTAACTCACCACTTCGACTTGTGGGTCGTGCATCTGAGAAACAAAAGAAAGTTGATATTCCAATGCTTTAATCTTGCAGCTTGAGGAACTAAGGTGTGTATTTCCTTTATTTCTTGTTTATTAGGATTGGTACTGAGATTATAGTTTTAATGTGGTATGCCCCCCACTTTCACGTTTAACATTTCCCCTAAAAAAAATCCATTCTCATTCAGAATACTTGTCCTTTGTTTTTCATCTTTATTAAATCATATGCCACTTGATTTAGCATGATGAACAATGCAAATTATTTAAGAGTAAATATACCTATGTAACTCAGGTGTGAATGCAGCCCATAAAAACAACCAAGCATGTTATGTACTTGTAACCCATTTTCCAGGTTATTGGTAGTGGATGCAATTTGGGATGTCACTAGATAGAGCCACAATTGATAAGGGTAAAACTAAAATATGGTAAAATGTTGTACTTTGCAAATCATGGGCACTCATCACTATCTCTTTAGTATGTTAAACATGGTTAAAGCTAACCTAGTAGTCGACAAAAAAGACATGAGCCAAATTAGCATTTTATGATTGATGTATTGGATAGAAGTGCAATAGATTGGTAGGTTATCAGGAGTGTGGACTTCTAAAGAAGTAAAGCTTTTGATGGGTTAATTGGGAGTGAAAATGTAGAAGGTATGATCATTGGTACATACTTGATCTCTATTGATGAATTTGGTTATAGGCTTTGGGATTTGAAAATCATAAAATTGTAAGAAGCAGGAATGTCATATTCAATGAGAAAGAGTTGTACAAAGATCTATTGCAGCAACATGAGAAGAAAGAAAATGATTATGTAGTGTTAGGAATAAGGTGTCTCAACCTTGGATAATTCCTATTCTTATTATTTGTTTTGTAAAATGTATTTCTTGCAAATAATGTTGATGTGTCGGCATCTTGAATTGTGTGTAAGGAGATCATGGCTAAAATAGTTATGACAGATTCCTATGACACGTAAGAGCTATGTCAGGAAGATTCAATGACAGGTGAAGACATGTGGCAACTGATAAATTGGGGTTCCCTATTTTCTCAGAGAATGGTAAAACCCTAATACGGTTATCTTTGGGGGTAGCCCTAAAAAGTGAAGCACATGATATAAGCATTTTTAGGGTTGCAAAGAGATGTGATGCGAGTGTATTGTTGGAACATTTTATGTTGCCATGATTTGTCTTCAAGGGTTTGGAAATCTTCTGAAAGAACTTGCATTGCAAGTGTATTGTAAGCTGTAATAGTTTTGATCAATACATTGTGCAGGTTTTGGAGTGCTGGGGTTTTTACCGAAAGGTTTCCCTAGGGTATATCATTGTGTCATTCTCTATTTTTTTGTATTTATGGTATGTGATTGCAATATCTTTGTTAAAGTAGTTAATGAATCTGAAATTGTAAGGGTTTAAAAAAATTTGCACAATACTTTCCTATTGAGATTAGCGTAGGAAGTTGTTTCTGCACCTGAGTTTCCTTACATGTAGTACTAGATGATACTCCAAAAGATGATGTTCCAATAGTTCCTTATGCTCCGCAACAACAACAAAAAATACCACACACCCTAGTGAATGTTAGATGGTCAACAAGGCTAAGTAGACCTCCAGAAAGATTCTCTCCCTCTTTGTATTCTATTTTGTTAATAGATGCTAGTGAACCTAAATGTTATAATGAAGCTATGCAAGTGGATACAAAGATTTAGTGGGAGTCTGCAATGATAGAGGAAATGGACTCCTTGCTAAAAAATCAAATTTGGGATTTATGCAAGTTACCTGTAGGTAAACGGGCTTTACAGAATAAATGGGTTTACAGGTTGAAAGAAGAGGATGGAGGTAAGAAAAGATTTAAAGCCAGGTTAGTTGTAAAAGGATTTGCATAGAAAAAAGGCATTGATTTTGATGAGATATTTTCTCTAGTTGTTAAAATGACTTGTATTCGTATTGTTTTAAGTATTGTGGCTGCTAAAGATTTGCATTTAGAGCAGCTTGATGTTAAAACAACTTTTCTTCATGGTGATTTGGATGAAGAAATATATATGGTATGGGGCACAAGGATTTGAGGTCAAGGATAAGGAGATTTTTGGTGTGTAGATTGCAGAAAAAATTATATGGCTTGAAGCAAGCCCCTCGGCAATGGTATATTAAATTTAACATTTTTATGAATGAGCATGGATACACTCGCTGTCATTCTAACCATTGTGTTTATTTTAAGAGTTGGATGATGATAGCTACATTATTATATGCTTATATGTTGATGATATGCTTGTAGTTGGGTTCTAACATGAATCACATTAAGGGATTGAAACAACAGTTAGCACATTCATTTGCTATGAAGGATTTGGGGGCAGCAAAACAAATCCTTGGTATGAAAATTTGCAGAGATAGGAAAAATAGGAAGTTGACTTTATCTCAAGCTGACTATATTGAGAAGGTGTTGCAACGTTTCTCTATGGAGAATGTCAAAGCTATCAGCACACCTTTTCCTAGTCATTTGAATTGACTAAGGAGATGTCCTAAGACATCAAAAGACGAGGCTAAAATGTCTAAGGTGCCTTATGCTTCAGCTGTAGGGAGCTTAATGTATGCTATGGTATGTACTAGGCTAGATATTGCACATGTAGTGGGAGTCGTTAGGCCGATATATGAGTCACCTTGGTATTGAGCATTAGAATGCAGTCAAATGGATTCTCAAATATTTGAGAGGTACATCTAGTAAGTGTTTACACTTTGGGGGATCTACTACTACTGTACAAGGCTATGTTGACTCATATTTGGAAGGAGATATAGATAGCAGGCAGAGTACTAAAGGCTATGTATTTACTGTTGGTGGGATAGTAGTGAGTTGGATCTCTTGACTACAAAAGGTGGTTGTTTTATCCACTACAGAGGCAGAGTATGTTGATGCTACAGAGGCAACCAAGGAGATGATATGGCTTCAATTCTTCATGAAATTATGAGACATCCACAAACGAATAACTTTCTGCATATAGATAGCCAAAGTGCCATTCATCTTGCGAAGAATCATGCTTTGCACTCAAAGACAAAACACATATAGTTGCAGTACCATTTCATTTGGTCAGCTTTGGATGATGGGCAGTTAAAGCTGGAAAAGATACATACAGGATGATAATCTAGCATATATGTTTACAAAGGTAGTAACAAGGGAGAAGTTGAACTCATGTTCAGGTTCAGTTGGTCTTCTAGACTGAACATAATAAAGGAACAACTAAGTCTAGGGTGGTTTGATCTTGTGGGAGCCTCATATGGTAGCACTATTGCTACAAGATCAGTCTCCAAGTGGGAGATTTTTTAGTGTGGATCCTGATCAGTCACCAAGTGGGAGATTGTCGGCTTGTGGTGACTGATCAGGAAAGTACTGTACACTTTTCCTCCTGCCCTCACCAAGCTTTGGGAATTTTTTGAGGCCGACATGTTTTTGGCTATTTTTGGGTTGACATATTGAAACTCATTCTAACCCTAAAGTGGAAAAATATTGTATAATATGGCTTAGGGTTAGGGATTTCGTTATGTATGGTTTTAGGACTTGCAGTAGTATTGAGCTGTAAGGGATTACAGATTGTAAGAAACTTGTAATCACTGGATAATAAAATATTGGACTCACTGTTGGTGGACGTAGCCCAGGGATTGGGTGAACCACGTTAAATCTTTGTGTCTTCTGTTCTCTTTTGTGTGGTTTATGGTTTTTTGATATTAGTTATATTTGCATGTACAATTGTTATTTCCGTCTTGTTAATGCTAACAATTTCCAGGTCGTACATGTCCGTACAAGTCCTGGAAATCACATAAAAATAGTTAACACCAAAAAACTGCAAGTTTTGAAGACACCAATTAATTCAAAATGATATTACTCTTTGTATTCATATTTAGAATGACCAATACAATGCTTTTATAGTATGTGTGGTGGTTTATAACTTCCCAACCACCTTTTGAACCATCTCCTTACACTCTTTTAACCCTTTACAACATACTTGCATCTTTTGATAATATTTTATGCATTTTGCATTACAACTTTTTATGAAAACTTTACTAGTTTAACTTCAAACTGAACAATTATTTGCATGGATACTTGAATTCCCTAAAATAGAATTTAAGGGACATTTTACATCCACTTTACCCTTTATTAGGCATTCTTTCATATTTTGATCTTCTTGGCCAAACTAGGACCTTAACATGACAATAATAAAAATGTCATACAAATGGCTTCACATAGCCTTACATTTGCTCTCAAATACATCACAAATGACTCAAATATATTTTAATATATGATATTAGGACTCTTAAACTCCTTGTCCTCTTGTACTTTAGGTTTCCCTGCACCACCCACCCCCTCTCTCACTCTCTCTCTCACCCACTCTCACTCTGTCTCTGCCCCTCTCTCTCCTTCTCTCTCTCCCTCTCCCTCCCCCTCTCTCCCACTTTATCTCCGTCCCCCTCCCTCCCTCTTCCTCCTCCTCCCTCTCTCTCTCCCTCTTCCTCCCTCTCCCTCTCCCTCTCCCTCTCCCTCTCCCTCTCCCTCTCCCACCCTCTCTCCCTCTCCATCTCACTCTCCCCCCCTCTCGGCCTCTCTCCACCTTGCTCTCCCTATTTCTTTCCCTCTCTCCCCTTCCTCTCCTCCCCTTATCTCCCACTCTCCCTCTCACCCCATCTCACTCCCTCTCCCTCTCCCGCTCTCTCTCTCTCTCTCTCTCTCTCTCTCTCTCTCCCCCACCCTCCATCTCCATCTCCCCCTCCCCCTCCCCCTACCCTCCTACTCCATCTTCCCCTCTTCCTCTTCCTCTCCCTCTCCCTCTCTCCCCCTCTCACTCCCTCTCTTTCTCCCGCCCTCTCTCCACCTTCCTCTCCCTCTCCCTCTCCCTCTCTCCATCTTCCTCTCCATATCTCCCCCTTTCCCTCCTCTCACTCTCTCTCTGACCCTCTCTCTCCCTCTCCCTCCCCCTTTCTCTCCCTCTTCCCTCCCTCTCCATATCCCTCTCCCATCCTCTCTCCCTCTCCCTCTCCCTCTCTCCCTCCCTCCCCCTCCCCCTCCCTCTCCCTTCTACTCCTTATCCCTCTCTCGCTCCCTCTCCCTCTCCCTCTCCCTCTCCTCTCCCTCTACCTCTCCCTCTCTCCCTCTCTCTCTCCCTCCCTCTCCCTCTCCCACCCTCTCTCCCTCTCAATCCCCCCTCCCTCCCTCTCCCTCTCCCTCTCCCACCCTCTCTCCCTCTTACTCCCCCCTCCCTCCCTCTCCCTACCCCTCCCTCTCATCTCCCTCTCACCCTATCTCTCCCTCTCCTTCTACCACTCTCCCTTTCCCTCCTCTCACTCTCTCTCCCTCTCACCCCATCTCTCCCTCTCCTTCTACCACTCTCCCTTTCCCTCCTCTCACTCTCTCTCTCACCCCTCTCACTCTCTCTCTCTGCCCCTCTCTCTCCCTCTCCCTCCCCCCTTTCTCTCCCTCCCCCTCTCCTCCTCTCCCCCTCCCCCCCTCCGCCTCCCTCCCTCTTCTTCCTACTCCATCTCCCCCTCTCCCTCCCCTCTCCCTCTTCCTCTCCCTCTCCCTCTCCCATCCTCTCTCCACCTTCCTCTCCCTCTCCCCCTCTCCATATCTCCCCTTTCCCTCCTCTCACTCTCCCTCTCTCTCACCCCTCTCTCACTCTCTCTCTGCCCCTCTCTCTCTCTCTCTCTCTCTCTCTCTCTCTCTCTCTCTCTCTCTCTCTCTCTCTCTCTTCTCCCCCCACGCTCCCTCTCCTTCCTGCTCCATCTCCCCCTCTCCCTCTTTCTCTCCTTCTCCCTCTCCCTCCCTCTCCCTCTCTCTTCCTCTCCCTCTCACTCCATCTCCATCTCTCCCTCTCCCTCTCCCTCTCTCCCCCTCCCTTTCCCTCTTCCTCTCCCTCTCTCCCCCCTTTCCCTCCCTCTCACTCTCCCTCTCCCATCCTCTTTCCCTCCCTCTCCCTCCCTGTCTCCCTCCCTTCCTCCCTCCCTCTCCCCCCACCATCCCTCTCCCTCCTCCTCCTCCTCCTCCCTCTCCCTCTCCCTCTCCCTCTCCCCTCCCCTCTCCCTCCCTCCCCTCTCCCTCCCTCCCCTCCCCTCTCCCTCCCTCCCTCTCCCACTCCCTCTCTCCCCCTTTCCCTCCCTCCTTCCATCCCTCTTCCTCTCTCCCTCCCTTCCTCTTCAAATAGTTCTAAAGTAAACAAGTCTAAATATGAAGCACAATTAACACAATCTAGTTAAAACACACACATGATCTAAATGTTAGTTAAAATACATACATTATGCAAACAAAAAGTGAATACCTTTTTCTAAAGTAAAATTTAATACTAAATATGAAGCACAATTTGACATATTTATAATATTTAGACATACCAAATTTGAAGTACACTAACATCAAACTAATTTAACATTGTAATGTAAATTCAAAGTATAAGTATGCAAAAGTTCAAAAACACATGTAAAGGAAATTTTGAGATACATATAATTTTAAAAAATAATCCATACAAAAATAGTTCAAATTTTTTCTTAATATAAAGAGTTTTAGTCGATTGTCTTGTATTTTTTAATATTATATATTATTATTCATATTAGAATGTGAATTATATGTAGTGAATATTGTGATTCTAATAACATGTTCAATGTTAAGACACACACATTGGAAAAGACAAAAGCTTTTAAGAATGACCACAACCAATGGTCATTCCTCAAGCCTATGGAAGGGGCAATTTGACCCCTTCCTAAATTTTTTTATTTTATTTATTTATTAAGATTAAAAATATTTTTTAGTTGTTACATTTGTAAAAATCAATCTAATTTCAATAATTTATTTAAATTTTTAAAAAAATTGACTTAACACTAGGGGTATGGTCCTCTTATATTACCACTTGGAGTATTAAACATTTGTGGCCTTTGTGGCTCTATTAGTGTGTAAGCTGAAGAAATACAATTTTTTTTGCCAAGTTTTTGCCTTACCTGAAAACAAAAAAACCACTTCTAGCATTAAACACTTATGGTCTCTTTGGCTCTCTTAGAACTTAAGATGAAGAAATACATTTCTTTTTACCTTATTTACAAGAAAAAAAGCCATTGTGAGCATTAAACACCTGATCTCTATAGTTCTGTTAAGATGTAAGCTAAAGAAATACAATTCTTTTCCCTCTGTTTTCACCTTATTTGCAAGGAAAAAATCCACTACAAACATAAACACCTATTGGCCTATATAGCTGAAAAATACAATTCTTTTTCCCCAATTTTCATCTTATTTGAAAAAAAAAATAGAAATATATGAAATATGTCATAATAGTGCACAACAAAAACATAATAGAAATGTTAATGGAAGATATTTTCTTTCTTTTCTTAAACAAATGTTAGTAAAGTTTCTTTTCTTCAACAAATGTTGTAGAGAAAGCTGATTTAAGAGAGTTGTTTATTTTTTCTTTCTAATCGTCTTGTTAAGAGGGTTGTTTATTTCTTGATTTCACTCATGTTCAGCTTAGGAAACAACACAAGAGGACATCAATTTTGCCAAATTCTCCTGCCTCTTTCACAAGAATGCATTACGTGTATTGGTAAATTTGGATCAAAACTAACATTCGGCTTCTCTATTGAAAGGTTAATGTTTATGTTGGATTCCAAATAGAAGTTCGTGTGTATTGGTAAAATGCTGAACATTTTCCTTAGCAACCAATTCTACAGGTCACCCAACAGTTGGGCTATCAACATTTTCTATAATTGTAATTGAGAAACAAAATGCAATCAAACCCTTCTAAGAATTCAAAGTCGGTGAAAACTCATGTCCTCAAAATATTGAAGTTGACAAAAACATGATGTGAAATGCTTAGAATCAAGAAGAAATTCTAATGATTTGAGATATAATGCATCATCTTTCATAATCCTATTCTCAACATCCACGTGCTGCTACTTGTAAAGTTGTTCCTCCACTTTTAAGATTTTATTCTTAGAAACAATTAGAATTTATGTTTAATAGACCAACCTCTTTCTGTGTGGAATCGCACTTCAATATCATCTGACCAATGATGATGCAAAAGATTTTTTCCCTTCGAAATTGTCCATTTACATTGAACAAATAAAATAGACATCTCAAAGAATTCTCTTGCTGAATATTTCTTTCAGGATCTAAGAGTATGAAAGAGAGCCTAAAAGTAAGGGGTTGCATTGCAGATGACAAAACACTATACATGCAATGCTGCCAAAGTAAGGGAAAAGATGTATGTAGCTTGAAGTGAGGCCAATTGATTTGGACATGTTTGTTGAAATGCTTTTTGTCGTTTCACCTTGTTTAATATTCTTCTCATGCTTTTTTAAAATGCTCTGCAATAGCTTGTTTGATATTATGCTCATGCTTTTTAAAAATGTCATCAATATTCTGCGATAGCTTGTTTGATATTTTGAGTAAAGAATTGTCTCCACCAAGAACTCTTTCACCCCTTTGAGGATATAGTCCAAAAATATCCTGCAGTTGAAAACTATCTAAACATTTTAATGACTCATGTCTCTGTTGTTGAAACATATTTTGTTTTGTTGAAAAGTCTAGAATTTTTTAAGCTTCATGCTTACCTTCTGCAAGCCCCCCAAGATTTTGTTGTAAAAGACAACATTGTTCTCAGTAACATCATATTTTCTTCCTACTGCCAATTTCAGCCTTTGACAAATCACCTATAGGTTGTTGTCTATAAATTCCTTGAGTTTTCATTTCATTTGAGTTCTCCCTAAAAAAATTTCTGCCAAGCTGAAAAAAATGCTTCCTTTCACTGTTTATCACAAAGAAAATAAATTTACACCCCAAACCATGTCAACTACAGTGCAATTATTTACAATGTCACTACAACACCATAATCAGCCATAATTTTCAACTTCCATACTTTAACACCCAAATCCACAGGGCAATTGGGTGGTTTTGAAGTGGATAGTTATGAACAAATAGTTCTAGAATGGGTGGTTTTGGAATGGGAAATCTAAACAATTAGTCCCAAAATAGACGTTTCTAAAAAAGTCTTTTATAACTTACAAAGTCTAGAATCTACCAATCTTACTTGAAGAATCTACCAGTCTTTTATAACTTACAAAGTCTAGAATCTACCAATCTTACCAATCTTAGTACCAATCCAAAGAACAAATACAAAAATGGAGACTGAGGGGTGCTCAGGCCTAGGAAGCTTTCATCATAGCATTGTCAAGCTAGCCCAGCTGAGGTAGTCAAACAGGTAAAAGATCATTTGTAGGTGCATGTAATTTGGTGTACAGAGATCATTTTATATAAGAACTTTGAAAGAAGGTATCTTTATAGTAAAGAGTTTGAAATTATGTCTCAAGGTGAAGTAATGAGTACAAGGATCTTAAATTTTGCACAAGCGCTGGATTGAGAACATTGGATTTTATCCTTTAATATTTGTATTTTTTCTATAATGCAACGGAGGAAGGGGAAACATTGACAAGCAATCTTCAGAAATGTGTTTGGATATGCAGGGGCAGGGAGGATGAGAAAGGTGGAGACATTCGTAGGCTATATCTGACTCAAATGGCCTTCTTGTTCGGTGCATGCCATTGTTTGCGAGAGTTGTTGGTAATCGTAAGTGCTATAATCTTAGGTCTACAAAGATTTGTAACACCGTAGTTTGTGTATGGAAGAAAAACCCTACCCACATTATCCAAGGATACCAATCTTAGTACTAGTCTTTTATAATTTTCAATGCCCTACCCACATTATTTGCAATACAACTAAAAATAGAAGACGGATTTGTTCATGAACCTCCACCAAAAACAAAAGAAATGTGAGTATGTCATGCCCAAAATTTAATCAACCAAAAACGTAACAATTTTTTTTTGAGTGAAATGTTAAGGGGTAACGTTAAGAGGTTAAGTGTAAGGTATCG
Source organism: Chamaecyparis obtusa (assembly GCA_027943335.1). Classification (NCBI taxonomy): domain Eukaryota; kingdom Viridiplantae; phylum Streptophyta; class Pinopsida; order Cupressales; family Cupressaceae; genus Chamaecyparis; species Chamaecyparis obtusa. The sequence goes on along the minus strand of BSBK01007577.1, from coordinate 837,466 downwards.
ATAAATTGGATACGTTCTAGTTTTCACCATCTCCCAGAGAAATCTATATGGATGTACCCTTTTGACAATATCGCTACAGTCAGGGTGCCTAGACAATGAATGACCAACTCCCAAAGATAGATTTCCTTAAGGTAAGTTTTGTTAACCATTCGGACTGATGATCCTTAAGGGTTTATGTGCGCTATCAATCCAATGATGATAACACGATGGACTAGTCGAACTAATTTTGGTCATAAGGGTATGACATAAAGATCAAGATCGAACCAAGGTTGACCTATCCCCAATCTTTAATTTCTTTATGGAAATCAAATCATAGATGAACACTAGTTATGCTAATATTCTTAATTTGAACCTAATGTCAACATTATATGTACATTAGCCACTAGGACATTAAGTTAATGTGGGTTTACATAACTAATTAGTAGTTAAACAAAGTTATTATCATAATGGTAGATTACCTTTATTAGGTGTAATTTTAGCTAAAGTTTACTAATGCTATAAGATATTCTATTTGTATTACACCTTGGTTATTCCATATTAATAACCCTCGTAGAGGGTAAATTAAAGAAACCTAACAACTTATTTCATTTAAGCATAGTCCTAGGGTTTAGCAATTTTAAATTGAACCCAACAATCTACTATCAATTATTTTGTTGCAACTTTTATACAAGCACTAAAATGAACTATAGAGTTAACTAATTGATTTCTTAATGAGTCCAACATAATAACAATAAGTTATTTCCTTAATAACTAATTGATTAAATCATTGAATAAATGTCCTACCAAAAGCAATTAATAATTAAAATAACAAATCATCTTAAGTATCAATTCACAATAAAATAAATCCAAATGTTTACTATAACTAGTCTTATTTTAGTGAATTATCAATGAATAAAATAAAACATTAACTGAACAAGTGGGTACATTAAAAGCTATATCTAAGCACACTAACCATAACAAAGTAAAATCTCCTAATCAAATACTAGCATTACTAACTTATCACTAAATAATTTATTTTTAATAGGTAAGTTTGTGCTCATTAATAATATATTTCATAATCTAACAAATTATGTTCTCAAATAACTAATTAAATAACCATTGAGTCAATCCTAAAAGATGAACTACTCTAAAAAAACCCTTTCAACACCCTACACTTATCACCTATCTCTACCTATGACCAAAGTCTAAAACCTTAACAATGGTCTCAAAATATATTTAAGGAAAATACAATATTGCTAAGCCTGCATGAGTTAAAAGAGGAGAACCCAAAGAAGACAACACATGCATAAAGCAATGTAAGGTGGGATCCACCTATCACATCAATCAAAGGAAGCTTATCAACATGCTCCTAGATTTACGTAGGGAGGTGAAGGAAGAGGGGGGGGGGGGCACCAAATCAGCTTACCCTCTCCCAATACATAGACCTACGCATGGAGAGAGGAAAATCAACTTGCCAAACATATTTAAGAAGATGTCAGCAAAAGGAGGAAGATAACTTGTTGTTATTGGAATGCAATTTAATGCCAAGACCGCCCTTGGGTTTGCATAGGGATAAGGAAGGAGACAAGATAATGAAAGCTAGGTTTATGTGTCAGGTCCTGAACAAAGAGCCCAATCATTCACGCAAGGAGAGGATATCATAATAGTTGCCAATCTCTTACAACCTACATAGGGAGAAGGACATGCAATGGGAAAAGTATGTGGGTGGGTCCCACTAGGAGATCAACCCATCCCCAAGTAAATCTTGTTAGATTTTTTTTTGTGTTAATTAAATGCTACCCCAAGCACTTCATATCTGCGTCCATTAGGGAAAATGAAGTGTCTTACAAGTCATGTCAAGTAGTATATTTTAATTTAGCATTTAGTAATTAGCAACATGGTTAAGAAAGGGGCTTATTTATTGTAATTCTAATTAGGAGAATAATGGGAAGAGAAAGAATATTCTCTGTGGTATGGGAATAATGTCATTTCCATACAAATTTCAGAGAGTAATTTGCTCTTGAAAAACTGGGAAATGTCATTGTAAAAAAATATGGTTTCTCCTTCCATTCTTTTTGCTTGTTTATTTTTTTGATCTATTTAAATGCATAGATTTACTAGTGTTTTATACTAAGGAGATTTACAGGTTGAATATTAGTTGTAATAGATTTCCACATAGCAATCCAATATTTCATTTGTTCATTGATTCATACTACAATTTGGAGAGATTTAGAGGTTGCAATGTTGTTCTCATCTAAAGTAGTTTCTATTGAGTTTGAAGATTGTCTAAGATAGGATAGAATGTAATGAACATAAACAATTTCAATCAATACATTAAGAGATTTCCAAATATTCATTTCAATGAAATTTTCTTCTTCCTTAAAATAATACATTATTTTCTTCTTTGTCAACTTGGATAAACATTTAACATGAGAGATTTACACCTCCATTTCAAATAACTAGAATGCATCAACATGATAGTAAGGAATCCTTATTTACATTTCAAACCAATGAAATAACATTTGGTAACCATACATGAATGATAGTATCAAAAAAAAGAACATGATTTTCTCAATTCCCTTACAATATACAATTTCATGGTGCTCCAATAAAGAGGAAGAGAACACTATTCAAATCCACAAGTATGCTCCTACTACAAGGAGAGGTTTCTTCATTACAATATGCATCAAAAGGAGGATCTTACTTCAAGGATCTACCAAAATAAAGACATGTGGTGTTTCCATGCAAACACATCCAAAGAATGAACTCCTTCAAGCTTCTTCTACATGAATCAAGACATCAATACCTACAATAAAAAGGGGAGAACCATGGGATGCTCACCTCCCAACCTAGGTCTCCATGAGACCACCACCAAGGCTAAACGGGTATGCTTCAACAAACAAAATGCTCGCAAAATACACATATGCATATACAACAATTTACTCCCTCCCAAGGCTACACAAATGAGTCTTACAAGCTCATTGAAAAAGGGTGAAGGTGGGCTTTTCCAAAGGGAGAATGTCATGGTATTCAACATTTCTCAACATGAGTATTTCATTGCCTCTTCAAGACTACATAAACAAAACATCCATACACATACTTTGTTCATCTACATCCTCAAGATGCAAAGATACCAATGGCTTCAAGGTGCTCATACACCATGAATTTTTCACTCTTCTCCAAGAGAAGAGACTCTCACCACATGGAGAGCCCAACTAACCCCTTCACCCAAAGGCCACTTCTTCCCTTCCCAAAGGGTGAGTAATGCCTCACTCCCATGAACAAGAACTCCCTCATTCAAGAAAAATAAAACAAGAAGGAAACATGAATTCAAACCCAAATCCTATCCCTTACAACACAATATCACAACAAGAATAAAATTCATATGCATGAGAGAGAAAGAATACATGCTAATCTATTGAACAAGTAAGCAAGCTTCCATGGAAGTGAGTAACCAACCTTCACAAGTGTTATGGCAAAAGAAGTTTGAGAAGAGCTAATCCACTTATCATTTCTCAATCTAAACTCTAATGTCTCTAAAAGTAGAGAGTGGGTGAACACCCACTAACTCTACCAAGGGCCTCTAAAAAGGCCCCCAATTTCTACCCACCCACCATCAATAAATGCAGACTTGACCCTATGGTCCTATTATTTTTCCTTGTCCCCCATGATAAATGCATGATTGAAAGGAAAGGGTGGAGTTGGGTAAAGGTCAAGACTTATCCAATTTCGTAGCTAAGGGTAAATGGGTCATAAAATGGGTTACCAAGGTCACTAGGGAATTATGGACATCCTCAAAACTTTCCTAACCCATACCCCTATCACTTAGGTACTTAAATAATGCCAAAAATGATCCTTAGAACCCCTTATTGGCTTCTAGAAGTGGCTAGAAACAAAGATGAATTTAAATAAGCACATAAAAAGTGTCAAGTGACACTAACAATTGCACATTACATACAAAATGTCATGTCCTAAATGACAACATGAAGTTAACTAATAACACACATGCAAATTCACATTTACAACGAGTTCACATTACAACAAGGCTTTTAATCCCATATCGGATTAAACCTTGGCTTACTCAGTTCACATATGTTTAACCTTGGTTCTCCGAATAATTCCATGGTTCTTTTACCTACACACTAAACATCGAGCATCAGTAGTTCAAGATAGTAAAATCACATAAAATATACATATTTAATTCATGATTTAACAATATAATCTATATGCAGAATTCAATCTTAATTGCAAATTTTTCATTCAATAATGTTTAAACATCATAATTACATAATCATCATGACATGTCATCCGTGAAGTAATCAAATCTAACCATGATCCAATCTTCTCATCAATTCACATTACTAAACATGCATAATCAAAATCTCGATATACTCTAGATTCTAATACACATCATAAGGTAATCCACACAGCATAATAATCATCATTAAAATATGGTATCTCGAGTCTCTATCAGGATAAATCAACAAGTGTATCAATGTATCAAAATGTGAATAAGAAAAGATGTTATGATGGGTCGGGGTGAGGCCTCACATCCTCCCCCCCTAGGCATAAACTTCCTCCTGGAGTTCATCAAAAAGGTATGGGTACTGTGATCTCATCTGTGCCGCATCCTCCCATGAAGCCGTGATCTCATCATAACAATCCCACTAGACCCTAACCTAGTCCAGCTCTCTGCCTCGAAGTGCCAGTGTCCGTAGGCCCAAAATGTGAATGGGCTCCAAGGCTATCTATCCATCTGACTCCACCTGCAAGGCATCCCAATCTATAATGTGAGACTCATCATAAATATATTTCTATAACACAGATACATGAAACACATCGTGGATGCGTGACAGGCTGGGTGGCAAAGCTAAGCGGTAGGCAGCTGGTCCTATCCTCTCCAATATCTCAAAAGGTCCAACAATGCGAGGTGCTAACTTAGAGCCCTTTCCAAAATGAATTGGACTCTTATGCAGGAACACTCTCAAGAAGACCCTATCTCCAACCGTATACTCACGGTCAACCCTCTTCGCATCTGCATACTTCTTCTATTGATCCTGGGCCTCTCTAAGACATTGTCTAATCAAGGCCACCTGCTACTCCATATCCTTGACCAACTGAGGACCAATAGATACTCTATCCTCAATCCTATCCCAACTCAGTGGTGTCCTGCAGGGTCTACCGTACAAGGCCTGATATGGCGGCATACCAATAGAAGAATGATGCCCATTATTATAGGCAAACTCTACCAGATGTAGGTATTCCTCCCACTTGACCTGATGGTCCATCACATACATACATAACATATCCTCTAACACCTGGTTAACCCTCTTTATCTGTCCATCTATCTGAGGGTGATATGTCGTACTGAAATTGAGCCTAGTGCCCAATGCTGCTTGTAACTCTCCCCAAAAAGCTGATGATCTATGAGTGGTAATCTCTGCTGAATTACCCCAATCAAATTCTGAAGGATGTCCATGAAATCCTGATTAGGGTTTGGTGATGGTGGTGGTGGTGGTGGTGGTCCACCTCCCTGTCCTGCACTAACACGTGCAGCTCTATGACCTCTGCCTCGTCGGCCAGCTCGTGTGACAACAGGCATCCTACACAATAGATTAAGTTAGATGAGTTGAAACGTAATGGGTCTAAAGGTTCCAATGTTGAAAACTTGGCTCAATTTCAATTCATTACGGGACTTAATATGTCTCTCCAAGGGACAGTATGTCTAGCTTTTCCTACCACATTCAGAAATGCAGTTGAGATGACACTTGTAGTCAAGGACATCCGCACTAGACAGGAGTCTCGGGATCGATCTTAGCACCGAAACCCTTCATCCCAGTAGTCAGGAGTTTTATGGGGTTAGTAGGATATTACAGACGCTTTGTGGCAAGATTCTCTAGGATAGCTCATCCCATCACTTCCCTTCAGAGAAAGGGGAAGAAGTATGAATGGACAGAGAAGTGTGAGAGAGCTTTTCAGGAGCTCAAGAGAGCCCTCACTAGTGCTCTGATTTTAGCAGTGCCAGATCCTTCAATAGACTTTGTGGTGTGCACTGATGCTTCTTTGGATGGATTAGGAGTAGTTCTTATGCAGGATGGTCATCCTATAGCTTTTGAGTCTAGGAAGTTAAAGACTCACGAGCTCACTTATCCTACTCATGATCTAGAGCTTGCAGTGGTAGTTCATGCCTTGGTGAGATGGTGACACTTTCTTCTAGGTCACTGATTTGAGCTTCATTCAGATCGCCAGAGCTTATAGTATATCTTTACATAGCCTAATCTTAATGCTAGGCAGAGGAGATGGATAGAGTTTTTGTGTGAGTATGACTTTGATGTTCATTACATCAAAGGGAAAGAGAATGTAGTTGCAGATGCCTTGAGTAGGAGGCGACACAAGCTCTCATCTATGACTTCTAGTACAGATTTGAGGGAGCACATTTTGCATCATTTGTCAGAGGATGGATTCTATGTAGAGGTTTGTTAGATTGTTCGTTCTCAGAGGTCCCTTGAGGGGAGATTTGCAGAGTATTCTTTAGAGCCCGATGGGCTCCTACGTTATAGGGGATGCATTTATGTACCCTCTAGGGGTGATTTGCGAGATTTTATTATGCTTGAGGAGAAAAAGAAAGCTCAACACATGCTCCATCAAAAAATTACTTCTCAACATAAACAGGCATTCATTTTCATGGGAAAATTAACACACTATAAAGAGGAAGATGGTATATTTAGTTTCTGAGTGCAAACCAATTTGCTGGTATATGCTTATGTTTAAGTGGACATAAAATATCCATTAATGCAGCTACCGTGCAACATGTTTAAATCATGTTGATAAACTTAAACCTTAAAAGAAAAGTGAAATTGGTTTTTATATAAATTTGATTTATTACAAACTTCTATGTGGCATTGCTATTCAATGGCTACATAATTTACATTCAGATAGTAACATCTCAATCCTATGTACCAAAATAATGAATGTAACTCATACCTTATATTCTACTAAAATCAATAATTGCTGCAATTGATAGGCTTATTAGAATTACTTACTTGTTGTTTCTAGTGTGTACATATAATCACCAAATATTCTGAGCCAAAGTCCCTAAAACATTCACAAAAGGTTTGACATCAGCAACAAATTGAAGTTATGCATTTCTGCCTCTAAGAATTAAAACCATTACTTGAATAGAAAATGTTTTTGCCGTGTTTATTGACGCTATCATGAATAAACACTTCAATTTGCTTAATCCTAAAGCACCTAATATGGAGCAGATCAAAATGCTTAATTCTAAACTATAGATGTTATGTGTTTGTGTACATAAAAAACCCATTAAAATTGATCTGACGTGAAGCATACCAAAATGGTACCCGGAATAGGAAAAATGAATTATAGAAAAATGCCACAAAATATTTTTTAAAAAAGTAGGAAACATACTAAATCTTATTGAGAAGATCGATAAGACTATTCTTGTGTCTCATCGATGCATTTTGGAGAATTAACACAAAGAAGATGATTTGTTAGTTGATCATACATTTGAAGGCATTTATGGTGACACTATGACAACATAGGATTTGATGTGTATAGGTATCTTTATAGGAAGATGTAATGAGACCAACCAATAAATAATCCCTTGAGGCTAAACCTTGGAAAGTTAGTAGAACCAAATGTATTTGTAAATGTTGAGCTTCTAAAAGTACTTCTACCCAAATATAATCCTGGCACTAGAACAATCATCTTTGCAGACATATCTTCTTTCATCCCCATTTTGAAAAACTACATATATATGGCTTTTTAATTAGATAAAGGTTTTCAATTAGATAAAAACATGTATATGAAATTGAGGAAGACTGCAGACCTAACCTCAGTAACTCTGCAGATGGCAAACCTAACCTTAGGAAAAGTGATAATCCTAAACTGTTCATGCTATGGCATGTGTACATAAAATACCCATTAAAATTGATTTGAGGTGTGGGAGACCAAAATGGTACCATCTAAAGTCGCCAAGAATAGAAGGAATGAATTCTAGAAAAATGCCACAAAATAATTAGTTATTGGATAGAGCCAATGTGTGTGGGGATAAGCTGCTTGAAGTTATTGTAAGACAGTTATAATGGGTTAGATAGCCAAATAATCTGGGTTAGATAGCCAAATAAGCTTTACATTCTAGCTTGCTGAGCATTCGTTTCTTTTCATAATGTTTGCAAAAATTATTGAGCTTTCCTTTTTATAGTCATGTTGGCCAAATATTATTGGGCTTTCCTTTTTATAGTCATGTTGGCCAACACTTAGAGCATTATTTTCAATTCAGTTTAATTAGAAGACATCTTGGTTTAGTATGAAAGAATTAAAATCTGTTGCTATATTCAGATTTGAAATCTTTTATGATAATATAAAAAATACAGTACCCTACCCACATCATCCAAAGATGCCAAAAAAAATAGAGGAACCCTAACAAGTACAACAATATGTGCAGGGAGTTGGGCTTAACAGATTGACACGCATAGCTCAACTAAATCAACACACTCAATGTAATCAAAGCAATTAGAAATGAACCACAGGAGGATGCCCACAAGAGATATAATAAACTAACCTCTACTCTCTTTTGTTATTGTAAGACAGTTATAATGTTTGCGGGTATAGGGTTATATGGCCAATATAAAAAAATGTAAAGAATTAGGAGCTTTTAGTTGGCAGCAATTGTGGAGCTGAGGAATACCCATTTAAATCAGAAAATAAATGCATTAATTTCCCTCAAATATAAACATATTATGGATTCAACAACTATGCAATCAAAAAAATCCATAATCAAATTAGAAGCATTATAATCCTGCAGGCAAGCACTCAAATGCTTGGAATAAGAATAAAGAAAGAGAAGTTGGATACATACCAGACATTTTTCTCATAAACGCTTGAACACCTCTCTCAGCACAAATTAAAATAATGGTGCATATGCATATCAAAATCAAAATCAGAAGAAAAAAAAGAAAAGATAAATGCAAAAGAAAAACATGATGAACAGAAGAAACACAAACACATGAGGCATCTCAAGAGGCATCGGTGGTGCATTACTGGCGTTGCACATTGCCCAATGTGAGGCAACTCATCTTTCTTGTTCGACAAAGCCCCTCCTCTCAATGCTACTTCTGTTGCTCTGTTCTTAGGCTACATAACAAACCGCACACTTTCTGATCTCTCAAAATCCGATGGACCTGCGACGGATGCTAACTAGCTGAAACTCTGCACTTCATCTCAACGACGCCTTTTACAAAGTTGTATGGTAGTATGTCCACAGCTGGTAATAAGCTGCCAAAGCGCAGAAGAAATTTCATGTTAGATGTCGAGTGTTTCTGCCCTGTTCTCATATTTATTACAATCCAACTCAACTTTATATTTTCCATCAACTGCCTCCAAATTTCACCCTCCTTCCCCACCTTATCGACTGACATAATTGTAGGCAACTCATCTTCAAGATTAATGATGTCAATCTGGAAAGGATTACCCACACGATCTTGGAAAAGATGGGTTTATTATCATATTTCACATCCACAACCCACATTAAATCAAAATAAGGATCACTAGTATTACAAACCTCCAAGCTACAATCATGGTCATTGAATGTGGAATCGCTGTGAAAGGCCTCATGAGAAGCAAGAACAGAGAAAAAGTTCCCATAAACTCTCCTGACTTGCAATGGGCCAAAAATGTGAAGAAACACATGCTGCTTTTGCTATCCACATGACCTAAGATTTTTGTGAGGACCTATCCGTCTAAAGTCATGGTGAAATTGGTAGTTCTCCCAATCAAACCAATCCTCTTGCAGAACAGATTCAGACTAGAATTTCGAGAGCTACACCTTCAAAATTTTCAAAACTACACCCAAAAAGAGAGAGAAAAATGCATTTACACAAAAAGATGTGAATATGAGGGGGAGGAATCATGTTTTTTTTAATTCTCTGTGTTTTTAATTTGTTTTTTTAAATTCTCTCTTTTTTTCCTAAATTTTTTAAAATTCTATGTTTTTTCTACTTTGTTTTTTTAATTCTTTATTTTTTCTACTTTATTTAATTTAAATTTTCTAATTTTTTTAGTTTTTTTTTTAATTCTCTATTTTTTTCTACTTTATTTTTTAAAATTCTATGGTTTTTTCTATTTTGTTTTTTTTAATTATTTTTATTGTTGTTGTTCATATAATGGAATAATTTTAAATATAGTGGATGAAACAACATGACAAATATTTTGATTGCTTTGTTTTATTTTTTTTTCTTGAAAAATTTTGAATTTACTTGAAGAAAAAGAAACAACAATATTACCCACCTCTCAATTATAAATATGCACAAATATTAACATTTTTTTTGTCGCCCTCCATCCATTCCTTTGCAAGTTTAATTTCAAATTGTCAAAGTTTAATTTATCATTTAGAAGTTCTTAATCAAGTTGATGATTGTAAAGACTGAAATTTCCACACAAAAGCCACATCAGTAAAAAACCCGTAATACAAGGGAGTCGGTCAACAAGTCAAAGGTCGATTGCATAAGTCGACAAGTTACCAATTGATTCCCTATAAAATTAAAATAAAAGAAGTACAATTATGACCATATCTGTCAAAATGATAAAGTATACCTTCATCCAAAGATAAGTGGAAAGTTGACCATCTGTCGAGTGTTCTAAAGAAATCACAATAAGAGATGTCACATCAAATACAAGCAAGAACAAACTATCATGTTAGGATAACAACTCAATAGATTTTCGACCAACAGTCGAAACATATAGTAAAAGATTAAAATTAGTTTCAATTCTGATCTTCCATTTCATAAACTTCAAAGTCGAGAAATACCACCATGTCGAATACTAGATGGATATAGCACTGTAAGGTAAAGTCTTTCATCAAAAATGCTTCAGAAACATGTTCACAAAAGTCAGCTAGGGCGAGAATATTGTGAGAGTGCATTTCCACCCTACCATGAATCTGTTAAGCTTCCCATAAATCTTTCATGACATGAAAGATACCCAACCCAACTCGAGAAAGTCTAAACAAGAAAAACTAGGAGGAGTAATGGAATTGTGCTAATCAAATTACATACTTCCAATGGTAACAAATAACATCATAATGCTCAAACATGATTATGAAACGTAGAATTAACAACATCCCTTTCCATAGTATAAAGTATCTCAAATGCTCAGTTGCAACTCATTAGAATAGTTAGAGATAGTCAAGAAATACTACCAATCTTTTACATTCGGAATTGAGAATAATCCTAGAAATTCCCAAAACATCATAAATGCCTAGTTCTCCAATTATCAAGTTATGAGAGTAGCAAGATTTTATAAAAAATTACGCTACAAAATACATACGGCCACATTCAATTCTTAATTATAACATTATTTTGATCACACATAGGCTACATCATCAATCCAGATTCTATTTTAGACATGTGGAAACATGATAGTGATAACTAAACAATAGAACTCCATAATACAATCATGATAGGGTTGAGAAAGGTTCAATGACCCCTTTAGTAAGTCATTACTCTCATCCTAATACATCTCAATCTCATAAGGTAACAAGACCCCTTTTCCTACTTATATATCCAAGCAATTCTACAAAGCTCAATATGAGTCGTATATGTTCTCCCTCACACTTCTAAGGAAACAACTATAACAGACATTGAATTGGGTTGCCATTGTTCATAGATCTTTAAACAAGTTCTTAAAGGTTATGAAGAATGCCACACTAGGCCAAAATACAAAAGGGCCAACATTATGGATTTTAGAAACTCTAATATCATTAACCTTGTCAAACATATGAATCAATTCATGAAAAGCTTACCATAAATAGATTAAGGATTTGTCATATAATTTTAGAAACATAAAGTAGTGTACAACTATAATAACCCCTAATCAAAGTTGTTTTATCTATTTCAGAATTATCATTTTTAGTCTAGGAGATTAGAGCTCAACGATATAACAGTTAATCCAACACTTAATATTGTTCCAAATGAATCCTACAATTTGATTGTATTGTACCAAGATAGAAAAGTATAGAGTTTTAATAACCTATATAAACAAAAATTTCTATGAAACATATGCTATATTCTATATTAATAATTGTGATGCCCTCTCCTGCAGCGCGTTTGGGTGCCCTTCCTATTGTGGGCTCATCTGCTGAGCCTAGGGCTTCTGCGGCCTTTGTTGAAGAAGCCCTTCCTGCTAGACCCTTGTGTGCACCTTCTTATTTTGTGCATTCTCCTACTTTTGTGACTCTCACTCTTTCTGCAGTATTAGGTGCTTCGGCTGGATGGGTGGTTGTGTCTCTGACTGTAGGTGCGAGTGTGGGTGTGAAGGGGTTTCCTGCTTCCCACCCAGGAAACTTTAAAAAATTTGTGGGGTTTGTTGGTTTAGTTCATCCTGTAGTTCCTGTGAGGGGGCTTTCTCCTGTGGGTGATGCCTTGGGTTCTTCTGGATCGTTGTCTCCTTCATCAGTAAATGGCCCTAATGCCCCTTCTGTTAATGCTAATTCCATGCCAGTTGCTGCTGCTATTGATCATGTTGTGGTGGGTTCTTATGCTAATGTTTCTTCTAAGGCGTTGCATGGGATTGGGGGCTCTTCTCATGGTGTTCCCTCTATTGTTCTGATTTCTTCTTGTGGTTCTCTCTCCGTATGTTAAGCTCTTTGTTGTTATTGAAGGGGAGCTTGATAGTTTCTCTAAAACCCTTATGGAACAAGCTCTGATATGTCATTTTCGGGGGTTCTAGCCGAGTCTATCCCAACTTCATGATTGGATCTCCCAAAAATGGGAACCAATACTTTCAGATAATGTTCACATCTTCCCCTTAGCTAAAGGTTTCTTTGTAGCTAAATTTGATAAATTCAAGAATAGAACTAATATTTTGTGTGAAAATTTCTTCAGCTGGGAGGAGGATAAATTTTTTCTTATGGTAAAACTCTGGCACCTAGATTTCAATCCCTCCACTGAAGTTTCCAACAATATTCCTATTTGGCTTAGACTTCCCAATCTCCCTCTCCATCTTTGGAAAGGTGCTCCAATCTCAACAATGGAATTCTCTAAGAAATAATTCCCCGAAACCCTCAAAATATGGTATCTGAATTCATAGGATCACTTATGATTGTATTGATAGGGTTGAGGGTCCTCCAATCCCAACAATGGAATTCTTTGGGGAAACCCAAGGGAAAGAAGACTCGTGCACTATAAAAACTCATAAAATAATTAAGAACTCTAAGTTTGAGGAATACTAGAGATGATTTGAAGGAAATCCTGCCACTTTAATCTCAGAAATATCATTATTGTAAACCTGAAGGGGAAGACAAATACTTATATGATAAAATCATGTTGTTTCTCTGGGCCCTATTTTAGAGATAGACTCACTATTGCACTAGGTTATAAGCAAGAAAACTCTTCATGCTACTAGACATCAAGGGTATGAAGAAAATAAATATCAGTTTTCTAAGGAGTGTTGTATTAAGAATAAAAAATACATTGATGGGCCTGGTATGTGGGCATATCTGAGAGCTTGAGATTGGATCAAATCACCATGATTAAAAAGAAACACAATTTTAAAAGAATGAAATCCCAAGACTGCAGATACTTAAAGAATATAGGAAGAAAGGATGCTCTCATGAACTTAGATGTTTCAAGGGGAGAAGGATGGTTCCCAATAGAGAAAATAACATAAGTAATCAATAAATGACAAGATTCATACTGTAATGATTGGAAGAGATCCATACCAAAATTATAGTGGAAATAGAAAATCAAGTTTTGGAGGATGAAATGATAGATATAATGAAGAATATTACAGAAAAAGAGAAACAAAAAGATGTTGACAATGAAAATATGAAGGATTATGATAAGATATTAGAAGGAAAACTTATAGACATTATCAACTCATCCTCTAATAATAATAAAACTATAGAGGGTGCAAAGAAAATTTGATCAAGTGAGATAGGTAGATCTAATCAACAAAGGCAGTATTTCCTCAAAAGGAAATTTTATGCCAAAGGGAAAAAATGATAACATTCTTAGAAACCCAAGGAGAGGTAGAACCATAGGGAAATCCAGCAAGAAGGAAGTAAGTAGGATGTGGGAATCAAATATTAACTCATTAGAACCAAGAATCTTAAAAATAGGAAACAAATAAACTCTAAGATTGATGGAAAAGGATAATATATCAACGTCAAAATTGGTTCCATTGAACAAAAAGAATAAGGATAGAAGATTGGAAGATAGAGATTTTTATTTTAGGAGGATCAATTTTAATGGTTTGGCATTAGATAAGGACAAGAGGTTTGTAGATGCAAATAGCTCCTTGAAGAAAGAAAGAGTTATAGGTTTGGCATTAGATGAGAATCCTCTACAAGAGAATAGGAACATAAGCTGGAATAAGGATAAGATTACTACATTGAATAAAGTTACATATCAGATTCTATAGATTAATGAAGGATGCTCACCTCTTGGGAAGATAAACAAAGTATAAATCAAAGGTGGTCTAATACCACTTACAAACCTTAAAAAAAACAAGGCAATGATTTGGAAGGAAGAGAGTATAAAGGAGGATCCAACTTAGGGGAAATTATAGTACGAGTGCCTACTCTTGCAGCTCTAGGTGACCTTGCTACACTGCTGCCACCACTGTGATGGCTTGGGGGCCTCCTGGGTGTCACTGTCAACTGCTAGATAACCCCTGTGAGCTGAGTTAATACATTAGTGATGTGATCCTATCCCTCACAAATAGCCCTCATTATTTCCTTGATTTCTCTATCCTCATCTGTGATGCATGTATCCTCTATATCTACATGTATTGATGGTTTAGACTGTCCCTGTTCAGCCCTATTATGTCTAAAATTATATTCCTTGTGTATGTTATGCATTTCTAGACAACATTACCCAAGCTGTAAGAAATGCCCACTAGGGTAGCAAGACCGCTAGCTCGGATACCATTGTAATGACCTATACCAATCTTTGTTGGGAATTTTTTTGACTAGTGTGGTGCATAGGAGTTTTGTTTATAGTTTGGGTTTGTTGAAACACTCCAAACAAATCATACAACCACCCACACTAAGTACTAGAACCAATTGTTTACCACTACTTCATACCAAGATAATGACTGTAACTAAGAGCATATGTTTTACAACATATAATCTTCAAGTTTTTATTTAACATATACCATCCAATACATAGTAGTGAATAATGAACAGTGAATTAATATTCCAAATGGATGAATGAGACTCTAATGAACATTATTTTTATTAATTTATAAATCCCAAATAACTAAGATGCTAAGAACAACCAACCAATAATACCAAGCTTGGTTGCGGTTGGTGAAGAACTCTTCTAGAGCTGCGAATTGGTTGTTGGTTTATCAAGAGCGTCCGTGTAGACACTTGTGCACTAGTCCTGTAGGTTGTGACTGTCACACGCATAGGGCATCCAATTCTCACGAGTTAGGGACTCGACCAAAGGTGGCACGTCAAGGTGATGATGATGCCTGGGATTTCTATACGTGTCTCTTCTAACACTCTGCAAATACTCCTTTACCAACAAACGTGACTAAAAGCTCTAGTAACATGAAGCCTCCATGCTGGCAGAATGGTATGGCTAGAAGTCTTCCAAGTTTTTGAGACTAATATCTGGTGTTGCAGTTCACAATAATGTACAATGTCCGCCAGTGAATGGGAACATATATATAATACTTCAGAAGTATGGCATGAGTGTAGTCATTCCCCACAATTCCTCATACCACTTATGTTGTTATTCGCAATATCAGATTTAAAACTGAACACATACATGTGTTTTCCCTTGCTAAACAGATGCTAGATAAAACTTCTTCTTACCAATAAATCCCAATGTGAAACCTATGTGATTCCACCCTTAATAAGGAGTTGGGGCTTCATCCAACCTCTCACAATTTCTAAGGTTTTGCGTCCTTGGAAAAGAACCAGTCACGTGAGTAACCAGATTTATATTTCTTGTTTTCTTTTAACATTTCATGGTGCTTTTCCCGAGGTGTATCTTTTTGCTTTTATAACCTGAAAATGAGTGGCAGCACACAAAACTAAGCCATGTGGGATAAAAGCCCACTTAAGTCACTTTTATAAAGTAAAGTAACTTTAAAATATAAAGTGACTTTATAATAAGACATAAAGTGACTTTATAATGACACTCTATAAAATAAAGTGATTTTGACTTTAGAAACAGAGCTCAGAGAATAAATAATCACCCACATAACCTTGTGACTGGCTAGCATCCTCCGTAAAGAAGCCATTAGCCTATCCAGATGGGTAGATAGACTAATCAAGCATCAAAATGGTCTAGTTTTGGGAAGGGGACATTACACATTAATAGGTCCCTCGTATTAGCCTGGCTGCTAGTACTACTAAGATGATGACTAGTTGGAAATTTTAACACTCTACCGACTTCATCTTGTCCTACTATGCTTTGGTCTAGATGTATTTTCAGATGCTTATTATCACAACAACTCAGCCAGTTCAGAACTCAGCATCCATGCCCCTCTTTGCTAATGAGGATGTGTGTGAGTGTGGAAGACTCAACTATCCATGTTTCAGTGAATTGATGTGAAAAGATAATTAGATGCCTAGCTAAAGGATGATGTATTGTGGGAAGACAGTCTAAAGTCATAATGATTTATACATCTACTTAGCATAATCCTAGGAAAACTACTTCTTGACCATGGGAGGTCAGAGAACATAGTTAAGATCAAAATTAGTAAACATCCTATGACCATCTTCAGTGTTCTAAAGATTCATCTATATCAGCTTTCTCTTGTGGAGGGAACTTCAACTATAGCATTCTTCAATCTCTAGTTCTTGACCTAATTTTTCTACTCCCTTTAGTTTCTTTGTAATTGGTCATTTGTACAGTACTGCTTCCCATTCAGTCATCTGTGGGCACTAATAGAAATTCCATTTATTTGTTTAATTTTCTTCTATGTTCAATAACAAGTCGAGAAGCTAATAAATTTAATGATCTATCTTTACACCAACAAGTTCCCAATACAAAACACAATTCCAAGACATTGTTTTATAGGATTAGGAAAGTATAATTATCAAAACTGGTTGCATCAGTAGAAAGTTAAATCATAAACAAAATCTTCTAATTAATAGATAATAGAAAGGATGTCCTCAACATAAGTTATGCAACAAAACTTGCTTGATTTCTAGTGGGGCTAGAACTTCAGGGGCTAATTCATCTCTCTTTAGGATAATTTCCAACATCTTCATCATCATCTATGAATATTTCATCATGCTCCCATTCATCACCTAAAAACCAAATGATTATCTTCAGAGAAAATTAAGTCATATCAGATTGAAGTTATAGTTTGAGGAATCACCTCAAGATTTTTCAGCAAAGCAACAATTGATCATTATCTTCTTTAAAGAAATTGTAAATGTGTAGTTCTTGAACTATATTCAAAACCCTGCAATGCAGTACACTCCACATACCTCTCTAGTTTCTCTTCACATTCTTCAAAATCTGTGACATTGCTTTCAATGTAAAATAAATCATCCCATACATCAGTAACAAATTCAATTTACTTAATTTTCTTTACTGTAATGAACTCCAATATGAATTCAAATATTCCATGTTCAACATAGCTGCCCAAATTTTTTTTCTACATGTATAAATGTGTCTATGTGTGTGACCACAAACAAGTGAATGCACGCGTATAGATAACTATAACATCCATCTTAGTGCTAGTATCATTGTATACTCCACTTTACAACTAATAAAGGTGATACAATTCTCATATTGTTTTGAAACCTAGAAGACTACCAGTTTAATTACACAGTTTTGATCAACAGATCATAACAAATTTGATTAGAAATAGTCATTTTAAAGCCACATCCATGTGCATGCGCGAACACACAGATACATACATACATACACACAACATACACAATTACACACACATACATACAAACACAGATAGACATGCACCCATACATACATATGAATAATAATTAGAGTTACTAGAGCCAACTTTAATTCACTCTCAACATTTGATTGCACATTCCATCATTAAGAATCCCATCTCAACCCTCTAGGCACTAAAGTTGGTTGTAGTAACTAAGACTAATCTTCAAACAGGATGTTGCTGAAATGAGAATCTCAATAACAGTAATAGCTTTAAGTGGGTGCTAACAATGACATTTCTTGTGAGAGTAGCAAAGAACAATGTATGGATTTGTAGAGACAAAATTATGTGCAAAATTTGAAGTGGGGAAGGTAAAGGATAGGCAAAGGGAAAGAAAGACTCAAAAAGACTTTTCTTTATGCATATTTATGAAGTAATTGTAAAATGTTTGTGCTAATTAAAGATTATGACAAGAAATTAAGTATGAATCAAATCAAAGTAAATCCAAATACGACTTATAAATAAAACTACAATACCTATAAGGAGCCTCATAAAATAATCGTGATGACTAGTCCTGCTCCTATGTCTTCTATGGTAGACCCTAATTTTTTGTTAATGAGCATTAGAGAGTTTCATACTGGTGGTGCAACTACGTTTGTGGACAACAGTAACAATGACACTTATATTAAATCTGTAAATACCACTATAGACCATGGCATCTTGGACCCAACTCTTCATATAGTTCATGTACCCAATACTGTCACACATTGCAAGTCAGGCCTAGAAACTAGAACTCAAGATGCTTTAGGGTTTAATATGCCAGTTGGGGCTCATCCCACAACCTCTAGGGTTTTACTAGAAAACTCCAACATTACTAAGTTTTCCATAATTGAGCCTTCTAAAGTGTGAAACTTCTAAGGTGCTCAAGACCCATATGCAACATTTTGATCTTGTTTCTTTTTAGGAGTTCATTTTATGTTATCCTTTGGGAATGATGTTCAATAGATACAGGGTATATACTCTAACTAAGCCTGATTTGCATGTTCAATTCTTTTTGGTCAATCCTTGCTAATCTGCATACTTAGATTTCTAAAACTTGGAACACTAGCCTTCAAATTATGCTGGAAATCTTTCCCAATATAATTTTCATGAAGATTAGTCTTTAATATTGTAAAAGGGTCTATGATTTTGGGACCAATATGTCCTATTGGTTTGGGTGCAGCTTGTTTTCCCCTTTGGGGTAAACTTAGTATTGCGCAGACATAGTATAGGAAATATAGTAAACATAGAATATATTAGAGAATAATAAATACTTTCATTAATCATTCCAAACTGGCAAGTACATTTACATCATAATGATAATACCATAATATATATCCCATGTCCATCCTCCGAGAGGGTATATAAACTACCCAAAGGGCCATGATCAAAATATCGTGATGCAACGGTTTACCTCTCAATCACTAATGACCAAGGCTAACATAACATTTAATTAACATATTAACCAGTACATTCAAATATCCCAACATCATCCCCCCCAAAAAAACAAGTCATCTTCAATGACTTACAAAAAAAGGGAGATGAAATACACTACATAGAATAAGAAAATCACTGAAGAGAAGGGGCGGAGGCATCCCTGAAAAAGCTGAAGTGCCGCCCTCCCCATCAATGTTACCTTGTAGTTCTTTTTCTGTCACATCACATTCATCCTGTGCCTGCACCAAACTTGTCTCCAAAACATACTTTTCAGTTGTAGCCTCTACTAACTCCTGTTCAAACAATACCGTCTCCCGAGCCAATCTAACTTCAATAGCCACCCGTGTTGCCTTCTCTACTTCCAACTCCTAGGTAGGCTGAGCCAAGTGTCATTCTACTACCTCCAACTGGGTGGTTATCTCCTCTCGAGCTCTCTATGAATCCACCAATACAATCTCATGTCCAGCCAACACCAACTCTAAGTGCCTCAAAGCATAGTACCCCTCTCGAAAGGCTTTCTCTAGTACTCTCTCCACCTCTGGCATGCAGATACTCCATGCCTATAGTAGCTCCAAGTCTCATCAATTGGTCACACTCCCAAAGGTTGATAACTAAACTAAATAATTTCCTCGTGTTGTTCCGATGCCCCAACTCACAATTGTAGTGTACCTCAAAAAGATGATGGGAGTCTAGGGGGAAATGCCCCCAGTGGGGTCAAGGGGCAGTGCCCCTATGGGGTCCTTCAAACCCACAGAAGTCTACGAGGCACACCATTTTTGTGATTTTCTTCTGATCCCATACTCTTTTCTGCCAGTTGCTTATGTTTTCCTCACTACCTCCTTATGTCGTTCCCTTCGGTACCATACGTTATTCATTGTGAACTATTTTTATTTGTCATCATTTTTTTTAACCTTCGCTACCACTCCTTGCCATCTGTATGGAACTTCTCTTCCTTCTAGCTGTACCGACTATGCCTTCCTATCGTACAAACCATACTTTCATGTGTGTACTTGAATAAATGAAACCGTACGACATTTTGTTGCGTACCAAAATTCAATCTTAATCCTGTGTGCCATACGGTTACTTAGCACCTTATGTACATGTGGGCCATATGACCTTTTCCTTGTCTTATCTTCCTGGCACCGTACGACTCTCTTAAATGTGCCTCTCTGTTGCATTCGTGTTGCTGCCACCGTACGACCTTTTATATCTAGTAGTTTCTACTCTCCTTATGACTGTATAATATCGTACAGTCAAATGCATTTTTTCTTTTCTTTTTCCTAGACCGTATGGTCTAACCCATGTTCTCTCTGTTTGTGTCATACAGTGTTTTACATTTTTTTACTTCCTTCCGCATGGTTGTCTTCATACAGTGTTTTACATTTTTTTACTTCCTTCTGCATGGTTGTCTTTCTCCTATACCATACAGTGCATCAACTTGCACTTGTCTTTTTCCACTGTACGGTGCATCAACTTGCACTTGTCTTTTTCCACCGTACAGTGACTTGGTTGTACGACCTTTATGCGTTGTATGGTGACTTTTGTTTTAATGTCACTTTCTCACCATACGATTGTACAGTTGGCAGTGTCCTCTTTTTTTTCTTTTTTTCTTTTTTTCTTTTTCTTTTTTCTCTTTTATGTATTTATTTATTTTATATATTTTTATTTTTCCATTACTATTTTGATGCTTCTTTGGTCGCCCATATGGACGGCTTTGGGGTCCCCCATATGGAGTGTTTTGTCCCTCCTCCCGAGTCCATCCTCTTCGGGTAATGTTTCAATTTAGACCCATTGATGGACTCATGCATCTCCAATCTGTCGAGAGTCCACAACTTGACAGCCCCGTCGTAGTCGACTTCCCAAAATTTTCCTGGCTTAATCTCATTCTTTACAGTGTGCAACCATTCCCTCAAGCTTTCCCTATCACGGAGTCTATTTTCAATGGCGACCCAAAGGCTTAGAACCATAAATTCTATAGGGACCACGGTCTCTTGTCCGTACATAAGAAGAAGAAGAATAAGGATTTTGAAGGCTGCAGTCGTCCACCCAGGATTCCAATAGTCACAGACATGAATGATCTTAGGTTCCTCCTCCTTGTATTCACTATACTCAGGGGAAATTTTTCTGGCTCTTCCTCAATACTTAGTATATTGCATGTTGGTCGGAAGAGTTTTTAATTCTCTATTTTCTAGTGGAAGAGACCATTCAGTGAATCTACATCATCCTCTGAGTATTCCCCCAATCTTAGCACACCTTCACTATTCAGTTCCATTCCGTCCCTTCCTTCATCCCTTCCATCATTTTTTCTTCGGAGTCAAATAATGAGTTTGAAGAAGAGGCTATCTCTTTGCTCACCATCTAGGTGTGAAGCTCGATGGTGAACTTCCTCCCCCCATTCTCTATCGAGAGGGTGTTTTTATCTAATTATGGTTTACCTTCACCGTGACCAACCACCCTCAACCTAGAATGGCATCGTAACCCTTCTTTTTCCAAGGTATCACCACAAAGCCTAGTACAAATGGTTGTGAGCCAATGGTGACATGTTGTGCCATCAATGTTCCAAAGGCTTTGATACCCTGTTGATCAGCATCCAATAAGGTGAAGGTTGAGGGCCACAAGGTTGGCTTGCCCAATTTCTTCCATGTCTCCTCCAGAAGGATGTTCACTCCTGACCTTCTATCCATTATAGTGTCTATTAGGATGGAGCCAAGGATGCCCATCTTGACGACTGTCAGGTACCCACCACTGTTTATAGCAAGTATCATTGGGTTAGTTGCAAACCCTCTAAGGATGTCCATATGTGTGGTACTTGGCTGCATGTCCAAGTTCACCAACAATGTCGTTCCCAAGTGAGGCATGGTGTGAAGGAGGTCATGGACTTTCATCAGTACCTCTAATTGTAATATTTGTCTCAGAATGTTTTATTCTGCCTCCCTCTAGCCCGAGGTGGTAGCCATCTCCCATGTTTCTTTTGGTGCCTTCATCGCCTTCTTTATTTCTTCCTTACTCTCCTGTGCCCCTTGTTTTGCTTGTGATCATGTGATGGCTAGTACCCCCTCGTCACTTCTTGTTTCATCAATGTTGAGCAAGTTGACCCTGGATTTTGGGCAGTTGGCATCCTCATGGTTGCCACAACCATACCAGTGGCATAGCTTTTGTGGGGTCTCCCTTGTCGTAGTCCCTTGTAAAGTGGACCCACTAATTGCAAGCTTGACACTGGATCATCGGTCGACTCTTGGAGTCATATTGTATTTGACTTGTTGTGTTGGTTTTGTTATTATTGCCCCTTCTTCCATCATGTCAATTGCCTTTGTACCTACCTGAGGATGTGTTATTGTTAGTCTTTGCCCCCGATGTAGATGGTTGCTTTTGGGTAAATAGCACCTGTTAATTCCTCACCTTCATGTTGTATGGGCATTCTTTGGTCGAATGGCCCATGATCTAGCAAATGTCACAAAATGCCTTTTTCGGACATGACACCATTGTATGGCCGCTTTCCTTGTAATCCATGCACCATATGTCATCTTCCCCCTTGCTGGTACCCCCTTTCATGGTCTTGAACTCCTTCATCATTCTCTCCATGTCCTTTTGGAGTGCCCTAACTTTTTTCTTTGACTCGCCATCACTGCCACTGTCATCATCTGAAGTGTTATCTTCATCGGAAGAGGACTTGCTTCTTTTCTTCTTGGAGATCTTATGTTCACTCTCCAATTCCATCACCCGATTATAGGCATCTACGTATGAGGTGGGGGGCACTATCTTCATTTTCCTCTATATGTTAGATTTTAGGCCCTCCATGAACCATCTTTTCTTCAGGCCATCTGCTGGATGGCTATCCATTTTTCTGACTAACTCCTTCAGTCGGTGACTGTAAGCCTGCACAATCTCCTTCTTACCTTGTTTGGTACCATATATCTCAGAAACAATTTCATTGTCATCTCTCACGAGTCGAAAATCCATCTGTAATTCTATCTTGAGTTCTTCCCAAGTAATCACCTTTGTTTTGTCCACATTAGAGTACCAGTTGATGGCTACCCCTCTGAGTGTGGCCGAAAACTATTTTACCCATTCTGCATGGTCAATGACTCCATTCACCGACCAGATTGTCTCACACGTACAACAATGCCGTACTGGATCTTCCTTCCCATCTCCATGGAATCTTGGTAGCTTTTCTTTGTTAGTCACCATGTTTACTTTTCTAGGTGTCGACTGTGTTTGTAGCACCGGCTGTGTTACAGGCTGGGATGGTACTACTAGCGTCGATACCCCAAAAATGTTTGGTATCGTACCACTTGATGTCCCCAAACTATTGGAAATTTCCAAGCCTTGTGGGGTGTTGTGATCCTTGTGCCCCTCTTTCACTTTGATACTCTTGGTGGCAACGGTATCCTGAGCCTCCCTCTGTGTGGCTTCCTCTTCTTCCTTCCTTTGGGCTTCTCATGCTTCTGTCCATGGTGTTAAGGTTAAGGAATTGAACAAGCTCCTTATTTCCTCCAGGTAGTCCTCGTCACTTCTTCTAGCCTCCCAATTAGATTCCTCTAGACGCTCGCCTTCACTTACTCCCTTTGGTAGTCCTTCGGTGTGTCTTTTGAATCTCTCCCTTTGCCCAGCTTGCTACTATGTGAGTATGAAAATTCTAGCAGCTTATTCTTCTTTGAGTTCCTTCTTTAAATTTCTATTTTTACTCAATTGATTAGGCATAAACTCTATTCAATCATTGATAAAGTTCTGTGGTTCTGTCCTCAGTCATCCTCAAGTGGTATTCCCGTTCACCCACTGATTTCGTCACTTGACAGATTCATTTGGCAATGACACAAAATGTTTGCCCCTTTGGGGTAAACTTAGTATTGCGCAGACATAGTACAGGAAATATAGTAAACATAGAATATATCACAAAATAATAAATAATTTCATTAATCATTCCAGACTGGCAAGTACATTTACATCATAATTATAATACCATAATATATATCCAGTGTCCATCCTCCAAGAGGGTATATAAACTACCCGAAGGGCCATGACTGAAACGTCGTGATGCAACAGTTTACCTCTTAGTCACTAACAACCAAGGCTAACATAACACTTAATTAATATATTAACCGGTACAATCAAATATCCCGACAACACAGCTACCCGATCCCACTTCAGTTTTGTGTCAACCCCATCTTCAGGGTACTTGTAATGCATTAGGAAAAATTTTGGCTTTAGATTAAGAAACTAATGGATTGATACAACTTTATTTCTGGTAGGATTCAGTCATTGCTATACATTTTAAAAGATCTACCTAATGAGATTTGCCTCCAAGTTTAACATTGTATTTTTAAAAAAATGCTTAATATGAAAATATAGCTTTCAAATAGAGAAGATTCCACAAAATATGACATATTATTGTCGATTGCTATTGGGCAAACCAAAAAATCCCAAAAAAGCTACTTAATGGAAGGGTGCACGTTATCTCACTTATCGATCAAAAGCGTTGTGCTGGTTTCTTCAAAGAAGTTAGATAAATATTCACCTTCAGCTTCACCTCTTGATGATGCATCTTCAATGAAACCTATTTTGCAACAGGAAATAGTAGATGCCTCCCCTCCTTCACCTCCCAATTATTTAGATGTTGTTCATTCATGCTCAACAACTATAGTACACCTAGTGGTTTGTCCTTTGTCTGCTAAGTTGGGTGTACATGAATCTAGTGATACATATGTTATACTATAGCAGTGGAACTCTTTTGAGGAAAAAAATTTGGCAAACCAAAAAAATAAGATTTTTGAAAAAATTGACATTTCAACCAGAAAAAAAAAATTAACATTTGAAAAGGAGCAAGAAAAGGGATAAGAACTTCTTGTGTTTGAAATTTAAAAGCATTTCCATATAGATTTATAAGAGACATAGAGCATATAAATTGATACTTTAGCCCGAGAATTGTAGAATGTAGATTTTTGTTGTTTACATTCATATTGCTGATTACTTTGCATTTCACAAAATATACTTTATAGTGCATAAAAATAACTAGATGCTGACAGTTTACAAATTTTCAATTACAACCTAGTCTGCATAAAGCTATGCTCCACAGGGACGCGTCCCCTATGTTTTTTGGCTCATTCCTGTACCGAGCCATCCCCCAAGCTGTTCCCAATTGGGCAAAATCATAGACCATCCTTGAAATTTCAAATTTTTTTAGTCAGAACAGAGGGACGGGAATCAGTCTCGTGGATAGCATTGCCATCCCCTTTCTAGCCCCAGGACTGATTCCCATTTGCCTTCTACAGTTGGAACTTGGATGGCAGTTGAGGTAAAGAAAAAAACATTTTTTTTTAATTTTTGTTTGATCATGGGTAAACCCTATTTTGACTATTAAAACACTAAAGTCTAACTCTTCTTCTCATTCCTAGTTTTATTATAGTTGCTAAGAGGAAGAAGAAAATATAGAGCATCAGCAACAATGAGGAAATATTGCATTTTGGGCATTTTTTCTATATGTACACCATATTGTTACAATGAAAGTACTTAGCATTTGTCATTTGATAATCTTCCATGTATTGAGCTTCTAAAATTTCTATGGTGAATGGTTTATCAATGTTATGATATGCACATTTAACTTATGTCTCTATATATAAAAATTCCCCTATTTTTTCAATTGCCATCCCTTGAGGTCCCATCCCCTAAATCTTGGCTTTGACCTGTACCTGTACCCGTACTAGAAATACGTCTCTTTCCGCTAAAACATTCCCACCTTAAAGTTTGCACAGAACCAAGCTAGGGCAGTAAAAATAAATAAACTAAAAATAACATAGCTATATAGTTAGCTAGATATAAACTAGTTGATGACTTGAACAGCTGTAAAGAGTAAAAGACAAATAATTAAAAAGATGGAAAGATCAAATAGCAATAGAGGGTGTATAGATAGAAAAATAGTTGTAAAGAGTAGATTTAAATAAATAAAATTAGGTAAATAACTAGGGAAACTGAATAACATTCTAGGACTCCTTACCTCCATATATAGGCTGCTCTTAAGTAATGAAAACACAAAGAAACCTCTCCTAATCATATGAATACAAGCATGGATTTTTTTATTTCATTGTTAACTTGAGCACCCTATTTCAAATAGAACATTATCATAAAATCTTGTAGGCCTTAATTTTTTGTATTTTTTTAATGACATTAACATGGTAACTTTCCAAAGTTAAGCACCTCCAATAATACTCCCAACACCATTCTTGTGGCTTACCATAACGACAACTCATTTCTTAGTTTCCTCAACTATTAAATTGCCTCTACAAGTCCATAGCACTTCCAATATAAGTAAACTATCTACAGAAAGGATCATATCAGCTAAATTCAACCTCCATTGTGTATATGAATATAGCATCCAATACATTTAAGGTCTCAAGTGTTGGGCAGGTTAAAAATTCATGATTTGATGACCAACAACAATGAACAGTGTACTGATCTCTGCTTTACTATGGTGAGGCGGTGAGATACACTAGTGAAATAGGAAGAAGAAGAAGATGATTAAGAATAATTTTTATAAGTAGAAGATATCTCCTACTTATCAATTGATGAGCTAAAAGGGATTTATAATGAATGGTTCATAAGACATGACACTTGTTGAAGTTTTTGTAAATGGGCTAGCAAGCTAATTGGACTTAACATTGGCAGAAGCTCCATGGTTAAGTGCGCTTGAGTAGGAGAAATACTGGGATAGTTGAAGTCTTGATGCTTCGCCCATGTGAGCTTCACCTAGATGCAATAAGTACTAAGTGTTCCATTCATTCTCATGAGAGATGGGTTCATGTGAGCCACTACTCATGTCATGTCCCCATTCTGGCTGACATCATTTAGCGTGCCAGATTAGTCTATCACAGGCTCTCGTAGACTGGTGGCGATGTGGAGAGTCATTTTGTAGATCAGTGGTCGTATTTGCTCTTGGAGAAGTGATTTAGAGCTTATTTTTATTATTATGAGTTATGCGGGCCCCACATGTTATAATTTTAAGTTGAGTTGCACTTTTTATTTTATAAAGTTATATTATTATAAAAGTGCATTATAATGGGATTTTATAATGGATGCTTCTAGAAGTTCTTAGTAACTTCTCAAAAAGTGAATAAATAGGGGGCTTGGGCATTCATTTGGACAAGCTAATTTGAGGATTCTTCTACTTTTCCATATTGGAGCAATTTGTAGTCATTTGGTCTGCAAATTTTCATTAGATCTTTGGGAACGATAACTCCCTTGGATTTGCATAACTAAGGAAGTGAGATATCTTCTGAAGGGTTGCACATTGGTAGTGGTATTCAGCCATTTCATGTTGAGCTTATTTAGAATCCTCAGATTTACCTGAGGGTTTGAGTTTTGGTTGCAAGAGGAAGAAAAAGCAGGTCCAAAAAAGCAATCCGAAAAAGCAAAATGAAAAAGCAGATCCGAAAAAGCAGTCCAAAAAAGCAGACCCGAAAAAGCAAAGCAAAAAAAAAAAGCAGAGTGAAAAAGCAGTCTAAAAAATTATTGCAGCCATCTACAATCAGCTGTAAATTGGGATCAGTTCGGGTGCAATTGGAGGTGTCTACATCAGCATACTTCATCATCGATTTGATCAACATTTGGTGCAGCATTTCCAGGTTTTATACATTGTTTGATATTGATGTTTTGGGTACCAAAATGGTAAAAATTTGCATAAGAGTTGTATGTATACAGTCATAGATATACAGGTCTAAAACAGTACTGTTATTGCATCATTTTCAGTCATATTTGTATTCAGAAACAATAGTCCATTGTGTTCAGACATTGCTATATATATTGTAATTGGATTGATACAGCTATAAGGTGCATTGTGAATGTGGTAGAGTTCATTGTTAATTTGTGACAGTCCATACATTTCTGGTTATAAATATCTGATTGTAAACAGTCCATAAATCTGTTATTGTAATCAGACTTTGTTATCATCATTGTAATTGAAGGACATAGCTAGGGAAGAGTATAGGCTATCTCAGTAATGAAAGTGCATTGTATACCATAGTTCCTTGCTCATGTAACAGTCCATATGAATTTCAGAGAATCAGTCAATTGAAATAGTCATTGACTTTGTAATCAGACTTGGAGAGTTTCATTGCATTGATAAGTAAGTCTAAGGTGCCAAGTTATTGGAATAGTAAAGGAATATTCATTCAGGAGGTCAATTGTTTGGTTTAATGTCTCATTTGCATAGTTCTATAGATTGCATACCAAATGTTCGTCAAAATGTCTCAGAGCTGTAGATGTTGAATTTTTATCAGCATTTCATTGAATTGCAATTGGATTAGAATATTAAGAGGTTGCACTTCATTTTTACTTCCAATTAGTCACTTGCATTCATTGGCATTCACCAAAACATCATTGGCATCAAACAAACCCAAACTAGAAGCAAACATCAGCAAACAATTCAGTTGCATGCCAAGTGTTTGACAAATTGACTCGATTCAGATTTGGGAATTTTAGTGGCCTTTCTAGTAAGGGTCATTATAGTGGTATCAGAGCGGTTTCCTGCCAACCTGATTGGGTTATTTCAGATTGAATTCAACTGTCAACATGGCTTTAACAGGAGACAAGGAATTGAAAGAGAGAATGCACACTGCATTGAAGAAACTAGATCGTCCATTTCAGCGAACAAAGGACCTCCTAAGAACTTTGGAGGAGTTGGAAACTTATTTAGGCAAGGTTGATTAGTCAGATTCCTATGCTATGCAAATAGCTTTATCTCCAGTATTTGGTTCTTTGGTGAAGCCCCGATTATTGAGACATCATGATGAGGTGGTAAGACTTGTAGCTCTCTCTTGCATTAGTGAAATCATGAGGATAATAGCTGGCTTTAATTCTTATGATGATCAGATTATGAGAGAGGTACTTCATGCCATGGTGAAAAGCTTCAAAAGGTTGGATGACATCAAGGACCCTCATTTCACAAAGAGGGCAAGATTACTTGAAGTATTTGCATGGTGTAGGTTTGAAAACATTATGTTGTCAATAGGTTGTATTGATGACATTCGAAGAATGTTTAACACATTTTGGAATATTTTGGATGAGTTTCATTCCAGCGATGTATTAGCATCAATGCACTCCATCATGTTCACAATCTTGTTTGAGGAGAAGGATGAAATTTCTAAACTTTTGGCAGAAGATTTATGGCATGTTTGGACAAAAGAGAGGAATGTGTCACCTATGGCATGTACGTGGTTAAAGAGCCTGATTAATAGGCCTAAGGATCGAAGTACCTTCCCTATGACATGCAGAAACTTGTATGATGAGTTTGACAGACATGCTGATCCGGTATTGGGAGATGTTAGCACATCTTCACGTAATGATTTATTTGCATCATCTTCACAGGCAAAAGTGGTTACAGATGTTGTATAGGTTGAGCCAGTTGCATCAGAAGGTGATATCACAGGCACACCGGATGGCATGAGTGACACTGACAGTGATTGTGGTATAGTTGCTCTTGATGATGTCACAGGTGCTCAAAATAGTAACTACAGCACAGTGGATTTAGATGATGATTGTGAGGAGGTTGTTGTGCATGATGATGAGATACCTATCAGCGATGAGCAGACATTGAGTATTCAGGACTTTGCTGATAGAGAGTATCAGGCACATTTAGATGCTACATCACACGAGGTTGAGGCACATAGTACTTCACATGTTTTGTCTAGTTAGCTTAGGGTAAGCGAGGATGGGATTGTGACTTCATTATCTTATCATGACAGGATGTGAGAGATGATAGAGGATCACATCCAAATGATTCAGTTACAGGATAGACATAAGGGAGTTCAGGCAGAGTCTTCTTGTGTTGACTTACAGGCGATCAGGGAAGGAATGCGAGCAATGAAGATGAGTTATTTACATCTTCTTTCAAATCGTGACCATCTTC
This sequence comes from Chamaecyparis obtusa, assembly GCA_027943335.1. Taxonomy (NCBI): domain Eukaryota; kingdom Viridiplantae; phylum Streptophyta; class Pinopsida; order Cupressales; family Cupressaceae; genus Chamaecyparis; species Chamaecyparis obtusa. The sequence goes on along the minus strand of BSBK01007577.1, from coordinate 807,231 downwards.
TTAGCCTTGCTAGAGATCATTTAGATGCCTTGAGGAGGAAGGAGGAGGAAGTTGGAAGGCTTTCTCGAGAGTTCGAGGACACTCGAGCCTCTTTGTTGAGTACTCCATTGGCATTACAGGACTCAGAGAGACATGTGGATGGGTATGGCATGGAGTTGAGTTCAGCTTCATCTTACACACCTGATACTCAGCTTTCTGCGACATGCGGATCACATGTGGTTGTCGATAGTTGTGAGAGTTCACCTTGCATCCAGGATTCAGGGATAGTGTCAATTATGGCAGACATGGATGTGGGATCAGCTAATATTGGGATTGAGCAGGCTACTTAGGTATGGATTTTTCTTGAGGTGTCAGTCAGTTCTAGTTTACGGATGAGGACTCAAGATTGTTACATTGGCATTTGGGATTTTGTTGACTGGAGATCTTTATCATCTATTGGTAGCAGTGATTGTTTGAGTGCTATCATGGATTTGATTAGCAGATTACACGGTGTTGTTCTCAATCATACCAGCAGCTTGTCAGATTTTGGTATTAGTCTTTATACACCGATGTTAGGAGTAGTGTACATTTCCAGTCGACCACTCAGGGTGCAGTGGGTTTGTGATAATTTAGGCACATCTGAGGTGTTAGTGATTACAGATGAGTCCCATGATCGCACTGGTCTTGATGACATCCAGGAGTCTCCTGCGGATAGTTTTGAGGATTTAGCTTCCTCGGCAGATTCATTTGTTACAACGGAGTTGGGCAGTGATGCTATAGTTTTTGATGCTTCGTATGTTGGTATGAGCTTTGGAGTTGATTCACAGAGTATGGATAGTAGTACTCCAGAGATCAGTGGTTTTGAGGATACTCCCTTGGACAATGCATCAGAGGAGGATTGTAGGAGACAGTCTAGCCAGCACCATCACGTGTCTAGTCAGCTGAGAGTTACTGAGCGAGACATTGCTATCACTTGCCAGCATTTCGATGCTGCTCATCAGTTGTTAGCAGTTTACAGATGGGGTTCTCCTACTAGTGACGAGCAGGGAGGTAGTTATCTTTCCTTGAAAGAGATCCACTCTTTATGGGAGGCTATCCAGATTTTGAGATAGAATTATATGTAGTTGGTATCTGATAGAGATTATCTTATGGAGTGGGGTAGTACAGCATATGATGCATTACTAGTCAAGGAAGATGAGGTGAGTGAGCTTACTCAGCAGCTTGAGGTGACTTTTGAGATTCTTGAGAGTACACAGTTGGCTTTCGAGGAGTCACAGTTTCATTTGGCTGAGGTGACCATGGAGTTAGAGCAACTATAGTCTTTACCATATTCTATACAGTCATGAGTTGTGGTGTCTGGTGATTCGAGGATGTCCATGGTTGAGATTGATAGAGGCAGTGGAGATGAGGATATATCTATCCTCGATACTAGCATTGGCACATCGAGTTCATTTCCACTATAGTCAGGTTCAGTGGAGTTGGGCACTGCGCATTGTGGTATGTTTGACTTGGTGGTGGTCTCTACTATTGATGGCACAGAGACTAGTGATGTTGTACCAGGGATCATGTTTGATGTTGGTGAGCCGGCAGTTGGCTTGGTTCCTGTTTGTGATACTACTCCTTTGGAAGTGTCTTCAAAGGTAGTAGTTGGTTCAGGCTTGGTTAGTGATCATTTGCAGTTAGTTTCATCTGGATTGTAGTCTGAGCCACTGACTGAGATTGACACATTCTATCGGCCTTACACTGTGAGGTATGCTCATCAGTTTACTTTTGATCCATATGTTGATGAGATGATGATACAAAGATGTACTTTGGGCTCTAGTGTTTGTCATCAGTTATGGGATGGTTTGATGCCACGAGATGAGAGTTGTGATGGGCATAACATGGCAATAGGTTATGTGGTCGATAGCTTGAGAGTACATGACTTTGAGTAGGAGTTTGGGAGTGTTGCTTCAGTGGTTGTTATTGATTCTACTCCTTTGGCTATGACAACTCTTGACTTAGCTGGTGATCAGTCACAGTGGGTTGTATCACCTGTGCATGGTGAGCTGTTGACCGAGGGTGGTTCTTTTTATCAGCATTATACTGCAAGGTATGTTCATCAGTTTGCATTTGATCCTTGCATTGAGGAGTTGATGGCCGTCATATTTGGTTTGGGTTCTAGTTCTTGCTGTCTATCAAGTGATGACTATTCGCCATCAGTGGTGCATGGGAGTTATAGTTATGGGACAGTGGCCGGTGATCTGCAGAGTTGTGTTGACTGCAGGAGTTGTACAGTGTGTGGATTTTTCATACTTGGTGCAGTTTCATTCGGGAGTGTTCACCACTGTTGTAGAGTTGGATTGTGCGCTCTGCGTAGGCCAGTGGGATGCGTTGATGGTATTTACTGTGTTGGCAGTTTGAGTTGTTTTTACTTGGGTTTTGATATTTTCAGAATTGGTGTCTCGTGGGTTCCTGATTGTGGTAGTCATGGAGTTGGAGTTCAGTTGAGCAGTGGTTCATGATTCATTCATGGATTCCTCTTGGTTATATTGCAGAGGATATTGTAGGAGCTTGCATTGGTTGACAGCAGTATAGTTCATGACTACATTTGGGATCCAGGTGGATTGATTGGTTTATTGCTCAATTATTGCTTGGGGACAAGCAATTTCAGGAAGGGTGGACTGTCATGTCCCCATTCTGGCTGACATCGTTTAGCGTGCTGGATCAGTCTATCACAGGCTCTTGTAGACTGGTGGTGATGTGGAGAGTCATTTTGTAGATCAGTGGTCATATTTGCTCTTGGAGAAGTGATTTAGAGCTTATTTTTATTATTATGAGTTATGCGGGCCCCACATGTTATAATTTTAAGTTGAGTTGCACTTTTTATTTTATAAAGTTATATTATTATAAAAGTGCATTATAATGGGATTTTATAATGGATGCTTCTAGAAGTTCTTAGTAACTTCTCAAAAAGTGAATAAATAGGGGGCTTGGGCATTCATTTGGACAAGCTGATTTGAGGATTCTTCTACTTTTCCATATTGGAGCAATTTGTAGTCATTTGGTCTGCAAATTTTTATTAGATCTTTGGGAACGATAACTCCCTTGGATTTGCATAACTAAGGAAGTGAGATATCTTCTGAAGGGTTGCACATTGGAAGTGGTATTCAGCCATTTCATGTTGAGCTTATTTGGAATCCTCAGATTTACCTGAGGGTTTGAGTTTTGGTTGCAAGAGGAAGAAAAACCAGGTCCAAAAAAGCAATCCGAAAAAGCAAAACGAAAAAGCAAAATGAAAAAGCGGATCTGAAAAAGCAGTCCGAAAAAGCAAAGCAAAAAAAAAGCAGAGTGAAAAAGAAGTCCAAAAAATTATTGCAGCCATCTACAATCAGCTGTAAATTGGGATTAGTTCGGGTGCAATTGGAGGTGTCTACATCAACATACTTCATCATCGATTTGATCAACATTTGGTGCAGCATTTCCAGGTTTTATACATTGTTTGATATTGATATTTTGGGTACCAAAATGGTAAAAATTTGCATAAGAGTTGTATGTATACAGTCATAGATATAAAGGTCTGAAATAATACTGTTATTGCATCATTTTCAGTCATATTTGTATTCAAAAACAACAGTCCATTGTGTTCGGACATTGCTATATATATTGTAATTGGATTGATACAGCTATAAGGTGCATTGTGAATGTGGTAGAGTTCATTGTTAATTTGTGACAGTCCATACATTTTTGGTTATAAATATCTGATTGTAAACAGTCCATAAATCTATTATTGTAATCAGACTTTGTTATCATCATTGTAATTGAAGGACATAGCTAGGGAAGAGTATAGGCTGTCTCAGTAATGAAAGTGCATTGTATACCATAGTTCCTTGCTCATGTAACAGTCCATATGAATTTCAGAGAATCAATCAATTGAAATAGTCATTGACTTTGTAATCAGACTTGGAGAGTTTCATTGCATTGATAAGTAAGTCTAAGGTGCCAAGTTATTGGAATAGTAAAGGAATATTCAGTCAGGAGGTTAATTGTTTGGTTTAATGTCTCATTTGCATAGTTCTATAGATTGCATACCAAATGTTCGTCAAAATGTCTCAGAGCTGTAGATGTTGAATTTTTATCAGCATTTCATTGAATTGCAATTGGATTAGAATATTAAGAGGTTGCACTTCATTTTTACTTCCAATTAGTCACTTGCATTCATTGGCATTCGCAAAAACATCATTGGCATCAAACAAACCCAAACTAGAAGCAAACATCAGCAAACAATTCAGTTGCATGCCAAGCGTTTGACAAATTGACTCAGTTCAGATTTGGGAATTTTAGTGGCCTTTTTAGTAAGGGTCATTACAACTCATGAAACATGGGTCAATGAGTTTGACTTGAAAGCTACACAGTTGAATCATGACAGCAGTGTCACAATCAATTTTGTGTTTATTATAATATTAATAAATAAAGAAAATAATGCAGGTCTTGACACGGAAAATTACATTAATAACTAATTGTTTTGATAGTTGTTCAAAATACAAAACATTGAATTAAATTCCCTGAAAAATAAACAAGATACATTTCATAATACTTTGATTTATTTGTGCATTTTTCAAGGTTTTGGATGCAACTTTTAAGTATTTTTCTCCATCAATGAGTATTGATGAACAGTATGCAAAATAGATGGGGACTAACCTACCTAAGCATTGAGGTGAAATTTTCTTGTACGTGCATCATTACACAATTGCTTTCCATGATGTGTAGTGTGCCTATGCTTGGATAGAAACACTTGTATTATAATTTTTTCACAAACTAATTATAGTTTAAATTTTCATAGTGCATAGGATTTAAACTAAGCATCTCTTACTTCCACCTAACCAAGAGTTAGATTAGAATTATAATTAAAAAGAATCAATTTTTTATGTAGGCATGTCATTGATCATTTTCCTTCCATTCTTTCTTCATCCTTTCTTCATCCTTCATGTTGTTTCCTTCCAAAACTTGGTTGAGTTGGATTAATAGCAGTAGGTTTACTTTAAAGTCTTTGTTATATCAGCAGGGGTAGCTATCTTTAAATAGGGTTATCCATCAATATTTGACAACGTTCCTGATTTCATCATGTCTTTCATGTTTTCCTACAATCCTCTTTGATTTTCAAGCATTATCTCTATGTTCACCTAGGTTTCCATGTTTAGTAGAAACACTTTCAACACAAAAATATTTAGAAGAGGTCCATTCACTATCATGGATAGATGAATTTATTGATTCTCAGAGTATGCAATCACTATTACCGATTAGTCATATTGCTATAGAGATTGATTGTCTCAAAACAATGGTGGTCTGCAATGGAAAAGTAGTGAGAATATTATGAACAATACTATTATTGGCAAGAGAAAGAAAGGGAATTTCTTATGTCAATACAATGATTGAAAATATGGAATGTAGTTTCAAAGAGTAGACGAGAAGACAGTATGAAATGTGGTGCAGAGCACCAAAAGGACCTGAAGGTACACAAGGGTCACTAGTTAGACCTAAGGTGGAAACCATGAAGGGAAGAAGATATATGGGACCTATAAGGTCATTCAAGGATGTAATATGGCTATTTAAGCCATTTGGTTGTAATTGGAAACTCTATATGAATGTAATTGCCCAAGTTGGCAAAGTAGGACTAAGGGTCACTACAAGGTCTAAATGACCTAAGGGGTAGTATTTTAGGTGTGGGTTATAGTTTTAAGGCTTCTGAAAGTGTTTTAACACTAATGCAGCTTTTAGTTGTCAAGTTGTCAACTTGACAACATTTACAACTTTTTGTAATAAGTCTATTTAGTAGACAATCAGTTTTAGACTGTTAGAATCAGTTTTGGAGGAGTTTGAAAGTAGTTTGAAAGTTGGTTGGTTGAAATTTGGTCTTTAAGAGAACTATTCACATTGAAAAATGGGGAGAGAACATGGGTTGGTCAAGGAGACAAGCATATATAAAGTTTGAAGTAGTAAAATGATGTTTTAATTCTGCAATTTTCTGATTTTCCAGAAATACAGTCACTTTCTTTGCATTGTACGCCACCTTAATGCATCTGTCTTGAACTATTATCAATTGGAGGTGTTAGAGGAATGAATTAAATTGATTTTTGTGGTAGAATCATCCCATTTGGAATTGTATAGAAGGAGAAATTGAATTTTTGGTAAAAATATTCAAAACTCTCTCCTAGGTTAACCCGAGAGGGTAGAATGTAATTTCTTGAATGTTGCATGTTGAATAAGGACTCTTCATGATGGGGCATGATAGAGGACACTTTATAGACTACCCCTATTAGTTTGAAGAGAACCATGCATTGAATTCATATGCTATGAAGCTGAAAGACTGACTGGACTGTCACAGAGGAAGGGGGGGCTGACTGTCACACTCAGAAGTTTGAGTGCTTTGTCCATACTTAAAGTGTGTTTTGGAAATGGAGGCTTGAGGGGGATGAAGACATGTGTGTCTACCACAAGTAGGAATCTTGGAGGGGCCAGAGAATCCCATCTTGAGGGTGAAGCAATCAAAGTTGCAGGGTTTGGTATGACTGTCGCGGAATGACAACAGTTTGGTGAGTTAATTTGTTTGTGTAGAAGTATGAATGGATTGCATCAATGGATTGGAATGGATATGGGTAGAGTATAGAAGAGTTTAAAATGATGTTAGAGTTTCTTGTGGATGAGAAGGAAAATCCATAGTACTTAGGGGAATAGTTAGATGACTGTCATGAGTGTCAATGGTATTGGTTGTGTAGACCAGAGGGGTCAAGGGTGTGGTGAATTTGAACAAGGGGGTAAGGATTTTCTGATGAACTAATTGGAACAATCAATCCATTTATTAAAACATTTATATCTTCTCTTGAGGGAAGTGAGAGGACCACAAAAGGCAGTCATACTTAAAAGACCTATTTTCACTTTGCACCATACATTGTAATTGGTCACTGTCATATGTCTTATTGATCATGGTTTGATTATTCATAGCCCCACTCTTTTGATAGTTCCTAAATTAGTGTACTTTTAACCAAGAAATTACTTTTATTGTGCTTACAAGGCTGCTCTTCAACCATTGCATTACATGACACTTTGGCTGCTCTATTCATATCTATACTGATTGAATAAATACTCCACTCCATACGTGGACTTTTTATTTGAATGAACTATAGTTTTTTCATTCATTTGTTATTCTTTTTACCATAGACAACCCCCTTTCTTTGCATATTGCTTCTCTCTTATGGATGACTGATTCACTAAGAATATTTCTTTCATTGAGCCTCAGTCACACTACTTGTCCTCCACATATCACTGATTATATAATGGACATCTTGACCATCTTATACTCATATTGACTATGCATTCTTTGCCTCTAATGAATGCATTTTTGGACCTTGTAATAAAAGTGATTATTGTGATAGAATTCATGATTGTGCTTCATCTTTGTATGAACCTCTCCTATGTTCCATGTTTAAGCATTTCCATTACACCAACAATATAGTAAAACAACTCACAATACAGTCAAAGAAAGACCTGAACTAGTAACCTATATTCTAATGGATGCTTAGGACTACTATCATCATTACTCTCTTTGAAAACACTCTTATGACTATACCCTATCTTCGATTGTTCATCTTATTCATCATGCTTTTGTTGTTTTTTGTGACTTCTCCAGATTATGATTGTTTTACCATTCATAGACATGCCTTGAACACTATTTAGACATTCATTTTATCCGAGATTGGACATTACTATCACCACGCTACAATGGCACTGGCATAGCATGGCATATTACTACATTTGAGGTATTTAACAATCATTTCTAATCTTGATCCTTAATCATTGTTTGGTACTTTAATGACTATTATTTGGTGCTTTTTCTACTACCTTTACTTTGTTTTGTGACTGTAATTTGACAGTCATACTTCTGTCACTACTCTCTAAATTTATCCATTCTTTATGATGCTTCTGACTTTGACTGTCGAAGATGTATTTTTTGCATTACTCCATTGGCACTATTTCTAGCAATATTTACTCCCTACTATCATGTTAGTCAATCATTGTTCCCTCATGTATCACTACCTTGATCTTATCATTGTGTCTTGATATTTTTATAATATATCTATTGCTCTTGTGATCTGTCAATGATTGTTGTTCATTATATCTACCCTTTTCACCTGTGTGTGTTTACCTTATCGAATCTAGGTATTATAAATAACTAATAAAAATTGGAAGTACAATGAGGGGCATCAAAACTTCCTTGATGAATATAAGAATCCCCTGAAAGTCGACACTACACCAGTCTATTGAAATAGGAAGGTAAAAGAAAACCCTCGACTATAAGAACAATGAAATGAAACCCACGGCTAGAGCATTTAAAACTTTGGAGAACAATGAATAAAGACATCTAAATAAAGAATCAAATCTCTAAAAAAGAGGAATTCAAGAATAAAAAATAAGCATTAGATTTTTTCGTGGTTAACTCCAAATTACTCTACCTTTGGATCTTGGAGTTTTCCTTTGAATCTGTATTTTTTGTTGTATTTGATGATTTCCTATTAGAACTCTATCATTGGCAATGTATTAGCTTATTTATTCATTGAAATCAATTGTCTTCTACACGTAAACGAGTTGTTCATCTCCAAACTTTGGTATTTTCTTGTTCAAGCCCATGGATTCCCTTCATTCTTATTGTTTATTTTCAATAAATGAGAATCTACTACTTTGTTTCTCCCAGAAAAATTGTGGTTCCCATTAGGAATGTGTCCCTTCCATTGCTTTTTCATAATGCTTTCATCTTTTGTTGTGAGAAATATGTCCTTGTTCTTGAGAAGTTTGGAATTTCCTTAATAATTTGATGCTCATTCTTATCAGGAAACTATTTTTTATGCCTTGTGGACTTCTCTTTGGATTGAAAGTCTTCTTCTACCATGAATCACGTTGTTATTTCTTTGAGTGACTTGTTCCATTCTCCATGAGATTTCATCACTATTTATCTATGTCTTTTCATGCCAAATTCACTACTTAATTCAAAGATCTGCAAGTACTCTTGTCATGGCCGCCATTTTTGCTCGAAATAAGACTGTCAAGTTCTTCTTACCTTAATTTAACAAAATACTAATATCTAGAGAAAAATGCTACCCAAAATACTGAATTAAGGTAAACTTGCCATATACACATCCAACATTGAGTCGGTTTGTTCAGTTTTGTTGGCTAACAAATGGAACGAGTTTTGAAATTTGGAAACATGACATAGCAGAAATAATGTGAAAAGAGTCTACCATGTTGTTAAATTGTTAATTGTTGTCCACTATGTACTTTTTCCTCTTTACACCTACAAACTAGTGAAGCCTATTGCTCTATCAATCAAACACAATTTGCTTTCGAGAATGATTTAGCAAATCCACTTATCATACCAAACCACCTATATCCTTCCTACCTTTTTAGAAACAAGATTTTAATTCAAGACCAATCATTTATTGGCAATTACCTGTCTGCATATTTTTAAGTGCAAAAGTTTACACTTAGAGAAGAATCATGTTTAATAATATTTAGATGATTGTATCATGACAAACTTCAAGATAGGACACGAGAATCAAATCTGAAGGATCAAATAAATTGGAACCACAAATACAAACAACCAACTTGTAAAATGAAAATGAGCATAAGACAAACTAATGAAAAGGGATTGTGGCCCGTTGGCTGCATCACTCATCATTAATTGCACAAATTGAAACCCTAGTACCATGGATACTTATACAGTGTCATACAAATTTGATACCAGTAGCACACACATAAGAGAAGACTCAAGCCCTAAACTGACTGTGCCAATGGGTTATACTGATTAAGATAAACTATGACATTATTTGATTGACTGATGAAAGGATTTGAAGTTCTTGTTATTGTAATGAGTTGAACAGGGTTCTAACCATTCCAAAGAAGCCTTTGATGATGGCGAGATGGTAAGTTTGATATATTTCAAATCACTATTGAAGAGACACTATCTAACTATCCTATGACAAAGACAATCATGGTTAAAAGGTTAATCCATTAAGGTTTGTATCCTAGCTATTGAAGGGTCAATTGGTGGGACCTTTTAAAGCTAAGTTACTAGTTCGAGTTCGGTTCTAAGTTCGGTTACGAAGAACAGGTTTGCAAGTTCGACAAAATTTTGAAAAGGGGTTTGGATTTGGGTTCGAAGAAACATGTAAAAAAATTTAAATTATATATATATATATATATATATATATAGACACACACACACATATTTATGAAGCCTAGAAGCATGAGTTAAAATTAGAATGTCGCATATTATCATAAAATGGATTATCTATTTTAATCATCTAATGGATTATCTATTCTTCTTCTTCTTCTTCATTATCATCATCAAAGGCATTAGTTGATTCAAAAATAGTGCCAATGCCAATGGGATTAGCTGCATCAATAACATTCTTGCTTTCCAAGTGCTCAAATGTTTATTACTTTTTCATTGTACAAAGAGCTTGTTTGTTTGTAATTATTAATTAACATCCTACTTGAAAAATCATAAATGTTAAAAAAGTAGCTAGCAACTACCTTCGCCTATTGAAGATATTGTTTAAGGTTTAAAATATGATTTATCACTATAGGGAGCTTCCAATTAATCAGACAAGGGTCATTATAAACAATTGGATATACAAATTTCAGTGGAAGAAATCAAGGGGCCTAGTTTAATTTGATGTAATAAATATCTAAACTTCAACAGATTTTGTTTTGTAATGTTAAAGATCTTAGTCAAATTCTGTAATAATTGTTTTCCGCACTAAATTATAGAATGTTTCTCAGTGAAAATGTACCTGGTTTGACATGGTTTGACCTTGGTTCAACTTGGGTTATGTCTTGGTTCAACCTGGGTTCGGCTCAGACGAACTAGTTTGCCTATGTTCGAACCCTGCCCAGACCCCTAGGCGAACCGGACCTGGACCATGAACCAGTCTGTACCCAGGCCAGTTCGGAGGGGTCTGGGGATGAACCCGGTAACTAAGTTATAAAGTATTTGAGGCATTCCAAATAATTGGTCAAGGTGTTAGGGGATTTTGAGTCACTTTTCACACAAGATAATGACTGATTGCAATGACAGGGACAATGTGACAATCCTATATTTAAATGTTGATCATTAATGTTAATAGTGGATGGATTAATGGTTCTTGTTTGTGTGGTTGTTCTTGTTTGGTTCTCATTAATTCAAAAAACATAAGACTTGTAGAATTTTTCGCAACATTCCCTTTTGAGTTGGAATTTGGACATTTTCCTTATGTTTTGTTGTCAAATATTTATGTAGAAGCAGAAGCAAACAAGTGGGATGATGTTAAAAAGGTAAGGAAATTGATAAAATACAAAGGAGTTAGAAAGATTTGTGGATACAGATGGATTGAAAAAGAAAAAATGGTACATGTTTTTTGTATAGGAGACAGATCATGCCCTCAAACATAGTAGATCTATGCAAAGTTGGAGATGAAGGTAGCAAGGTATATTCCAGGTACACAACCCATGTTGAATGATTTGGATGAGGATAATAAGAAATTACTTCTCTACCACCATAGTGAAAAGTTGGAAATCATTTTTGGGTTGTTAAACACGACTGCTAGAATGACTATTAGAGTTGTTAATAATCTTCTAGTATGTCATTACTATCACACTGCATCAAAGTTTATCTCCAAGATTGTTGCAATAGAAATTATCAAGCTCCATGAAGCTCTCCTACACCTATGAAGGGTCAAGTCAAAATCAAGTTTTAACCAAAAATATCAATAGAAACAACTTGAGAATTTTACAATTATTTGGGTGCTTTCCAGAAAGAATCTCCTCCTCCATGAAGAACGAATGCAAAGTGAGGCCTATATCATTGTAGGTTTAGGGGCAATATGGGAACATAGAAAATAGAAAATTAAAAAATCTTCATTTGTCTTTTTTTCTCTTGATAGGACATTCATAGACATCCCTAAGATGTTGGGGATGTGACAGAAAACCTTGTTGTAGCACTCACATCTTAGGGACAAATGGAATGTATTTCTCACATGTCCCTGAAGGACCCTAATTAAGTACTAGAAGTACACAAAATGGGGATATACATTAGTTGCAAATAAAATGCAACATTCATTAAATTAATTTTGAATCCAAATATGGAAATACATTCCAAAAACCCAAAGAGACTTAACAGGTGAATACATCCTATCCAACCATTTGGATATGGGATCTCATGATATAAAAAAATTATATATAATACAATGTCCATGCTATAAATGAGCCTTTCTAGTGGAAACCCAAGATTAGATGACTTTGTATACAAATGCACCATTTTTCTATCACAACACAATCCATTCGACTCTAGGAAGTGCTTCTTGTTGATGTGTATTTTTTCATGTATTTTGATAATGTGTATATATGATATCGCTCATAGTTATTTGGAGAATCTAAGAAACATTAAGTTGCTTATCATATTCAATAAAAAAATCCAAAAATCTAATGATGATATTTTAAAAAATCAAAATATAGAGAAAGAGAAAAGAAATGCATACCAAAAACTTTGTAACAAGCTCGAGCTTCATCTTCTGCATCAGTGAATTCATTGATGAAGTTCACCAAGGCTCTAATGGATTCTATTGTGAGATCCAACCCTCTCATCTTAAACTTTTATCTGGTAATTTTTAAGGGTTTGAGACCCCATTCTCTAGATTGTTGCCTTTCTAGATTATAGACAACAATCTAACATGATGCAGTGGTATATAAGATATGGCCATCTCCCTCCTTCGAAACAAACACCTAGCCTGGAAATTACATGAACCCCATTCTATGTTTTCTTTTTTCTTCGCTTGGTTTATCTTCAATGCTTTCCTTTGCTCCAATTTAGACAAAGACACTTAATTTTATTTTCTCTCCCAAAGTCTTTGTTTCAATACCTTTCACATTTTTTTCATTTTGACAAAGTCAAAATTAATGAAGAAGGTGATAATATTGGGCGTAAATGATAGCACTTTTTTTCTTTAGTTTTTTCAAATTTGAATTTTTTTATTTATGCAAACACACCTATTTTTCACCTTGATGGAAAAAGGGTAACAATAACATCTATACAAATGATCAACACATAATCGATTTCATATATTATAAAATAATTCTATTTAAAAAAAAATAATTAGCATAAAGTTTGAAAGAGAAACTTTTTGCATATGAAAAGCAATTATTGTTATTTCTATTTCGCATTGTTAATATGGTTGAGTATGTCAGCAAGAAAAGATAGAAGTGAATCAATCTTCATTGTTAGGGCAAAATGTTCTTTTTTTAAGAGTTTTTTTTTCAGTAGACTCGACCATTACATTTCTACAATACATATTCCTTGTGATTTCATCTCTAAATGTTGTTTATCGATTGATTTTGAAATCACCTGAAAGCCAGATTTCTAGCATGAGACGGGTGTAGAAGGATTGCTCATGCAATAAGCCTATTGGTGACAAGTATTACTAGTGAAATGGAACTTCTAAGTATATAAGTCTATGATATTATTAAGTGTTATTATAAAGGAGTAATAATCATTCATTTAGTCATTTTTGTTTCGGTGACTAATCATTTAGTCATTTTTGTTTCGATGATTGATTATTAGTGACTAATTATTTAGTTATTTATTTGGTCATTTATTTAGTTTGACCTTGTGATTTTACCCGATGACCAAATTAGTCATTTATACTTGTGAATTGCAAAAAAATTATAGAATTTGATCAGTTTTAGTCACATGACTAAAAATTTAGGTCATTTATTTGCCAAATTCTACTAGTGGTGGCTCCACTATCAACAGAACAACTTGACATCCCCCAAAGAGGATTTGGACCTAATGGAGAATTGGTCATGGAGGTATTTCCATGTTGCCGTTGTGGAAGGGCTTCTTCTTGCTCCAACTCTTGACACAATTGCTACATCAAACATCTAGCACTACCAGGTTCAAGCTTTATTTGCTTTCCAGCAATATTGCTCTTATTCAAAGCATGTAAGGCTGCTTCTGCTAACCGTATGTAATAATAGGATATCATCACAAATCCACGGTGTCTGCAAGCAAACTAAAGTGTATGTATGGCTCCATATAGCTCAAAAAGGTCCCACACTTCAATGTCCTCCATGTTGTTGTTAATATTTTTGTCATCTTGATGCCAGCATGAACGATCACCTCAAACACATGGTAAGATTGAAATATGGAAATTGCACATGGTTATTTCCTTTTATTTTAAAACTATGATGGAGAAACCTGCTCATGTTGCCCATTTATATAATTTGTATGTCTTCTTAGACCTGTGGTTTACAAGACAATTCATATTCAGGTTGGCTCTAGAGATTCCATATCACTCAAGTCCATTGGCAATATAATTTCATTTGCCATTACAAAATTTGCTGGCCGTCATTTACAAATCTGGGTTGTTTCTGAGCTCACGAGAACTCCAAAATAATTAAAAATATTGTAAAAATAGCCCCCAAGTTGAGGTCTATGATCTGGGAAATCATTTTATGATTAAAATCTTCATTTACCACACATCTACAACCCCAAAAAATGGGAATACAATTTTTTCAGCTATTTTTAGAAATGTTTGGGCATTTTTGTGCATGCTGGCATCCCAAAAACACATTGAAGTGCCACAAAATTTCCCTCTGGTTATGGGAAAATGCTTGGGAGTCATCTTAGATGTAGAAACACTCATTTGCTGCTTAAAAATGGCCTCAAATCTAGAGCCTTAATATAAAAATGTGATTCATTTTTTGAACAACAATAACTTTATTTCCAATGCAGACAAGAACAAAAGAATACATATAAAATGATTTTAAAAATTGACGTATTAAGGCATTATTTTAAAAAATGAAAGGAAACACAAAATATTAAAAACTATAAAATATCCTTACTTGTTTGGTGCTTAATAAAGAATGAGAACTTTACCTCTTTTGAAAATTTTGTTTTGATCAAGTAGCAATAGGATTATTTTGAATGAGTTATTTCTGGTTTGAAAATTCCCAATCCTATAACCACTTGCCCAGTGTACCCTTTGCTCCTTTGACAATTTATCACACCTCATTGCCTTTGAAGAATACTTTAAATCACTTCTTGTATCATACAAAGACTGCATCATATTACATATTTCATAATACTGGTGAGAAATATGAATGCCATGAATCTAGCTATTCCTTTCATTGTATAATTTATTTTCTACAGATGCAACATTCTTCTAAGAAAAAATCTTTGGTAAATTTTCATTATTCCCTTTTAAAATTTTTTTTTGAACCACACTATGCAAAGTGGTTTTCATAGGTTCTTCATAATTATCTCTATCACAAGAGATCTGCTGAAGTAAGATTCTCCTTTCACTTATATCATGTATGATTTTATCATTCTCCATATATGGTTGATTGAAGTTGTCTTCAAATAAATCTTCACCAATCCTTTCTGTTAAATTTTTATTTTTCTCATACACTATTTCCAATTTGTTTTCACGGTTTGGAGCAATCTCATTTATTTCATTAAATATCACCTCTACATTCTTATCCTAATATTTGTAGAAGTTTGAACCATTATTTTGAACATACTTTAGATACTCAACACCCAACAAATCTAATTTGTTCTGTACTGAGGAAACTTTCTTCAAGGTCATGAATTTCACAAGTCTCATCCTGCATGTATCCTTCTTCACTATTTTCCTCATTCAGTCTTGCAACATTTACAACTTCTAATATATTTATCAAAAATTTGACCTGAGGATCATTGTGAATTCCTAACTATCTCATCTTCTCTGAAAATGAAGGCCTAATATATGAAGGTATCTCTTTACAGATGTGAAATAACCTCAAAAAGACTTGTGTTGTCATTTCATCCACCCTCTCTCTCCTCTCCCTCTCCAATCCCTCTCTCTCCCTCCCTAAACCAACCATCCCTCTCCTCTCCCTCTCCCTCTCCCCCTCCCATCCTCTTCTCTCCCTCTCCTTTCTACTCTATCTCCCTCTCCCTCCCCCCACCCACTCTCTCCCTCTCCCTCTCTTCCTACCACCCTCTCCTCTCCCTCTCCTTCCTTCTCCATCTCTCTCTCCCTCCTCTCCCCCCACCCACTCTCTCCATCTTGCTCCCTCTCCCTCTCCCTCCTACTCCATCTCCCTCTCCCTCTCCTCTCCCTCCCTCCCTCCCTCTCCCTCTCTCTCTCTCTCCCCTCTCTCCCCCTTTCCCTCTCCTCTCCTCTCCCTCTCCCTCCCACTCCTCCCTCCCAACCTCATTCTCCCCCTCCCTCCCTCATGATCCCCCCTCCCTCCATATCCCTCCATCCACCTCTCCCTCTCCCTCTCCCATCCTCTCTCCCTCTTCCTCTCCATCTCTCTCTCCCTCCATCTCCCTTTTCCTCCCTCTCTCCCTCTCCCTCCCTCACCCTTTCCCTCCCTCCCTCTCCCTCCCCCTCTCTCTGTCTCTCCCTCTCTATATGTCCCTTTCCCTCTCCCTCTCCCTCTATCTCTCCCTCTCTCACCTCTCCCAACTGCTCTCTCCCTTTCCATCTCTCTCTCTCTCTCTCTCCTCTCCCTCTCACCCCACCCACCCTCTCCTCTCCCTCTCCCTCTCTCCCCCCTCTCCTCTCCATCTCCCTCTCCCTCCCTGTCCCCCCAACCTCTCTCTTACTCCTACTCCCTCTCCCTCTCCCTTCCACTCCCTCTCCCTCTGACTCTCTCTCTCTCCCCTTTTCCCTCTCCCCCAACTCTCCCTCTCCTATGTCTATTTGTCCCTCTCCCTCTCTTTCCTACTCCCTCTCCCTCCCTCTCCTCTCCCTCTCTACCCACCCTCCCTCACCCCCACCTACCCTCCCTCTTCCTCCCTCACCCCCCACCCACCCTCTCTCTCCCTCTCCCTACTTCTCCATCTCCCTCTCCTCTCCCCCCACCCTCCCTCTCCCATGTTTGTTCATCCCTCTCCCTCCCTCTCCCTCTCTCTCCTACTCCCTCTCCCTCCTACTCCATCTCCCTCTCCTCTCCCTCTCCCCCACCTGCCCTCCCTTTCCCTCTCTCCCTCTCTCTCCTACTCTCTCTCTCCCTCTCCCTCTCCCTTTCCCTCCCTCTCCCTCCCTCCACCCACCCACCCTCTCCCTCATGCTCCATCTTCCTCTCCCCCCACCCTCCCTCTCCCTCTCTCACCCTCCCTCTCCTCTCCCCCTACCATCCCTCTCCCTCTCCCTCTCTCCCTCTCCTCTCCCCCCACCATCCCTCTCCCTCTCTCCCTCCTTGTCCCTCAGCCTCTCTTCTCCCCCACCCACCATCTCTTTCCTCTCCCTCTCCCTCTGCCTCCTGCTCCGTCTCCCTCTCCTCTTTCCCCACCCTCCCTCTCCCTCTCCCTCTCCCTCCTACTCCCTCTCATCTCCCTCCTACACCATATCCCTCTCCTCTCCCTCTCCCTCTACCTTTCCTCTCCCCCACCTTTCATCTCCCTCTCTCACAATCCCTCTTCTCTCACCCCATAGTCCGTCTCCCTCTCCCTCTCTCCCTCCTACTCCCTCTCCTCTCCCTCTCCTCTCCTCTCCTCTCCCCCCACCCACCCTCCCTTTCCTCTCCCTCTCCCTCTCCCTCTCCTCTTTCCCCCCTCCCTCTCCCTCCCTCTCTCCCTCCTCTCCCTCCTACTCCATCTCCCTTTCCCTCTCCCTCTCCCCTTCCTCTCCCCCCACTCTTCCTCTCCCTCTCCCTCTCCCTCTGCCTCTCCCTCCCCCTCCCTCTCTCTCTCCCTCCTACTCCATCTCCCTCTACTCTCCCTGTCCCTCTCACACCCACCCTCTCCCTCATGCTCCATCTTCCTCTCTCCCCACTCTTCCTCTCCTCTCCCCCTACCATCCATCTCCCTGTCCCTCTCTCCCTCTCCACTCCCCCCACCATCCCTCTCCTTCTCTCCCTTCTTATCCCTATCCCTCTCTTCTCCCCCACCCACCCTCCCTTTCCTCTCCCTCTCCCTCTTGCTCCATCTCCCTCTCCTCTTTCCCCACCCTCCCTCTCCCTCTCCTCTTTCTCCTACTCCCTCTCCTCTCCCTCCTATACCATCTCCCTCTCCCTTTCCTCTCCCCCCACCGTCCCTCTTCCTCTCCCACCGTCCCTCTCCTCTCACCCCACCATCTGTCTCTATCTCCCTCTCTCCCTCCTACTCCCTCTCCCCTCCCTTTCCCCCCATCCACCCTCCCTTTCCTCTTCCTCTCCCTCTTGCTCCATCTCCCTCTCCTCTTTCCCCACCCTCCCTCTCCCTCTCTCTATCCCTCCTACTCCCTCTCCTCTCCCTCCTACTCCATCTCCCTCTCCTCTCCCTCTCCCTCTCCCTCTCCATTTCCTCTCTCCACCCTTCCTCTCCCTCTCCTAGACCCTCCCACTCCCTCTCTCTCCCTCCTACTCCCTCTCCCTCTACTCTCCCTCTCCTCTCCCACTCTTCCCACACATGCACCCTCTCCTCCCACCTACCCACCATCTCCCTCTCCCTCTCCCTCTCCCTCACCCTCACTCCCCGCCCCTCTCCTCTCCCTCTCCTTTCTCCATCTCCCTCTCCCTCCCCCACCCTCTCTCTCTCCCTCCTCCCTCTCATCTCCCTCCTCCATCTCCCTCTCCTCTCCCTCTTCCTCTCCCTCTCCCCCCACCCTCCCCTCTCCCTCTCCCTCTCTCCCTCTCCCTCTCTCCCTCTCCCTCTCCCTCTATCTCTCCCTCTCTCACCTCTCCCACCCGCTCTCCCCCTTGCCATCCATCTCCCCCTCTCTCTCTCTCTCTCTCTCTCTCTCTCTCTCACCCCACTCCTCTCCCTCTCGCCCCACCCACCCTCTCCTCTCCCTCTCCCTCTCTCCCCCCTCTCCTCTCCATCTCCCTCCTACTCCAGCTCCCTCTCCCTCCCTATCCCCCCAACCTCTCTCTTACTCCTGCTCCCTCTCCCTCTCCCTTCCACTCCCTCTCTCCCCCTTTCCCTCTCCCCCAACCCTCCCTCTCCTATGTCTATTTGTCCCTCTCCCTCTCTTTCCTACTCCCTCTCCCTCCCTCTCCTCTCCCTCTCTACCCACCCTCCCTCACCCCCACCTACCCTCTCTCTTCCTCCCTCACCCCCCACCCACCCTCTCTCTCCCTCTCCCTGCTTCTCCATCTCCCTCTCCTCTCCCCCCACCCTCCCTCACCTACCACCCACCCTCCCTCTCCCATGTTTGTTCATCCCTCTCCCTCCCTCTCCCTCTCTCTCCTACTCCCTCTCCCTCCTACTCCATCTCCCTCTCCTCTCCCTCTCCCCCACCCTCCCTCCCTTTCCCTCTCTCTCTCCCTCTCTCTCCTACTCTCTCTCCCTCTCCCTCTCCCTTCTACTCCCTCTCCCTCCCTCCACCCACCCACCCTCTCCCTCATGCTCCATCTTCCTCTCCCCCCACCCTCCCTCTCCCTCTCTCACCCTCCCTCTCCTCTCCCCCTACCATCCCTCTCCCTCTCCCTCTCTCCCTCTCCTCTCCCCCCACCATCCCTCTCCCTCTCTCCCTCCTTGTCCCTCAGCCTCTCTTCTCCCCCACCCACCATCTCTTTCCTCTCCCTCTCCCTCTCTCTCCTACTCCGTCTCCCTCTCCTCTTTCCCCACCCTCCCTCTCCCTCTCCCTCTCCCTCTCCCTCTCCCTCCTACTCCCTCTCATCTCCCTCCTACACCATATCCCTCTCCTCTCCCTCTCCCTCTACCTTTCCTCTCCCCCCACCTTTCATCTCCCTCTCTCACCCTCCCTCTTCTCTCACCCCATAGTCTGTCTCCCTCTCCCTCTTTCCCTCCTACTCCCTCTCCTCTCCCTCTCCTCTCCTCTCCTATCCCCCCACCCACCCTCCCTTTCCTCTCCCTCTCCCTCTCTCCCCCGTTCCCTCTCCTTCTCCCTCTCTCCCTCCTACTCCCTCTCCTCTCCCTCCCTCTTTCCCCACCCTCCCTCTCCCTCTCCCTCTCCCTCTCTCCCCCTTTCCCTCTCGCCTCCCTCCCTCTCCCTCTCTCCTACTCCCTCTCCCTCCTACTCCATCTCCTCTCCCTCCCTCTTCCCCCCACCCTCCTTCTCCCTATCTCCCTCCCTCTCCCTCTCCCTCCAACTCCCTCTCCTCTCCTTCTCCCTCTCCTCTCCCTCTCCCTCTACCCTCCCTCTCCTCTCCCTCTCCCTCCACCTTCCTTCTCCCTCTCCCTCTCTCCCCCTTTCCCTCTTCCCTCCCTCCCTCTCCCTCTCTCCTACTTCCCTCTCCCTCCTACTCCCTCTCCTCTCCCTCCATCTTCCCCCCACCCTCGCTCTCCCTCTCCCTCTCCCTCTCTCCCTCTCCCTCTTACTCCCTCTCCTCTCCTTCTCCCTCTCTTCTCCCTCTCCCTCCACCCTCCCTCTCCTCTCCCTCTCCCTCCACCTTTCCTCTCCCTCTCTCAATCCCCATCTCCCTCTCCCTCTCCCTCTCCCTCTCCCTCTCCTCCTCTCTCCCTCCTACTCCATCTCATATCCCTCCTACCCCCATCTCCCTCTCCTCTCCCTCTCCCTCTCCCTCTCCTCCTCTCTCTCTCTCCCACTCCATCTCATATCCCTCCTACCCCATCTCCCTCTCCCTCTCCCTCCTTCTCACTCCCTCTCCCTCCTGCTCCATCTCCCTCTCCTCTCCCTCTCCCCCACCCACCCACCCACCCACCGTCTCCTCTCCCTCTCCCTCTCTCCCTCCCGCCCTCCCCTCTCCCTCTCCTTCCTGCTCCATCTCCCTCTCCCTCCCTCTCCCCCCACCTTCTCCTCTCCCTCTCCCCCTCCATCTTCTTCTCCTCTCCCTCTCTCCCTCCTTCCCTCTCCTCTCCCTCTCCTTCATGCTCCATCTCCCTCTCCCTCCCTCTCCGCCCACCCTCTCTCTCTCTCCCCCTCTCCCTCTCCCTCTCCCTCTCCCCCTCCCCCTCCCCCCTCCATCTCTCCCTCTCTCCCCCTTTCTCTCTCCTCTCCCTCTCCCTCTCCCTTCCTCTCCTCTCCTCTCCCTCTCTCCCTCCCTCTCCCTCTCCCTCTTCCTCTTACTCCATCTCCTCTCCTTCTCACTCTCCCTCCACCCTCCCTCTCCTCTCCCTCTCCCTCCACCTTCCCTCTCCCTCTCTCATTCCCCCCTCTCTCCTTCCCCTCCCCCTTCCTCTCCCCCTCCCTCTCCCTCTCTCCCCCTTTCTGTCTCCCTCTCCCTCTCTCCCTCCTACTCCCTCTCCATCTCCCTCTCTCCCCCTTGCCCTCTCCCCTCCCTCTCACTATCTTCCTCCCTCTCCCTCTCTCCCTCCTACTCCCTCTCCCTCTCTCCCCATTTCCCTCTCCCCTCCCTCTCCCTTTCTCCTACTCCCTCTCCCTCCCTCTCCCTCTCCCTCTCCCTCTCCCTCTCTCCCTCTCATCTCCTTCTCCCTCTCACTCCCTCTCCTCTCCCTCTCCCTCCACCTTCCCTCTACCTCTCTCATTCCCCCCTCTCCCTCTCCCTCCCTCTCCCTCCCCTCCCCCCTCCCTCTCCCTCTCCTCCCCCTCCCTCTCCCTCTCCTTATCCCTCTCCCCCTCCCTCTCCCTCTCCTTATCCCTCTCCCCCTCCCTCTCCTTCTCCCTCCTACTCCTCTCCCTCCTACTCCCTCTCCTCTCCCTCTCCCTCCACCCTCCCTCTCCTCTCCCTCTCCCTCCACCCACACACCCACCCTCTCCCTCATGCTCCATCTTCCTCTTCCACCACCCTCCCTCTTCCTCTCTCACCCTCCCTCTCCTCTCCCCCTACCGTCCCTCTCCCTCTCCCCTCTCCTCTCCCCCCACCATCCCTCTCCCTCTCTCCCTTCTTGTCCCTCTCCCTCCTACTCCCTTTTCTCTCCCTCTCCCTGTCCTCTCCCCCACCATTCCTCTCCCTCTCTCACCCTCCCTCTCCTCTCACTCCACCGTCCATCTACCTCTCCCTCTCTCCCTCCTACTCCCTCTCCTCTCCTCTCCCCCCACTCACCCTCCCTTTCCTCTTCCTCTCCCTCTCCCTCTTGATCCATCTCCCTCTCCTCTTTCCCCAACCTCCCTCTCCCTCTCTCTCTCTCCCTTCTACTCCCTCTCCTCTCCCTCCTACTCCATCTCCCTCTCCCTCTCCCTCTACTCTCCCCCCACCCTTTCTCTCCTTCTCCCTCTCCAAGACCCTCCCCCTCCGTCCCTCTCTCTCTCCCTCCTACTCCCTCTCCCTCCTACTCCCTCTCCCTCTACTCTCCCTCTCCTCTCCCTCTCCTCCCACCTACCTAGCCTCTCCCTCTCTCTTTTGCTCCTGCCCTTTCCTCCCCCTCTCCTTCTTGCTCCATCTCCCTCTCCCTCCCCCACCCTCTCTCTCTCTCCCTCCTCCCTCTCATCTCCCTTCCCCACCCTCCCTCTCCCTCTCCCTCCCCCACCCTCCCTCTCCCTCTCCCTCCTACTCCCTCTCTCTCTCCCTCCTCCATCTCCTTGTCCCTCCCACTCCATCTCCCTCTCCTCTCCCTCTCCTCTCTCTCACCCCACCCACCCATTCTCCCTCTCCTCCTCTCTCCCTCCTACTCCATCTCCCTCTCCCTCTCCGTATATGTCTCCCTCCCTCCTTCTCCATCTCCCTCTCCTCTCCCTCTCCCCCCACCTACTCATCCTCCCTCTCCTCTCCCTCTTGATCTCCCTCTCCCTCTCCTTCCTGCTCCATCTCCCTCTCCCTCCCTCTTCCCCCACCCTCTCTCTCCCTCCTTCTCCATCTCCCTCTCCTCTCCCTCTCCCCCCACCTACTCATCCTCCCTCTCCTCTCCCTCTTGATCTCCCTCTCCCTCTCCTTCCTGCTCCATCTCCCTCTCCCTCCCTCTTCCCCCACCCTCTCTCTCCCTCCTGCTCCCTCTCCCTCTCCCTCCCCCCTCTCCCTCTCCCACTCTCCCCCTTTCCCTCTCCTCTCCCTCTCCCTCTCCCTCTCCCTCTCCCTCTCTCTCTCCCACTCTCCCCCCTTTCCCTCTCCTCTCCCTCTCCCTCTCCCTCCCTCTCCTCTCCCTCTCCCTCTCCCTCTCCCTCTCTCCCTCCCTCTCCCTCCTACTCCTCTCCTTCTCCCTCTCCCTCTCTCTTTCGCCCCTCTCTCATTCCCCTCCCTCTCCTCCTTCCCCTCCCCCTCCCTCTCCCTCTCTCCCTCCTACTCCCTCTCCTCTCCCTACCTCTTTCCCCACCCTCCCTCTCCCTCTCCCTCTCCCTCTCTCCTACTCCCTCTCCCTCATACTCCCTCTCCTCTCCCTACCTCTTCCCCCCACCCTCCCTCTCTCTCCCTCTCCCTCTCTCCCTCCCTCTCCCTCTCCCTCTCTCCCTCTCCTCTCCTTCTCCCTCTCCCTCCCTCTCTCTCCACCTTTCCTCTCCCTCTCTCATTACCCCTCTCGCTCTCCCTCTCCCTCTTCTCCTGTCTCCCTCCTACTCCATCTCATATCCCTCCTACCCCATCTCCCTCTCCTCTCCCTCTCTCCTCCCATCCTCTCCTCTCCCTCTCCTTCCTGCTCCATCTCCCTCTCCCTTCCTGCTCCATCTCCCTCTCCCCCCACCCTCTCCTCCCCCTCTCCCTCTCTCCCTCCCATCCTCTCCTCTCTCTCTCCTTCCTACTCCATCTCCCTCTCCCCCCACACTCTCTCTCCCTCCTACTCCCTCTCCCTCTCCCTCTCCCTCTCTCCCTCTTTCTCTCTTCTCTCCCTCTCCCTCCCTCTCCTCTCCTCTCCCTCTCCCCCTCCCCCTCCCCCTCTCCCTTTTACTCCCTCTCCTCTCCTTCTCCCTCTCCCTCCACCCTCCCTCTCCTCTCCCTCTCCCTCTCCCTCCACCTTCCCCCTCCCTCTCTCATTCCCCCTCCCTCTCCCCCTCCCCCTTCCCCCCCTTCCCCCCCTCCCTCTCCCTCTCTCCCCCTTTCCGTCTTCGTCTCCATCTCCCTCCTACTCCCTCTCCCTCTCTCCCCCTTGCCCTCTCCCTTACCTCTCCCTCTCTCTTACTCCCTCTCCCTCCTACTCCCTCTCCCTCTCCCTCTCTCCCCCTTGCCCTCTCCCCTCCCTCTCCCTCTCTTCTACTCCCCTCTCCCTCCCTCTCATCTCCCTCCCTCTTCCCCCACCTTCCCTCCCTGTCCCTCTCTCCTACTCCCTCTCCTCTCCTTCTCCCTCTCCTCTCCCTCTCCCTCCACCTTCCCTCTCCCCTCTCTCATTCCCCCCTCTCCATCTCCCTCTCCCTCCCCTCCCCCTTCCTCTCCCTCTCCTTCTCCCTGTCCCCCTCCCTCTCCTTCTCCCTCCTACTCCTCCGCTCCCTCCCTCTTCCTCTCCCTCCTACTCCCTCTCCCTCCACCTTCCCCCTCCCTCTCTCCATCCCCCCCTCCCCCCCTCTCCTCCCCCTCTCCCTCTCGCTCCCTCATCCTTTCTCCCTCCCTCCCTCTTCAAATAGTTCTAAAGTAAACAAGTCTAAATATGAAGCACAATTAGCACAGTCTAGTTAAAATACACACGTGATCTAAATGTTACTTAAAATACATACATTATCCAAACAAAAGGTGAATACCTTTTTCTAAAGTAAAATTTAATTCTAAAGTAACAAATAGTAAATATGAAGCACAATTTGACATATTTATAATATTTAGACATACCAAATTTGAAGTACATTAACATCAAACTAATTTAACATTGTAATGTAAATTCAAAGTATAAGTATGCAAAAGTTCAAATACACATGTAAAGGAAATTTTGAGATGCATATAATTTTAAAAAATAATCCATACAAAAATAGTTCAAGATTTTTTTTAATATAAAGAATGTTAGTGGATTGTCTTATGATTTTTTAATATTATATATTATTATTCATATTAAAATGTGAATTATATTTAGTAAATATTGTGATTCTAATTTAGATCAAAACTAACATTTGGCTTCTCTACTGAAAGGTTGATGTTTATGTTGGATTCCAAATAGAAGTTTGTGTGTATTGGTAAATTGCTGAACATTTTCCTTAGCAACCAATTCTACAGGTCACCCAACAGTTGGGCTATGAAAGGTCATCAATATTGGCAGATGGAGACAACGAAGGTCTAGATCAAAGAATTGTCTCATGAAAGGTTCTCCACCGAGAAATCTTTCACCCCTTTGAGGATATAGTCCAGACATTTTAATGACTAGTCAAGATATAGTCCAGACATAGTTTGGTATTCTCAATTCTTTCAGACATAGTCCAGAATTGTCTGCTTGTTTGATATTCTGCTCATACTTTGATATTCTGCAGTTGAAAACTATCTAAACATTTTAATGACTCTTGTCTCTGTTCTGTCGATTGCCAAAATCTAGGTGTGCTCTATTTCTTATGCCTTGTAGAATTTCAGTCACGAGTAGAAAATTGTAGTTTCTCTTTAAACTTCTCTTACCAGTTACAAAATGAATATGCTCTGTAAACTTTGAATTACAAAATAGAATTTTGATTGTCTGCAATTTTAGTTACTAAGTTGGGGAGAGCCTCTTATTTTATTCTAAAGTTTTATGTTTCGCTTTTGATTGTCTGCAATTTTAGTTACTAAGTTGGGGAGAGTCCCTCATGCATTGTTTGTGTTTGGATTATCATATCAATGAAGTTTCCAAATAAAAGAATTCCCCTGATTAAGGCCAAAAGTTTTTTTTATTGTCTGGGACAATGATGAAGGCCATACCGTCCCAGTTAAAATTTCTGATGGCTGTGATATTGTGCACAATTAATTATTAATTAACAAGCTAAGCGAGTTGTAAAATTGACAAGCTAACCTACTTTTCTAGGTAGAGACTGATTGCCGCACATTTCTTAATAGGTTAGAAATGCTAATTTGCATTGTTACATTCTGATTCGATTTTCTCTCTATTGTTGGTTACCATTGTTTATGGATAAGTTTGTAGTGAAGCTGAAGAGAAATGCCCACGCTTTCTCACAAATATTGCAAATGAGAAATGCCAAATAGAAATTAAACACAGCAGAATCAGAAGTGAAAATGCAGAGAAGTGAAATTAAACATTATTTCTCAACACAAACAGGCATTCATTTTCCTGGGCAAATGAATACACTGTAAAGAGGAAGATGTTAGATTTAGTTTCAAGAGTGCAAACCAATTTGCTGGTATATGCCTATTTTTATGTGGATATAAAATATTCATTAGTGCAGCTACTGTGCAACAGGTTTAAATCATGTTCATAAACTTAAATCATGTTCATAAACTTGAACTTTAAAAGAAAAGTGAAATTTGATTTATTACAGGCTGCTATGTAGCATTGCTATTCAATGGCTATATAATTTACATTCAAATAGTAACATCTCAATCTCAATCTTATGTACCAAACTGATGAAAAAAATAATGAATGTAATTCATACCTTTTATTTTATTGTAAATCAATAATTGCTGCAATTGATAGGCTTATTAGAATTACCTATTTGTTGTTTCTAGTGTGTGCATATAATCACCAGATATTCCGAGCCAGAGTCCCTGAAACATCCACAAAAGGGTTGACATCAGTAACAAATTGAAGTTATGCATTTCTGCCTCTAATATAGAATTAACATAAGCACCCACATTCTTGAACAATGCCTCAAATATTTGTTTAAAACCATTAATTGAATAGAAAATAAAATTACTAGTCACAATGAAAATTATCAAATTTTGAACATGTCATTTTACCAAGTCGCAGTCAAATTGTCACTGTACCAAATTTAAGAAATTAAAATCCTGCACCTAATAGGCTAAGTTAATAATAACACACACTGCAGATTTATCTACATCACCATTGAACGATTTCCCCTCACATCGAAAACTTTTGTGAAATTTGGGTCTTTCTTCTTGCCCGACTTCCTAATATTTTCCCCTGCAAATTAAGGTACAAACAGAGATCAGTACTCCAGAAATCAAAATGATATATCAAACTAATTTAAGATGAAGAAAACTTCAAACAAATAGAGATCAGCAGTTATGGCTTCTTAGGTTTCAATCTTTAGATATTTTTGGCCCCTCTTGAAAGGAAACAATTTTCTCTTCTCAAGAAAATTCACACGATCCTTCAATGACTAAGTATTTATATCTTATGCACAACATTTCTGAGAAAAATTCAAGATAAAATCATATAATATAGACTATTATATGAGTGGGGGACTTCAAGATAGGCACCATGCACAAATCCGTTATAATCCTGGCGTCCAATTATCTTCCCGTTCCTGGGCCAATCTGTGCACAACATGCTCGTAAGAAATTATCTGTGCACAACAATCTGGGGAAATTCTTGGGTCAGCCACGAAGTAATTATCTTCTCCAAAGTCTTCAAAGGAAGGAACTGGCTCCACGTTCTTTAAGCATGCAAAAAGCCCACCACATTCAATATTCTTGATTTTATGCTTAACGGGGAATACTCCATATGATGTAGTTGGACAGATTTTCAGTAAATGTTAGAGACAGATTTTCACAGAACTCTGACGAGGCTGTCGCCCTCTCAAATATTGTAAATGTTGAGCTTCTAAAAGTATTGGCAGAGCCTGTTTCAAACACTTTTTTGTTGTAAACCATTGTACCTACAAGGCCTAAAGAAATCATAAAAGCCCTCTCACTAATATTTTCAACATTCCCCTGTTTAGAATCCTTCAATATGTAATCAATAGCTGTAAATACCTCCTCTCTTCTCAAATGCTGCAGAGCATCCAGCCTTTTGGCCTAAAGATCTTTCTAAGCAAACGCCATCGAGGGCCATAACTAAACTAGTTCTCTAGTCGGCAAATGCCCTTACAGCTGTATTGATTGTCCTGTTTGAGAAGCTCTGGTCATTGTTCTTTAGTACTTCTCTTGCCATGGATGAAGATGACACAACCAGAGTTGTCTGTCTACCCAATTTGACAGTCATCAGAGGCCCATATTTCTTTGCAAGCAGGGAAAGAGATTGGTGGGGTTTGTCCCCAAGCTGAAGTAGATTTCCAATAATTGGCCATCCAGGAGGACCTGGTGGTACAAATTCTCCTTACTCTTCTTCTTCTTCAAGAAACTGATAAGTACCAGCAGGAGAATTCCTGCAGCTACAGAATAAATTGATGGAATGAAATTGATTGAATCCATGACAAAATAGTAGTAAGAAATCGAATGGGTGTGTGAGCAAGAAATCTTTCTATCCCTAGCCTCTAAAGATTACTTAGTTGCTTTTGGTACAGATTCAGACGATCCAGCTCAGGACAAAGTATAATATAAAGTTTGAATGCGGGGTAACGGCTATGTTTTTTTAAACTTTGTTTTTTTTTAATTCTTTGTTTTTTTAATTTGTGTTTTTTTAATTTTTAAATTTTTTTTTACTTAATTTTTTAAAATTCTATGTTTTTTCTATTTTGTTTTTCTAATTTTTTTTGTTTTTTTACTTTGTTTAATTTAAATTTTTTATTTTTTTTACTTTGTTTTTTTTAATTTTCTATTTTTTCTACTTTGTTTTTAATAATTCTATATTTTCTTCTACTTTATTTTTTTAAATTATCTTTATTGTTGTTGTTCATATGATGAAATAATTTTGAATGTAGTGGATGAAATAACATCAAAGATATTTTGATGGCTTTGCTTTTCTCTTTTTTCTTGGTAAAAAAATAAAATTAAATTGAGGAAAAAGAAACAACAATATTACCCACTTCTCAGTTATAAATATGCATAGATATTTACATTTTTTTGTCGCCCTCCATCCATTCCTTTGCAAGTTTGATTTCGAATTGTCAAAGTTTAATTCATCATTTGAAAATTCTTAATCAAGTTGATGATAGGGAAATTCTTTATACATTGTTTATTCTCTTATCTTAATATTCTTCTAGGAATTATGAATGAGTGTGCATGTCAATACTATAGTAAGTTTTATTCTTTTAGAATATTTTAGTATCTAATGTTGTTAGATGTTAAAGATGGTCTCTATTTAAGAAAAGGAAAAGCATGACCACTCACCCATACTTTAGGACCTTAATCTTAATTTAACCTTCAAACATTGGAATATCTAAAATTACTAAGAAGATTTTGATATTGTGGTAGAAATATGTTGTCTAAGGTGATGTAGTGTTAGTCTAAGCTGCACATGAATCCGCAAAATTATTTGAAGAGTTCTTAGTGCTATATTCCCAATGAATCATTATTTTCAAAACATGTCCTAGATTATGACCATGTTCATAAAAAAATTACTCTAATTTCAAGCATTCATTTAAATTTAGATTATGTGACGATAAACAAAATAAACTATGGACCTAATTCCTATGAATACATAATAATGTTATTTATATTCATGAATTGATTGATTGAATATTGAAATCAAATAATAGAATACATGTAAAAGCCTCTTAAATGAGTGAATCAAAATGAAAAATTTACAAGAGATTGCAAGTTAACTTTTAATTATGATAAGAATTAATTCAATCAAGTGAGTAATAGGTATGTATTGATTAGAAGGAGGTGACACCTTAATTCATTGATTAATAACTAATGAGGAAATACTAAGAGTTGAACAAATGAGATCAAGGCTTATATATGTAATTAATTTAGGTTCCTTGGTGAGAAATAAATTATCCTAATGTCACAATCTTCAAAATACCAATTCTTGAAAAATAAGAAGTTTCATCTTGTGGGTTTCTAAGCAAATGGAACATTTGAGAGGTAGGAAATGATCACGGAGCATTACAGAAAAAAATCATAGGAAATTTAGGCCTTAGGAGTTTTATATTAGCCAAGAGAAGCGATGGGAAGGGTTCATAAGGGAGTTGGAGATGTATTCAACAACAAACAGGGGAATAGCTATAGAAATGCTAGCAGAAATCTCAGAACTCTAACCCTAGTGAAAGATCAACATAGAAACAAAAATTGAGGGGTAAATAGGTTTGAAATGAGATTTGAAATAAACCCAAACATCATTCCAATCTTTCCAACATTTAGAAATGGCAGCACCTTCAATCCTCCTCTCCCAAAGAAAGCTTGGTCGGATCACCATTGGGACATATTTAGGAAAATAGGGATGTTATTCAAAACTAAGAGGAGGCAAAATGATATGGCGTCAAAGAGAAAGAGATGGATTTCTCTAAGGGGTAATGAAAGAAGTAAGGTAAGACAATAATATGCATCTTTGGAAGCCAATGCAAGATAACATTAGAAAAATGGGAGTTTTTTTTAGAGGACTAAACAAGTTGGAGCAAATGAGAGATTAGGTTTGCAAATCCTAAAAGTCAAAACAAGACAAATATAGAAACATAAGGGGATAAAGAGGGAGAGGTTAGCAAGGCCAGGGCCAACACAAAAGATAAGGGATAAGAAAGTAAGAAGAGGGAAGCAATGCCAACAAACCACGCAATTGGCAAAGCATCCATCAAATTTTCGGAGGAGTTTCTAGAAGTTTAGAAAATGAAGCTTCAACAACAAGCCATAATTGGTAAGTTTTAGAATATCTCCATTTTATTAAAGGATTTAGAAAAATGGATGAGTGAAAAATGGAATGATTTAGAAGAAGTTGATATTCTAGATTTTGAAAGTGGGTTTTTCATAGTGATATTCAAATCTAAAGATAGTAGAGACAAGATTTTTTGAAAAAATGTTTGGATTTCAAAACATCTGGGTTAGATATGAAAAGATAGATCCCAAACTTCAATAGAAAATATCATTGCAATAAATTCATTCTCATCTAGATCCAACTAGATTATCTGTCATTAGGATACAAATACAAATATATCTAGGAGGTCTTTGGAAATGAATTAGGAATCTTTCTTAAATCAGCCCTATGTGAGGAAACTTGAAGCCCTAGGATCTATGTTATAATGGGCACTGAGAAAGAATTCCCTAAAACCCTCAAAATATGGTATCTAAATTCAGAGGATTTCTTATGATTATATTGATAGGGTTGAGGGTCCTCCAATCTCAACAATAGAATTCTTTGGGGAAACCCAAGCAAAGGAAGACCCATGCAATATGGAGACTCATAAAATAATTAAGAACTCTAAGTTTGAGGAATTGTAGAGATGATTTAAATGAAACCCCGACACTTTATTCTTAGAAATATCATTATAGTAAACCTGAAGGGGAAGACAAATATGTATATAATAAAATCACGTTGTTTCTTTGGGCCCTATTTTAGAGATAGACTCATTATTGTACTAGATTATAGGAAAGAAAACTCTTCGTGCTACTAGACATCAAAGTTATGAGGAAAATAAATATCAAATTTATAAGGAATGTTGGATTAAGAATAAGCCATACATTGAGGGGACTGTGTATGGGGGCATATCTAAGATCTTGAGATTGGATCAAATCACCATGATTAAAGAGAAACACAATTTTAAAAGAATAGAATCCCAAGACTACAGATACTTAAAGAATATAGGAAGAAAGGATGCTCTCATGAACTTAGATGTTTCAAGGGGAGAAGGATGGTTCCCAATAGATAAAATAACATAAGTAATCAATAAATGACAAGATTCATACTATAATGATTGGAAGAGATCCATACCAAAATTATAGTGGAAATAGAAAATCAAGTTTTGGAGGAGGGAATGATAGATATAATGAAGAATATTATAGAAAAAGAGAAACAAAAAGATGTTGACAATGAAAATATGAAGGATTATGATAAGATATTAGAAGAAAAACTTATAGACATTATCAACTCATCCTCTAATAATAATAAAACTATAGAGGGTGCAAAGAAATTTTTTCAAGTGAGATAGGTAGATCTAATCAACAAAGGCAGTATTTCCTCAAAAGGAAATTTTATGCCAAAGGGAAAAATTGATAACATTCTTAGAAACCCAAGGAGAGGTAGAACCATAGGGAAATCCAGCAAGAAGGAAGTAAGTAGGCTATGGGAATCAAATATTAACTCATTAGAAAAAAGAATCTTAAAAATAGGAAACAAATAAACTCTAAGATTGATGGAAAAGGATAATATATCAAGGTCAAAATTGGTTCCATTGAATAAAAAGAATAAGGATAGAAGATTGGAAGATAGAGATTGCTATTCTAGGAGGATAAATTTTAATGGTTTGGCATTGCATAAGGATAAGAGGTTTGTAGATGCAGATAGCTCCTTGCGGAAAGAAAGACTTATGGATTTGGCATTAGATGAGAATCCTTTATGACAAAATAGGAACATAAGTAGGAATAAGGATAAGATTACTACATTGAATAAAGTTACATCTCATATTCTATAGATTAATAAAGGATGCTCACCTCTTTGGAAGATAAACAAAGTATAAATTAAAGGTGTTCTAATACCACTTACAAACCTTAAAAAAATGAGGCAATGATTTGGAAGGAAGAGAGTATAAAGGAGGATCCAACTTAGGGGAAATTAATCAAAATTAAAATATATCATGAAGACTCCAAGCAGTATATGAACTCTTTGGAATAGATGAGAAAGGTCCAGTGGATTCTAGAGATGAGCGTATAGAAAGAATAAAGTATGAAGTTGTTGGTAGGATGATGGATTTGGGT
This sequence comes from Chamaecyparis obtusa, assembly GCA_027943335.1. Taxonomy (NCBI): domain Eukaryota; kingdom Viridiplantae; phylum Streptophyta; class Pinopsida; order Cupressales; family Cupressaceae; genus Chamaecyparis; species Chamaecyparis obtusa. The sequence continues at coordinate 774,813 of BSBK01007577.1, read as the reverse complement.
TGTCCAGATGAAAGGGCTTTATTCTATGAGGGGAAAGATATTTTTGAGATAGATATTACATAACATGAAGAGATAGAGGGAGATTCCTTCGATTATCCCAATTTCATGACAAAGAGAATTGTGAAATTCAAGTACAAGAAGTGGAGGAATCTACAGAGCCATCGGGAATGATAGAAGTAAGAATCTCAAAACTAGGAATACAAAGAAAGTTTCCAGCCAAATTAACTCCAGAATGTTGGAAGAAAAAGAAGAAAGGATAGGGGAGAAAATCCCTTTCTTAATTGAGAAGTGAAGAAGGGAAGGAGTCATCAAGAAACAAAATCACAACTTATTTTCATGTAGGGAAGGCGAAGTTCCTTCCCAAGGAGAAATAAAAATTATTTTATTAAGTGTTAGGGGCATGAATGCTCCTAACAAGTAGCATTTAATCAAATGTTGTAATTTTTCATTCAAAGAAAATGTAATCATGCCTTAAGAGACAAACTTAAATACAAACCAAATAGAAAAATTCAAAATATCAATAGACAAGTGGGAATCAGAATCAATAAAAGCCACAAGTGCCTCGAGGGGATTGGAAATCCTATGAAACCCAAGCACAGTTCTCTTTCAAAAGTTGGATGGTAGATTCAATTGGCTAGGAGGATTAGTGCACAACCTGTATAGAAATCTGAAGTTATCTTTAATTAATGTTTATGGTCTAATAATGACAAAGAAGAAAATGGAAGCATGGGCAGAGATAAGTAGTCTTTTTAGATCCTAGATAGAAAATATGTAGGGTCTACCCTAGACTTGCATAACTTAGCATTGTTGTTTACTATTTATGTTTTTAGTCGATACTATTTATGACTCTTAAGATACTTGGATACATATGTTATTTTGAGGATCTATAAGATCTCGTACCATGTTTTAGTACATTATGTTGTTATGAATCTTTTTAGGAGATAACCTATGGATAATTATGCAGTTAATTTTTATAGTTTAATTTATGATGCATTGTGTGAGACATACAAGTTAGGATATATCAAAATGTAGATATTATTTTACCAATGTGTAAATGAATGCACAAGTAGGTGGTATGTGTGTTACATTATGTATTCTGTTAAATTTATATGTGAATTTTATTGGACCTACTGATGTGTGCAATGAGTGTGCAAGTAGCTGACCATGGTATTGTATTCGAGGTTTCATACACTAACCTATGTATATCCTATGTGATGCTAAGGTCATGTCTATGAAGAGACATAGACCTCGTTGTTATGTATTTTATTTGTAAGTGTATGATTGTATGATTGTATTTAAATTATTTTGTTAAAAGTTAAATGGGTCATGCCTAATGTAATTTATGTGTCACTTGACACCTATGTCTTAATGTGCTGGCATGACTAGTAAATGTAATTAAGGAGACCTATTCATGACCCAAGGGTTACCTAGTGTAGTACCTATGCAAACCCTAGAATTAGGAAGATTAGATTGGGTCAAGAGAGTTGAAATTCGGATGTAAACTTCAAGTGGAGTTTAAGAGGACCAAATAGGCTTCTAGAAGGCAGTTAGGGTTAGTTTTGACCACCCTACTTGGTACCTTAGGGGTTAGGAATCATTTTCAACCTATTAAGAGCCTTGGGACTCATTTATGACACCCCTAAAATATCTCCTCTTCAAAGTGACGAAAATTGAAGAGTTGGAGAATTTTGGGTAACATATTCAACCCATCCCATGTGAGCCATTAAGGTCATTTATTAGGACCTTGACTTAGGAAGGAAGGGGAAGTGTTTAGAGGATTCCTCATTAATGCAGGAATCAGATATTTCCTGGCTAAAGCCTTCTTAAGGAGATGGTAAGAGGAAAGTAGGTTGTTCACCCACTCTCTACTCTTAGAGACCATTAGAATTGGAGAAGGAAGGAAAGGCTTAAGGAGGAGAAAGCTTCATAGTTCCTCTTCAGCTTTGGACTTAAGGTTGGATATACTCTAGAACTAGTAGCATATTCATGTTTCATAATTTGAAATCTTAAGGTAGTTTAATGGAGCTCTATGTAATTTATTTTCAACTCCATGGGTTTCCATGGAGGTTTGCAAGTGTTGTATCTTATTTTGTGAAGCAAAATATTGTGTTTATTTTAGTGTTGAGTTATATTGTGATGTTAAGGGAGTTTTCAAGGTGCACTCATCCTTGGGAGGATTGGGTAACCTTGAGGGGGAAAGAATATTGGGCAGCCCTTTTAAAGTAGAGCTTCTCCATGTGTGGGAAGTATAAGCATGGATGTTATGGGCTCCATGTGGTCAAGTTTGCCTAAGGGCAAGGGATGGAATAAAGAGAATTTTGAAAAGGAATTTTGTGTCCATGTATGGCACATAGTTTCCTTACTATTACCTTGACTGTCTGCTTTGGGTTCTTGGTCCACTTTCACCCCATGTTATATAGTTTTTAGCAGACTTATGTGTACAACCTTGGTTGGGAGTATGTTTGTGTGTATGTCTCCATATTTATTTGTTTATGAGTATGTTTGTACCTGTTAGTGTTTGTAACCCCTAGCTTGGGGGTGGCCTTAAAGGCATAGGTTGGGAGGTGAGCGTCCATGGTCAACCTACAGGGTTTTATTTGCAGGTTCTATGAAGTTTTGGAAGATCAAGCATGTCTAGGAGAATTTGTATCTACAAGTGGTTTCATTGATTTATCTTGATAGTTCCTATCAGGAGAAAGTTTAATTCCTTGAAATCTTTGATTTATGAAAATTGTATTATTGTTGTAATTTATTTATGATGAGGGAGGAGATATTATATTTCATTCAAGTAGTAAATACTTATTATGTTGTGAAAGAATACTATGTAGTTTCAGGTTGTATTTATGGTGTATTCTTGCTATGTTGAGATAGGATAAAATTTGTATTTCCAAGTTGTAAAATTTGCAATTTGATATATGAATAAAGTTTGGAAATGAAGTATAAACATGTTCTCTTAATAGTAAGTTCTATTAGTAAGGCTCTGGCTTAATATAAAATTTTCAAAGATTAAAATCAATAGTTTACCCTCTTAAACTTTATTTACAAAGTAGTTAAATCCTACATAATGAATTAAGGGGTAATATCTCTTAAATGATATTTGATTATTCATTTAATAAATTAATAAATTAAGTTTTAAACTTGGTGGTTAGTTAAATTTAATCTCATAAACTTTTAAGATTAATATTCTTAATGTTTTACATAGAGTAATTTTTATTCATTAAAGATCATAGTTTAATATAAATTGGGGTACGATTTAGGGAATGTTTTACTCAAGGAATTGCAAAGATTCATAGATGGAATTTTAATATCCTTTGTAAATATATTTAACCCTTATAGAGATTTTCTTGTTAGAAATAATAAATCAATAAACTTAGATTACAATGTTTGTTAAATTAATAAACATTTAAGTTTACTCAGATGAAGAAAACAAACATGTCTAATAAGAATTAGAATTTACATAAATTATTTTCTATATGTAAAAATTAATTAGTTAATTAAATCCATTTCTTTAACTTAAAAGTTAAATTTATAATAAAAAATGGAATTCAAAACTATATAGATTTTAGTTAATTAAGTAGTTGTTTTACTCAAGGAATTTATCTAGAAGATTCCAGGCTTGATTACTTAATTCATCTTTTATGTTTTAAATAAAATTTAGAAATTATTTGTCATATTTACTTTGATTTAGAAACTTCTAGAATGTTAGTTAATTGTTATTTAAATTAACGTAAATAGAAATTGTTGACTATTAGTCTTAAAACATCTAGAGACAAATTATATATTTCTTTTGGATGTTTTTTTTTATATTTGTAAAGTAAGTTATAATTTATATAAATAGATATAAAAGAATTGTTTCTTTTAGTTAAGGTTATATCTTGTAGATTAAATGGGTTACATTAGGGTAACATAATTATTTAGTATTGGGTTTTAGATTATTAAATTAATTTATTGGATTAATTTGTGAAACTTAATTGATTTAAATAGTTTTAGATAAAATTAGCTAGAGGCTAATTTATTAAACTTAATTAAATTGGAAACTATATTGTACATTATTAAATTAATATTATAATCATAAAGTGAACATAATTATATTGTTAAAATCATAATGAAGCTTTCATATCGTCAAGTATAGAGTTTTATATTTATAGTGACTCGTTGACCAAAATCACATATGGTTGACTTTGGGTCAACTGTTAGTCAAACCTAGGTAATTCTTCTCAGTTTGCATGCCTAGACCTTCCATGTTGATTTTAGTATCATTTTAACCTTGTTTCATCTTTAACGATGCATGGTTGACTTTTTGGTCAACTTTGGTTGACTTTAGTCAACTACCTCATTTTGTGAGCTAATCGAAGCTAGTGACTTAGGGAACCCTTAAGGTTTATTTGGGAGCAATATTGTGAAGTTTGACTTTAGGTCAAACTTGGTCAACCTTCATCTGTTTTGGACCCCGATGATGTTTTTAAACACTTGACCAAATTGATAAGCCATTTTCCTTCTCCATCATTTTTGCATGTTGTTAGAATGCTTGTGCCAGATTGTTTTTGACTTTAGCAAACTCAGTTGCGTATGTATGTGTTCTTATAGTTTATCAGTAGGTTGTAGAAAAATTTTGTAGTTGTGTTTTGCTCAACTTTTGGGCATGACAAAATAATTTCATCATTGGTGGAGACTTCAATTCCATCCTCCATCTATCATAAGAAAAGGGGTATTGAAAAATAATTTCAGTCACATATTGACTTTAAAAACTACGTGACAAAGGAAAATCGCGTGGAGGTTGACTTGGAGAATGTAATGTTCACATGGAACAAAAGAAGACTTGGCTTTAGTCATATAGATGAAAATTAGATAGATTCTTATACAGATGTGACTTAACTTCTTTTATTTTTTATTTGAAGGCATCCATTTCTCCTGTATCAGGATCAGACCATTTTCCCAAATAGTTGGGCATATTAAGAGAAGATAAACCAATGTTCTATCCCTTCAAATTTGAAAACATGTGGATGAAATTTGAAAAACTCTTAGGTTTGATAGATGACTGGTGGAAATAATCTCAGTTTCAAGGATCCAAATTATATTGCTTTATTTCCAAGCCGAAGAAATCAAAAGAAAATTCCAAGAATGAAACAAGAACCACTTTAAAAATAGTTTTGAAATAAAGAGATCAATTGAACAAATCATGAAGGAACTGAATGAACAAGTCACTCTTCAAGGAATGGACAACGAAAGATTATATTAGGAAAATGAGTTATTAAAGGAATATGAGGACATTTTGGCTAAAGAAGAAATATTTTGGAGGCACAAATCTAGAAAGCTTTGGCTTGAAGAAGGGATAAGAATGCAAATTCTTTCCACAATAGTACAAAATAAAGGATAATTGTTAATAGAACTCATAAGATCAATGATGGAAATGGTGGCATTATAGAAGATCAAACAGAAATTTAAAAAAAAGATAGTGAGTTTCTATTCAAATTTACTAAATAATTTTTATGGTTCAGATTTGTTAGTGCAATAAGAGATGCTAAGTGACATCCCTCAGCTTGCGACAACTAAGGATAAAAAGTGTTGATTGATAAATTCTTAGAGGAAGAAATACATACATCCTTATTTTAGCTTCATCTAGACAAAGCACCAGGTCTTGATGGATTTCCAACTGGCTTCTTCCAAGAATGTTGATCAATTTTAGGATCTAAGATGACTGAAGCATTAGAGGGAACAAGAATCTATGGAAGTTTTTTGAGATAAATAAACAACACCTTTTTAGCCCTCATTCCAAACAAAGAAAAAATCAACATTCTTAGATGATTTTAGACCAATTTATGTCTGTAACACCATTTACAAGGTCTTGAAAAAAGCTTTAGACAAGATATTAAAAAATCTACTCCTGAAATTAATAGAAGAAGAACAAACAAGCTTTTTTCTTGGAAGATCTATTTTTGATGATGTAATCATTTCCCAAGAAGCTATTCATTCTATTTAAAAAAATAAGACCCCAAGTATGATCATTAAACTAGATGTAAAAAAAGTGTATGACAATGTGAACCGGAGATTCTTGGCTAAATGTTTGGAAAGGTTTGGATTCTACAAAGTGTGGATAGATATGATATTCTATTGCATATCCACGCCATGGTTTTCTATTCTTGTCAATGGGAACCCTCAAGGCTTTTTGACATTTCAAGAGGCATTCGATAAGGAGATATTTTTTCACCTTTCTTGTTTGTCATTATGGCTAAAGCTCTTGGAAGGAAGTTATCCACCCTATAAAAAATGGAAACTTGAAAGGGGTGTAAGTGACTAAGTGACTTCTTTAGTTCAACCACTGACATGTCGACTCTTTGTTGATGACACAATGTTATTTGGAAAAGGGAATAAGGGAGCGACCTTCTAATTGAAAAGACTGCTTAAAACATACTCTAAAGCTTTAGGTTTAGTAGTAAATCAGGAGAAATCAAATATATTATTCTTTTTTATAAAATTAAAATTTCAAGATTAGGTGTTAAGGTTGCTAGCATTTAAGGAAGGTAAACTCACTTGCTTATATCTAGGCCATTGGATAAATCTCTACAATCAACCTCAACTTGGAAATCAATAAGAGATAAAATAGTAAGAAAATAGAATTGTGGAAATCTAAATGGATAATATGGGAAGGAAGAATTTTAATAATAAAGGAAACATTATTTGCAATCCCTATATACTTAATATCATGTATTTCCATATCAACTGGATCTTATATTGATTTGATAAAGAAGTTAAGGAAATTCTTCTAGCAGGGTATAGATGTGAAGAAAAAATATTCTTTAATTTCATGGGAAAGGATATGAAATCCCATCAAGCATGGAGGTACAAGAATCAAGAACCAACTATGGTAGAAAAAAGCACTAGGGGAAAAGTTGTTTTGAAAATTCATAAGGAGTCACATCTTAAATGGGTAAGAATCATTAAAAGTAAATATCTAACAAATTCAAGATTGAAGATATTTTAAGGTTATCTAACTTCCTAAGTGGTTCTCATATTTCAAAATTCATTTCCAAATGTAGTGATATCATACTTAACCACATATCATGGAACATAAAGGATGGAAGAAAAGCCCTTTTTTGGTAGGACTCTTGGGGGGAGGGATATTCAATCATCATCAATCTAATGTATGTGAATAGAATCAAACACATTTGTGAACTCAATTGGGGAATATATGTTAGAAATTATATTGTATTCATAGATCCAAATCTTGATCACAGATGGAAATGAAATTTTTTTGAGGTTATGGACCTTCCACCTATAGATATTGAGTTGATAAGAGAAATTCTTGATAATGGATTTATCTCTTTCAAATAAGGTAATAATGAAATAATATGGGGAGGCTCTAAGAAGGGAGTATACAATTCCAAGGATAGATATAATGCATTATCATGCATGAGAGAAAGAGAAAAAACACAACTACCAGTTCATCTATGTTGGGATAAATTATGTCTGCCAAAGGCAATCCTCTTCACTTGGGCTTCTCTACAAGGGAAGTTTCTAACAACTGATTGGTTCACAAGGTTCATCAATTTTTTCTTGTACAAAAATAGTGAAGAGGATGCTAATCATATGCTACTAACATGCCCTTTCTCTCAAAAATGTTGGCAATGACTAGGCACCAAACTGGGCTTTATTTCAAAACTTCCAAATGATATTTTGGCATTATTCCAATCTTGGTCGAGAATATGGAACAATAGTTTATTTGGAAACATATGGATAATTTCACCCTCAATTGTAACTTGGGATATTTAGAAGGAAAATAATAGTAGAATATTCCAAGGGAAGGCTATGGAATGGGTGGATTACAAATAAGATGGAAGAATCTATAGTAGAAACAATGAATTCAAGGATTCATGCTCAAGGGAATAAAATAAATTATTTCATATGATTTGATGAAAAAATACATAAAAGTTGGTATGGGTTAAAACTTTCAAAAGTCATTGGTAAAGGACACTAATCAAACAAAAAAGACAAAGATAATTGAAAATGGTGTTCCCTAATACCAAGATGGTTCAAATTGAATTCTGATGGGGCTTCTAGAGGAGGTCCAAGACCCTCACAGGCTAGGTGTGTAATTCACTCATGCCAAGGCAAGATGATAGAAGTATTATCCAAATCATTGGAAGAAGACAAAGACAACAAAGATAAATTTAAATCTTTAGTAGAAGGACTATCACATGCATGGAACTACACTTGAGAAGGGTTGAAATTGAAGGGGATTCAACCATTACCATAAATGCCATAAGGACTAGGCATACTCCCATCTGGAGATTACAGTCCTTCCTAGATACAATGTTGGAATTAATGGGAAGGTTGGAGAGTGTTACAATGAGTCATATATATAGAGAAGGAAAACAAATTGCAGATGAACTAGAAAATTCAGGTGCAGAGGGAGTTACCATCAAATAGATCCTCACCTAACTAATAAGGATAATGTTGGTTAATCATTTAAAAATTCATTTTTTTTGTAGCTAGCAGATATTAGTTTAAGATGGTAGCTAAAGTGATTATGATGGAGATCAACATGCAACAAAGGTAGAGGATGCATATTTGGTTGCATGGATAACTATGTGGAAGACTTTGAAAAACCAATGTTAGAAGAATCTAAAACTTTCTATTCTTGAAAAGCTATTTGTTGAAGGTTGAGGAATGTTTTCAACTTGAGAAGGATAGGGTTTTCAATTATTTGCATATCGATAGTGAGAAAAATTTGTTACCTAAATTAGAAAAAGAATTACTTCATAATTATAAGGAGAACATTTTGGAAAAGGGTTTTAGTCCCTTGGATTTGTTTAAGGCTAACAAGACAAATGATTATCTATCCCATGCCTTGGATCCAATTGCAAACTCTTTGGAACAGTTGGCCACTATGGAAGGAATGTAATATTTTAACCAGACAGTGGATAATGTTTACAAGAGGAGGGATTCCAATGGAACATAGGATCAAGAATTCATAAGGAATCTTATTGAATTGCATGACAAGTACAAGATTTATGTTCTCAAGTGTTCTTAGGACAACAAGAAATCTAATAAGGCTCTAAAGGAGGGGTTTGATGTATTTTATAATAAACCAAATGAGTATATCTTGATTACAAACTTAATCTCTTCATTTTTTGATAATGTTGTAAAGGACATCATGAGGAAATTAGATGATGATGAGATTAAACATGAACTTGGAAAGGTGGTGAAGATTCTTTCATACATTTTAGATAAAATTATTTTTAAGGAATATTACAAGTGAAGGTTGATGACTTAGGCAATGAGGACTCCTCATAGGTGGAAAAACAAGATGCAACATTAGTAGAGAATGTAGAGTTGGTTCACTAGTAAGTAGGGTCTTCCATTCTTATGGAGATACAAAACCAAAATTAATCACCCAAGATCGAGATAGCATGCAGGTCTGAGATAAAAGCTAGGTCCCAAGATTTTGGATGAAGATGTGCCAAATTGCTAGAATGAACAAGAGGAAGAAAATTTGAAGTTGTTCTCAAAGTCATTACATTTTAAGATATTATTTTTTGATATCTTAGGTGTACAAAAGGTTCAGATACAAACATGATCTAATGTATGAGTAGCTTGACACATTGTATTGGTTTTTGTATCAACTTGTTGAGGTTCATACATACATTTGGTCTAGGTTGTAGCTCCTCAAGATCTTTTGACTAATATTTTTTGTAGCTGGGTGTGACAAGGTGTCGTTTGGATGTAATTATGTTTAGTTTTTAAGGTTTTATGAGCTACAACTAGAGGTTTTCTGAGCTTGTTCTTTCCTTCCAATATACTCTCTTGAACTAGGACCGATGTATACTTCTTATAATAAATAAATAATACTATATCTTAGCCATGGCCTCTTATCTATAAAAAATAATCAAAATACTATTACCAATTTTCTCTATAACAAGGTGTGGACAACATTTATAAAATTTAAGTTAAATTTGCACATGTTATGATGATTGTCACAAAGGGAAAAATCCCACTGCTTAATATAAAAATGCATGATTTTGGTGAAAATAAAATGCCTTGTTTTAATTTGCTAAAATGGGAAAACCCCAAGATTATATGTACGATTAGATATTATACACTTGAGGTAGCAATAGTAGTGACTTTTAGAACCTTTTTTACAGCGATTGGTATGTTGTAAATAAATCTTGGTATGGTGTTATGCAACAAACATTTGGGAACCTGGGGAATTTAGATCTAAGAATTTTCTATTTAAATAAATTAGGATTTTATAATATGATTTTTGGGTAAAGTGGTTTTCTTATTCTCAATTTCACTTCTACAGCTCAAATTGTATGCATTTTACAATTCATTCATATAAAAAATAAATATATAATTTGGTATTAAAATTTAAAAATGATTATGATATTTATTCAAGTTGTAGAGATCATAAAATGACTAATGCATTTTTACCTTTTCATGTCATTCATCTTCTCATCAATTTTTTAATCCATATTAATTAAATGATTTTAAATTATTTCATTAAGCTACCATTTCCTTTATTAATTAAATAGTTTTATTATTTAAATAAATCATTATCTTAAAGTTATGGAAAAACTAGTTTATCATTTATGCTTCAATATTTTTTTAAACATGGTGGCAATGCCACTTAATATATTTTATTAATAATATATATTTTTACAAACTAGTTTAGTGAGAGTTCTTGGAGAAAAGAACCAATGAACAAAAACTCTGGTCATTGCCCATCAAAATATGAATACAAGTTTCTAGCCCAAGCTAGATACCAAATAGAAATCTGACTAAGGAGCATATAATCTCATTCAAAGTGAATACCAAAATACATTATAGAATATCAAAATATGAACAAAGTATACATATGAAATTTCCTTGCAGCTGGAGACATGAGAGAAACTCCAAATAGAAAACTGCCACGATGACCATTAGATGAAAAATCTATCAATATGAACCAAAACTGCCCTGAAACCAAAAAATACCTACAACCAAAATATGCATACAAGAATGAAAAAGATATATTAAAAAAGAAGAGAATTATACTTCCACCATAAAAGAATATTAACCATGATACATTTCTTCTTGAGAAATTATAAATAAGTTTGGGAAGCTTGTCAACTCACAACCTAACTGAGAGGAATCAATATAAACTTTATTACAACCAAAGTTAGCAAGGCAGTCCGCTAATACATTTCCTTCCTGATATACATGTGAGATGGTGAGGTACTTAAATGAATCTAGAAGAGCCCAAATTTTCTCAAGAATGTATTTGAAATGCTAGTTATCAGCTTTCCTTGCTTTGCAAGCATTAATAATAATGGCAGAATCACCTTCAATATGAAGGTGCTTTAGATTCAACTTTTTTTCCATAACAATGCCTTTCAAAAGACCGTTGCCATATTGTTTGTGCCAGGATAAAAAAACATAGCTTTCAATGCTAATATAGCACCCAAATTATTATGAAAAACTACCCCTATTCCTGAATCTTCTATCTACCATGGATTTTTGAACCCATGGAAATATAGGTGATACAGGAATAATGATACCTTTCCAAGAAGAAACCAAAAAATTGTCCCAAGAAGAAAACTCTGAGTTATGATTAAAATGTTTCTGAACTTGAGCATTAACTTGTTCATAAATACTTTTATTAGGTTGTATGTAAGTTGGAGGGTGGAATGTAGCGGAGAGGGGAGAGGAGGAATAAGGATGGTAGGGTTTCACAGAAAGCTGGTACATTTCATGGGAGCCATAAGGGGATGAATTCTAAGGAGGAGAAAATGGTGGAAATTTATTTACCAAAAGAGGTCGAAGAGGATGCATCTTTATGGGAAAAGATTGCAGTCATAGGGTGTTTCATTGGTGATAGGATCACCAAAGAGCAAATGAGAAATTGGGTCTCAAAGAATTGGAGCAAGGAAATCATCATCAAATTCATGCCCAAGAATTTCTTTATTGTTATCTTCCAAAATGCGGAGGATAGAGATGCAATTCTGGCACGCCAAAACTAGTACTATGGACTCTCACCCCTTTATCTTCAACCATGGCAATCAAATTTCAACCCTTTACCTTTGGGGGTGTATCAATAGCCAATTTGGATTAGAATGTACAATTTACCTCTTGAATTTTGGGGCGATTCTAGTCTGGATTGCATAGGCAGATCTTTGGGCACTTTGCTAGAAATAGATGAATCAATTATTAACAATGATTCTTACCTGTATGCAAGAATAAAAATTACAGTGGTTCAAGAAATCCCTAATTTCATATACCTGAAATCAGGAGATGTGTCGTGGAAACAATCCATTGAAATTGAAAATCCACCATTGGAATGTTTGAAATGTGGGATGAGCAACCATACATTATCAGAATGCAGGGTTTTTGTCAAACCTGCAAAAGTCTGGAGGAAGAAAATTAGCATTCAAAAAATGGTTACTCCAACCGTCTCGCAGCCACAGGAGAATTTGTAGAAGGATTCACCTCGGAATCCATCAAAAGAGATTTTAGAGGAAGGGGAATGTTCATCCGCTCAACAGACAGTTTCAAAAGATAAGGATCATAAGGGTATTATTCCTTATTCTCACTATTGATTGGATTCGAGGTAGACTATGACAAAATCTCTTCTGATGATTTTTTGGATGATGAATTGGAGAATATTGAGCCAAGATGCATCAATCAATTGATGAACATCCTTCTGGGGAAATCCAAAGGGGGTAGAGGTAGGCGTTTGAATAGGCAGTTGAGGGAAGACATGGCAAAGGAGAAAGGCATAGTCAACATCTTCGACTTTATGAAGAAAGCCAAGGGAGGAGGAATCTCCCTTGGTGGAAAATGAAGATCTCCTCCTGGAATGTCAGGGGTTTAGTGACCCCTGACAAGAAGCACCTATTCAAAAGAGTGCTTCAGAGACTTGACAATGATCTAATCTTAATCCAAGAGACTAAACTTTGTTATGACAAAGCTCTCAGTTTCTTGTTCTCTTGTTAAAATTGGGAAGGATTTTTTTAGGAAGCCAAAGGCGCATCAGGTGGGATTGGCTTTATGTGGAATCCATCTTTCATCAAGATGTCTTTGCTAGAAAAACATGACCATTGGTTGTTCGGCATAGTGGAAATTATCAATGAACACATTTCATTCTCTATTTTTAATATATATGGGCCTATCAAAATTGAAGATAAATTTTTGTTATGGAAGGAACTTTCAGCCAAAATATCTTGTGTGGGTAAGAATAAGGTCATCTTGGCTAGGGATTTTAATGCTATTCTTGATTTAGAGGAAAGATCGGGAGGAATAAGTAAAAGGAACAGAGTCATGGATGATTTCAAAGATTTTGTTCAGGACAATAATTTGATTGATGTGGTCACAACCAATGGGTTTTTTACGTGGTCTAATAGAAGGACAAATTTCACTCAGATTTCTGAAAGATTAGATAGATTCTTGGTGGATTCATTTTGGCTAGATTCATCGTTTAATGTTGAATCCAATATCATTCCTTTGTCATTATCAAATCACTTTCCTATACAACTGAATCTTTTCTCATCTACTCAGAAGATTAATGGAAGTTTTAGATTTCAAAATATGTGGTGGAGAGACAAGGACTTTCTTCCAAAATTGGAAATTTGGTGGAGGGACAACAATCATTTTTAGGGCACACCGAGCTATGTGATGATCAAAAGATTGAAGGAAGTCAAGTCTCGAATTAAGGAATGGAATAAAAACTCCTTTAAAAACATTTTCTCAGAAAAGCTAAAGATAGAAAAAGAATTGGAAGACTTAAACAAAGTGGTGATTGAATCTGGTATGAATAATTATGACTTTGAAAAAGAGAAATTCCTCAAAAGTGAATTAGCAGAGCTCCTTCATAGAGAGGATATCTACTAGAGGGACAGGGCATGAGTGCACTGGATTAATGATGCAGATCGTAATACAAGATTTTATCATGCTTTGGTGAAGCCTAAAAGATCCCAAAATAACATCTCTCGCATTCAAGATAATCTCGGGAACTGGTAGGAGAAAAAGGAAACTATAGAAGCATTGGCACTATCTCATTTTCAATCTATTATGGGCTCTTATAATGACATTTTATCCTCGTCGAAATCAGCATTTTTAGGAGTCATTCCTAAAGTAATCATAGAGGAAGACAATACTCATTTGATGCAACCCTTTTCTCTACAGGAAATTAAAAAATCAACGTTTGACAATTCAGTTGATAAAGCGTCAGGTCTAGATGGATTCCCTTCAGAATTATACCATAAGTGCTGGTCTTTTTTGGGGGAGGATATTCTCAAGATTATGGAGTCATTTCAGGTTAAAGGCCAATTTGTAAAAGAACTAAATAACACGGTCATTGCACTGATTCCTAAGAAGCAAGATTGTTCTACAATAGATGACTTCAGGCTGATTGTGCTTTGCAACTCTCTATACAAAATTCTCTCAAAGGTGTTGGTTAACAGATTGAAACCCATTCTCAGTAGAATCATTTCAGCAGAACAACATGGATTTGTTCTCAGTCGAGAAATTATTGACAACATTTTACTGGCAGGTGAAACCATTCATAGCATGCACTTAAACAAGAAGCCAGGTATGATCATTAAACTTGATGTTAGTAAAGCCTATGATAGAGTTTATTGGCCTTTTCTTTTTGAACTCCTTTCTCGATTTGGATTCAGCCCTGAATGGATTAAATGTATTCTTGTTTGTATCTCCTCTATGCATTTCTCCATCTTTGTAAATGGGTCGATTATTGGTTTCTTCCAAGCAACTAATGGGTTGAGGCAAGGTGATCCCCTGTCTCCCTTTCTTTTTGTATTGTTGGTAGAGGCATTGGGCCATCTCATCAAATAGAACACTAGACTTCGCAAGTAGTGTGGGATCTCTATTCAAGACAATATGGACCCCATTACCCATTCACAATTTGCAGATGATGCTATCCTATTTGGAGTGGCATCGGTTATGGAAGCAAGGATCATCAAGGAGGTGTTGTCAGATTATGGAAGGTGTTGGTGTAATTAAATATTTACTAATTACACTTACTTAAGTTTACTTAGGATAATGCATTTGCATATTAGTTGTCATTGTGACACCTAGGAGTTTGCATTTCATTTTAGCACATGGTTAGGAGAATTTCCACTTTAGGTGTGATAGTTGTCATCACATACCTCTTTGTGTGTGAGATCCACCTTTAGTGCTCTTATCACATTATCATCCTTTCATTGTTGCACATGCTTCACATACTTTGATGTGCAATGGAGGATGATCCACCTTTGGTGGACATGTGATTCCACCTTGTGTGGGTGATATCTTATCATCTCCTTATCATGTAGTCTTATTGTATTGCCTATATATTTAGGCACTCCTACTTTGTATTCAATTCAATTGGCTATAATTAATTATTTGATCATTTTGCCTATCTCTCTTGTGCTATCTCTTGAGTTTCTAGATCTTGGCATTTATTCTTTGCCTTAGGAAAATTCTTACAGAAGGGAATCAGGGCAAGTCATGAATAACTCCAAATCTAGGATCTATTTTCTTCACACTAGCAGAAAGATGTGAGGATATATCATTAATATCTTGGGATTTGAGTAAAGTAATTTCCCTATACTGTATTTAGGACTTTCTTTGTTTGTTGGGCGCATGGATAATAAATTTTTGGATGGAATAATTAATAAAATCCGATCAAAAGCTTCTTCATAGAAGAACCGATGGCTCTCTCAAGCAAGAAGGATTCTAATGATTAAATCGGTTCTCTCAGCCATCCCAATTTATTACATGTCGGTGTATAGACTAACAAAAAGAGTCTCCTCTACCATTGATGGTTTATTCAAAAAAAAATTGTGTGAAGGTTCGAAAATAGAAAAAAGGATTCATCTTATCAATTGGGACACAACTTGTTTAGCAAAATAAGGAGGAGAAAGCCTCAAAAGTATGGACTCTCAAAACATAACTCTAGGTGCTAAGTTGGCCTGGAAGAGGTATAAATCTCCAAACAAGCCTTGGTGTCAAATTATGAATGCTAAGTTCCTCGATTCTCAAGACCCGAATAGAATTTTGACTGCGGTAAATGCTTAATCAGGCTCCCCCTTCTAGAGACATATTTGGGATAGTAGAAAAATTATCACTAAGCATCTTACATGGAAGATCGACAATGGACAACGAGCATTGTTTTGGAGAGATTCATGGTTAGGGGATGATCCATTGGACAACTTCTTTCCAGACGGAGATTGGGTGAACAGTATGGAATCTTTGATAGGCAGTAGAGTGGCGGACTACATGTTCTTTCAATTCCCATCATCCTTTAAGGCTATTTGGAGATGCTTGGGAGATCCAGTGTCAGCGAATAATATTTTCTTGCAGGAGCTACTACGCAACAAATTTGTAATCCGCACTAATGAGGAAGACTTCTTAATTTGGAGCGCATCTAAATCAAGATCGTATAAGGTTAAGCTTGGTTATGATCTTCTTAGAATCAGATAGAGTAATATATATTGGTTGTCCAAATTATGTTGCGGAAGATGGCCACTCCCTAAGGCGGGAGCTTTCCTGTGGGTGACGCTCCATGGCAAAAGTTTGACAGGCAATAGACTGAAAACTATTGGAATCTTCGGCCCTAATTGGTGCATCATGTGTCGTAAGGAAGAAGAGTTGGTAGATCACCTTCTTTTGTGGTGCCCTGTTGCTCAGGAATGCTGGGATTGGTTGATGAATAGGCTTCAATGGCAGGGGGTTAGGAATGGCACGCTGAAGGATTTTTTATCATCATGGCCACAAGACAGAACTCTATATAAATGGGGCATTTTTTGGTTAGTTAGTCTGTCAATGATGGTCTGGCATATCTGGAAGGAACGCAACCGGAGGATATTCAAAGAAAAATTCTTGGAGATCAATCAAATCAAGATAAAAATACAAAATGCCATAGAAGAAGTTGTCAATTCCAAAATTGTGGGACTAAACTATAAATTCATGACTAAATGGGATATGGATATGGAAAATTTGTGGTGTATTAATAAGAGGGATGATCACATATTAAAAGATAATAAAGCAGACATAAAGGCTATCAAATGGATGGCTCCTCCTAGAAATTGGGAAAAACTAAACTTTAATGGAGCTAGCAGAGGCAATCCGAGAATAAGTGGAATTGGAGCTATCATCAAGAATGAGAAGGGGGAAATCTTAAAAGGCATCACGAGGAAATTGGGAAACACTACAAATAACATGGCTAAAATTGCAGCTTTGGAAGTAGGGTTAGCTTAGTGCTCCTCCAATAACATTAGCAATTTCATTATCGAAGGAGACTCCTAGATTATCATAAATGGAATCTTGAAATCAATTTTTCCTAATTGGCGGCTGGCTTCTTGGCTTCCCCAATTGAATGAGCACTTTCTAAAATTTGATGATTTTAGAGTACAACATGTGTACAGAGAAGGCAATAGAGTGGTGGAAAAATTGGCTAATATGGGAATAGAAAGAGGATTAGATTGGGAATTCGGTAAAGATGATCTGATCCCAGAGGATCTTCAAAATCTATTAAAAATGGACATTGGCTCTATCGATAGGATAGGAATAAGATAGAGTCAGCTTCGCCGATGCCGACGCGGGCAGATGGATGGGATATCTCTGCCAACGTGTGTTCATTGCAGGATACCTCTCGACTCTGTAAAGGCAACTTGATGAAGCCTCGTGAGTGGAAGTAGCAGCCGTATATTCGATGTAAAGGCATCTTTGACAGATTTCTACCTCTATAAACTTGCCTTTTCGGGATATAGATCAACAATTTATTTGAAGAAGCGTGTCTTTTTATAGATTCAAATGGAAAATATGATGGGCATTGCGTGTAAATATTTGTAGGATTCGAACATAATGGAAACTTCAGATCAACAGATCAAGCGTATCTTCATACAAGAAAATGATAGGGAGATAGTGACTTTACTGAGTCTTTTGGGAGCCGAATATTGGACAGGACCACACATCCATGATGGGAAGATCATTTACGATCTATTCCAACCCATTATTCAGGTAATAGGTCATACGGTGCTGGTAAACGGTATGATCAAAATGATGATCGTAGAGGAGCACTATTTTCAGGTGACTTACGCTTTGGATTTAATGGATACCAATCTTTCGGGAGGTTTGTTAAAGGCTTTGTTCTCGCTGATAGACAAAGACAAAAATAAGTCGATGAAAAAATCTTGGAAGTGCTATTAGTCTTGTGTGGTGGTCGAATATGATATGGGAAAATTTGTGGCTTTTTTCCAAGCTAATGTTAAGCTTTTTTTTGATGAGGTAGTGGCTAGGCTGCTTTCCATAGGCGAAGGCATTGGTTATCTTTTTCATTAAGGAGGGATCATAGAGGCTTAAGATTTGGTTTTTTGTAATAGGAGAGCCTCCTCCTTAATTGATTGAAATACTTTTTCTCTGGAAATATAATGGGTACTGCCCCTTAGGCAGAGCTTGTCTAAAAAAAAATCTATTTAGAAATACATTTTTCCAGAATACCAAGAACAACCGATAACTATGAAGACTCACCTCTAAAGATACACTTATTGCATTCCCACCAAATGGACCAGATTACTGGAGATGGAACAATGAACCAGAGACACACAAATAGGGAATAAGAATACAAGGTTGGCCAAGACTGGAACATGTCCCATAAAGAAAAAGGGAAAGGAAATGAGAGGGAAAGCTTATGAAGAACAAAATGCCAACAATTTATAGAAAATTCACAATGAAGAAAAAGGTGGTTAACATCCTCAAGATCATTACCACAAAGAACACAAGGAAATGGAGCTGCAATATTAAATTTGGCTAAACGATCACTAGTCCAACTTTTGTTCTGCAAATCCAACCAAGAAAAATCTCTAGCTTTAGGCAAAACTGAATTGTTCCAATAAAAAATAAAAGCATGATGATAAGATTGATTATTAGCCATTTGTTGAGCAGTAAGATATACTTCCTTAACTGAATACTTCCCTATTTTAGAAGGACACCATACAAGTTGAGCTTTGGAATTAGAAAGAAAAACAACTTGATCTTGCAAGATAGATTTGAAAGAATGAACTTATTGCGAAGATGATAGAAGGGAAGAAGGATCCTTCTAAGAAACCTTATGAGAAAACAAATCCACACTATTCACATGATAAAACAACCTAACACCCCATGAATGTGAAAGTATAACATAAATAGATGCAAGGGAGTCAAACTCAGAGAGAGGGGAAAACCCATTACAAGAATCCTTCCAAAAAAGAACATCCTCCCTTGAATGAACCTTCCAGGAGAGGAAATTGGAAACCACTTCTCGATAAGAAATCATGAAATTCCAATTGGCAGACCCTTCAAGAAGATTAGAAATAGTGAATATCCTTGCAGGGTTTTGGGAATCTAAATATTTAACCTGCATAATCTAGAACCACAAAGATTGAGGCTTGTTATACATGGCCCAAACCAATTTACCACCAAAATCTATATTTCTTTTGGATAAGTCCTAAATCCCAACCCCACCAGCCTGTGTAATGTTCTGCAAGGGAACCCAGGAGAATTTAACCTAAACATGTAATCCATCATCCTAAAATAACCATAACATATAGAAAATCAAACTATGGGAGGGGCATTACATCCACCTACCCTAAAATTAGGTTTACTCCTGGAAGCCTACAAACATATAAGGATATGCATCCCTCAAGAACAAAACATTTGCTAAAATAAAAAACAAAACAACATCTAAAAACAAGCCATAAAATAAGAACATGATACATAGTCATTATGAGTAATATAATTCTAGTTTAAGAATAAACTGAAAATCACATTGATCAATCATTCATTAACAATTTAAATAGATCTAAACCTTTATTCATTCATCGGTATAGAAAACATCTAGTCATCAATTGTATAAAGCACATATTTTTATTTACATCAAATAATAACTTGAGAGGTTCATGCAAACCTAGTTAATGCAACACTCAAATAAAATTCAATCCGAACATACTAGTTTAATATCATACCTCTAGGTTCATAAATAATAGTCTTAAATACAAAAGAGTTATATGTCTAAGTTTGGATTTAAGTTTTGATAGTTTAGAAATCTAATGGGAACACATCTTCCCAGAGTTCCCAGTGTAGAAACTCAGGCTCTGATACCAAGTGTAATGCCCCACGAGGGAACCCGGGAGAATTTAACCTAAACATGTAATCCATCATCCTAGAATAACCATAACATTTATAAAATAAAACTATGGGATGGGCATTACACCTGTCTGGAGAGGGACATTTTGTCAAGAGAAATTAAGGAAATCTTTTTCTCCCCAGTCATGTTATTATTCCAAAGGAAGGAGCAAATAATTTTTTCAATTTGATTAATGATAGATCTAGGAGCATGTAGAACTAAAATGTAGTAATTAGGTATAGCATATAAAACTATTTTGACTAAAAGATTCTGACTTGAAAGGGACAACCAAAAAGTTTTCCAATCAGAAATACAAGACTTTAATCTCTTAATGACATAATTCCAAAAAGAAGGTTTGGTAGATCCCAAAAACAAAGGAATCCCCATGTATGTTAAAGGAAGAGAATCAACAAGGAATCCTAAGAGATGAAAATTCTATCAGCCACCTCCCGAGGAGTGTTAAAAATAAAGATTCTAGACTTATGAGGGCTAATTTGTTAACCTGAACCAACAGTGTAAGTATCCAAAATGAACTTGATATATTTGGCTTCTTGAAAAGTATAATACCCAAATAGCAATGTATCATTAACAAACAAATTATGAGTAACAAAGATATCTGAATTAGGAATTGAAACCCCTTACCAGAAACCCAATTCCCTTTGCTTTAAAATCAACTGACTGAAAGCTTTTGCCATGATAATAAATGAGAAGGGAGATAAAGGGTCTCCTTGCCTTACACCCTAAGAAGAGGAAAAGAAACTAGAAGGGGCCCCATTAATTATAACAAAAAAAAGAAGCTGAGGAGATACAATTCTTAATCCATTTGCACCAGGAAATAGAAAAGCCAAATTTTTGCAGGACTTTAGATAAAAAATCCCAACAAACTTTATCATAAGCCTTCATCATGTCAAGCTTACTAACAAAATATGGAATAAATTGGATGAATTAATGGAATGCAAAGTCTTGTGAGCAATAATTGTACCCTCATGGGTTTCTCTACCTGGGACGAAACCCCCTTGTTGGGGAGAAAAAATATGAGGGTGTGAACAACAAATCTTCTGATCAAAATACATTGTTGAAGAAGAGATCTAAAGAAAAGGTTACAAAGTGATTAAGACCTTGGTGCCTTATTCTAAGGGTGTGTGTTGTTTATGGGGTCCCATAGGATGCTTTGGCCTTGTCGATGTTATTAAAATCATTCACTCATTCATTATTCAATCTATGAAGCCTTTATCTACTTCAATGATGGTAAAAGTTTCATGAATGGAAAAAGAGGTTGCCACATCAACATTTGTGAAACATAGAAATAACCTCCAAGCATGCGACTTGAAATGTGAGGTTGAGTTTCTAAAGAAATCCAAATCCCTTACAATCAAGGTGCACCTAAACTAATATATTTTAGGGAAAAGGGAGAAGGATATGCATAAAGGGAAAATGGGTGATACACTAAGATTGAATATTTAATCTCTTTCTACTTATGATTTCCCTTAAACCTTAAAGAAACTACCAAAACCACACTACTTCTTGAATTTGATCAAATCCTAGAACATTATGAAAGTCAGGACTCAAAAAGACTTTGCAAGGAACCTAAAGATCCACAAGCCTAACGAATCAAGCAAATTAACACAACCATATAACATAGAAGATGATTAAATGCATCCAAATAAGAAGGAAAAGATTACACAAGATATTTGGACTTGAAATAGGTAAACAATAGAAATTTACTAAAGCAAGAAAAGGCTAGTTACAATTACAGAAGAGAATTCTACAAAAGAAAAAAGAGGTTGCAGATCTCTAATTTTTTCATAGTGACTCTGATGAACTACAACTGATTGAATATCTAAATGACTTGAAGATCAGTGATTAGAGATCACTGATTTACTGAATTGATATGTAAGATGATTAAATCAATAATATGTTGTCATTGATGTCAACTAGTTTTGACAGTACTTATCATGTAAGTTACAAACATCTAAACATTTGTAGAAGGGAGAAAGAGATGAAGAACTAAAATATCTACATGAGGAAGATGGATATGATAGATGAGGATAAGGAATACTTTGGGTAACTTATTGATGAGTCTATGACCTTATGTTATTGACTTGATTATGTTGTGTTTATCTATGATGAAGAAGAAAGCAAAACTGTACAAAGCAATGTGGTCGGTAAATGAAGCACTTCAGTATACACCGAGCTAGTGTAGTGTATACCGAGTGACAATATCAATCGAGATTGTTTTCACTGACACATTTTTGTGTTAGCCGAGTATGGATGAAAGAATTAAATGCTTAGTTTAGCTAACAAAAATTGATGAGCTAGAATGTTTATGATTTTGAGGTTGAAGATAAAGTTTTTTATGAGATCCACGGCTAACAAAATTTGAAGAAGATCTAAAGGATGGAATTGAAACATGTTATTGACACATTTGGCAAGGAAGGTTTAAGCGGAAAAATCAACGAAGGAGATTAAGCGACAAAATATGATGGATGAAAAGAAAATGGTTTACTTATCTATATAAGAGATATTGGTTTCATTATTGAAACTATGCCGAAAGAAAGAAGACTACATATATTTCACATGAACATAGCTTCATGCATGCCTGATCAGACTGGTTGAAGGAGAACCAAACTGCAGAGTTAACCTAGCATTAGAGAGCTATTACCGAGTGACAGTAAGTTATTGAATATTGAAGAACTGAATTGAAATATTGATCAAAGGATTTGTATGGGCTTAGAGTAGATATGAACATCTGCAAAATCAAGTTGTATTGTAATCAGATCAACTACTATTTCAGTTTAACCATTGTTACAGATAAAATCTCTTAACTGAGTGGACTTAACCGTCTTATGTTATGCCCTATGTCATTTATTGAATGTACATTGTTATCCTGTCAACCCCATAGTGAATGTTGGTTGGATGATAACTGTTAGTCTTAAATCCTCTAATAAGGTCACACCTTATAGTGTGTTTTGTAACCTTTAACAAGGTTGGGTCTTCACCGAGCTCACTTCAGAAGAGTGAAAATTATTTTGAGTTACCGGTCCCAGGTGCTTTTTTCCTTAAAAGGGTTTCCATGTTAAATCATTATGTTATGTGTTTCTGTGATGAATGTCTTGTTATCATAATTTACATATTAAATATTAGGTTTGGTCGGTAATCATAGTAAGTTATTTGACTGGTAATTGGTAAAGACACAGACAATATAGTATTTTATGTTACTGAGTTGCAGAATTATTTGGAATTGTTTTAAGAGTTGCATAATTGTGATTGGGATTGTAGGATAATTGATCTAACTGATTCACCCCTCTCTCAGTTATTCTAATAGACTCCATGTCCAATAGATTTCTAGACTACTAATATTGTATACTTAGCAAGAAAGTACTATGAAGAAATTGCCAAAAATATTGACTTTATGTCACCATCAACCCCCTAGGTTAAATTTCCATCACAAGCTTCAATATGTACATAGTGCTAGGGATTAAAATAAAGGGAAAAAGGCTTAGAAACCCTTAAAAAATCTCCTAAGTCCTAAAATCCTAATAAAACTTGAATTTCCATGTAGGCGTTAACTTTTCCTATGTTATGCAATTGACTTCCTATACCAGGTCACAAATCACTTAAGTGACCTATTAATGTCACCTTTATCGTCAAAAAAATTGACCCATTAGCTTTTCCTAGCTTCTTAACTGTCTTCAAAGATTCAGAAGGAGTCTTTTTTCATTAGAATCAAACAACCACAAAATGGTGAAGGTAATCAAGTGGTGGGGTCCACAACTCTTCAAAGACATAGTTCTCTTCATTGTTTTGTAGAATGCCATTTCGGTCAAATTCCATTGACTACAAAATAACAATAGAATTTCTAGGTGAAATGACTAGAGGGAGGTGGGCCCAGTGGCCACGTGTTTTAATTTTATTGAATCAGGCAAGGTGGTGGTTAAGAGAAGGAATGATTTGTCATCATTTTGCAAGTGTGCATTTCAGTCAACTTTCTTGACCTAGAAAATTGTGAAAGTTATTTAAATGTTTAAATGTTAATGATCAGTGATGGTACAATGGTGGTCTGGGTCAATTGTTTAATAAATTAGTACTAAAAAATCAAAATTATGCACTATACACTGCCTTTGGTAGTGCGAATAGATTACATATAATTCTAAAAAATGGTTCTAAATTAGGTACACTTAATCCTATTTTAGCATCCTAAACAAATTACATTCATGGGTCAAATTCAATACTAAATTCAGCATTAACCATTGCAACATTAGACATAAAAAATACTACGACATTAAACACAAAGATATTGAACATTTCCAATTTTTCAAATGCCATATAAATGAATTAGTTTTGAGGGACAACATTCACTATAACACTGACTAATGAATCGAAAAGAGAAAATTAAAAATTCTCCTCTACGTTAAAATTACCACCACAGGTCGCTCTTATTTTATATTTCAGTTATTTTTTATTTGTTAGGTTTTTCTTTCTAATCTTTTAGTTTTCATTTTCGTCACCCCCTTTTATTTTATTGCTACATACAAAGCATATGATATACATGTTTTACAATGTTTAGTCAGCCGACTTAAATTTTTACGAGATAGAGAGTAAATGATAGATAGATATAAATTAAACCCTTGATTTCTCATTAAATGTGAAAACCAAGTAAGTTTTTCTGCATTATCAAGAAACTCCAAACTTCAATGGAACCGATTTTGACCTTGATATATTATCCTTTCCCATCAATCTCAAAGATTTTTTATTTCCTATTTTTAAGGTTCTTGGTTCTAATGAGTTAATATTTGATTCCCACATCCTACTTACTTCCTACTTGTTGGATTTCCCTATGGTCCCATTTGGTTGAGGAATTAGAATTTCACTCAAAACCTGATTATCTCAAAATAAGGTTTTTAAATTCCGGTTTTGTGTATTCGGAAGATAGTTTGGATTGTTTGGTTGACTCAGAAGATGACTAAGACAATCTATCTTCTGTGTTTGGTTGCAATTTTCAAAATTAGAATTAGAACTTTGAAATTCCTATTTCTAAGTTTGGTTCTACAATTTCAAATTGGAATTGGAATTACATTAACCATTTCTATGTTTGGTTCTACATTTTGAATTAGAATTGGAATTTGACAAGAAAAAATTGAAGTTTTTTTAATTATTATATAATGTTTAATTTATTTTGTCCATTTTTTATTTATATTTTGTTTTATTATTTTATATTTTTATATAGTAAATCATAAACAAGATTAATTTTCTAAAATTTAATATTTTTTTCACTTATATTTTGAATAGTAAACTTAACTTTTTAAATAATTTTATAGATTATCATAAACAATATTATAACAAGAAAATAATCATTTCATTTCTCGATATCACATAAAAATATAAATAAGTCTTATAGTCCACATATATAACTATTTCTACATATGACCCAACAAAGTAGTGTGATTGTTGCACAAAGAAAATATAATAGAAACATGATATCGGCTTTATAGGTAGCCTCTGATTTTGCCATTGATGCACTCTGGGTGGCAATAGCTATCTTGAGCACCTTGAAAGACTTGCACTAATCATCCATAATAGGTATATGTGTAGATAGTGTAGATGATGTAGACAGAGATGGGGCGTCATCAGCCCACCGAAAGTAGTCACATCCACCACCATCATACAATATAAATCCAAGTTATTATTGCTATAATGACTAATTTTCTATTCTTTGTAAACATTTAAATATAGTGAAATTAATAACCTTTTTATTATTTATGCAAGTTCAAAATTTATGCTTTGGATTAGTGTTTGTGTGTGACATCCTCAACACGCAGCGCACTCCATCACCACAGTCACACATAGGGACATTTATCATATCCATCACCGTTGTATAAAACAAATTTTTTGTTCATTCATACTATTGAAGCAACCAAACCTAGTATTGGAGATAGATAACAACATTCATACAACAACATGACTATTTTCTATAAGTACAAAACAAAAAAAGTTTCATTTCTATTGATATTACAAATTTATAAAAAAAATACAATGAAACATCTATAACATCAGATAGAAGATGGGGAAGAACAATATCCATTAACTAAATGGTGGTGTGAAAGCACACTGTTAAATAAGAAAATACAGGGAAATCCACGCTCTATGCTCTTATGCCCCACATTCAGCGAGAAACCATTTCATATCACACTCATTCTTATTATTATTGTCCCTATTGTTAGATGGTCAATCTTGCATATAAAAACTAAACATTATAGAAAAACTAAAACTTGTTTATTTTTAAATGGAATACACCAAGGAGTACCATCAAAAATATTGACCATTTACAAACATGAATAGTAAACAATCATTAGATAGCTCATTTTTTTATCAGCATATGTGGAGTCTCGCACATTTTGGTACATTAGATTTTTTATCAGATAGTTCATTGCATTCGATTGCATACATGTTTTTTGCATCAAATTTTTGGATCACTATGTGATCCATCATCAGGATGAAAGAGAGAAAAATGATGGACTTTTCTTTCAATCATTTTTCTCTCTTTCATCATGATGAAGGATCACAAAGTGTGATAAAAAACATTGATGCCAAACATATCTACACAATCGAATCTAGAATCTATTTCAAATATTTTTAATATCAACATATGTATAGTCTCACAATATCATCATATGTGTAGTCTCAGAACTATCCATTTCTGTTTCTTTACCTATCATGTGGTTTTGAAAAGTGATTGTTGTAGCATAAATAAATAAATTAATATTGTATTACTTCTAGTTATGTCTTTTTGGGAGGGTACTTAAGAGCGAGGAGGTATGTCCATTGGTTTTACCAACCAACCGAATATCTTATAAGCACTTTGGTCTTTGATGTAAAACTGTTGGTTTTTGGTATCAAAAAAGAATATAGCATTTCCTTGCCATTATGGTTGTAGAATAGTTATACAGACAGAGAATACAAGGCATAGCTTATTATCAATGATACCAATAGTACATTAAACATCAATGCTAATGCAACATAATACCATAGCATGAAATTAAGATACCAAAATACCAGTGCAGTACAAATAAATAAAGTAATATTGTATTACTTCTAGTTATGTCTTGTCAAGAGGGTAGTTAAGAGCGAGGAGGTGCGTCTGTTGGTTTTCCCAACCAACTGACTATCTTATAAGCACTTTAGTCTTTGATGTAAAACTATTCATTTTTGGTATCAATAAAGAATATAGCATTTCCTCGCCATTCTGGTATTCTGGTATCTTAATTTCATGGTATAGTATTATGTTGCTTTAGAATTGATGTTTAATGTATTGTTGGTATCATTGATAATAATTTTTTCCTTGTATTCTCTATCTGTATAACTATTCTACATTTTGGCATCGTTGCCTAAGTTCAAACCTGGAGGTCCTGACTTGGGTAGGATGGAGCAATGGGAAAGCCCTTCCTACCATGTGTA
Source organism: Chamaecyparis obtusa (assembly GCA_027943335.1). Taxonomy (NCBI): domain Eukaryota; kingdom Viridiplantae; phylum Streptophyta; class Pinopsida; order Cupressales; family Cupressaceae; genus Chamaecyparis; species Chamaecyparis obtusa. The sequence goes on along the minus strand of BSBK01007577.1, from coordinate 747,218 downwards.
CTGATAACGAATAGTAACAGAGAAGAGGAGAAAATAACAAGGGAAGATCAAGTGACACAAAATCTAGTGTTGGCCTAGGAAGTCTTTATTGACCAGTACGTGCAAAGGGAAGCCTGAGAGAGAGTGGTTCCATAGAGAATAGTACATGACAAGCTTTTAGTGCCACCAATAGTATACGATCTACTTGGATAAATCCCTCGACTATTGGCAAGAAATCTAGTATGTGTGGAGGAAGAAAGAGAGGAGATTAGAAGGGAGAGGAGGAGATAACAAGTACTCCACCAGTCGGTCGAAAGAAGTACACATGAAGTAGGGGAGTGTGACAAACCAAGGAAGACAATGAGGGACTAAACAATTCATGCCCTGCTTCCAAATAAATACCCCAAATGATGATCAGAAGAAGAAACTGAAGGAGAAGCTATGAGGTGAATCCTAGGGTTACGCTAAGAGGAAGAGAGGCATCACTATTTGAGAGTCTTGGCGGATCAATATCAAAGTACAAGCCAAATTGAGGAAAAGCTTATTGAGCACACAATAGAAGGTCTAGCTAAATTAGCTATTTCAGAAACCTTAGGAAGGAAGGGTGGAAGAATCCTGAAACTTTAGCACGCTGGAAACAACCACAAAGTGGGAAAGAAAAATCATAAGGGGAAATAGAGAATACTAGTGTAGGAGGAGGGAGTGTCCCGATAGGAGGGAGCATTCTGGTGGGAGGGAGCATCTCGGTAGGAGGGAGTGTCCCAGCAGGAGGGAGCATTCCGAAAGGAGATAACATTCTGGTGGGAGGAAGCATCCCAGGAGGAGGAAGCATCCCGACAAGAAGCGTCTCGGCAAGAGGGATCATCGTGACATGAGGGAAGAGAATGGCAGGAGTTAAGAAAAAACTCCCTAGATTCATTGGAGATGGGTCAGAGGACCCTGCACAACATTTTAAAATGTGCATTTCCATATGGTAAGCCAATGGAGAAAATGATGCAAATCAATGGTTACAAGCCTTCCCGGCCACCCTAAGAGGGATCACTATTGATTGGTCTATAGACTTGGAGGTCAGGCAGAGAGCCACCTGGAAGGACCTCCATACTACATTCGAGGAGGAATTTAGACTCTTACAAGATTATGACAAGATAGTCATAGAAATCTATAACACTAGACAAGGGAAAAATGAGTCAGTTAGAAGTTATACAAGGAAACTTAGAGAATTGATAGGGAAGTTGGATAACAAAACTATCGACAGATTAAAAAAAAGATGGTTCATTGAAGGATTAGCCCCATCCCTAAAATAGAAAATGAAGATAGTGCCACTAGCATCTTTTAAAGAAGCATGAACCCGAGCTATGGATATATAAAGTGAGAATAAAACTTCCAAGGCTAAGCAATAGGGAAGCGGAAGTGAAAGTTCAGAAGAAAGTGGGGATGAATCTAAGACCATCCAAGCCCTGAGGAAAGACATGATGTGGCTAATGAAGGAAGTGGAAGGAAGAAAGGAGGAAAAGAAAGAGGGTAGGGAACTCTGGTGCACATATTATGAGGAGGGACATATAAAATGGACTTGTTTGCACAAAGCCTTTTGTGACATCTATCAGGTGTTAGGACATGCAATCAAAGACTGGCCTTACAACTTGAAGGCACAAAATGCTCAAGTATTTTTCACACAAGGAGAAAAATCCAAACCACCTGTCATGCCTCCACATAACACTAATATGGAAGAATCACTAGGAGGGTACCAAAACAATAGATGGGGAAGCAATAACAACAGTAATAACAACACACCTTGGAGAGAAATATAGTATGACTCTAAAGGAATACCCATGATCCAATGTAGGTGATGTAACCAATGGGGACACTTCACATGAGATTACTAGAATGGGGTAGGGAATGAAGGAATGTTGTGTAAATGGTGTGGACAAGGCAACCATGAGGATGCCAATTGCCCTAAAGAAAAGGGGGTAAACAGGTTAGACATTGCAGACTCTGAGAGGGAAGTATTGGCCATCACAAGAATGCAGGCAAGAAACTTGAATACCTTGACATGGTTATAGAAAGAGAAATATTTCAAGAAGCCACAAAAGACATTAGGCATAATACAAAGGAAATGAGAGAAAGTGCGACTAAAACCCCAAACAAGGGGCCAGTACTGAATATCATGAAACAAGTGATGGAAACTACTATCCCCATAAAAATTATGGATCTATTGGAGATGGTACCACAACTTTAGGTAGCAATATCACAAGGAATAAGGAATCAAGAGGAAAATCTCAGGAGGGAAGAGAAAATAGAGAAACCAGAAGAGGAACTAGTGGAGAAAAGGGATACCCTATTCACTATTGGGACAGGCAAGACACCTGCAATAGTGGAAATGGGGATAATGGGATGTATATTATCTAACACTATTATGGATGGAGGGTCTGGTGTGAACATCTTACTAGAGGAGACTTGGAAGGTGCTAGGGAAACCTACAGTCTGGCCATCCACATTAGAGTTATTCGGAGCAGACCAACATGGAATCAAGCTGATAGGAACCTTGGTGGGACAAAAGGTAATAATTGGTACACAAGAGTTCTTCCTCAACTTTCTGGTGATTACCTTGGAAAAGAAGGGGTACAATGCCTTGCTTGAGAGGGGTTGGACTGATTGCAGCAAAGGCCACCCACAATTGGAAAAGAAACACCCTATCCATAGAGGTAGACGGGAGAAAATATATAATAGATTTGATAAATCAGTGTGTGAGTCAAGATCTGGCATCTAACTCAGAGGAAGAGGACCGAGAAGGAGAAGAACTAGATGATGAAGGAGTACTCTGGTTGGGAGAATGCTTTGAAGATGAAACTAGCTCCCTCAATAGGCTATTTCATTGGCAGATGGGAGACTATGAGGTATTCCAGCTTGAGTGCAATATGTTGCAAGTTCAAAAAGTAGAAGAAAGTTACCCAGAGGAGTACAAGGAATACAAGGAGGGTGCAAAAACCATCAATGATAAACTTGCACACATATTCAAAGAAAAGGTGGAGTACAAGGAAGCCAAATTACAAATTATTAACCTGGGTGGAAAGGGCGAATGCAAGGAAATCCTAATAGGAGACGATTGGGACCTAGTGTTGAAGACAATAGCCTTCAAAATTTTTTTGGAGTACAAGGATGTATTTGCATAAACATATAAGGACTTAAAGGGAGTACCACCAAAATCATGTGTCCATCGAATATCATTGATACCAGGTGAAAGACTGGTGCGTAGGTGACCATATCAGATGAACAAGAACTATGCTACCAAGGTATAGGAGGAAATCACAAAGATTCTTGTAGTAGGGATCATATTCAAGGTACAAACTAGTGATTGGATTTCCCCCATAGTCATATCCTTGAAGAAGAATAACGTGGAAATTTAGATATGTGTGGACTTTAGGTGCTTGAATGCGGTAACTATAAAAGACTCCTTCCCAATTCCTTTTACTGATAGTATCCTCAAAGAGGTAGCAAGCCATGAAATATATTCCTTTATGGATAGGTTTTCAGGCTATAACCAAATCAACATTACCGAGGAGGATAAGTTCAAAACCACATTCGTGGTGGAAGATAGGGTGTATGCTTATAATAGAATGCCATTTGGGTTGTGCAATGCACCAGCCACCTTCCAAAGAATCATATTACATATCTTTTAGGGTATGTATGTGGGTGATTTCAGAGCTTTCCTCGATGACTGGTCGGTTTATAGTGGAAAGGAGAACCACCTTAAGATCATGGGTGAATGCATGGATCAATGCAGAAGAGCAAGACTAGCCCCGAATCCAAAAAAATGCAGATTCATGGTACCTCAAGGCAAACCCTGGGACACATAGTATGTAAGGAAGGCTTAAAAAAAGACCCTTACAAGATCAACATAATACTAGAAATGGAAGCTCCACCGGACGTCATGGGGGTGAAGTCCTTCCTCGGACATGTGGGGTAGTACAGAAGGTTCATAAAAGGATTTTTGGTGTATCTCTACCCTTAGAAAATCTCACCAGGAAAGGGGAAACATTTTTCTGGGAGAAGGAACAGGAGGAGGCATTCCAGGGACTAAAGGAGAGACTAGTAAACGCTCCAATACTCATATACCCAGATTGGGACAAAGAATTCCACATCCATGTGGATGCTTCCAACTATGCAATAGGAGCCACCCTGACACAAATAGGGAAGGAAGGACTGGACCATCCAATGTACTTTTCCAGTTGGCTACTCTCCAAAGTAGAGCAAAATTATAGTACCACCGAGCAGGAGGCACTAGGTATGGTTTATGCAGTGCAAAAATTTAGACATTACTTACTAGCCACTCCCTTTAAATTTTTTGTGGATCATCAAGCACTCATGTATCTTGTGAATAAACTTATAATCCAAGAGAGAGTAAGCAGATGACTAATCCTACTACAAGAATTTACTTTTAAAATCATAGTCCAACCAGGGAAAAATCATGTAATTGTAGACCAATTATCCAGGATCAAGTCTAGAGAAGCTCTAAGAAGTGGAATAAATGAGGATTTTTTAGATGCCCATTTATTTTGAATTGCTGTATCACCTAAATGGTACAAAGGGGCAGGCCAGTACCTATCAACGGCTACCTTTCCCAAGGAAATGAGCATACAAGAAAGAAGGAAAATTGCACTCAAAAGCGGGACATTCCAATTGATTGAGGGATTTCTATACAAAAAGGGGCCAGATGGGATTTTAAGAAGGTGTGTCATGGAGGAGGAGATCTTTGGAGTCCTAGGAGAATCTCATGAAGGACTAGTAGGGGGCAATATGGGGCTTGATACAACAACACAAAAGGTATTGTTGGTAGGTCTATGGTGGTCTACATTGTACATGGATGCTAGAGAATGGATCCTCAATTGTGATACATGTCAAAGGGTAGGGAAACCCTTGAAAAGAGACTTTATGCCCTTGTTTCCATCACAACCACAGGAATTGTTCAAGTGATGGGGTTTAGATTTTGTGGGGTCCCTTCCTGTGAGCAATAACCATAGATGTAGGTACATAGTAGTGGCGACATAGTATCTTACAAAATGGGCAAAGGAAAGAGCACTCCCAAACAACATAGCCTAGAGTATTGCCAAATTCCTCTATGAAGATATAATAATTACAAGGGTTGGGATACCACTGCAAATCACAAGTGATAGGGGGTGCACTTTGTAAATGAGACTATCAGGAGAATGACAAGTGAGTATAAAATTTTTCACTCATTCTCTAGTCCATACTACTCAAGAGAAAATGGTCAAGTAGAGTCCACAAATAAAATATTAGTAACAATCTTATACAAGACTTGTGGTTTAGAAAAGGGAGATTGGGAAGAAAGACTGCCAGTAGTTCTCTGGGCCTACAGGATGACTTACAAGGCCACCACGGGGAAAACACCCTTTCACTTAATGTATGGGCAGGAAGTAGTGATGCCTATGGAATTTGGAGTATTGAGCCTAAGAATAGTAGTAGAACACAGATTGGGAGAGATCGAAAGCTTAAAGGAAAGGCTTAATGCTTTGATAAAGCTCGATGAAAAGAGGACACTGGCCTAATGAGCCTCCTAGGTGGAATAGGAGTGACAAAAATTTTAGCATGATAAACACTTGAAAAAGATGAATTTTAAACCAGGACAATTGGTTTTGAGGTATAACGAAAAAAATGAAATAAAGCCTGGCAAGTTCAAGGTACACTAGCTAGGACCTTACAGAGTCATGGAGTTAAAGGATAATGGGGCCATAAAATTATCCACCTTGGATAATAATCCTTTAAAAAACCTAGTCAATGGATCTAAGTTAAGGCTATATAATAAATTAAAAAAAGATATATCCCATGTGTCACTTGGACATAATAAATGAAGTAAAGGAAAAAGTAAAAAACAAGGGGGAGGAAATAATAAAACAAAACCCTAACACCAAGGAGTGTTATAAAAAACCAAGGCATGCATTCATAAATCAAACAACATTCCAGGAGGAGGATAGCCTTTGTACAAGCATAGCGATAGCAGTTGGGAAGTGGCCATACAAAAGGCCATACGAGGGGGAGTGGCACAAGTTGTAGGGCTTTACGGATGGAAGGAGGCAGAAGGAGGCCGTATGAGGGTGATTGGTACAAGTTGCAGGGCCATACAGATGAAAGGAGGTATGAGCAGGGTTGTACAAGTAGAAGAACACTAGAGCATATAGTGCGAAGAGGAAGGCCATACAAAATTAGCAATGACCTGCAACTATACGAGTAGAGGCCATACAAACAAAGGAGTGGCATCCATATGGACAAAAGCCATATGTGGGAAGATCAGGTCATGAGCTGTATAGCTAGTGATCCATACGAAAGAAAGCAACATGAGTGGAACAAGAAGGAGGTGGACTGTATAGTAATCTGTACGAACAATTCAAGCATGAAGTAAATTGGTACGGAAAGAATAGGTGTCAGCCGTTCGAGAAAGGAAGAAAATGGTTGGAGCACAAAACTGTTGGGGAACACAACAAAATATAGGTGGAAGACCATTAACAAGACACCATAAAATGGTGAAAATTAGCATGGGGAACCCAATCAAAGGATAGATCATTGACTCCAAATAGAAAAATTAGGTCTTGTAGGTGAGGAAGGGGAAGAAGATGACAAGTTAGAAGAGCAAAGGGAATGTTCTTGAGAAGACTACAATAGCCAATATCAACTTTGAAATCATAGTTTGAAGTGAATGTCATACCTGGTGGGAGAATGTAGAAGAGAAGCACACCCTCAAAGAAGCATTACACAAGGAAGAGGTAGACAAAATCATTTTCATGCCCATTTTTATCTAAAAGAATTTGAATCTATATTGCAGGCTATGGTGGTTGGCTATGACAAGCAGGCTCAAAAATCCATTATTGAGTACTCCCATCAAGCTGTAACTATTGGCTGGAGTTAGTATGTAAAAAGAATCTCACTAGTCAGGTATGGAATGACATTATCAACAAAAGGAACAGTAGAGGCCTAAAGAAGATTTTCATAGCTAGCATAGAATGGAGATGCATTGTGAACCTAGTAAAAAGAAAAATTACTGCCAGAAGTCTCACATCAGACATAGCCATCTGGATGTTGCTAGTAGTTGATAGGTTAAACAAAGGAGAGATATACAACTGTGCACAGTTTCTTTCAGACAAGTTACATGAATTCATGGAATTGAAGTATAAGGCATAATATATGCCCCATCATGCCATAGCATTATTTCTGGAAGAAGTTCACATTCAGGTGGCCACAATGCATAAAGGACCTCTCATTCCAGCTAATAGAGTGGAGCCCTACAAGCCAACCATGACATATTGGATTCACTTGGACACCATGGGAACATGATCAGGTGGGGGTGAACCATGGAAAAAGTGACTAAGGCTGGAAGTAGAGAAAAATCTCTCCGTTGAAGATTCTTCCAGCTAGGAGGAGCCGGTGGGAGAAGATAGTGGGGAAGAGGACGGGATGAGTGACACCTTGAAAAACTCTCAGGAGGAGGAGAACCGCCTTGGCCACCTGAACGGAACACCACGAGATGTTACTTTTTTACCACTATTGGAAGGGCCATTGCTAGGAGGGGTACCTGAGTACGTGTAGATTCACAAGACCATCAACATGACAGAGGGAGAGAGTACTAGGCTTAGTGCGGAGGTCATTCATACCCCTCCTAGTGTGGAAGACATCCATATAGGTGGAAGTGGAAATGTATACAAGGAGGTGGACAACATATCAGAAAAAGGGAAATTGGGCATGGAGGAAGAAGGGAGTAGACAGGAGAAGATTCTGAGATGGGGAGCCACAAGACTTTCCTTACCTAGTGTTGGGCTCCTATAATGGTTTTAATAACTAGGCATTACAACCATAACTTAAGGATTGGACATCCATATCAAGTAGTTATCTCATCGTTATGAAGGCACATTTAAATTATCAACCCAAGGATGTATACTTGAAACAGGTCTGCAAAGTATATGCACTATGAGATTCTTTAAGTTATTCTATTGTTGCAAAACTAAAAGTATAACAATGTTGGAAATGAATCTAAATGCACAGTAATGGTTGCAAGAAATTGTGTAATACACAACAGTTTGCTATGTGTTCTACTTCTATAAGTACCAAAGAAAAAAACTATCATAAGTGGACCTTGCTTAGATAATTTAAACTCTAATATATGTTCTTAAAACATCATACACAAGTAACATGCCTCCATGAAAATGCAATCTACAACTTCTATTAAAATTATTGCTGTTGTTACAAATTCCTTCTACAAAATGATGACTCTCTAAAGCTAATGAACAAATACTACTTGTTCCTTTATTTTCTTGATTAAAATTTTGAATATATAAGGTTATTGACTCCCTAACAACCATCTAACATGTGTCTCGTCATTCTTTTGAACAAGGAAGAGATTTATTCTAAAATTATGACTAAGAAGAAGAGTCCTATTACAACTTGTCTTCATGAGTGAATGGGAAAAAGAGTTTGTTTGGACTCTTTTATGACAAAGTTAATTTGTTGCATATTTTTTTATGTTTATAAATACAATACAAATCATATCCAACCTTCTTTAAAGTTATAACTGAAATTACAATAAATAGAAGAATTTTGACCAAGTCTGCTGATTTTATGTTCCACTTTTCCTGCAGCCAGATTCAAACGAATGGTGCTCTTTTATTATTGAAATTTATCTCAAATTTTATTACCATATTATGATTCTCTTTCTTATCTTTCTAGATCATCTAGAAAATCTATATTTCATTAAGAAATGAGAAAGATATGATCATTTTATCAAGACTAGGTTTTGGCTGCCTTCAAATTCTGCTATTTTTACTCAGTCAAATTCAAATAGGTGCTGCTCATTCACTATTGTGAATTGGATCAAACCCTTTTTTAAAAAATTCCCCCTCTATTTCAACTTTCCAAATCATTAATAAAATCTGAATTTCATTAAGAATTGAGTGAGGTATGCCTATTTTACTGAAAGTGGTTTTTGACTTTTTCTACATTTCCTACAACTGTTGAATATTGACAAGTGTCAACTTGCTTCTCCTTCTTTCCATCTGGATGAATGACTCAAATATCTCACAAAAAACATCTTAATCATCTTAAAACATTTATTATTTAATAATAACCATTTATCATAATAAATCATCACAATTTAGCATTAACTAGCTACACATACAAATGCTAATCAATAAATCATTAATCATAGTTAATGCTTCATAAATCAAGGCAATGTATGGAAATGACTTGGAAAGGTATTATAAAGATGATGTAAATTATTATAAAAAATGAAATAAATATGACAAATTATAAGCTCATCATTCCCTCCAACTAAAATCTTGCCTGTCCTCAAGCAAGGGATAGGCATTAGATAGACATGAAGGCTATTAGCATGAAATCTCGTGACAACTTCAATCCTTCATAGCACATGTCATGCATGTGTATTTGATCATTAAGAAGAATTTCATTTGACATGACTGTGGTTTATTTCCTTCTTCTCTATTTTTTGTATCCTTAAGTCTTCCTATCATTGTTTTATGTCATCTCCAACACTCATATTTTCATACTTTTTTTCCTTTGTTATCTCTTCACAAGACATTCCATTTTCTTCACTTTATCATTCTTATTTTTTCATCAATAACCATAAATATAAGAGGTAGTATAAAAATATATAGGAAATGTCATCCTCCTATGGTCTATGACAACAACACAAGGTGTACACGTGTTCCCCCCAGCTAAAAGGTCATTTGTCCTCAAATGACAATGTATGTATGAGGGTAGCAAAATAAATTAGTTATGAAGCATATAATTAGAATAATGATAATTGAAAAACATAGTGTGATGCATAGATAATCAATTACTAAACAAATGATAAATATTATGGATAAATGGAAATCATAAATGTAGTACCATTTGTGTTGTGAGAATCTTCAAACTTGGCATATAGTTGAAAGTATAGGTCCCTTCATTGTTGAATATTCAAGTCCCTTTGAGACTGTTGCATATTTAATATTAGTAGCTCTAGATGTCCTCATACTTCGTGCAAGTTTCCTTTTGAATCACACAGTAGTTGCTGCAGGATGACTATTTAGTCATATAGTAGTGGCTACAGGACTGACTACTCAATCACATAGTAATGGCTACAGGACTGACTGTTAAATTATACAACAGTTGTTGCATGCAACCTACAATTTTTCTCTCTTTATCCAATGACTTATAATACAACTTTGGATGTCCATTCTCCATTAAAAAAAATATAATTAGACCAACTAGACATCATCATTGAATAAAAATTCTTGACATCATGAAGACTAGACCACTTCATGAAACTTTTTAACAATATATGCAAAGACTCTCTTCCAAAATTAGAGACTTGACTCACACTCTTGAAAAATGATTTAGAATATGAGAAACCAACTAGCTATAAACTCCTCCAAAATAGTCATGTAGACAAGAAGAACTAGGAAACAAACTAGACTAGACAACTACTAACTCTAAGACATTGTGTAACAACACCTATTGAATGAAAAATCTATTACTAACCTACACTAACCAGCAAAAAATATATTATTAAAGAAAACCATTGACTGGTTCTTTGAAGTATCTTCCTCTTCTCAGCAACTTCCAATGATTCACATGCTTATGAGCAATTAGAAATAGTTGCAATATCAATATAAACTTAATAAACAACAACACTTTGGAAAGACATTAACAAACTTACTTATCACTTCATGTTGATAATACATATTGTTGTATTGAAGTACATAAGTAAGATGAAACATTTTTTCTTTAGGTGCATTTGCATATTTAGCTTCATCTTCAATTGTAGCTTGTTTCTTTGCTGCAAACATAACTTGTGATGATTTATTTGCCTCCATATAAATGATATGTCTGATAGGACACCCTCATGAAAGAAAAAATTTTGAACCCTCTTCATGATGCTCATAGTTTTGCACTACAAAAGATGTTGGTTTAGCATCTAAGGTTGATAAAAACTCCTCTAAATCATCCCAAAACTGGTCTTCTTCAATATCTTCTTTACTTTTCTACATGAGGGGACTAATTTGCACTTTATTACAGCTCTCTTCATGAAGTAGGAGTTCTGATTTGACATCACATTCATCTTGAGCAACAACCTTGTGTATGGTGATTTCTTCATTTTTCAAAACAAGGTTATCTTCATTTGCCTCCTCATAAATCAACATCTTGTCATCAATATGTGAGAAAAATTCCTCTATGATGCTAGAGAACATGTCTTCGTTGATTTTGAGATTTGCTACAAATGAGATTGGCTCTTGGTTGCTTTTATTCATGGATCTAAAATCCATTTTTTTGATGCTTGTGGTACTTTTGCAAATTTTTCTAATCCTAAGTGCTTGGAATGAAAACTATGATACTAGAAAAATGACAAAGAGCTACTAAAAACTCAAAGACTCTCATATCTTGACCTATCTCCAGCAGCAGCACCAAAAATGTTGGGCTCCTATAATGGTTTTAATAACTAGGCTTTACAACCATAACTTAGGGATTGGACATCCATACCAAGTAGTTATCTCATCATTATGAATGCACATTTAAATTATCAACCTGGGGACATATACTTGAAACAGGTCTGCAAAGTATATGCACTATGAGATTCTTTAAGTTATTCTATTGTTGCAAAACTAAAAGTATAAAAATGTTGTAAATGAATTTGAATGCACAATAATGGCTGCAGGAATTGCACAGTAATGGTTGTAAGAAACTGTGTAATACACAATAGTTTGCTATGTGTTCTACTTCTATAAGTACCAAAGATAAAAGCTATCATAAGTGGGCCTTGCTTAGATAATTTAAACTCTGATATATGTTCTTAAAACATAATACACAAGTAACATGTCTCCATGAAAATGCAATCTACAACTTCTATTAAAATTATTCTTGTTGTTACAAATTCCTTCTACAAAATGATGACTCTCTAAAGCTAATGAACAAATACTACTTGTTCCTTTATTTGTTTGATTACAATTTTGAATATATAAGCTTATTGACTCCTTAAAAACCATCTAACATGTGTCTCATCATTCCTTTAAACAAGGAAGAGATTTATTCTAAAACTATGACTAAGAAGAAGAGTCCTATTACAACTTGTCTTCTTGACTGAGTGGGAAAAAGAGTTTTTTTGGACTCTTTTATGACAAAGCTGATTTTTTGCGTATTTTTTTATGTTCATAAATACAATACAAATCATATCCAACCTCCTTTAAAGTTATAACTGAAATTACAATAAATAGAAGAAGTTTGACCAAGTCTGTTGATTTTTGGTTCCACTTTTCCTGCAGCCAAATTCAGACGAATGGTGCTCCTTTATTATTTTTATTTATCTCAAATGATTTTTCTAAATTATGCTCCTCCTTCTTAGCTTTCCAGATCATTTTTAAAAACTAGATTTCATTAAGAAATGAGAAAGATATGATCATTTTACCAAGACTGGGTTTTGGCTACCTTCAAACTCTGCTATTTTTACTCAGTCAACTTCATATAAGTGTTGCTCATTAACTATTGTGAATTGGATCAAACCTTTTTAAAAAAAATTTCCCTCTATTTTAGCTTTCCAAATCATTAATAAAATCTGAATTTCATAAAGAATTGAGTGAGATATAGCTATTTTACTGAAAGTGGTTTTTGACTTTTTCTACATTTCCTCTAATTGCTGAATATTGACAAGTGTCAACTTGCTTCTCCTTCTTTCCAGCTGGATGAATGACTCAAATATCTCACAAACAACATGTTAATCATCTTAACACATTTATTATTTAATAATAACTATTTATCATAATAAATCATCATAATTTAACATTAATTAACTACACATACAAATGCTAATCAATAAATCATTAATCATAGTTAATGCTTCATAAATCAAGGCAATGTATGGAAATGACTTGGAAAGGTATTATAAATATGATGTAAAGTATTATAAAAATGAAATAAATACAAAAAATTATAAGCTCATCACCTAGCATGGTCAATCTGGTTCTTGCATATCAACAGACTCACACCAAGGTCATAGACCTCAAAGGAGGACAAGTGTGTGGACACAAGATAAGACTCGACACCCCACAAGGTATTGACATAACCCAACTAGTTGCTTTGGTGGTACAGACTGAAGGAAAAATGAGCTGAGTGGGTATGGAGGCAAAGAAAGATACACAAGTGGAGGATGTGGGACAAGATAGAGTTCTAGAAGAAGCAGATAGACTATTGGAGGAAGTTGGAATCGTACTACCACCTTCACCACCACCCAGTGAACTAGGAGAGGAGGACACAATAGGAACCCACAATCAAACCAGGTGTGGTGCTAAGATGATCACATTAGAAGATAGGGAAGCAAGGTTCCTGAAGGAGTTGGTATCTATGGAGCATGCCACGAGGGAAATCATAGAGCAAGCCAAGAGCCAAAATGTGGAAGCCATAGTTAGATCAACAGAGTCCTTGGCAACATTCATGAAAGGAGCTTGCCAGATAGATTGAAGCCTACTTCAGCAGGGGGATACAAAGGAAGAGAACTTGTTGAAATGTGGGCAGCCCCAGGCATTATACCACATGTATAGGAACAACCATCACTTATGCACACTCTAGTAGAAATAGAGGGGGCTTTTAGAAAAACCTACTTGGAACTTCAACCGTAAAGGGATTTGACTAGTGGCATGAAGGAGTGGACAGAAGAAAAGGCTACATGGTAGAAGGAACGAGTTGACCTAGAAGAGAAAGTAGCACAAGCGAAAGCAAAGAAGATGGATGCCTTGCAGTTTCTCTAAGGAGTTCAGGCCAAACAGAAGATGGCGGAACGAGATATTTCACACATCTGGGAACAAGCTTCAAGTCCAGGGATGTCTTCACAACCCAACTTTGCAGTCTAATTTTTTTATATTTTTTTAGCATTGTTGTCATCTGGAAGATGACTATTTTTTTGGGGGGATAAATGTAGTACAAATAAATAAAGTAATATTGTATTACTTCTAGTCATGTCTTGTCGGGAGGGTAGTTAGGAGTGAGAAGGTGTGTTCGTTGGTTTTTCCAACCAACAGACTATCTTATACGCACTTTGGTCTTTGATGTAAAACTGTTGGTTTTGGGTATCAATAAAGAATATAATATTTCCTTGCCATTCTAGTATTCTAGTATCTTAATTTCATGGTATGGTATTATGTTGCATTAGCATTGATGTTTAATGTACTATTGGTATCATTGCTAATAAGTTATGCCTTGTATTCTCTATCTATATAACTATTTCATCTTGACTTTCTTTTGGTTTTTGATATCAAAAGAAAGTCAAGATGAAATAGATCATTAAACAAAGTAGAATTATTCCACTTAATATCCTAATGAAAAAGTAATAACAAATTCAATGAGTATATACATATAACATAGGACATAATCATTAACAATATAGTCATCTACCAAAACACATTTATATCACCATCTGTTCTGGAGAACTAGAAATGGATAGTTGTGAGAGTACACCTTGACAATGCATTAAATTAAGCATTCATCATGTGGTACTCCTTGGTGTATTCCACTTAAATATGTAAAAAGCAACAAGAAGAACAATAATCTCTCTTAAAAGCAACAAGACTAACATGTATATATCTTTGATGTATAATAGTACAATTTTAAAAGTATAAGCAATGGTATACGCATCGAGGCCTTCATGTTAAAACATGATAAATTCATCTAACAACTTAGTGAGCCAATGACCACATCATGTACCAAACAGAAAGTACCCTCTATACAGTCTAGTTGTTAATTACTTCTCACTTGTAGTGGAATCAAACTCTACATAACTTTTTTTATCAAGTAATGCACAAGGAAATCAATCCCAACAAAAACATCCTGAAACTTAATTTGTAATTCCATGCCAGTGGAGTAAAGGGCATTCTGAAGTTCTAAACAATAATTTATTAATAGCATGAGAATTTGCAATCAAATCGTATCTTTTGAAAAGTTGAAGCATTTATCTAAAAGAGTTGTGTCCTATTCACTTTTATTTACCAGATTGTTGATAGAACATATATTGTTTCCACATAATTGCTTCAAAAAAGTGAACTCTTTTATATAATTTGAAGAATCTAACTCGATCTTTAGCTAAAGACCATATTCTTCCAGTTGTCTAAATAGTATCTCTATTTCACAATATGGAATATATGAGGCATGAAATGACTCAACAATGATTGTGAATTTTAGAAAATGGGAGTTACATGGAGCTTATTTTCTTCCATGAATCAATTAGAGTACCAACCACAATTAAAAGTGCAAATTAAAGCAGTTGTAAAGAACCATGTGTAAATTATTCAGTCTAAAGAATGAAACTATCCAAGGTGTAACAATGACAATTAAATTATATCAAACTGAAGTATCTTCAGTAATATCAGACATAACAATGTTAATCGTCTTCAAAGTAGAAATAAATTAACTAAGGTATTATTGCAATTGATTTTCGAAAGTAGAAACCATATCGCATATCATAAATTAAGAAGAATCTGAGATTGACTTAGAAACTCAATAACTAACCAGGTTGAAGTCTATATTACAACTCCGGTAGATTATGGATATCATAATGACTGGCTAATAAAAAGAAATAGATTATTGAAGAAAAATCTTAACTGCACTATCCTATGAGGGTTGCAATATGACTTGACTTTGTATGAATGCCATTGGGCTTCTAGAAAATAGGCTGTGTGATTATCACTGTCCTTTGTTCAACTTCGAGCTATGTAGAAGAAAGCAATTATTAACATGAGTTTATAAGTGGATATCTTAACTGTGGTTTGTAACAATCCAGCTTAGCCCTCCCATAATCACATATAATATGCACCTCTCCTTACATAACATAGTGAGAAAAATCAATCATATTCTGGGTCTTATTTAAGTAGCTAATAAGAATTTATAGATGCACATAAAAGTACTTGACACCTGAAAGATTTCCCATCTCAAGAGATGTGGTTTTCGGGTAACTAACAAGAATTGACAAAAACAGTAAAACACTGACACCTAAAATGGAACTAAAATAATCCCAAAGCTTGTCAACCACCAAATTCTTTCATGATTTTCTCCACCTCACTTTCATCAATCTAGAATGCTTTGGACAGAATTACATCTGGAATGGGTGGAGTGGAAGGAAGAAGGCTCAAAGAGATAAGTGAAGTACAAGGACTCTAACTGTTAAAGGAAACAATCATAACAACGGTTGTCTTCCCATTGTTTTGTAGGTAATGAATGGTGGCCTTGGTAATGTAAGGAATGAAGAAAAACATTGGGGGGGATGTGGACCAATTTAGGAGAAGCACAGATAAAGAAAGAGTCATTTAATTTATGAGACATTAGCAGCCGAGTCTATTACGAATTACATATTCATTTTTTCTTATTAGCACACAACATTGACCAATATTCTCCTTCAATGGTGTTTGAAGAGCATCGAGGATTTCCTTATTTTCACTGTCATCAAGATCGTATCAAAAAGATCTAGAAATTGGTATCTAATAGCTAAAAGGATATAACTATTGATGCAATTGATAATTGAATGAAGGACACATAAATATACATCATGAAGGAGGAGTCTCCACTATTTATTATCTATCAATAAAGATATCAACGTAGTTGGGTATCAGAGAGTTTATCAAGTCTTTTCAAAATTAGAATCTTTAGTTGGACAAGCACAAAGCAAAGTGACATTCCAATGATATCTATCATCCTAACATGAAATCGATTGCACATATATAGCACCAAGGAGCTACTTTCATTTCAACTAGGAGTCATCATCCACTAATCATTGTTGAATGATGTTTAGCAAACAAAATAGATCTTCATTTTAATAAGTCCCTATCTAGTCTTAATCTACAGCCAAAGATATGGATTTCCATTTAATTCCAAAGTCCACATCAAAAAATTAACTGCCCACTAAAAGATAATGATAATAAGTTTCATTTCTACAATCAGAAATCCAAATTTGCAACCAAAGCACTTTGATTTCGATACATAATTATATAAAAAAGAAACCCCTTAAAATTAATAATCTCCAGCCTTTACTACCATAGATCCAAATTTGTAACTAAATGTATTTTGATTAGTATTCAATAATTTAGATAGACATAATAGAAACAAAAACTAGCAAGGTGCTGAGGAAAGTGCAGTAACAAAAAACAAGTATCAACGTAAAAATCACCAACCAAAACATAGTTATATCAGCATATCTGAACAAACTATGATCAAATTTGAAATCTTCAAAGTGATAGAAAATAACTACAATCCACCAAATGTTATTGCAATCCACTCGACTCTCTCCTGCCCATTCATCAACAAGAACCCTTTGGCTCTTTCACGTTGAACCACGAAGGTGTCGTATACCTTTAGGAAAACACCTTGACTTAATTCAGGGATGGATTTGAGAGCGGTATATGCGGTAATCAAAACATTATCGTCATTAGATTTATCTATTTTGTGAAGGTGAACATTGTTGAGGCCTCTTATACACTTTGGCATTTTTGAATTCTCTTCTCTAGATGTTGGCATAAATAAATGGATTACGTTCTTTGTCTTTCATTATTAATTTTATAAGAAGGTAATATTATTTCAATCAAAATAGTAGAAAGACCACCCTACCTTTAGAAGCTCATCCCACACACTATCCTCAAAATCCATGCATTGAGTTGCCTCATTCCAAACGAAACCACTTGTATTTCTCAACTCTTTCATCACTCTATATTCAAGCTTCCATGTTTTCAGCTTGTTTTTGAAATTCTCCTTTGTTAGATTTAGGTGCATATCCACATTGAACCTCCTCTCAATGGTGGTCCACACTTCTTTTTTGAATCCCCCGTCACCTTTTCTTCCAAGTTGTACTTTCTCAAGGAGAAAGTCTAGAAACTTGCATTCCATCTCTTTTATCCACATTACCTTCTTTGAGGAAGAAGATATCTAGCTCATGTTACCGATTTCTTTTGTGCTCATCATTAGTTCTGTGTATGCCATGGTCTAGATCAGTTGTTCACAATGTACATATTTTTTTTAATGGTATAAACATATTGTTGTTAATGGTATAAACATATCACATGGAACATATTTATGGACATATCATTATATCTGCATACATTGGTATAATATACAAAATAAAAAACCAACATGTCCAGTACTTCCAGCTACAAACACAAGAAAAAGGAAACCATCATGTCTATCAAAGTATCTTCATACATCAGTTTACTCAAATAAAACACATTGACTCATAAAAGTCCAATACTTCGAGATACAAAAAAAAGAAAAAGGGAACCATCATGTATATCAAAGTACCTTCATACATCAGTTTACTCAAATAAAACACATTGACCCATAAACAAAACTATTCTTGGGATTTGTAGTCTTCCCACATTCTACTTGCCATATCATCTCAAAAATGTGCCCAGTGGTCTCTATCATGCTGAGACAACCCATATGTCCCAAGCATTGGTACATCTATCCCATCACTATATCATCTTCCTCTTTGGTACCAATTTCTGATGGATTGTCATCCTCTATCGTAATGAAGTTGTGTAGTATGCAACATGCTAATACAATATGGGCTTGTGTCATGATAGAATAAGATGTGGCATGTCTCAAGATTGGAAAATGTTGCTTGAGAATACCAAATGTAAGCTCTATTGCATTTCTAAGAGAGGAGTGTCATTGGTTGAACAACTCTTGTTGAGATTTTATTGGATTTTCTCTTGAAAACTCCTTGAGGTGGTAGGGTGTACACCGATAAGGAGCGAGAAATCTAGGTGCATTGGGATATCCATCATCCACAAAAAAATATTTTCCTACATAAATAAAGTAGATTGTTAAAACTTGAAACATTGATTGTACCCTTGAGTATATTAAACTATGATTTGGCTTACCAGGGGGAACAACAAGTGGATCTTCTCTTGATAGAGCTGAAGCTAGAACATGTCTATCTATAGTAGACCCTTCCCAACCAGCAAGGCAGTACTGAAACTTATAATCTAAGGAATACACACCCATAAATTTTTTCTATAAGTTGCCTTTTATATAAAAATATTTACCCTGCATGTCGACATTGATGGTGACTGGTATATGGGTTCCATCGATAGCTCCAACATAATACTATATGATATGATACAATCATCAATTGTACGGTCAACCAATAATTTAATAAGGATAAAAATCCATACAAGAAATTTGCAAAAACACAAGAATTACCTTGAAGAATGGATCAAAGTGGTCCTTCCCTCTAATTTCAGGAGGAGTGTTTGGACCAGGTGGTATAAAGTAATCCTCATGGAGTTCTAAGATATCCCTCAACACCTTGTGGAAATAGCGGCTGACTAGCTCTCTTGAGTGCCCAAAGTTATGGGCAATCTTGGGGTTCCTCAAATTTTTTCCAAGGGTGTAGAGGAACATCACAAGTTGTTCTTCTAACTTCAAGTGTATCGTATCTATCAATCTTCCATTCATTCTTAGGATACTAGCTAGATAAAAGAAGGCTCCCCTACTCATGCAAATCTAATAATGACAATCCACATCATTGGAATGATTAACCATTCTATAAAAATAATTTCCTTTTCTTATTTGTTTACCCATTTATGCACTTCCTTCTCAGTCGAACACTACTTTGGCTATGACAAACAAAGCAAGAAGAGTTGTGAGAAGACGAGTGTATGTGGTCTCCATAGCTATGTGTCATAGAATGTCAATATTCTCAATAGGATCCATCAATGGCCTAAAGTGTGGACAAACACAATGATTTCAGTGAGGATAATATTGTTCACAGTTGTACTATTCATGATTGTATTGGTCATAATTGTACTAGCAAGAAAAACATTGACTTGACTACAACTTAAGCTAGGTCGAAACATTTTAGAAATATTGCTTCTTGATTGTTTGGGAGAAATATCAAGTTTAAAAAACCTCCTCTCTACATAAAATTTGATTGGGGTAAAGCTTGAATCAGGTTGGGTGGCCTACTACCATTATTCATGATTGCATAAATATGATCTTGGATTCATTTATGACTGTGAGGTTAATGGCTTAACTTCATTAAGATGAAATTAACCAAATCTAGAGAGAATCAAGAACATTTCTAAGCATCCTTCCTGCTTGTCTACTATAAAAGATGATGATAAGGTTTCCGTTCATCAAGGTGCATAGCAATGAGTCATCCACTGGATAAGAACATCCATTATTTCCATACCAAGTCAAAGTATGAGATAGGTGATATTATTCATTATAACTATGGTTTGAATAATATCTTGTGTCAAAAATGGTCTATGATAGTGAATTTTAAAATAATACAATTTTGAAGAGGACACCATATTCAAAAGGAGAGATCAGATCATGGCATGCTACCAAGTATCATGACAAAGTGGGATTGGTAAAAGATAAAGGACAATGCCATGGATCACAAGCAATATTGATATGGAAATGAAAAATATAATGCTATCATAGAAATCATGAGAGTGTGTAGAGATCATCATAGTAGCTCAACAAAAGAAGGATCACAAACTAATGACATGACTGACATACACACCAAATGCGAACAGTTGGAGGAACACCTCCCATAAGTGAATAAATAAAAGAAAATGAACAATGTCTCACCCTACCAAGAATAGTTATAAGGGAAAAGTAGAATTAATGGCTAGTATCTACATCCGAATATCTTCAATAGAAAAATCCCTTCCCCAAAGAAATAAAATGAAAGAATGAACCTCATTTTTGGGTTTATTGAAAGAGCATCTTAATGTCCATACTCTAAACACAAGTCTAGATGTCAAAGAGTATCAGAATTGAGGCTAGGCATATTGAAAAAGAAGAATTCATATTGCCACCATTAGAAATCCTACGTGTAGACAAATTAAACAAGAGATGGAACAATGTTAATAACAAAATTGAAGGCAGGTTCAAGACAAGTAGAAGAAAAATACATGTGTTATACATAAGGGATGCCAGAGATTGGATGCATTACATTATCATGGTAGTCGACTCATATCTATCACCTTGCTGGCTAACTAACAAAGGATATTAAACCTTGCATCAAAGAACAAAAAATTGTCTTATTTATATGACATCGCAATTTTCAAATATTAAACAAGTGGCGATTAATGTATCAGACTAATACATCAATGATAATAAGCAAATGGCTGAAGATATTAATTATTTTTATTGATGTGGCTTCTTTAATGACATCAATAATCAATCATGTCGAGTTAATGAAGGAAGTGTAAGAAGAGAGAATTTTGTAAGATTCCCCACTAGATATACCACCTCATAAAATGGTTAAGGACCATGAGGCTAACAAGGATGAGGTCCAACTCTTGGGCCTAGGGTTGAGAGTCATTTTAAGGGAACCCTACTACAGCCTCCCCTACCAAACCCACATTGATCAATTATTGAAGTGAACCAGAAGGCATCCTCAATCTTAAGAGGTAAGAGGTTGACATGATGGATGAGAACAACGTAAATACCTCACTAGGTACATCACCTCATAAAAATGGTTAAGGACCATAAGGCCAAAAAAATAGAAAATATATCATGTCAATTTCTATAGTCTAATTTATTTTTAAAGTTGTCATTTAGGGTCCAAAAGTGAAAAAATGGTCATATATACCATCAAATTTGAGACTCAAACATTCTTTTGGAGGAGGATCATTGAAGTTGATCCCAAGCATACAAAAACACACTATGTAATCCAAATTCTGAACCATCAATCAAAAAAACTTAATTTGAAGCATCTATCAGAACGTTAATTAGAGAAACATAATCTTTAATTAGAGAAACATAATTTTATCTAACATGTCAATCAAAAAACATCTACAACAAACTCAGAAAAAAACATTGTTAAAAAAAAACACAATATAATATACAGCCTAGATAAAAAAAACATACACACTAGAATCTTAAAAATGCAATATAATCTGAAGTGTTGATAAAAAAAGTATGTGATATGAAGCATCTATTAAAAAAAAAAAAGTGATCTGAAGCATCAATTTTCAAAAAGAGGATCATTGAGGTTGATTTGAAGCATGATAAAAACAAATATAATATGATTTGAATGAAGTCTTGTTAGCTTTTTCAATTTGACTATGTTAACACTTTTTCCCCTAAACATTTTCAATCACGCTCCATGATCTATTATAGAAAGATCATGAAACATGGAGCATGATCCTATTTGAATTATTTAGAACATCAGAGAGGGGGTGAATCAGTTTTTCTCAGGTCGAGATGTACCAATTGAACTTTCTAGTATTTCAACAATCTCAGATCTAATCACCAGCATAACTCAGTTTCTGAAGTATACATGAGAAACATATAACATGTAGTTGACTATCCAAAAGTAATTAGCTTGTAGAATATAAAAACATTCACACAAGTATAACACTAGGATTTATAGTGGAAATGCAACTTGGGAAAAACCACTTTGTAACATGCTACTGATATTTCACTATTCTGAAGTGAGCTTTGTGAAAAGCCAACCCTGTTAAAGGTTTACAAACACACTACTAGGTGTAACCCTGTTAAAGGATTTAAACACTCTGTCAAAAGTGACCTAGTTAAAGGATTTAAGTACATTATATTAGAATGCCACCTTTATTAAAGGATTTATACAATGATTGTTAGGTCAACCTCGATTAAAGGATTTAGATTGATACAATGGTTAGAAAGTAATAGTAGTTTCTGATCTGAAAAACTTACAACTCACTTTGTAAATACAGATCCACTTCACACATATATGTTGATTTACTAACTGAGCTTCATTTCCATATCCATCACTGATATGCTCACAATTCACTTCAAGCAATCACAACTCTACTCAACTTCTTCACAATTTCACCTTCAGCCTTCAGCTTAGACTTATCAGTCAATAAAATCAACTTTAGCCCATGTTGTAACCTCAAACTTAGGTTTTCCTTTATACCTCTTCAATTAGGTAGATCCATCTTTTGTCACTTAATTTCCTCTGTAGATCTTAGGTTTAGGTCAGATTCATCAAATCCTTCCATCATTTATATTCTTCATCCTTCCTTCTAGACACATCTTCAAACTTCTCTTTGAATCCATAATAAAATGATTTACCATGCATTAAATCCTCCATACAATAAATTAATAAAGTTAACACAATTTACATATCCCAAGAATTCAACCATGTTGGCTGTGAATCTCAATTATTTCTCCAAATGTAAATTACTGACACTCGGTCAATACTGTGCTCTTCTTCTCGGTCATCACTGCATATCTCAGTCATCTCTACAAATTGTCTTCCTCAAAAAATACTGTCACTCAACAATTTCCTGTCACTTGGAATAAATTGATGTTTGATCTATACTAAATTTACTCGACATATATTGGTGCCCAGTCGAAACTAACATCACTTGGCTTAAACTAGATTTCTTCACTTTTTCTCAGTTGAGCCTACTTCTTCAGTCTTTCTACTTACTTAGATAAATAATACATTATCTTATCAATATGCCAACTAATCAAGTACCCATTGAAGTATCAAATAACTCAACCTTTCCTTAGGATCCCTTGTTATCATCTTTCCCTAATCCTCTTCATCAATCAATAGATATGGTACTATTCTAGATAGCAACTGTCTTACCAGTTAAGGTTTAACATCAATAAAAATACAACAATTGTTTCAATTGTAATTTCTAACAGATCCAAAACATTGATGGTAAAAAGTGTTAACACAATCAAATCAAGAAGCTACGTTTGTAAAAATTACATACATCTAAATAATCTGAACATAAAAATATAATGTAGCTTGAAACATTCATCAGAAAAGGATCTAAAACATCAATCAAAAGAAACATAGAAGCAAACTCAAAAACAACTTCAATAAAGATAATCCTAATCAAATTACTCACAAACACGGAATACCATCTAATGCATATAATCCTATGGTCATTATGCTAACAAGCAGTTGGTTATAACAAAGAACAATTACTGAAGCAGTTTATGTTAACAACAGTTCACATAATAAAATAACAATTATTAAAATAATTGAAGGGGTGAAATCCCTTATTCCATGAGTGCAACTTCATGAAAGAACACTTCTCATTCCAAAGGTTCACAATTTTCCATCCCAATGAAAGAGTATAAAAGGAAATAACACTCATTCAATGAAGGGAATTGAATGACCAGAAAATGCAATCATATCTACAGCAAGGCAATTTGTTATAATCTCTTAGATTATTGCAGTATGAAGAAATAGCTATGCATATATATTTATGTGGATTATACACAAGAGTGAACACACACACACAAACACAAACACACACACACGCTTTTACACACTCACACACATATTTGATTTTATATAGTAAATGAATGCTTGAATCTTATAATCTATGCATTTTCAAAATTTAAATTTATGAATACAATAATCAATCATGTTGAGTTAAGGACGGAAGTGCAAGTAGAGAGAATTCCAGAAGACTCCCCACTAGATATACCACCTCATAAAGATTCTTAAGGACCATGAGGCTAAGGAGGATAAGGTCCAGTTCTTGGGCCTAGGGTTGAGAGTAATTTTAAGGGAACCCTATTGCAGCCTCCCCTACCAAACCCACATTGATCAATGGTTGAAGTGAACCAGAAGGCATCCTCAATCTTAAGAGGTAAAGATTTTGACATGATGGATGAGAACAACATAAAGACCTCACCAGGTACATCACCTCATAAAAATGGTTAAGGACCACAAGGCCAAAAAAGAGAAGGTTTTTTTGTTGGGCCTAGGGTAGAGAATATTTAGGGGCACCTCATCATGTCTTCCATCATAACCCTCGTTATGGTTGAGCTCCCACATAATCATTTAGATTTGATATGTGAATTTATATATTTTCTAACCAATTCTAAGAAAGAAGATTGGCAAAGTGAGGAAATCTTGACTAAATTTAACAACAAAAGTTCCACCCTACCAAAAGAAACTATAATGCTTCAAATTTAGCCATGCTCCCCTTCCACAATTCTTGATATATTTTCTAGCTCTTGGAAAGATCCATCGAAATTCCCTAAAACTTGCATAAAATTATGTTGATAATTTGAAATCGGATTGACTATTTTTTATTTTGCAGATGAAAATCAAATTTTCATCTTCATCTAAGTATCAAGAAAATATATGAATGGGTGTGGTGAAATGGTGATTGGGGGAATTAAAACAATACCAACTCATGTTTCACCCCGCAACAAAGTAGTTCATAACAAATTACTCATTTTTGAACAAAGCATGAAATAATTTTTAAAAGCCCATGCAAAAAGAATTAGAATAGTTGCAAGTATCATGTTAGATAAGTCAATGAGGCATAAATGCATTAAGATAAGGGCTTCTTACTTATTTGAGCAGATGTCGTGGTGAAGGCCATTGAACATAAATCGAAGGTGCTCAGGGATATTAAAAGAGCTTCAAGGGTGCTCAATAGTTTTTTATTTTTAGTACAAAACATGAATAGATATTGTAAACACATTTTATTTTTAGCACAAAACATGAATAGATAATACCACCAGAAAACCCTAGTTTCTCCCAGTGGTCGCAGAGACTCCAAAAAATGAATGAAATCAAATCAATTAGGACATTCAAACCCTAAACAACTCACAAAAATGGTTGTGAGTTGTTTAGGGTTTGAATGTCCTAAAACTAACCAAATGAGGCCTTATTGCTAAGCTTAGTCATCAAGTCAAAACTCACAAAGACAAAATTTGAACAATGGGATTCCAGAAGGGTGGATCTCATGCAAAAATTGATTACAAGAAAATTTCAAATTGAAGAGATTTCCAGAAACAACTAGCTTCAATAAAATGTTTAGACAATATAAACTTTAAGGCCCCATTTGGTTAGACCACAGATGCACTTAAAAATTGCAGTGTAGAAAACTTAAACAAATCAGTTTCAAACGATACTCCATTAAACAACCATATTCAACCCATCAAAATAATAATAATACGAACCAAGATATTCTCTCTTTCCCCTTCTTTCAAGTGTGCAGCCTCGCAAAGCTCCAAAAGGGTAAGGAAGGAAACTGTATTGTGTGAACACGACCAGACTCAATATATAATTTTCATCAAAAGATAAACCTGACTCTACAAACCTTCAAACGATGGTAGTGTGGACAATGTATTGTGTGGAAACTGTATTATGCGAACCCTAAACCACAAAATACCACTTTTGATCAGCTCAATCCATAGAAATTCTTGCGTGAAACCCAAAAACAATACAAGAAGATGCACAGATCTGATAGGGCAATTAAATCGGGTTCACAAAACCCCAAAACCAGAATATCATTTCAAATTCCACCTATTGGGTGGGAAGATAATGCTGCCCATTTTGGTGCCTAAACTGAATTTTGATCTCCAAAACTTGGATTGTGGTTAGCGTACCAAACAACAGATTTGGAAAAAAAGGAGAAGTTGTGCACCCAATTTTTCCCTAATTCCACTAACCAAATGGGCCCTATGGGTCGACCTCTCCTTGGGTTTCTAAGAATGTTATCAATTTTTCCCTTTGGCATAAAATTTCCTTTTGAGGAAACTATGTCTTTGTTGATTAGATCTACCAATCTATTTTGAAGAATTTTCTTTGCATCCTCTATAGTTTTATTATTATTAGAGGATGAGTTGATAATGTCTATAAGTTTTTCTTCTAATATCTCATCATACTCCTTCATATTTGCATTGTCAACATCTTTTTGTTTCTCCTTTTCTCTAATATTCTTCATTGTATCTATCACTCCCTCCTCCAAAACTTGATTTGCTATTTCCACTATAATTTTGGTATGGATCTCTTCCAATCATTATAGTATGAATCTTGACATTTCTTGATTACTTATGTTTGATATTTCAATCTACATTTGATATCTATCCATTTTCTCTATTGGGAACCATCCTTCTCCCCTTGAAACATCTAAGTTCATGAGAACATCCTTTCTTCCTATATTCTTTAAGTATCTGCAGTCTTGGGATTCCATTCTTTAAAAATTGTGTTTCTTTTTAATCATGGTGATTTGATCCAATCTCAAGCTCTTAGATATGCCCACATACCCAAGCCCCTCAATGTATTTCTTATTCTTAATCCAACGTTCCTTAGAAATTTGATATTTATTTTCTTCATACCCTTGATGTCTAGTAGTACGAAGAGTTTTCTTACCTGTAACCTAGTGCAATAGTGAGTCTATCTCTAAAATAGGGCCTAGAAAAACAACATGATTTTATCATAAAAGTATTTGTCTTCCCCTTCAGGTTTACTTTAATGATATTCTGAGAATAAAGTGGCAGGGTTTCCTTTAAATCGTCTCTAGTATTCCTCAAACATAGAGTTCTTAATTATTTTATGAGACTCTATACTGCATGGGTCTTCTTCCCTTTAGGTTTCCCCAAAGAATTTCATTGTTGAGATTGAATGACCCTTAACCCTATCAATATAATCATAAGCGATCCTATGAATTTAGATACCATATTTTGAGGGTTTCTACGATCGACGATTGGAAGGATACGCAACATTGGTCGTTTGAACTGAGGAACACTATGCGTTCTAACATCGACTGAGAATGTGTTGCCAAATTTAAATGAAGTTGAATCTCTAAAAACTAAGATAGGATTTTATAGGTCTCAACAACACGGTCCCGTAGAAATTGATGAATCGATGCTGCCTTGAATGAGCTCCGAGATATGACCCCGCAAACATCGCTGATTTCATGCTTAAGCGACCTTGAGGGACACTTCAGCCCGGAGTCATCGGTGGGGATTGAATGGCTATGCATGGAGAATGAGGTTGCCACTAGCGTTTACCCGACCATTCAGATCTATTGGAACAGATGGTTCATTAATATGATCGACGGTTGGAAGGATACGCGACATTGGCCGTTTGAACTAAGGAACATTGTGCGTTTTGACATCAACCGAGAATGTGTTTCCAAATTTAAACAAAGTTGAATCTCTGAAAACTGAGACAGGCTTTTGTAGGCCCCAGCAACAAGGTCCTGTAGCAACTGACAGATCGATGCTACCTTGTACAAGCTTCGAGATATGACCCCGCAAATATCATTGATTTTATGCTTAAGCGACCTTGAGGGACACTTCGGCCCGGAGTCATCGGCGGGGATCAAATGACTGTGCGTGGTGAATGAGGTTGTCACTAGAGTTTACTCAGCCATTCGAAGCTGTTGGAACAGATGGTTCATTTCTATGACTGACGGTTGGAAGGATACACAATGTTGGTCATTTGAACTGAGGAACACTATGCGTTCGGACATCGACCGAGAATGTGTTACCAAATTTAAATGAACTTGAATCTTTGAAAACCAAGATAGGCTTTTGTAGGCCCTAGCAACATGGTCTCATAGCAACTAATTGATCGATGCTACCTCATACGAGCTCTGAGATATGACCCCACAAAGATTGTTGATTTCATGCTTAAGCGACATTGAGGGACACTTTAGCCCAGAGTCGTCGGCGGGGATCAAACATCTGTGCGTGGAAAATGAGGTTGCCACTAGCATTTACCTGACCATTTAGAGTTGTTGGAATAGATGGTTCATTGCTGCGACTAACGATTGGAAGGACACGCAACGTTGGCCATTTGAAGTGAGGAACATTATGCGTTTTGTCATCGACCGAGAATGTATTTCCAAATTTAAACAAAGTTGAATCTCTGAAAACTAGGATAGGCTTTTGTAGACCCCGATAACATGGTCCCATAGAAATTGACGAATTGATGCTACCTTGCATGAGCTCTGAGATATGACCCCGTAAAGATTTTTGATTTCATGCTTAAGCAACCTTGAGGGACACTTCAGCACATAGTCAACAGCGGGGATCGAACGACTGTGTGTGGTGAATGAGGTTGCCACTAGCATTCACCCAACCATTTGGAGATGTTGGAACAGACGGTTCCATGCTACGACCGATAGTTGGAAAGATACGCAACATTGGCCGTTTGAACTAAGGAACATTATGAGTTCTGACATCGACTGAGAATGTGTTGCCAAATATAAACCAACTTGAATCTTTGAAAACCAAGATAGGCTTTTGTAGGCCCCGGCAACATAGTCTTGTAGCACCTGACAGATTGATGCTACCTTGTATGAGCTCTGAGATATGGCCTCGCAAAGATCATTGATTTTATGCTTAAGGGACCTTGAGGGACACTTTGACCTAGAGTTGTTGATGGGGATCAAACGACTATGCATGGCGAACGAGGTTGCCAATAGTGTTTACTTGGCCATTTGGAGTTGTTGGAATAGACGGTTCGATGCTACGACCGACGGTTGGAAGGATATGCAACATTGGCCATTTGAACTGAGGAACACTTTGAGTTTTGACATCGACCAAGAATGTGTTTCCAAATTTAAACGAACTTGATTCTCTGAAAACCAAGATAGGTTATTGTAGGCCCCGGCAACATGGTCCTATAGCAATTGACAGATTGATGCTAACTCACACGAGCTCCAAGATACGACTCCACAAAGATCACTGATTTTATGCTTAAGCAACCTTGAGCGACACTTTGGCTTGGAGTCGTCAGCGGGGATCGAATGACTATGCATGGAGAATGAGGTTTCTACTAGCATTTACCTGGTCATTCAGAGCTATTGGAATTGATAGTTTGTTGCTACGATCAATGGTTGGAAGGATACGCAATGTTGGCCATTTGAACTGAGGAACACTGTGAATTTTGACATTGACCGAGAATGTGTTGCCAAATTTAAATGAACTTGAATCTTTGAAAACTGAGATAGGCTTTTGTAGGCCCCAACAACATGGTCGTGTAGCACCTAATGGATCGATACTACCTCGCATGAGCTCCAAGATATGACCCTACAAAGATTGTTGATTTCATGCTTAAGGGACCTTGAGGGACACTTCGACCCAGAGTTGTCGGCGGCAATCGAACGACTGTGCGTGGCGAATGAGGTTGCCACTAGCATTTACCCGGCCATTCAGAGTTGTTGGAATAGATGGATTGATGCTATGATTGACGATTGGAAGGATACATAATGTTGGCCATTTGAACTGAGGAACACTGTGAGTTCTGACATTGACCGACAATGTTGTGTTATGTGTTTTTTAATAACAGTGTTTAGATGGTTCTTAAGGTAATGTTTCTTATTTTATGTGAAATTTTTTTCTATAGACAACATCGAACACATTTGTAGATAAACTCAAATTACCAAGAGAAAGAACAATGGTGACTCTTGTGGATCCTAGCAGAAGGGAATGACATGTATGATTCCTCGAAGATCTCCCTGAAGCTTCCTTGATTCATGGATGGAGATTTTTTTCAATTGCATAAAATTTTGGCTTCAATTATAATAGTAGTTGATAAATATTTAGAACAATATCAAATCTATTATAAGCATCTAGGAGAATAACACCAATAACCTATCATGTATTTTACCTACCATGCTTAATGGGACCATAATAGATATTTCATGATATTTCCCCATTCAAAGATATGATCGATGGAGGTAGCATGAGAGGAAGAATGTATATCCATATATCATACTCCAAGAGCATTGGCATGTAATTATGTACAAAATATACATAATAATCATCTTTGGTATCTCTATCAATATGTATGATTGATAGCGAACATGAGATGGATTGGCATGATTACAATGATTCATAAGGGAACTTAGAGCTCAATAAATTTTCAAAAATGATGTCAAAGGGCTCCTACAAATTAGCAAATTTCATAAAGGTATACAGCTTAAGAGAATAAACATTAGAAGTATTTTCTACTTGAACATTTTCCTTATGTTTTCTTCGAGTCAATGTCCATCAAAATGTTGGTCTCAAAACAAGTTTTGTAGTCACGCTTGCTTCATCATTCTATGTATCTCTAAAACCAAGGCAGTAGACTGGAGTATCTCTGGCATCACTGGTAGCAGAGAACTAGTGTAAGTCTCTTGGGTCAAACCATTGGTTTGGGAATATCCTGAGAACAAGACATACTGCTGGAAGTTGATTACTTCTTATCTCTACACCAATTTACATTTTTGAATCTAGTGTCATCAAGAGAAGACCGGTTCATCTATATATCAGACAACCCTTTCATTCTCAGATAGGAGAAAAAATTCTTGTTTGAGAATAGAATTTTAGGATCTATAATAAACTCAATCCTTGTCATTATAATCATATTTAGACAATCTCATTGATTGAGCTCCTAATTCTTTTACAAGTCATTCATATAACAAAATATGTATATATATTCAAATGAGAGAATCAAAACAAGGACAACCAATTCATTACAATATTAATCAGTAAGGAGCAAGGCAAACTTAAATAATATCATAGCAGGAATTAGAAATCCAAATTCTAATAAGGATTTTTAAGCAAAGTGAGTAAGGTCCTAGATAGGGACATTACAGATCCACACATTGTTCATTAGATACCTCCAAGAACCCACATACACGGGAGTAGGTTTGAAGTAAGACTAAGATTGTTTATCGGTTCAAAAATATTACTATGTTGTACTTTTGATTAACATCCAATGATTGGATGTGAAATTCACAGATTTGATTATATTATCACTGGTTCTATTTCAAATTCTAGAAAAAATGGATATTTGACATATGTTCATAAATTTCAGTCAACACTATTTTAAAATAACACATCAATTTATTTTTACACATTGAGAATATCATCAATAGGAATTGAACTAAAATTGACATAGGTCATAGGAAATAAATGCCCCAGCTATTTGTTGTCTTTTGTATTTTGAGTTTCTTATTACAATCAGGAGAAGAATATTACTCTCCAAATGGTTTTGGACAGTAACATTTGTACTTCCTCTACACAAATATTTCTTCCCTCATCTTGC
Source organism: Chamaecyparis obtusa (assembly GCA_027943335.1). Classification (NCBI taxonomy): domain Eukaryota; kingdom Viridiplantae; phylum Streptophyta; class Pinopsida; order Cupressales; family Cupressaceae; genus Chamaecyparis; species Chamaecyparis obtusa. Next base: position 715,399 of record BSBK01007577.1, on the reverse strand, counting down.
TGCCTATTGATACTGACAAAGTGAATCTAGGCATTTTTGCCATATAATGGGAGAAAAATGGTTTCCTAATTGATATGTGTCTAAATAATACATGCAAGAACCTTTTCTTTGATATTGCTCACTAACCCTTTACAACAGAAAATGTTTACAAAAACTGGCATGTACTTGCATGAGGACATTATATATTATAGAAATCCCGCATAGAAGTAGCTGGCAAGCCGCTCAAAAAGTAGTAACTGATAGCAAGTGGGATAATGCAAATGCTTTAATAAACCACTATCTTCTTTACTCAAGCAACATCTAGTTCATCTACTTGACTGGGGCATGTTTGGGAATAGATAGTCTCCATTTAAACTCAAGTCTCTGGAAGAAGTTATATTTGTCAGTGGAGGAGATACACCCATTGGATCTGCAATAACTTTATGCTCACTAGAATTTCCATTTCTCTTCAAATGGGATACTCTTTCCAAAATTGCATCTACCCTTTTACCAATTTGGGAAATCAATGGGTCTATTTGTGGACCTCCAAGGAGTTGGTCACCTAAATGAGAACCTTGAGATGAATTAGGAAATTCTCTATGAAAGAGATCAGTACCTTGAGAAGCTCTCCACTTGTCAGCTTAATTAAAACCTTGGACCACAGATGGCTGCCCTTTGTTGTAAAATGAGGAGTGAGACTGCCTTGCCAAAGGTGGCAATGAACTTACATTTGAGGGATAATGCCCAACATGAGTAACCTGGTTTCCCAAGTCCTATAAATGCAAGGCCATTGGCAAATAGGCATTTCTAATAGAAATATTTGTGGTGCTAGAATGAAGTGCATGACCAAATTCTTTGCCTGCTAATGAGCCAATTTGAGGCTTCATTTCACATTTCTCTATGGATAATTCCACAACACTTGTTAATTCTCTATCTGAATTTTTGTGTCAGTGTACATGTGCACTGAAGAGATTCTGTCACTACTTGAGCTACTATAATATGGTGAGTACTCATCATCATTATCTGACATAGGTGTGCGCGCTATAGGGTGTAGGGCATGCACGCTATCTAGATTTGGTGGAAGAGTAGGGGGTGCGTGCTATAGGGCATGTGCCCTATGAAAAACAAGAAAAAGGGAGAGAGAGAGAGAGAGAGAGAGAGAGAGAGAGAGAGAGAGAGAGAGAGAGAGAGAGAGAGAGATGAACTTATAGATGTAGAAAGTGAAGATAGTTGATGATATACATTGTCAAAGAGAGGAGATTTCCACAATCCATGATAATCACCATTAAGCATTTCTAGATTTAACTATGTTATAAATTTTATATTTGTATCTATAACATATTATCCTTTTGTTCTCTTATGCTCATTCAGAGAGTGTGATTTGAAACATTTTTTCTTTAATGATGCAAAAAAAATTTACAACACAATTAAATCCAAAAATGCTTAATAATGAATATACATTGTATTTATAAATTATTTTACAACTTATATATATATATATATAGAATGAAAATAACTATTAAAGAGTTCTTTGTAGTGTTTCTGGATTGGACTCTTAAAGAATTCTTTATAGTATTATGGACTCAATTGCCTGTGCATTTTAGCAAAACATAGCAAAGAAACATAATCAAACTTTTGGTTGAACAACCTAAACAAAATCAGATTCTAAACCTTGATCATAGGTATGTTGAATATGTTGGAAACCTAAAACAAATTTCTTTGCATGCCTGCAATGAAGGTGTTTAGAAAATCCTTCATCGAAAACCAAAGCCTGCCATGGATATTTTTTAGAAATCTTTCTAAATAAAATTTAGTAGATGCGACCCAGAGACGTCTACCGCTGTATAAAAAATTGATATTATGCCTGGATCATCTTTGCACAAAAATTGTACGAAACAAATATCATGATTGTTGTTTATTTGACTTGATGAGGTAAGGATAATATAATTGTCACAATACTTGAGGAAGATACATTAGCCAATCTATGTCCTTTGGATAAAAAATATGATTTGTAAAACTTAACCTAAAAATTTAGTTCTACTAATGAAAATGTCTAATCATAGCAAGGTACAGAAGCTCAGGAAAGGTGTAACGAAATAATATGTAAATATTTTTGTTCGTAACATTGTTTTTTGCATTTATTATGATATTGATCCAATTTGATACACCTTCGCTATTTGATCCATACTTCCCTTTCATTTCACTTTCTTTTCTCATTTTGCACGTCATAGGCCGGGATTTGATAGTGGGTATGACCTTGGTACTGTTGGCGTTAATGATAAATTTTACCTTTTGGCTATTATTTTTTTGTCATTTTTCCTGTATGATGCTTTTGTATACAAATTTTGGATATTCTCTGGGAAAATTTTCATTTTTTCATGTAGGATGCCTTTGTATGCAAATTTTGGAGAATCTCTATTAAAGAGTAGGTAAGGATGGCTAAGTTGAGAGTAGCGGAGAGGGAGAGAACTAAATCGAGAGAGCGGAGGCGGAGAGCGATAACAAAGAAAATATTCCAGGGCTTGCAGAAATATGGAAATTATAATCTTCCTCCCAGAGCAGACATTAATGAAGTTCTCTGTGCCTTAGCAGAGGAAGCCAACTAGATTGTTGAAGCTAACGGTACTACATACAGAAATGCGGTATGTATTTTTGGCCTAAATTTTATTTTTTGTTTCTTTTAGATCTTGTTCAGGCTTAGAATTGTTACCTCTATCAGGCAATAAGGCTAACAACAATTCTAGCTGACAATGGAAACCTCTCCTAGCTGTGGGTGGAATATGATTGGAAAGGAATCTCCGGATTCTAGGCCGGCTCCTATAAAATATTGGCTATCACTTTACTAACCTAAAACTTGATGGGGAAAAGGGGAAAAGGAATTGATAAACTTATAAAATAAGGTAATACACCAATGACTGATTCAGAAATCAGAAAAGAAAATAACAACTCCAGACCTAACACACAATGAAATTCAGATGATTGGTACACTTTTCATCATATAGATTAATGAATTTGGTAATCAGGGTTTAACCACAAATTACTGAACTCTTAACAACATACGTTTCTCAAATAAGGTTTGATTAATCAGACTTATCAATCTGGAAGGAACAATGAAACATTCACATCCAAAATCAAAATCAGCATTATAAACACTTACTAAAGAAGATGGAAAGGAATGATAATCTGAACACAAAATGACTTGTAATCTGGTATATTTCTTTCACAAATCTCTGCAAAATGGTTACAAAATGAGCTGTTGAGCTTCTAGGAATAAAATAGTTCACTATAGGCTCTCTTTCCCACACATGTGACCCTTAAAAAAAAAAATCTTCCTTCCTAAAAAAGCCTCCAAAACCCTAATCCAGGAATGTCTATCTCCCCTAAAAATGCTCAATTTTGACCATAAATCATGTCAAAAATTTAGCCAAAAAAAAAGTCCACCTTCCCCCTAAATTTTGGCAAAAAATAAAGAATTTAAATTCCTTTTACAAAGTGAGTATGCCAAAATTTAATTATCTTTTAATAAAATGGCTTTTAATTTTAAGAAATAAATTCTTAAGAAAATATATATAATGCCAATTTTAATAAAAGAAAACAAATATTAAAAAAAAAACTTTAATATTTGTTATTACCACAAGATAATTATTAAATTTTTTTAATATGAATATCAAAAACTAAATAATATCTATCCTAAATTTTTAAACTAATCTCCAACATTTACTAACTTAGCAATTTTAAGTAAAATAACAAAGTGAGGAGTTAATATAACTCGACCCACTTGTTATTTTACACATGTGAACGTGCTGGAAATTAGATAGTGGCATTTTCCTGTGGTCCTTCATAGTGCGATGTGGCGCTTGTCCTCTGTCTGAACTGATATCTCTGACACTTTTTTGCCTGGCGGATGCCAAAATAAATTTCATTTTGTTTTGGGCATTTTGATATATGATATTGGCATTTTGATTATCATTGCTTATTGAAAGGGTTTCAAAACCCTAGTTGACTGCTCATATGTGCTGGAACTATGGGATTCTGTCAAAGATTTTTGCAAAATATAAGGGATCAGACCCTTCAAATCATGAAGATCTTCAGCATTTGATATCGAAACTGTAAGTTTTTGTCTTTCGAACCTCTGTTGACTTCCTTTTCTGAGCTATTTTGATATTCACGGTTGGAGTAAACTGTATATATGGCACTTCGAACTGAAAGCTTCAACTTTCTGTTAACGTTTTGTAAAAAAAAATGTGCTTACCTCTGCATAAAATATGTCTTCTTTGCTGGAAAATGTGGGGTTTCTTTGTTTGAACTTTCATTCAACGTTTTTATAAAATGTGGCCCTTTTCTTTGGCAAAAACGTGGCTGATTCTCTGCATTTACTTCTGGAAATGCTTTTGATGAACTGCGCATTAACTTTTTCTTGAAATCTCTGTCACATTTTACCAAAAACGTGCCATTATTTCATGATATTTGGCCCTTTTTTCCCGCTGAAAATGTGCATAAAAAACATGGGTTTCTCCTTCAATCTCTGAGTTCGAATCATGCATGAAAGATGGCTTTAGGAACTCTTTGTTTAACGTTTCATTCAAAACATGCTTCCTTTTAAGCTGGAAATCACTGTTGTTAACTCCTTCCTTTGAACACTAAATTTGAAAGCTGGAAACATTTCACAAAATATACCCACAGTTTCGAATTAAAGATATTGCATTTTGTCCTTTTGCAATAGATAACTCATTGTTGAAACAAAAAATGTACTGCTATTTCTTTTATGCTTGCTGATTCAAAATTCTCCGTTTTACTGAATTGGCACAAACAGATTTTACACCATGCACTTACAGTTTTTAAATAAAGATATCTTTATGAAGGATTTGAGATCTGAACTGTAGACTTCAGTGCTGATTTTTGAACACAGTAGCCTCTGAAGAAAAACATCCACAATTATGTACTGTAGCTTCTTTAAAAAAAAATATGTTGCACTCGTGATCACTGTTAGCTCTGCTTTTATTTGCAATGCATAAATGCACAAGTACGTGCCCTGCATTTCAGTCTTATAGTCTGAAAGACTTGAAACATTGATAAATCTTATGAAACACCTACAGTTTCAGGAACATGTTGATAACCGATACTTAAAAGCATTGCAGGGCTTTTTTCCTTGAATGGTATAATGCCAAAATATGAAAGTTGAACTCTCTAATTTTCAAAACTGTAAATGCACCGTTACATTGTCATCTTAGATATGTACTTACAGTCATAATGAAGGCTGTCTTTTCCTCTTTTGCACTCTCTCATTTATTTTTCAGCATAAGGACTATTTTTGAGCTTTGAGCTCAAATTTTCAGAATTTGATCTACACTCCAGCATTATAAATATGACATTTCTCTTGTCAGAAGTTCTATATGTGAACTAGTTTTTCTGATTTCTGACAAGTATTGAAAAATGTGACCTTTTGGCATTCTGAAATTAATAACACCAGCATTATGAAAGCTCCTTTTGTAGCAGATTTTTGTACACCTTCTTTCTGATACTGAATTTGTCATTTTATAATATAAAGTACAGCAAGATAAAAATGTTTTATATTTTGTTACTGAAGTTTGAGCACGGGCTCGTGACACTCAATAACAACAAAATGTTAATGACTGAGGTTCAAACACGGGTTCGTGACACCCAGTCATAACATTTTGTAAATATAAAATTTATGATTCAGTCTTGAAGCACTTGAAAATATTCAGTATTAAAGTCATTAAAATTTCAAAAAATGTACTTTGTTTTTGATGAAATCAACATCTTTTGGTGAAACAACTTGATTCCTCTGGAGATCAGCAACCTGGAACTTCTTGTAGCATGGGAAACCAGCTTGTTCTGCATCTTCAAAAATGACCGAGAATATGAATCAGTCAGCTATTATCTGCAAAACAACTTGTTAATTTCATGCAATATCAATAAGAAACATATTCTGAAAAAGATTTCTTAGTTCAAAAACACACTAAGTCCCTTTCATTCAGATTCTTAACTTGTTCAAAATGAAATCACACACCACAATAGGTACTAAAAGCGAAAGGTTTCATATTCTAAAACATGTCCCTTCAACACTTTCTTGTAGTGAGTGATAGTTTTCATTTTTTTACTACATTTGCTCTTAGATTGATATGTAGATAGTAACAGATAGCTGATATATGTAATTGTTTTCCTTGTATTGCTTAGATCCATCAGGATCTAACAGTTATTTCTTTTCCTTTTTTCAGGTGATGTTGCCTTAAGGACCAAAATGCAGATGGTGACTCGGGAATGACTTAGATGCAAGGACTTGATAGAGACCAGCAGAACCAACACAAACACAAGGCAATGCATGGGAACCTTTTACACATTTCAGTTTTCTATTCTAATTTGCAAATGTACCCTGATTATTGAATCATGTAATATGAATCAAATGACATTTGTACTACATTCTTATGAATGCACAATGTAATGATTAATGATGAATTTCAGAATTTGTAATAATTTGATCAATACTTAGAGTACATAAAATAAAAATATGACAATAAATATAGTAAGTAGATGCAAACTAACAAAACTTACAAGACAGTGTTAATTAGATAACTTGGAATGTGCAAATTTCTCTTTTAGTGCCTATTATGTTGTATGGTTAGATTTTGGATAACAGGTCTTTAAAGGCGGCCATCTAAATCTTTGTATTAAATGTCAGGGAATGTGTGAAAATAATATGATTCTGAGCATGAGCATGAGTCCCTACAGGGGCATAGTTGTGCCTTTTATAGGCATCGTAAACCCTAGCTACGTAGAAATAGAGGCTTTGAAGAATAGTTACTAGAGAGAGAGAGGTGAAAGAAGGTAATAAGGAACAATATAGAGGATAGGAAGGTGGGAGAGAGAAAATGTGAGAGAGAGAGAAGGTGAAAGAGGGTAATAAGGGAAAATATAGAGGGTACAAAGGTGGGAAGAGAGAGAGAGAGTCTCTCTCTTTCTCTCTCTCTCTCTCTCTCTATTTCTCATCACTATTTAAATCTGTCTTAAATAGGGCGGTCGCCTTATCGGGCGAGCGCACTATTGAAATTTATGAATTTCATAGGGTGCTCACCCTATAAGACGTGCGTGATTTGTAAGGCATTGGAATTTACCAATCCTAAGGCTTGGATTTGCCTCGGAGATCCAACCCAAAGGCTTGGACGATTGAAATAGGCCTGAGACGTGTTTTCTAGCAGACATACCAAAAAATGATATCTTTTTTTGTCTGCCCTTCATCAGGTTTACTTGTGGCTCAAGAATGTAAAAATTAGACGATGTGATATTGCAGATCTTTCTATTAGCTATCTGCGAATATAATTTATTTTGAATTTTGATTATGTTAAGTTTTTCAACTTTAATTTATTTTGTGTATATGTCCATTTTTGGTAAAAAATCAACATGCGATATTTTGGGCATAGATTTTGGCTCGTTCATCAAATTTTGCAACAAGTTACATTTTTAGAAACTAGACTCCATTCTAAACACTTTTTTTTTTAAAAAAATTTGATTTTCAATTAGTTTTAAATAATTTCTAGGGGGAGCATATGGAAATTTCATGTTTTCAGGATGTGTGCACTTCGTAAATTCATCAAAAATTATACATTCATCAAAAAATTACCAAAAAATTTTGGGATAAATTATGTGGTGTTAGCTAGCTTCTCACTAGAGCAATCAAAAAAATTCAAAAAAAAAGTTGACATTTTAGGGGGAGCACACCAAATGCTATGTTATGTTTTTTGACAAAAAAGGGGACCACTTTTTGTGCTCCCCCTTTTTGAGGGTCTTAATCTACACCATTTTTAAAATAAGTTAGTAGTTTAGGAACTAGATTCAGAGTATTACAACTGTTGTTTTTGTCGCATCTTAAAATTTTGAGTCTAACTATCTTCAATTTCTTGTTGAAGTTCAAAGTTTGCTGATTTCAGAAAAAAAGTGGCATCTTATACCTCCTTTTTGGTCCCCCATCTTTGTGCACTTACCCTTTTATCATGTCGTGTTAAACGTAATCCTTTGATAATACCTTTTTGTTCAGTGAAGTCTCGCTTAGAGATCTCACACCCTGACATGAATTTTGAGGTAGGCCATTTTGGACGCCTCATTAGAACCTACTTTTTCTGATATCTTCTAGGGGGAATTGTTAAGTCAACCTTAGTCAACATCTCCTTATAGGATTTCCTTCTAGAAATACATTTCACTTAAGAGAACTGTGAACAAGAGGGAGGTTGACCAAGTCAAACATGGTCATGATGCCCCTCTATTTTATATTTTATTATTAATTCCTAAACTTAGTCTGCAATGTTTAGTAAACCTAGACTTATTGTTGTATGTTAGAAATTTTTTGATTTTTCTGTTTTGTTCAATTTTTTGGGCATTACAAATGGTCTGATCCTGATACGAGAGAAATGGACGCCTTCAAATAAAAAAGAAAAGAAGTAAAATCACCTCTATATAAGAATCTATGCAATTTTTATCTATATGACTAAAGCCAAGTCTTCTTTTGTTCCATGTGAACATTCCATTCTCCAAGTCAACCTACATGAGATTTTCCTTTGTCACCTAGTTTTTGAAGTCAATCTATGGCTGAAATTATTTTTGTATACCCCTTTTTTTTTATGATAGATGGAGGATGGCATCAAAGTCTCCACCAATGATGAAATTATTTTCTGTCTAAGATCTAAAAAGACTACTTATCTCTTCCCATACTTCCACTTTCTTCATTGTCATTATCAAACCATAACCATTAATTAAAGAGAACTTCATATTTCTATACATGGTGTGCACTAATCCTCCTAGCCAATTGAATCTACCATCCAACTTTTGAAAGAGAATTGTCCTTGGGTTCCATAGGATTTCCAATTCCCCCAAGGAACTTGTGGATTTTATTGATTTTGATTCCCACTTGTCTATTGATCTTTTGATTTTTCTATTTTTTCTACATTTAACTTTGTCTCTTGATGAATGATTACATCTTCTTTGAATGAAAAATTACAACATTTGATTAAATGCTACTTGTTAGGAGCATTCATGCCCCTAACACTCAATAAAATAATTTTCATTTCTCATTGGGAAGGAACTTCCCCTTCCCTACATGAAAATAAGTTGTGATTTTATTTTTGTACGACTCCTCCCCTTCTTCACTTCTCAATTAAGAAAGGGATTTTCTCCCCTTTCCTTTCAACTTCTTTTTCTTCCAACAATCTGGAGTTAATTTGGCTGAAAATTTGTTGATTAGATCTACCAATCTTACTTGAAGAATTTTCTTTGCATCCTCTATAGTTTTATTATTATTAGAGGATGAGTTGATAATGTCTATAAGTTTTTCTTCTAATATCTCATCATACTCCTTTAGATTTTCTTTGTCAACATCTTTTTGTTTCTCCTTTTCTCTAATATTCTTCATTGTATCTATCATTCCCTCCTCCAAAACTTGATTTCAAGCACTATTTCCTCTATAATTTTGGTATGGATCTCTTCCAGACATTATAGTATGAAAGTTGTAATTTCTTGATTACTTATGTTTGATATTTTATTTTACATCTGATATCTATCCATTTTCTCTATTGGGAACCATCCTTCTCCCCTTGAAACATCTAAGTTCATGAGAGTATCCTTTCTTCCTATATTCTTTAAGTATCTGCAATCTTGGGATTCTATTCTTTTAAAATTGTGCTTCTCTTTAATCATGGTGATTTGATCCAATCTCAAGCTCTTAGATATGCCCCCATACACAATCCCCTCAATGTATGGCTTATTCTTAATCCAACGTTCCTTATAAATTTGATATTTATTTTCTTCATACCTTTGATGTCTAGTAGCATGAAGAGTTTTATTTCCTATAATCTAGTACAATAATGAGTCTATCTCTAAAATAGGGCCCAGAGAAACAACGTGATTTTATTATATAAGTATTTGTCTTCCCCTTCAGGTTTACTATAATGATATTTCTAACAATAAAGTGTCGGGGTTTCATTTAAATCATCTCTACAATTCCTCAAACTTAGAGCTCTTAATTATTTTATGAGTCTCCATACTGCATGGGTCTTCCTTTGCTTGGGTTGCCACAAAGAATTCTATTGTTGAGATTGGAGGACCCTCAACCCTATCAATATAATCATAAGCAATCCTCTGAATTTAGATACCATATTTTGAGGGTTTTAGGGAATTCTTTCTCAGTGCCCATTATAACACAGATCCTAGGGCTTCAAGTTTCCTCACAGAGGGCTGATTTAAGAAAGATTCCTAATTCATTTCCAAAGACCTCCTAGATATATTTGTATTTGTATCCTAATGATAGATAATCTAGTTGGATCTAGATGAGAATGAATTTATTGCAATGATATTTTCTATTGAAGTTTGGGATCTATCTTTTCATATCTAACCCAGATGTTTTGAAATCCAAACATTTTTTTCAAAAAATCTTGTCTCTACTATCTTTAGATTTGAATATCACTATGAAAAACCCACTTTCAAAATATAAAATATCAACTTCTTCTAAATCATTCCATTTTTCATTCATCTATTTTTCTAAATCCTTTAATGAAATGGAGATATTCTAAAACTTACCAATTATGGCTTGCTGTTGAAGCTTCATTTTCTGAACTTCTAGAAACTCCAAAACTTTGATGGATGCTTTACCAACTGTGTGGTTTGTTGGCATTGCTTCCTTCTTCTTACTTTCTTCTCCCTTATCTTTGTGTTGGCCCTGGCCTTGCTAACCTATCCCTCTTTATCCCCTTATGTTTCTATATTTGTCTTGTTTTGACTTTTAGGATTTGCAAACCTAATCTCTCATTTGCTCCAACTTGTTTAGTCCTCTAAAAGAAACTCCCATTTTTCTAATTTTATCTTGCATTGGCTTCCAAAGATGCAAATTCTTGTCTTACTTTACTTCTTTCATTACCCCTTAGAGAAATCCATCTCTTTCTCTTTGACGCCATGTCATTTTGCCTCCTCTTAGTTTTGAATAACATCCCTATTTTCCTAAAGATGTCCCAATGGTGATCTGACCAAGCTTTCTTTGGGAGAGGAGGATTGAAGGTGCTGTCATTTCTGAAAGTTGGAAAGATTGGAATGATGTTTGGGTTTATTTCAAATCTCATTTCAAACCTATTCACCCCTCAATTTTTGTTTCTATGTTGATCTTTCACTAGGGTTAGAGTTCTGAGATTTCTGCTAGCATTTCTATAGCTATTCCCCTGTTTGTTGCTGAATACATCTCCAACTCCCTTATGAACCCTTCCCATCACTCCTCTTGGCTAATATAAAACTTGTAAGGCCTAAATTTCTTATGATTTTCTTCTATAATGCTCCGTGATCATTTCCTACCTCTTAGATGTTCCATTTGCTTAGAAACCCACAAGATGAAACTTCTTATTTTTCAAGAATTGGTATTTTGAAGATTGTGACATTAGGATAATTTATTTCTCACCAAGGAACCTAAATTAATTACATATATAAGCCTTGATCTCATTTGTTCAACTCTTAGTATTTCCTCATTAGTTATTAATCAATGAAATTAGGTGTCACCTCCTTTTAATCAATATTTACCTATTACTCACTTGATTGATTTAATTCTTATCATAATTAAAAGTTAACTTGCAATCTCTTATATATTTTTCATTTTGATTCACTCATTTAAGAGGCTTTTACATGTATTCTATTATTTGATTTCAATATTCAATCAATCAATTCATGAATATAAATAACATTATTATGTATTCATAGAAATTAGGTCCATAGTTTATTTTGTTTATCGTCACATAATCTAAATTTAAATGAATGCTTGAAATTAGAGTAATTTTTTTATGAACATGGTCATAATCTAGGACATGTTTTGAAAATAATGATTCATTGGGAATATAGCACTAAGAACTCTTCAAATAATTATGCGGATTCATGTGCAGATTAGACTAACACTACATCACCCTAGACAACATATTTCTACCACAATATCAAAATCTTGTTAATAATTTTAGATATTCCAATGTTTGAAGGTTAAATTAAGATTAAGGCCTTAAATATGGGTGAGTGGTCATGCTTTTCTTTTACTTAAATAGAGACCATCTATAATGTGACAACCATCTTTAACATCTAACAACATTAGATACTAAAATATTCTAAAAGAATAAAACTTACTATAGTATTGACATGCACACTCATTCATAATTCCTAGAAGAATATTAAGATAAGAGAATAAAAAATGTATAAAGAATTTCCCTATCATCCACTTGATTAAGAACTTCCAAATGATAAATTAAACTTTGACAATTCGAAATCAAACTTGCAAAGAAATGGATGGAGGGGACAAAAAAATGTAAATATCTATGCATATTTATAATTGAGAAGTGGGTAATATTGTTGTTTCTTTTTTCTCAATTAAATTCAATTTTTTTCAAGAAAAAAGAGAAAAGCAAAGCCATCAAAATATCTTTGATGTTATTTCATCCACTACATTCAAAATTATTCCATTATATGAACAACAACAATAAAGATAATTTAAAAAAACAAAGTAGAAGAAAATATAGAATTATAGAAAACAAAGTAGAAAAAATAGAAAATTAAAAAAAACAAAGTAGAAAAAAATACAAAATTTAAATTAAACAAAGTAAAAAAACAAAAAAATTTAGAAAAACAAAATAGAAAAAACACAGAATTTTAAAAAATTAAGTAGAAAAAAAAACAGAAAATAAAAAAAACACAAAATAAAAAAACAAAAAATTAAAAAAAAAACAAAGTTTAAAAAAACATAGCCGTTACCCAGCATTCAAACTTTATATTATACTTTGTCCAGAGCTGGATCGTCTGAATCTGTACCAAAAGCAACTAAGTAATCTTTAGAGGCTGGGGATAGAAAGATTTCTTGCTCACACACCCATTCGATTTCTTACTACTATTTTGTCATGGATTCAATCAATTTCATTCCATCAATTTATTCTGTAGCTGCAGGAATTCTCCTGCTGGTACTTATCAGTTTCTTGAAGAAGAAGAAGAGAAAGGGGAATTTGTACCACCAGGTCCTCCTGGATGGCCCATTATTGGAAATCTACTTCAGCTTGGGGACAAACCCCACCAATCTCTTTCCCTGCTTGCAAAGAAATATGGGCCTCTGATGACTGTCAAATTGGGCAGACAAACAACTCTGGTTGTGTCATCTTCATCCATGGCAAGAGAAGTACTAAAGAACAATGACCAGAGCTTCTCAAGCAGGACAATCAATACAGCTGTAAGGGCATTTGCCTACCAGAGAACTAGTTTAGTTATGGCCCTCGATGGCGTTTGCTTAGAAAGATCTTTAGCCCCAAAAGGCTGGATGCTCTGCAGCATTTGAGAAGAGAGGAGGTATTTACAGCTATTGATTACATATTGAAAGATTCTAAACAGGGGAATGTTGTAAATATTAGTGAGAGGGCTTTTATGATTTCTTCAGGCCTTGTAGGTACGATGGTTTACAGCAAAAAAGTGTTTGAAACAGGCTCTGCCAATACTTTTAGAAGCTCAACATTTACAATATTTGAGAGGGCGACAGCCTCGTCAGAGTTGTGTGAAAATCTGTCTCTAACATTTACTGAAAATGGAGAGGAAGACATCTCAATCTTGGCGGCACACCAAATCATATTCTGTGTCACAGACTAAACGACTTCCAACTACATCATATGGAGTATTCCCCGTTAAGCATAAAATCAAGAATATTGAATGTGGTGGGTTTTTTGCATGCTTAAAGAACGTGGAGCCAGTTCCTTCCTTTGAAGACTTTGGAGAAGATAATTACTTCGTGGCTGACCCAAGAATTTCCCCAGATTGTTGTGCACAGATAATTTCTTACGAGCATGTTGTGCACAGATTGGCCCAAGAACGGGAAGATAATTGACATACAACCCAGGAACGGGAAGATAATTGACATACAACCCAGGATTATAACGGATTTGTGCATGGTGCCTATCTTGAATGCGCCAATTTATCCAGGTTTATGTTGAAGTCCCCCACTCACGTAGCATTGGGGGACTTCAACATAAACCTGGATAAATTGTGTTGGATTGCATTAACGATGGTAACTGCGCTAACAATTCAACGCTCATAAAGAAGACTCCCGTACTCGCAGATGCTCGCGCTCGTCCACAGATCAAACAGGTAAGATGATTTTAACAAGTTTAGTTTCTTCTGCGAAAAGTACAAGATTTTATCTTGAATTTTTCTCAGAAATGTTGCGCATAAGACATAAATACTTAGTCATTGAATTTTCTTGAGAAGAGAAAACTGTTTCCTTTCAGGCAGGGGCCAAAAATATCTAAAGATTGAAACCTAAGAAGCCATAACTGCTGATCTCTATTTGTTTGAAGTTTTCATCATCTTAAATTAGTTTGATATATCATTTTGATTTCTGGAGTACTGATCTCTGTTTGTACCTTAATTTGCAGGGGAAAATATTAGGAAGTCGGGCAAGAAGAAAGGCCCAAATTTCACATAAGTTTTCGATGCGAGGGGAAATCGTTCAAAGTTGATGTAGATAAATCTGCAGTGTGTGTTATTATTAACTTAGCCTATTAGGTGCAGGATTTTAATTTCTTAAATTTGGTACAGTGACAGTTTCACTGCGACTTCGTAAAATGACATGTTTAAAATTTGATAATTTTCATTGTGACTAGTAATTTTATTTTCTATTCAAGTAATGGTTTTAAAAACATATTTGAGGCATTGTTCAAGAATGTGGGTGCTTATGTTAATTCTATATTAGAGGCAGAAATGCGTAACTTCAATTTGTTTCTGATGTCAATCCTTTTGTAGATGTTTCAGGGACTCTGCTCGGAATATCTAGTGATTATTAGCACATACTAGGAACAACAAGTAAGTAATTCTTATACGCCTATCAATTGCAGCAATTATTGATTTACAGTAGAATAAAAGGCATGAGTTACATTCATTATCTTTTTCAAGTTTATCAACATGATTTAAACCTGTTGCACAGTAGCTGCACTAATGGATATTTTATGTCCACATAAAAATAGGCATATACCAGCAAATTGGTTTGCACTCTTGAAACTAAATCTAACATCTTCCTCTTTATAGTGTATTCATTTGCCCAAGAAAATGAATGCCTGTTTGTGTTGAGAAATAATGTTTAATTTCACTTCTCTGCATTTTCACTTCTGATTCTGCTGTGTTTAATTTCTATTTGGCATTTCTCATTTACAAGATTTGTGAGAAAGCGTGGGCATTTCTCTTCAGCTTCACTACAAACTTATCCATAAACAATGGTAACCAACAATAGAGAGAAAATCGAATCAGAATGTAACAATGCAAATTAGCATTTCTAACCTATTAAGAAATGTGCGGCAATCAGTCTCTACCTAGAAAAGTAGGTTAGCTTGTCAATTTTATAACTCGCTTAGCTTGTTAATTAATAATTAATTGTGGACAATATCACAGGCATTAGAAATTTTAACGGGGCCGGTATGGCCTTCATCATTGTGCCAGAAAATAAATCAGGGGAAATTGACGTCTTTCTAGGAATTCTTTTATTTGGAAACTTTAGGCCAAGGAAACTTCATTGATATGATAATCCAAACACAAACTTCATTGAGGGATATGCATAAAAGCGAAACATACAAATTTAGAATAAAATAAGAGACTCTCCCCAACTTAGTAACTAAAATTGCAGACAATCAAAATTCTATTTTGTAATTCAAAGTTTACAGAGCATATTCATTTTGCAACTGGTAAGAGAAGTTTAAAGAGAAACTACAATTTTCTACTTGTGACTGAAATTCTACAAGGCATAAGAAATAGAGCACACCTGGATTTTGGCAGTCGACAGAATTGAGAATTCCAGACTTTTCAATAAAACAAAATATGTTTCAACAACAGAGATACGAGTCATTAAAATGTTTAGATAGTTTTCAACTGCAGAATATCAAAGTATGAGCAGAATATCAAACAAGCAGACAATTCTGGACTATATCCTCAAAGGGGTGAAAGACTAGAGCAAACAATTCTTTACTATGTCTGAAAGAATTGAGAATTCCAGACTATGTCTAGACTATATCTGGACTAGTCATTAAAATGTATAGATAGTTTTCAACTGCAGGATATGTCTAGACTATATCTTCAAAGGGTGAAAGAGTTCTCATGAGACAATTCTTTGATCTAGACCTCCCCTGTCTCCATCTGCCAATATTGATGACCTTTCATAGCCCAATTGTTGGGTGACCTGTAGAATTGGTTGCTAAGAAAAATGTTCAACAATTTACCAATACAGACAAACTTCTATTTGGAATCCAACATAAACATCAACCTTTTAGTAGAGAAGCCAAATGTTAGTTTTGATCCAAATTAGAATCACAATATTCACTAAATATAATTCACATTTTAATATGAATAATAATATATAATATTAAAAAGTCTCAAGACAATCGACTAACACTCTTTATATTAAAAAAAATCTTGAACTATTTTTGTATGGATTATTTTTTAAAATTATATGCATCTCAAAACTACCTTTACATGTGTATTTGAACTTTTGCATACTTATACTTTGAATTTACATTACAATGTTAAATTAGTTTGATGGGAAAGGGAAAGGGGGAGAGAGGGAGAGGGAGAGGAAGGGGGAGGGAGGGACGAAGGGACAAAGAGGGAGAGGAGAGGAGAGGGAGAGGGAGAGAAGAGGGAGCAGGAGGGAGAGAGAGAGAGTGGGGGGAGAGGGAAGGAGAGGGAGATGGAGTAGGAAGGAGAGGGTGGGAGGGAGAGAGGGAGAGGAGAGGGAGGGTGGGTGGGCGGAGAGGGAGAGGAGAGGAGAGGGAGCGTGGGTGGGGGGAGAGGGAGAGAGGAGGAGAGGGAGGGTGGCTGGCTGGCTGGGGGGAGAGGGAGAGGAGAGGGAGATGGAGCAGGAGGGAGAGGGATATGGAACATGATGGAGAGAAAGAGGGAGAGGAGAGGGTGGGTGAGTGGGGGAGAGGGAGAGGAGAGAGAGATGGAGTAGGAGGGAGGGAGAGAGGGAGCAGGAGGGAGAGGGAGAGGGAGAGGGAGATGGAGTAGGAGGGAGATGAGATGGAGTAGGAGGGAGAGAGGAGGAGAGGGAGGCTAGGTGGCTGGGTGGGGGGAGAGGGAGAGGAGAGGGAGATGGAGCAGGAGGGAGAGAGATATGGAGCAGGATGGAGAGAGAGAGGGAGCAGGAGTGAAAGGGAGAGGGAGAGCGAGAGGGAGGGTGGGGGAGAGGAAGAGGAAGAGAAGAGGGAGGTGGAGTAGGAGGGAGATGAGAGGGAGGAGGGAGGGAGAGATAGAGGGCGGGGGAGGGAAGGGAGAGAGAGGGTGGGGGTGGGGGTGGGAGAGGGAGAGGGAGAGGGAGAGTAGAGGGAGATGGAGTAGGAGGGAGAGAGAGAGAGAGAGGGAGGGGGAGGGTGTGGGAGAGGGAGAGGGAGAGGGAGAGGAGAGGGAGATGGAGTAGGAGGGAGAGGAGAGGGAGTAGGAGGGAGAGAGAGAGAGGGAGAGGGAGGGTGGGGAAAGAGGAGAGGGAGAGGGAGAGGGGGAGAAAAGGGAGGGTGGGTGGAGGGGGAGAAAAGGGATAGGAGAGGGAGCAGGAGGGAGGGAGAGAGAAGGAGAGGCACAGTGAGGCAAGAGGAGATGGAGGGTGAGAGAGGGAGAGGGATGGTCAAGGGAGAGGAGAGGGAGAGGAAAGGGAGGGTGGGTGGGGGGAGAAGAGAGGGAGAGGGAGAGGAGAGGGACAAGGAGGGAGAGAGAGAGAGGGAGAGGGATGGTGGGGGAGAGGAGAGGGAGAGGGAGAGGGAGATGGAGTAGGAGAGAGAGGGAGAGAGGAAAAGGGAGGGAGGGACAAAGGAGAGGGAGGGTGGTGGGGAGATGGAGAGGAGAGGGAGATGGAGTAGGAGAGAGAGGGAGATGGTGTAGGAGGGAGAGGAGAGGGAGTGGGAGAGAGAGAGGGAGGGTGGGGAAAGAGGAGAGGGAGATGGAACAGGAGGGAGAGGGAGAGGAAAGGGAGAGTGGGTGGGGGGAGAAGAGAGGGAGAGGGATAGGAGAGGGACAAGGAGGGAGAGAGAGAGAGAGAGAGGGAGAGGGATGGTGGGTTGAGAGGAGAGGGAGTAGGAGGGAGAGAGGGAGAGGGAGAGGGATGGTAGGGGGAGAGGAGAGGGAGGGTGAGAGAGGGAGAGGGAGGGTGGGGGTAGAGGAAGATGGAGCATGAGGGTGAGAGTGGGTGGGTGGAGGGAGAGGGAGGGAGAGGGAGATGGAGTAGAAGGGAGAGGAAGAGGGAGAGGGAGTAGGAGAGAGAGGGAGAGAGAGGGAAAGGAAGGGAGGGACAAAGGAGAGGGAGGATGGGAGAGATGGTGAGGAGAGGGAGATGGAGTAGGAGAGAGAGGGAGTAGGAAAGAGAGGGAGAGGGACAGATGAACATAGGAGAGGGAGGGTGGGTGGGAGGTGAGGGAGGATGGAGGGAGAGGAGAGGGAGATGGAGTAGCAAGGTGAGGGAGAGATAGGGTGGGTGGGGGTGAGGGAGGGTGAGGGAGGGTGGGGGGAGAGGGAGAGGAGAGGGAGAGGAGAGGGACATGGAGTAGGAGGGAGAGGGAGGGAGAGGGACAACCAGACATAAGAGAGGGAGGGTGGGTGGTAGGTGAGGGAGGGTGGGGGGAGAGGAGAGGGAAATGGAGTAGTAGGGAGAGGGAAAGGTACAAAGAGAGGGAGAGGAGAAGGAAAGGGGGAGAGAGGGAGAGGGACCAGGAGTGAGAGATAGGTTGGGGGGATAGGGAGGGAGAGGGAGATGGAGCAGGAGGGAGTTGGAGAGGAGAGGGGGAGAGGGAGAGGAGAGGGTGGGTGGGTGGGGAGGGAGAGAGAGACAGAGGGGGGATTGAGGGAGGGAGAGGAAGGGGGAGAGAGGATGGGAGATAGAGGGGCAATGAGAGGGAGGGAGGGAGAGGGGGAGAGAGATGGCGAGGAAGCGAGGGGGTGGGAGAGAGTGAGAGAGGGAGTGGGAGAGAAAGTAGGAGAGGGAGAGGGAGAGGGAGAGGGAGAGGGAGAGACGGAGGGAGGGGGAGAGGGAGAGGGAGATATAGAGAGAGGGCGAGCGAGAGGGAGGTGAGGGAGGAGTGAGAGGGAGGGAGGAGTGGGAGGGAGAGGGAGCGAGGGAAATTGAGGGAGGGAAAGGGAGGGAGCGAGAGGGAGAGAGGGAGGGAAATGGAGGAGGGAGATGGAGAGGAAGAGGGAGAGAGGATGGGAGCGGGAGAGGGAGATGGAGGGAGATGGAGAGAGGGGGGAGCATGAGGGATGGAGGAGGAGAATGAAGTTGGAAGGGAGGAGTGGGTGGGAGAGGGAGAGAGGGAGGGAGAGGGGAGGGAGAGTGGGAGAGAGAGGGAGAGGGAGGGAGGGAGAGAGGGAAGGAGGGAGGGAGAGGAGAGGAGAGGGAGATGGAGTAGGAGGGGGAGGGAGGGGGAGAGGGAGAGGGAGATGAGAGGGAGCAGGATGAAGAGAGAGGGTGGGGGGAGAGGGGGGGAGAGGGAGATGGAAGAGGAAGGAGAGGGAGAGGAGAGGGTGGAAGGGAGAGAGGGAGAGGGAGAGGGAGAGGAGAGGGTAGGAGGGAGGAGAGGGAGAGGAGAGGGAGATGGAGCAGGAGCGAGAGAGAGAGGGAGTAGGAGGGAGAGTGAGAGGGAGAGGGAGGGTGGGGGAGAGGGAGAGGAAGAGGAAGATGAAGAGGGAGAGGAGAGGGAGATGAGAGGGAGTAGGAGGGAGAGAGAGGGTGGGGGGAGGGAGAGGAAGATAGAGCAGGAAGGAGAGGGAGAGGAGAGGGCAGGAGAGAGAGAGGGAGAGGGAGAGGAGAGGGACGGTGGGTAGGGGGGAGGGAGGGAGGGAGGGAGAGAGGGATAGGAGGGGGAGAGGAGAGAGAGGGTGGATGAAATAGCAACACAAGTCTTTTTGAGGTTATTTCACATTTGTAAAGAGATACCTTCATATATTAGGCCTTCATTTTCAGAGAAGATGAGATAGTTAGGAATTCACAATGATCCTCAGGTCAAATTTTTGATAAATATATTAGAAGTTGTAAATGTTTCAAGATTGAATGAGGAAAATAGTGAAGAAGGATACATGCAGGGTGAGACTTTTGAAATTCATGACCTTGAAGAAAGTTTCCTCAGTATAGAATAAATTAGATTTGTTGGGTGTTGAGTATCTAAAGTATGTTCAAAATAATGGTTCAAACTTCTACAAATATTAGGATAAGAATGTAGAGGTGATATTTGATGAAATAAATGAGATATCTCCAAACCATGAAAACAAATTGGAAATAGTGTATGAGCAAAACAAAAATTTAACAGAAAGGATTAGTGAAGATGTATTTTAAGACAACTTCAATCAACCATATATGGAGAATGATAAAATCATACATGATATAAGTGAAAGGAGAATCTTACTTCAACAAATCTCTTGTGATAATCGATTACATTGGGAGCATAGGGATAATTATGAAGAACCTATGAAAACCAATTTGCATAATGTGGCTCAAAAAAATATTTTAAAAGGGAATAATATAAATTTTCCAAATATTTTTTCTCAGAAGAATGTTGCATCTGTAGAAAATAAATTATACAATGAAGGGAATAGCCAAATTCATGGAATTCAGATTTCTCACCAGTATTATGAAATATGTAATATGATGCAGTCTCAGTATGATACAAGAAGTGATTTAAAGTATTCTTCAGAGGCAATGAGGTGTGATGAATTCTCAAAGGAGCAAAGGGTACTCTGGGCAAGAGGATACAGGATTGTGAATTTTTGAATCAAAATTAACTCATTCAAAATAATCCTATTGCTACCTGATCAAAACAAAATTTTTGACAGAGGTAAAGTTCTCATTCTTTATTAAGCACCAAACAAGTAAGTATATTTTATAGTTTTTAATATTTTGTGTTTCCTTTCATTTTTTAAAATCATGCCTTAATACATCATTTTTTAAAATCATTTTATTTGTATTCTTTTGTTCTTGTCTGCATTGGAAATAAAGTTATTGTAGGAGAGGGAGAGGAGAGGGAGAGTAGAGGGAGATGGAGTAGGAGGGAGAGAGAGAGGGAGGGGGAGGGTGTGGGAGAGGGAGAGGGAGGGTGGGGGGAGAGGAAAGGGAGAGGGAGAGGGAGAGGAGAGGGAGATGGAGTAGGAGAGAGAGGAGAGGGAGTAGGAGGGAGAGAGAGAGGGAGAGGGAGGGTGGGGAAAGAGGAGAGGGAGATGGAGCAGGGAGGAGAGGGAGAGGGAGAGGAAAGGGAGAGTGGGTGGGGGGGAGAGAAGAGGGATAGGAGAGGGAGCAGGAGGGAAAGAGAGAGAGAGAGGGAGAGGGACAGTGGAGCAAGAGGAGAGGGAGGGTGGGTGAGAGAGGGAGAGGGACAGTCGGGGGAGAGGAAAGGGAGAGGGAGAGGGAGATGAGAGGGAGATGGTGTAGGAGGGAGAGGAGAGGGAGTGGGAGAGAGAGAGAGGGAGGGTGGGTGGGGAAAGAGAAGAGAGAGATGGAACATGAGGGAGAGGGAGCAAAAAGGGAGGGTGGGTGGGGGGAGAAGTGAAGGAGAGGGAGAGGAGAGGGACAAGGAGGGAGAGTGAGAGGGACGGTAGGGGGAGAGGAGAGGGAGGGTGAGAGAGTGATAGGGAGGGTGGGGGGAGAGGAAGATGGACCATCAGGGAGAGGGTGGGTGGAGAGGGAGGGAAAGGGAGATGGAGTAGAAGGGAGAGGGACAGGGACAGGGACAGGGAGTAGGAGACATAGGGAGAGAGAGGGAGAGAGAGGAAAAGGGAGGGAGGGACAAAGGAGAGGGAGGGTGGTGGGGAGATGGAGAGTAGAGGGAGATGTAGTAGGAGAGAGAGGGAGTGGAGAAGGAGATGGTGTAGGAGGGAGAGGAGAGGGAGTGGGAGAGAGAGAGGGAGGGTGGGGAAACAGGAGAGGGTGATGGAACATGAGAGAGAGGGAGAGGAAAGGGATGGTGGGTAGGAAAGGGATGGTGGGTGGGGGGAGAAGAGAGGGAGAGGGAGAGGAGAGGGACAAGGAGGGAGATAGAGAGAGGGAGAGGGATGGTGGGGGGAGAGGAGAGGGAGCAGGAGGGAGAGAGGGAGAGGGAGAGGGATGGTAGGGGGAGAGGAGAGGGAGGGTGGGGGGAGAGGAAGATGGAGCATGAGGGAGAGGGTGGGTGGGTGGGTGGAAGGATAGGGAGGGAGAGGGAGATGGAGTAGAAGGGAGAGGGAGAGGGAGAGGGAGTAGGAGAGAGAGGGAGAGAGAGGGAAAAGGAGGGAGGGACAAAGGAGAGGGAGGGTGGGGGAGATGGAGAGGAGAGGGAGATGGAGTAGGAGAGAGAGGGAGTAGGAAAGAGAGGGAGAGGGAAGGAGAGGGACACACAAACATAGGAGAGGGAAGGTGGGTGGTAGGTGAGGGAGGATGGAGGGAGAGGAGAGGTAGATGGAGTAGCAGGGAGAGGGAGAGATAGGGTGGGTGGGGGTGAGGGAGGGTGAGGGAGGTTGGGGGGTGAGGGAGAGGAGAGGGAGATGGAGAGGGAGGGAGATGGACAACTAGACATAGGAGAGGGAGGGTGGGGGGAGAGGAGAGGTAAATGGAGTAGCAAGGAGAGGGAGAGGAGAGGGAAAGGGGGAGAGAGGGAGAGGGAGCAGGAGTGAGAGAGAGGTTGGGGGATAGGGAGGGAGAGGGAGATGGAGCAGGAGGGAGTTGGAGAGGAGAGGGGGTAGGGAGAGGGGGAGAGGGAGAGGAGAGGGTGGGTGGGTGGGGGGAGAGAGAGAGAGAGAGAGAGAGAGAGAGAGAGAGAGGGAGAGGATGGGAGATAGAGGGGCAATGCGAGGGAGGGAGGGAGAGGGGGAGAGAGATGGCGAGGGAGTGAGGGGGTGGGAGAGAGTGAGAGAGGGGGTGGGAGAGAAAGTAGGAGAGGGAGAGGGAGAGGGGAGGGAGGGAGAGGCAGAGAGAGAGAGACGAAGGGAGGGGGAGAGGGAGAGGGAGATACAGAGAGAGGGGGAGCGAGAGGGAGGGAGGGAGGAGTGAGAGGGAGGGAGGAGAGGTAGGGAAATTAAGGGAGGGAAAGGGGTGGAGTGAGAGGGAGAGAGGGAGGGAAAGGGAGAAGGAGGGAGATGGAGAGGAAAAGGGAGAGAGCATGGGAGTGGGAGAGGGAGATGGAGGGAGATGGAGGCAGGGGGGAGCATGAGGGAGGGAGGGGGAGAATTAAGTTGGGAGGGAGGAGTGGGTGGGAGAGGGAGAGAGGGAGGGAGAGGGGAGGGAGAGGGGGAGAGTGGGAGAGGGGGAGGGAGAGGGAGGGAAGGAGGGAGGGAGAGGAGAGGGAGAGGAGAGGGAGATGGAGTAGGAGGGAGAGGGAGGGGGAGAGGGAGAGGGAGAAAGATGAAGAGAGAGGGTGGGGGGAGAGGGGGGGAGAGGGAGATGGAGTAGGAAGGAGAGGGAGAGGAGAGGGTGGAAGGGAGAGAGGGAGAGGGAGAGGAGAGGGTAGGAGGGAGGAGAGGGAGAGGAGAGGGAGATGGAGCAAGAGGGAGAGAGAGAGGGAGCAGGAGGGAGAGGGAGAGGGAGGGTGGGAGAGAGGGAGAGGGAGAGGAGATGGAGAGGAAGAGGGAGAGGAGAGGGAGATGGAGTAGGAGGGAGATGAGAGGGAGTAGGAGGGAGAGAGAGGGTGGGGGGAGGGAGATGAAGATAGAGAAGGAAGGAGAGGGAGAGGAGAGGGCAGGAGGGAGAGAGGGAGAGGGAGAGGAGAGGGATGGTGGGTTGGGGGAGAGAGGGAGGGAGAGAGGGATAGGAGGGGGAGAGGAGAGAGAGGGTGGATGAAATAGCAACACAAGTCTTTTTGAGGTTATTTCACATCTGTAAAGAGATACCTTCATATTTTAGACGTTCATTTTTAGAGAAGATGAGATAGTTAGGAATTCGCAATGATCCTCAGGTCAAATTTTTGATAAATATATTAAAAGTTGTAAATGTTGCAAGACTAAATGAGGAAAATAGTGAAGAAGGATACATGCAGGATGAGACTTGTGAAATTCATGACCCTGAAGAAAGTTTCCTCAGTACAGAACAAATTTTAGATTTTTTGGGTGTTGAGTGTAAAAAGTATGTTCAAAATAATGGTTCAAAATTCTTGTACAAATATTAGGATAAGAATGTAGAGGTGATATTTGATGAAATAAATGAGATATCTCTAAACCATGAAAACAAATTGGAAATAGTGTATGAGCAAAACAAAAATTTAACAGAAATGATTAGTGAAGATGTATTTTAAGACAACTTCAATCAACCATATATGGAGAATGATAAAATCATAAATGATATAAGTGAAAGGAGAATCTTACTTCAACAGATCTCTTGTGATAATCGATTACATTGGGAGCATAGGGATAATTATGAAGAACCTATGAAAACCAATTTGCATAATGTGGCTCAAAAAAATATTTTAAAAGGGAATAATATAAATTTTCCAAATATTTTTTCTCAGAAGAATGTTGCATTTGTAGAAAATAAATTATACAATGAAGGGAATAGCCAAATTCATGCCATTCAGATTTCTCACCAGTATTATGAAATATGTAATATGATGCAATCTCTGTATGATACAAGAAGTGATTTAAAGTATTCTTCAGAGGCAATGAGGTGTGATAAATTCTCAAAGGAGCAAAGGGTACACTGGGCAAGTGGATACAGGATTGGGAATTTTTGAATCAAAAATAACTCATTCAAGATAATCCTATTGCTACTTGATCAAAACAAAATTTTTGACAGAGGTAAAGTTCTCATTCTTTATTAAGCACCAAACAGGTAAGTATATTTTATAGTTTTTAATATTTTGTGTTTCCTTTCATTTTTTAAAATCATTTTATATGTATTCTTTTGTTCTTGTCTGCATTGGAAATAAACTTATTGTTCTTCAAAAAATGAATCACGTTTTTATATTAAGGCTCCAGATTTAGGCTATTTTTAAGTAGCAAATGAGTGTTTCTATATCTAAGATGACTCCCAAGCATTTTCCCATAACCCGAGGGAAATTTTGTGGCACTTCAATGTGTTTTTGGGATACCAACATGCACAAAAATGCCTAGACATTTCTAAAAATAGCTGACAAAATTGTATTCCTGTGCAAACTGTTCGAGCCATTTTTCGGGGCTATAGATGTGTGGTAAATGAAGATTTTAATCATAAAATGATTTCCTAGATCATATACCTCAACTTGGGGGCTATTTTTACAATATTTTTAATTATTTTGGAGTGCCTGTGAGCTCATAAACAACCCAGATTTTTAAATGACGGCCATCAAATTCTGTAATGGCAAATGAAATTATATTGCCAATGGACTTGAGTGATATGGAATCTCTAGAGCCAACCTGATAAGTATACCTGAATATGAGTTGTCTTGTAAATCGTGGGTCTAAGAAGACATAAAAATTATATAAATGGACAACGTGAGTAGGTTTCTCCGTCACAATTTTAAAATAAAAGGAAATAACCATGTGCAGTTTCTATATATCAATCTTAACATGTGTTTGAGGTGATCATTCATACTGGCATCGAGATGACAAAAAAATTAACAACAACATGGAGGATAGAGAAGTGTGGGACCTTTTTGAGCAATATGGAGCCATACATACACTTTAGTTTGCTTGCAGACACTGTGGATTTGTGATGATATCCTTTTATGACATAAGGTTAGCAGAAGCAGCCTTACATGCTTTGAATAAGAGCGATATTGCTGGAAAGTGAATAAAGTTTGAACCTGGCAGTGCTAGATGTTTGATGTAGCAACTATGTCAAGAGTTGGAGCAAGAAGAAGCCCGTCCACAATGGCAACATGGAACTACCTCCATGAGCAATTCTCCATCAGGTCCAAATCCTCTTTGGGGGATGCCAAGCTATTTTGTTGATTGTGGAGCCACCACTAGTAGAATTTGGCAAATAAATGACGAAAATTTTTAGTCAAGTGACTAAAATTGACCAAATTCTATAATTTTTTTGTAATTCACAAGTATAAATGACTAAATAATTAGTCACTAATAATCAGTCACCAAAACAAAAATGACTAAATAATTAGTCACCCAAACAAAAATGACTAAATGAATGATTATTACTCCTTTATAATAACAGTTAATAATATCATAGACTTATATACTTAGAAGTTCCATTTCACCAGTAATGCTTGTCACCAATAGGCTTATTGCGTGAGCAATCTATCTACACCTGTCTCATGCTAGAAATTTGGCTTTCAGGTGATTTCAAAATTGATCGATAAACAACATTTAGAGATGAAATCACAAGGAATATGTATTGTAGAAATATAATGGTCGAGTCTACTGAAAACAAAAAAAAATCTTAAAACAAGAACATTTTGCCCTATCAATGAAGATTGATTCACTTCTATCTTTTCTTGCTGACATACTCAACCATCTTAACAATGTGAAATAGAAATAACAATAATTGCTTTTCATATGTAAAAAGTTTCTCTTTCAAACTTTATGCTAATTATTTTTTTAAAAATAGAATTATTTTATAATATATGAAATCAATTATGTGTTGATCATTTTTATAGATGTTATTGTTACCCTTTTTCCATCAAGGTGAAAAATAGGTGTGTTTGCATAAATAAATAAATTTCAAATTTGAAAAAACTAAAGAAAAAAAGTGCTATCATTTACGCCCAATATTATCACCTTCTTCATTATTTTTGACTTTGTCAAAATGAAAAAAATGTGAAAGGTATTGAAACAATGACTTTGGGAGGGAAAATAAAATTAAGTTTCTTTGTCTAAATTGGAGCGAAGGAAAGCATTGAAGATGAACCAAGCGAAGAAAAAAGAAAACAGAGAATAGGGTTCATGTAATTTCCAGTCTGGGTGTTTGTTCTGAAGGAGGGAGATGGCCATATCTTATATACCATCGCATCATGTTAGATTGTTGTCTGTAATCTAGAGAGGCAACAATCTAGAGAATGGGGTCTCAAACCCTTAAAAATTACCAAAAAAAAGTTTAAGATGAGAGGGTTGGCTCTCACAATAGAATCCATTAGAGCCGTGGTGAACTTCATCAATGAATTCATCAATGTAGAAGATGAAGCTCAAGCTTGTTACAGAGTTTTTGGTATGCATTTCTTTTCTCTTTCTCTGTATTTTAATTTTTAAAAATATCATCATTAGATTTTTGGATTTTTTTATTGAATATGATAGGCAACATAATGTTTCTTAGATTCTCCAAATAACTATGAGCGATATCATATATACATATTATCAAAATACATGAAAAAATACACATCAGCAAGAAGCACTACCTGGAGTCGACTAGATTGTGTTGTAATAGCAAAATGGTGCATTTGTATACAAAGTCATCTAATCTTGGGGTTCCACTAGAAAGGCTCATTTATAGCATGGACATTGTATTATATATAATTTTTTATATCATGAGATCCCATACCCAAATGGTTGGATAGGATGTATTCACCCGTGAAGTCTCTTTGGGTTTTTGGAATGTATTTTCATATTTGGATTCAAAATTAATTTAATGAATGTTGCATTTTATTTGCAACTAATGTATATCCCCATTTTGTGTACTTCTAGTACTTAATTAAGGTCCTTCAGGGACATGTGAGAAATACATTCCATTTGTCCCTAAGATGTGAGTGCTACAACAGGGTTTTCTATCACATCCCCAACATCTTAGGGATGTAGATATGAATGTCCTATCATGAGAAAAAAAAGACAAATGAAGATTTTTTAATTTTTATTTTCTATGTTCCCATATTGCCCCTAAACCTACAATGCTATAGGGCTCACTTGGCCCTTTCATAGGTGTAGGAGTGCTTCATGGAGCTTGATTATTTCTATTGCATTAAACTTGGAGATAAACTTTGATGCGGTGTGATAGTAATGACATACTGGAAGATTATTAACAAGTCTAATAGTCATTCTAGCAGTAGTGTTTAACAACCCAAAAATGATTTCCAACTTTTCACTATGGTGGTAGAGGAGTAATTTCTTATTATCCTCATCCACATCATTCAATACAGGTTGTGTATCTGGAATATACCTTTCTACCTTCATCTCTAACTTTGCATAGATCTCTTATGTTTGAGGGCATGATCTATCTCCTATACAAAAAACATGTAGAATTTTTTCTTTTTCAATCCATCTGTATCCAGAAATCTTACTAACTCCTTTGTATTTTATCAATTTCCTTACCTTTTTAACATCATCCCACCTGTTTACTTTTGCACAAATATTTGACAACAAAACATAAGGAAAATGTCCAAATTCCAACTCAAAAGGGAGTGTTGCCAAAAATTCTCCAAGTCTTATGTTTTTCGAATTAACAAGCACCAAACAAGAACAACCACACAAACACATCAAGTTTTATAGGCATCTTGATAACAAAATTCAAAACTTTTTGAAGATAATTAAAATGATAAAGTAAATCAACCATGCATACATAATGATCCAATGTAGGTGTAATGCAATAAGAATCACTCATGCAAATGAAGTATTTAGTTCCTTCATCTAATAGACCTACATGTGATGTAGAGATCATAGGGAAGCACAACATTCACCATGACACAAGGTCATCATCTTCTTAGTTTTGTAACAACACTCACCTAATTGGATTCTCAAGAGGAAACCACTATGTCTTCATCTACTAGACACCATTGATGTAGTTGGAAAAGCTTCTTTGATAGATCGAATACAAAATCATATCATAAGGCTTCTATGTCTTATCAACAAATAATATTCATTGGAACAATACTTTAAGGTCCTTGATACCTTAACACCTTATGTCCTTAGTCTAATCTGACATAAACATAGAACAAACTTTGATCAGATCCTAATGGTCCTTAACTCATCACAAAGGGTAAAGATACTCGATGCTAGGAGACCTCATAGCGTTTGTGGATCATAACATCACTATCATATTCAAAGCATTCAAGGGCCATCTATCTAAAATGCAAGATTCAAATAGCATTAACTATTCAATCAGTAAACAAGACTTGTTATGTGCTTCAAGACCTCTTCCAATAATCTTAAATGGTTACCACCTCAACCTTGATTATAGAATGGACAAACCTGTTAATGAGATACTATCTTACACCTTAGTTCAAGAGACATCTCAAAACACTAATCATTAATCCATCCACTATTAACATTAATGATCAACATTTAAATATAGGATTGTCACACTGTCCCTATCATTGCAATCAGTCATTATCTTGTGTGAAAAGTGACTCAAAATCACCTAACACCTTGACCAATTATTTGGAATGTCTGGGTCTAGTTCGCCTATGGGTCCGGGTAGGGTTCAAACCCAGACAGAATGGTTCATCCAAGCTAAACCCAGGTCAAACCAGGGTCGAACTAGGACAAAACCAGGTTGAACCCAGGTCGAATCAAGGTCGAACTGAGGTCAAACTAGGGTCGAACCAGATCAAACCAAGTACATTTTCACTGAGAAACATTCTATAATTTTGTGCAGAAAACAATTATTATAGAATTTGACTAAGATCTTTAACATTACAAAACAAAATCTACTGAAGTTCAGATCTTTATTACATCAAATTAAACTAGCCCCCTCGATTTCTTCTAGTGAAATTTGTATATCCAATTGCTGATAATGACCCCTGTCCGATTAATTGGAAGCTCCATATAGTGATAAATCATATTTTAAACATTAAACAATATCTTCAGTAGGTGAAGGTAGTTGCTAGCTACTTTTTTAACATTTATGATTTTTCAAGTAGGATGTTAATTAATAATTACAAACAAACAAGCTCTTTGTACAGTGAAAAAGTAATAAGCATTTGAGGACTTGGAAAGCGAGAATGTTATTGATGCAGCTGATCCCATTGGCATTGGCACTATTTCTGAATCGACTAATGCCTTTGATGATGATGACGAAGAAGAAGAAGAAGAAGAATAGATAATCCATTAGATGATTGAAACGTAGTATAAAGTTCCAATTGTTGAAAGTCAAAACAATGATAATTAAACTCAATATTATTATTTTAATATTTTGATGTTGATATGATGCTATGATTACAAGTTTATGGTGTTTTTTGCTATTTTTATGATACTATGTGACATTCTAATTTTAACTCATGCTTCAAGGCTTCATAAATATATATATATATATATATAATTTAAATTTTTTTACATGTTTCTTCAAACCCGAACCCAGACCCCTTTTCAAAATTTTGTCGAACTTGCGAACCTGTTCTTTGTAACCGAACTTAGAACCGAACTCGAACTGGTAACTTAGCTTTATAAGGTCCCACCAATTGACCCTTCAATAGCTAGGATACAAACCTTAATGGATTAACCTTTTAACTGTGATTGTCTCTATCATAGAATAGTTAGATAGTGTCTCTTCAATAGTGATTTGAAATATATCGAACTTATTGTCTCACCATCATCAGAGGCTTCTTTGGAATGGTTAGAACCCTGTTCAACTCATTACAATACCAAGAACTTCAAATCCTTTCGTCAGTCAATCAAACAATGTCATAGTCTATCTTAATCAATAAAACCCATTGGCACAGTCATTTTAGGGCTCAAGTCTTCTCTTATGTGTGTGCTACTGGTATCAAATTTGTATGACACTTTATAAGTATCCATTGTACTAGGGTTTCAATTTGTGCAATTAATGATGAGTGATGCAGCCAACGGGCCACAATCCCTTTTCATTAGTTTGTCTTATGTTCATTTTCATTTTACAAGTTGGTTGTTTGTATTTGTGGTTCCAATTTATTTGATTCCATAGAACAAACATTGACTACGATAGGAAATTTAATTTGCTGGTAATTGTATGTTTTCTATTTCATACACGCAGTATATATTCCTATGATAAATTGGTCCTTCAGATTTGATTCTTGTGTCCTATCTTGAAGTTTGTCATGATACAATCATCTAAATATTATTAAACATGATTCTTCTTTGAGTGTAAACTTTTGCATTTAAAAATATGCAGACAGGTAATTGCCAATAAATGATTGGTCCTGAATTAAAATCTTGTTTCTAAAAAGGTAGGAAGGATATAGGTGGTTTGGTATGATAAGTGGATTTGCTAAATCATTCTCGAAAATAAATTGTGTTTGATTGATAGAGCAACAGGCTTCACCAGTTTGCAGGTGTAAAGAGGAAAAAGTACATAGTGGACAACAATTAACAATTTAACAATTTAACAACATGGTAGACTCTTTTCACATTATTTCTGCTATGTCATGTTTCCAAATTTCAAAACCCGTTCCATTTGTTAAGCCAACAAAACTGAACAAAGTGACTCAATGTTGGATGTGTATATGGAAAGTTTACCTTAATTCAGTATTTTGAGTAGCATTTTTCTCTAGAAATTAGTATTTTGTTAAATTAAGGTAAGAAGAACTTGAGAGTCTTATTTGGAGCAAAAATGGCGGCCATGACAAGAGTAGTTGCAGATCTTTGAAGTAAGTAGTGAGTTTGGCATGAAAAGACATAGATAAATAGTGATGAAATCTCATGGAGAATGGAACAAGTCACTCAAAGAAATAACAACGTGATTCATGGTAGAAGGAGAAGACTTTCAATCCAAAGAGAAGTCCACAAGGCGTAAACAATTGTTTCCTGATAAGAATGAGCATCAAATTATTAAGGAAATTCCAAACTTCTCAAGAACAATGACATATTTCTCACAACAAAAGATGAAAGCATTATGAAAGAACAATGGAAGGGACACATTCCTAATGGGAACAATGATTTTTTTGGGAGAAACAAAGGTAGAGTAATTTGGAGTTAACCACGAAAAAATCTAATGCTTATTTTCTATTCTTGAATTCCTCTTTTTTAGAGATTTGATTCTTTATTTAGAGGTCTTTATCCATTGTTCTCCAAAGTTTTAAATGCTCTAGCTGTGGGTTTCATTTCATCGTTCTTATATTCGAGGGTTTTCTTTTACCTTCCTATTTCAATAGACTGGTGTAGTGTCGACTTTCAGGAGATTATCATATTCATCAAGGAAGTTTTGATGTCCCTCATTGTACTTCCAGTTTTGATTGGTTGTTTATAATATCTAGATTCTACAAGGTAACACACAAGTGAAAAGGGTAGATATAATGAACAACAATCATTGACAGATCACAAGAGCAATAGATATATTATAAAAATATCAAAGCACAATGATAAGATCAAGGTAGTGATACATGAGGGAACAATGATTGACTGACATGATAGTAGGGAGTAAATATTGCTGGAAATAGTGCCAATGGAGTAATGCAAAAAATACAACCCCGACAGTCAAAGTCAGAAGCATTATAAAGAATGGATAAATTTAGAGAGTAGTGACAGAAGTATGACTGTCAAATTACAGTCACAAAACAAAGTAAAGGCAGTAGAAAAAGCACAAAATAATAGTCATTAAATTACCAAACAATGATTAAGGATCAAGATTAGAAATGATTGTTAAATACCTTAAATGTAGTAATATGCCATGCTATGCCAGTGCCATTGCAGAGTGGTGACAATAATGTCCAATCTCAGATAACATGAATGTCTAAATAGTGGTCAAGGCATGTCTATGAATAGCAAAACAATCATAATTTGGAGAAGTCACAAAAAACAACAAAAGTATGATGAATAAGATGAACAATCGAAGATAGGGTATAGTCATAAGAGTGTTTTCAAAGAGAGTCATGATAATAGTAGTCCTAAGCATCCATTAGAAGATAGGTTAGTAGTTCAGGTCTTTCTTTGACTGTATTGCGAATTGTTTTACTGTATTGTTGGTGTAATGGAAATGCTTAAACATGGAACAGAGGAGAGGTTCATACAAAGATGAATCACAATCATGAATTCTATCACAATAATCACTTCTATTACAAGGTCCAAAAATGCATTCATTAGAGGTAAAGAATGCATAATCAATATGAGTATAAGATGGTCAGGATGTCCATTATATAATTAGTGATATGTGGAGGTCAAGGAGTACGACTGAGGCTCAGTGAAAGAGATATTCTTAGTGAATCGGTCATCCATAAGAGAGAAGCAATATGCAAAGAAAGGGGGTTGTCTATGGTAAAAAGAATAACAAATGAATGAACAAACTATAGTTCATTGAAATAACAACAAGTCTAGGTATGGAGTGGAGTATTTATTCAATCAATATAGATATGAATAGAGCAGCCAAAGTGTCATGTAATGCAATGGTTGAAGAGCAGTCTTGTAAGCACAATGACAGTCATTTCTTGGTCAAAAGTACACTAATTTAAGCACTATCAAAAGAGTGGGGCTATGAATAATCAAACCATGATCAATAAGATATATGACAGTGACCAATTACAATGTATGGTCCAAAGTGAAAATAGGTCTTTTAAGTATGACTACCTTTTGTGGTCCTTTCACTTCCCTCAAGAGAAGATATAAATGTTTTAATAAAGGGATTGACTATTCCAATTAGTTCATCATAAAACCCTTACTCCCTTGTTCAAATGGACCACACCCTTGACCCCTCTAGTCTACACAACCAATACCATTGACTGTCCTAAAGACAGTGACTCTGCAAGTTGTGATTCTTTAGTTGGGACAGTCATCACACTATTCCCCTTGTAATACCCCAAAAATGGGCTATAAGTTCATTAATCTCCTACATCTTCAATTCAAATGAAATCGACATCCAAGCCCTATCTCATGCACAATGCGGGTATAAGTAGTATACTCCTGAGGGACATCCTGAATATGTCCATACTGACGCCAAACTCTAGTAATCAAAAATCTCTCCAAGACGTTGGAGGTTCGTCCTATCAGTACCCTACTCTGGAAAAAAAATGAAAATTGCTCTCACAGTAGGCCAGGCCTCTATCTGTAAATATGGCCTCCAGATCACGAAGGTCATATCATCTAAACACCGGTGGAAGTACTCGGTGTGTCCCATGCGAACCTGTGTGACATAGCTGGCATAAGCATAAATGACAGGGTCCTGTGGCTGCCTCTGCGTCTGAAAAATTGGCCTCAAAACTGGGATATGCTCCCAAGCCCATATCTGCAGTACCAATGCTCCTGAAGCAAATGTCTTGCAGTCCTGATACACGACCTCGTGTATCTTAGAATACAAGTGAGCTAGCAGACACTGACCCCAAGCAAGCTCAGTAGGTGTAGCCATCAAGAGTGCTACCATAGGTGCCCATCCCATCAAGAAGCCATTCTGCTGACGGCCAGGCATAATCAACTCTCCAATCATCCCTGCAATGATACACTCTAGACGATGTGTCTGCCCATATCTCTGCACGAGTGTCTCCCAGGATATAGACCCAGTCAGCTGGGTATCATCACCGAACAATCATCTGAAAGCATGCAAACCAGTGGATCCTCCGCTCACATACTCAGGCCGACGAGGACTATGAAATGGAATACGAAGGATCCTATACACGTCCTCTGGTGTAACAGTGATCTCTCTGGTAGGCAGGTGAAAGGTCTGTGTCTCAGAATGGTATCACTCTATCAGCGCAGTCAGTAGGCCATGATTTACCCTAATATCGGGTAAATGTATCAAGTGCTCAAAACCACATGTAGCAAGATGAACCCTCATAGGGTCTGGCAAGGCGATACACAATCTCTGGGTGGCCGGATAAGAATGGTGAACATGTACATCAGGATATGTGACCTAAATCATAAAGAAACAGGGTGTTTTACTAGAAATTCAGTTCAAAATCAGGCCAAAAGTATCAGAATGACACAGTTTTGAAGTTTCAGAAGGTGGGGCAAAGTGTCCGCAATCAGGCAAAAGGATCAGAAAAGTTAGATTTTTGACCTAAAAATGAGTTTTTAACACTATTTTTCAAATGACATTCCAGACTGGCATCAAATGTCGTACAACATTCCACAATAGACCAAACGACAATCCATAGTCATACGACATTGCGCCCAGATTCATACGAGTTTAGAGGGACCCGATGAAATGTCGTACGACACAAGGGTCCCTCTCATACGACACTTGGGCGTGGTTGAAACGACAAACTAAATTCAAATGAAATGTCGTACGAGTCTGGACTAGGACTCGTACGAGTTTCTACACATACGAAATTCTAAAGCTAAAAGCGCGTATGGAAAAATTTAAAAATGCTATAAATCATCAAAAACATGCATTTTCAGGGGGGAACAGAGGTCCACCTACCGAATGTCCATATTGTCGAGGTCTGTCATGTCTTCGGCTGTGCTCAAAATGGTGCGAACTCACAGGTACCTTTAGTTCTTGTTGGTTTGCCATTTTTCTCGTTCAAAGGGCTCCACAGAATCTCTAAAGTCGAGGGTTGAAATGAATTGAAAATGACCCTTCCAACCTTTATATAGCTTTCGACCTAATTTTTAAAAGTGTTCCGTTTTCCATGAAAATTGCACCCTTGGCTAATTTCGACGTTCTGAATCCATTTTCAGGATCAAAATTGAAATCTGAGATCATTTATTATGTCAAAATCACGATTTAAAATTTTTGGAACCAGGTAGGTCTACTGCTTGCATAATCGACCTTCAATCTTCACAGAAATTCAGTATTCAACTTAACTGATTAGCTTACATCAAACTATCAAAATTTCAACTTGGTCAACCTTGGTCAACTCATGGTTTAACCTAGTCAAACTTGGTCTTCAGGACCTCTAAACGATGCAGAATGCACTCTTGAATGTGTATAACCACTTTCCCCATCAATCAACATGCTTCTGAGCTATCAACGCTGACTTTTCTTATTAGATTTCAATTTTAATCCCGAAGGGGGCATGGTATTGCACATCATTCAAAGTTTGTCAATCAAATCTATCAATATCTTTCATCAGTAATCAAGACAAACAATCACGTCTAGTTGCTGATTCATCAAAAGTCTTCATTGCTCGGGGCAAATCTATCATCACTTGGGGCATATCAGATTCATCAAGATCTATATCAATCTGGTATTCTCCTAATCTTGTAAACTTTATCAATTTTTGCAACCATCGGATCATAGTGTTCTTTCCTTGGTTCTTCGGCAACTGAAGGGTTTGGATGTGATACCTGCTAGTTCTGCTAAGACAATCGAGTCTAGAACTGGTCACTCACTTCTTATCAATCCTAAGGTTCAGAATTAGGCATTTTGACACTTTTTCGCAATCATCGGTTCATTGCTGCTATAGTAAACATTATCTTTGGTCATTCAGGACCTCCTATCTCAATATCTTTCAATCGGTTTCTATCTTGAGATCGGTTTATCAATTTCGAATCAGTTTCATATCTTTATCAAACACAGACTGTCTTTGAACCACTGCGCTTTGCACAATAATTCAAAGAGGGGAAAAATCTAATACCCCAAAAATGGGCTATAAGTTCATTAATCTCCTACATCTTCAATTCAAATGAAATCGACATCAAAGTCCTAATCTAAGGCACATCTAAACATCATTGAATCATAATTGATTATCTTAAATTCTGCATCGGAGAATATTCCTAGTAATATTCCTAATCATCATAATTATCTTTAATTTAATGATTATTTGGCAATAAATCACATTTATCCTAAAATTTGATTAATTGAATATTTTCATATTTAATTAATTAGATTTAATATTTGCCACTTAATTATTTAATTAAATTTAATTCTATCTATTATTAATTGTATTATTTAATTTTGACAATAAATCTAATATCATATGAATAATTGATTAAATTCTTATTTAATTAATTAAAGCATGTTGTCATTATTTAATAATATAATTTTTAAAAAAAGTTTGATAAAATAGTTAATTAACCCATAAATTAATTATTTTATTTCAAAAATCAGTTAAGTTGAGCATAAATCACTTTATTATTAAATTAATTCATAATTAAAAGATGCAAAATCATAAAAGCAGACAACTGTCAATTATCAATTAAAGTTGAACTCTATTTTGAGTTAAAGCTTAGCTTTTGCATATTTTTGTGACTTGATTATCTGTTATTATCAGATAACTCAAAAATCAAGCTGAGTTATTTGAGTGATTTATGGCTTTTATCCATGCACCTCCAAAGCCCTGGATTTCTATAAATTAAGGCTTCAGCTCTTCATAATTCATCCACATATTTTGCACAATCACGCTGGAGAATTGGAGGCTGAGGAATCAACTTGCGAATTCAAAGCTTTGTGAGATCAATTTCAATTGCATATCTTTTATATCTTAGCATAGAATTTCATAGTTTTCATATCATTGTTAGAATCTTCATTGTTAGATCATTTAGCATCCATAGCATATCAGTTTATCATTCTTATTGCATAGAAAATATCAAAAATATAGATTAATTGCATTCAATTTCATATCCATCTTTTGCATTCAAATCCTTCATTTAGGTGTTGTCTAGGTCACTAATCTCGATTACAATCTGAGAACATCAATCTCGCACCTATTAGAAGACAGTAAATCACTTGGTTAGATTAGATTTCAATTTTGCACGATTTTGATTATCACTAACCTCTAATGTTTTACTGAGTGTTGTGTCTACAAATCAGGTACAATTTTTACACACACACACCCCTAAGCACTATGGGTTTTCCTTCTCATCCACAAGACACTCTAACATCATTCTAAACTCTTCTATACTCTACCCATATCCATTCCAATCCATTGATCCAATCCATTCATACTTCTACACAAACAAATTAACTCACCAAAATGCTGTCATTGTGGGACAATCATACCAAACCCTGTAACTTTGGTTGCTTCACCCTCAAGATGGGATTCTCTGGCCCCTCCAAGAATCCTACTTGTGTTAGACACACATATCTTCATCCCTCTCAAGCCTCCATGGCCCAAATACACTTTAAGTATGGACAAAGCACTCAAACTTCTGACTATGACAGTCAGCCCCCCCTTCCTCTGAGACAGTCCAGTCAGTCTTCCGGCTTCATAGCATATGAATTCAATGCATGGTTCTCTTCAAACCAACAGGGGTAGTCTAAAAAGTGTCTTCTATCATGCCCCCTCATGAAGAGTCCTTATTCAATATGCAACATTCAAGAAATTACATTCTACCCTCTCGGGTTACCCTAGGAGAGGGTTTTGTCTATAACTACCAAAAAATCAATTTCTCCTTCTATACAACTCCAAATGGGATTATTCCACCACAAAAATCAATTTAATTCATTCCTCTAACACCTCCAATTGATAATAGTTCAAGATAGATGCATTAAGGTGGCGTACAATGCAAAGAAAGTGACTGTATTTCTGGAAAATCAGAAAATTGTAGAATTAAAACATCATTTTATTACTTCAAACTTTATATATGCTTGTCTCCATGACCAACCCACATTCTCTCCCCATTTTTCAATGTGAATAGGTCTCTTAAAGACCAAATTTCAACCAACCAACTTTGAAACTACTTTCAAACTCCCCCAAAACCGATTCTAACAGTCTAAAACCAACTGTCTACTAAATAGACATTACAAAAAGTTTTAAATGTCAAGTTGACAACTTGACAACTAAAATCCCCATTAGTGTTAAAACACTTTCAGAAGCCTTAAAACTATAACCCACACCTAAAATACTACCCCTTAGGTCATTTAGACCTTCTAGTGACCCTTAGTCCTACTTTGCCAACTTGGGCAATTACATTCATATAGAGTTTTCAATTACAACCAAATGGCTTAAATAGCCGTATTACATCCTTGAATGACCTTATAGGTCCCATATATCTTCTTCCCTTCATGATTTCCTCCTTAGGTCTTACTAGTGACCCTTGTGTACCTTCAGGTCCTTTTGGTGCTCTGCACCACATTTCATACTGTCTTCTCCTCTACTCTTGGAAAATACATTCCATATTTTCAATCATTGTATTGACATAAGAAATTCCTTTTCTTTCTCTTGTCAATAATAGTATTGTTCATAATATTCTCACTACTTTTCCATTGCAGACCACCATTGTTTTGAGACAATCAATCTTTGTAGCAATATGACTACTCGGTAATAGTGATTGCATACTCCAAGAATCAATAAATTCATCTATCCATGACAGTGAATGGACCTCTTCTAAATATTTTTGTGTTGAAAGTGTTGCTACTAAACATGGAAACCTAGGTGAAAGTAGAGATAATGTTTGAAAATCAAAGAGGATTGTAGGAAAACATGAAAGACATGATGAAATCAGGAACCCTGGCAAATATTGACGGATAACCCTATTTGAAGATAGCTGCCCCTGCTGATATGATAAAGACTTTAAACTAAACTTGCTGCTATTAATCCAAGTCAACCAAGTTTTGGAAGGAAACAACATGAAGAATGAAGAAAGAATGGAAGGAAATTGATCAATGAAATGCCTGCATAAAAACTTGATTCTTTTTAATTATAATTCTAATCTAACTCTTGGTTAGGTGGAAGTAAGAGATGCTTATTTTCAATCCTATGCACTATGAAAATTTAAACTATAATTAGTTTGTGAAAAAATTATAATACAAGTGTTTCTATCCATGCATAGGCACACTACGCATCATGGAAAGCAATTGTGTAATGATGCACGTCATGAAGGTCAGAGCCTAGTTACTGAACTCACAAAGTACAAGAAAATTTCACCTCAATGCTTAGGCAGGTTAGTCCCAGTCTCTGTTGCATACTTGTCATCAGTACTCAGTGATGGAGAAAAATATTTAAAAGTTGCATCCAAAACCCTGAAAAATGCACAAATAAATCAAAGTATTATGAAATGTGTCTTCTTTATTTTTCAAGGAATTTAATTCAGTGTTTTGTATTTTGAACTACTATCAAAACAATTATTTATTAATGTAATTATCGATGTCAAGGCCTACATTATTTTCTTTATTTATTAATATTATAATAAACATAAAATTGATTGCGACATTGCTATCAGGATTCAACTGTGTAGCTTTCAAGTCAAACTCATTGACCCATGTTTCATGAGTAGTGGTTCACATGAACCCATCTCTCATGAGAATGAATGGAACACTTAGTACTTATTGCATCTAGGTGAAGCTAACATGGGCAATGCATCAAGACTTCAACTATCCCAGTATTTCTCCTACTCAAGCTCACTTAACCATGGAGCTTCTGCCAATATTAAGTCCAATTAGCTTGCTACCCCATTTACAAAACCTTCAACAAGTGTCGTGCCTTATGAAGCATTCATTATAAATCCCTTTTAGCTCATCAATTGATAAGTAGGAGATATCTTCTACTTATAAAAATGATTCTTAATCATCTTCTTCTTCTTCCTATTTCACCAGTGTATCTCACTGCCTCACCATAGTGAAGTAGAGCTCAGCACACTGTTCATTGTTGTTGGTCATTGGGTCATGAGTTTTTAACCAGTCCAACACTTGAGACCTTAAATGTATTGGATGCTATATTCATATACACAATGGAGGTTGAATTTAGTTGATATGATACTTTGTATAGATAGATTACTAATATTGGAAGTACTATGGACTTGTAGAGGTAATTTAACAGTTCAGGAAACTAAGGAATGAGTTGTCATTATGGTAAGCCACAAGAATGGTCTTGGGAGTATTATTGGAGGTGCTTAACTTTGGAAAGTTACCATGTTAATGTCATTAAAAAAATACAAAAAGTTAAGGCCTACGAGATTTTATGATAATGTTCTATTTGAAATAGGGTGCTCAAGTTAACAATGAAATAAAAAAGTCCATGCTTGTATTCATATGATTAGGAGATGTTTCTTTTTGTTTTCATTACTTAAGAGAAGCCTATATATATAGGTAAGGAGTCCTACAATTTTATTCAGTTTCCCTAGTTATTTACCTAATTTTATTTATTTAAATCTACTCTTTACAACTATTTTTCTATCTATACACCCTCTATTGCTATTTTATCTTTCCTTCTTTTTAATTATTTGTCTTTTACTCTTTACAGTTGTTCAAGCCATCAACTAGTTTATATCTAGCTAACTATATAGCTGTGTTATTTTTAGTTCATTTATTTTTACTGCCCTATCTTGGTTATGTGCAAAATTTAAGGCGGGAATGTTTTAGGGGACAAAGACGTGTTTCCGGTATAGGTATGGGTCAAAGCCAAGATTTAGGGGATGGGACCTTAGGGGATGGCAATTAAAAAAATAGGGGAATTTTTATGTGTAGAGACATAATTTAAAAGTGCATATCATAACATTGATAAACCATTCACCATAGACATTTTAGAAGCTCAATACATGGAAAATTATCAAATGACAAATGCCAAGTACTTTCATTGTAACAATATGGTGCACATATAGAAAAAATGCCCAAAATGCAATCTTTCCTCATTGTTGTTGCTTCTCTATGTTTTCTTCTTCCTCTTAGCAACTATAATAAAACTAGGAATGAGAAGAAGAGTTAGACTTTAGTGTTTTAATAGTCAAAATAGGGTTTACCCATGATCAAACAAAAATTTTTAAAAAAAGTTTTTTTTTTTCCTCAAATGCCATCCAAGTTCTGACTTTAGAAGGCGGATGGGAATCAGTCCTGGTGCTAGAAAAGGGATGGAAACGCTATCCACGGGAATGATTTTTTTGGTTTGCCAAATTATTTTCCTCAAAAGAGTTCTATAGTCTAACATATGTATCACTAGATTCATGTACACCCAACTTAGAAAACAAAGGACAAATCACTAGGTGTACTATAGCTGTTGAGCATGAATGAACAACATCTACATAATTGGGAGGTGGAGGGGAGGCATCTACTATTTCCTATTGCAAAATAGGTTTCATTGAAGATGCATCATCAAGAGGTGAAGTTGAAGGTGAATATTTATCTAACTCCTTTGAAGAAACTAGCACAACCCTTTTGATTGATAAGTGAGATAACATGCACCCTTCCATTAAGTAGCTTTTTTGGGATTTTTTGGTTTGCCCAACAACAATCCACATTAATATTTCATATTTTGTGGAATCTTCTCTATTTGAAAGCTATATTTTCATATTAAGCATTTTTTTAAAATACAATGTTCAACTTGGAGCCAAATCTCATTAGGCAGATCTTTTGAAATGTCTAGCAATGACTGAATCCTAGCAGAAATAAAGTTGTATTTGTCCATTAGTTTCTTAATCTAAAGCCAAAAGCTTTCCTAATGCATTACAAATACCTTGAAGATGGGGTTGACACAAAACTAAAGTGGGATCGGGTAGCATATAACACTTTCGGGATATTTGCATGTACTAGTTAATATGTTAATTAAGTGTTATGTTAGCCTTGGTTGTTAGTGACCAAGAGGTAAACCGTTGTGTCACGATGTTTCGGTCATGGCCCTTCAAGTAGTTTATATAGCCTCTTTGAGGATGGACATGAGATACATATTATGGTATTATCATTATGATGTAAATGTACTTGTCAGTCTAGAATGATTAATGAAAGTATTTATTATTCTCTGATATATTCTATGTTTTCTATATTTTCTGTACTATGTCTATGCAATACTAAGTTTACCCCAGAGGGGCAAACATTTGGTGCCATTTCCAAACGAATATGGCAAGTGACAAAATTAGTGGGTGAACGAGAATACCACTTGAGGACAAATGAGGACAGAACTACATAACTTTATCAATGATTGAATAGAATATTGAATAAAAATAGAAATTTAAAGAAGGAACTCGAAGAAGAACAAGTCGCTAGAATTGTCGTACTCACACAGTAGCAAGCTGGGTGAAGAGAGAGATTCAGAAGACATGTTGAAGGACTACCAAAGGGAGTAAGTGAAGGCAAGCGTCTGGAGGAATCTAACTGGGAGGCTACAAGAAGTGACAAGGACCGCCTGGAGGAAACAAGGAGCTTGCTCGAGTCCTTAACCTTAACCCCATGGACGGAAGCAAGAGAAGCCCGAAGGAAGGAAGAAGAGAAAGCCGCATAGAGGGAGACTCAGGATACCACTGCCACCGAGATCATCGAAGTGACAGAGGGGCACAGGGATCATAGTAGCCCACTAGGATTGGACAGTTCTGGTAGTTCAGGGACATCAAGTGGTATGATACCAAACATTTCCATGGTACTGACACCGACAGTACCATCCCAATCTGTAACACAACCGGTGTTGCA
The DNA here is from genome assembly GCA_027943335.1 of Chamaecyparis obtusa. NCBI lineage: Eukaryota > Viridiplantae > Streptophyta > Pinopsida > Cupressales > Cupressaceae > Chamaecyparis > Chamaecyparis obtusa. Next base: position 672,402 of record BSBK01007577.1, on the reverse strand, counting down.
ATTACAATCGACACCTAGAAAACTAAACATGGCGACTAACAAAGAAAAGATGCCAAAATTCCATGGAGATGGGAAGGAAGATCTAGTACGACATTGTCGTACCTGCAAGACAATTTGGTCGAAGAATGGAGTTTCCAACCATGCAGAATGGGTAAAATAGTTTTCGGTCACATTTAGAGGGGTAGCCATTGACTAGTACTCTGATGTGAACAAAACAAAGGTGACCACTTGGGATGAACTCAAGACAAAATTCCAGATGGAGTTTTGACTCTTGAGGGATGACAATGAAATTGTTTCCGAGATATACAATGCCAAACAAGGAAAGAAGGAGACTGTGCGGCCTTATAGTCACCGACTAAAGGAGTTAGTCAAAAAAATGGATAGCTAGTCAGCGAATGGCCTGAAGAAAAGATGGCTCATGGAGGGCCTGAAATCTAACCTACAGAGGAAAATGAAGATAGTGCCCCCCACCTCATATGTAGATGCCTATAACCGGGCGATGGACTTGGAGAGAAAACATAAGACCTCCAAAAAGAAAAGAAGCAAGTCCTCTTCCAATGAAGATGACACTTCAGATGATGATAGTGACAGTGATGGTGAGTCGAAGAAAAAAGTCAGGGCACTCCAAAAGGACATGGAGAGAATAATGAAGGAGTTCAAGACCATGAAAGGGGGTACCGACAAGGGGAAAGATGACATGTGGTGCACGGACTGCAAGGCGAGTGGCCAGACAAGAGGGTCATGTCCCAAAAAGGCATTTTGTGACATTTTCCAAATCATGGGCCATTCGACCAAGGAATGCCCATACAACATGAAGGTGAGGAATCAACAAGTGCTATTTACCCAAAAGCAGCCATCTACATTGGGGGCAAAGTCTAACAGTAACACATCCTCAGGTGGGTACGGAGGCAACCGACGTGGTGGCAGAAGGGGCAATAACAACAGCACCAACAAAACAAGTCGAATACAATATGACTCCAAGAGTCGACCGACAATCTAGTGCCGAGATTGCAATTAGTGGGGCCACTTTGCAAGGGACTGGGACAAGGGAAACACCCCACAGAAGTTATGCCGCTGGTGTGGCCCTGGCAACCACGAGGATGCCAACTGCCCAAAATCTAGGGTCAACTTGCTCAACATCGACGGAATGAGAAGTGATGAGGGGTACTAGCCATCACACGATCACAAGCAAAACAAGGGGCACGGGAGGGTAAGGAAGAAATAGAGAAGGCAATGAAGGCACCAAAAGAAACATGGGAGATGGCTACCACCTTGGGCCAGAGGGAGGCAGGACAAAACATTCTGAAACAAGTGTTATAATTAGAGGTATTGACAAAAGTCCAGGACCTCCTTCACACCATGCCTCACTTGGGAATGCCACTATTGGGGAACTTGGCCATGCAGCCATGTACCACACGTATGGACATCCTTGGAGGGTTTGCAACTAACCCAATGATACTTGCTGTAAACAGTAGTAGGTACCCGACAGTCATCAAGATGGGCATCCTTGGCTCCATCCTAATAGACACTATAGTGGACAGAGGGTAAGGTGTGAACGTCCTTCCGAAGGAGACATGGAATAAATTGGGCAAGCCAACCATGTGGCCCTCAACCTTCATCTTATTGGGTGCCGATCAGTACGGTATCAAAGCCCTCAGAATGTTGATGGCACAATAGGTCACCATTGGCTCACAACTATTTGTACTAGACTTTGTGGTGATACCTTTGAAAAAGAAGGGTTATGATACCATTCTGGATCGAGGGTGATTGGTCATGGCTAAGGTAAACCACAATTGGAAGAAAACCACCCTCTCAATAGAGAATGGGGGGAGGAAGTTCACCATCAACCTTCACACCCAGATGGTGAGCGAAGAGATAGCCTCTTCTTCAAACTCAGAATCTGACTCCGAAAAAGAAAACGATCGAAGGGATGAAGGAAGGGACAAAATGGAACCAAATAGTGAAGGTGTGCTAAGATTGGGGAAGACTCAGAGGATGATGCAAATTCATTGAACGGTCTCTTCCACTGGCAAATAGAGAATTACGAACTCTTCCGACTAGCATGCAATATACTAAGTACTAAGGAAGAGCCGGAAACATTTCCCCTTGAGTACAGTGAATAGAAGGAGGAAGAACCTAAGATCATTCATGTCTGTGACGATTGGAATCCTGGGTGGACGACTGCAGCCTTTAAAATCCTTATTCTCCTTCTTCTTATGTATGGGTAAGAGACCGTGGTCCTTGTAGAATTTATGGTTCCAAGCCTTTGGGTCGCCATTGAAAATAGACTTCGCACCAAGGAAAGCTTGAGGGAATGACTGCACACTGTAAAGAATGAGATTAAGCCAGGAAAATTTTAGGAAGTCAGCTACGAAGGGGCTGTCAAGTTGTGGATTCTCGATGGATTGGAGATGCATGAGTCCATCAATAGGTCCAAATTGAAACATTACTCGGAGAGGATGGACCCGAGAGGAGGGACAAAACACTCGAGAGGATGGAAAGGGACTGGAGAGGTTAGGTAGGCGACCCGAGAGCCATCCATACGGGCAATCAAAGAAGCATCCAGATGGTAATGGAAAAATAAAATAAATATAAAAAAAAAGAGGACATCACTAGTCGTACGATTGTATGGCGAGAAAGCGACAATAAAACAAAAGTCACTGTACGGTGCTGACCATATGATGCATAAAGGTCGTATGACCAAGTCACTGTACGGTGGAAAAAGACAAGCGCAAGTTGATGCACCGTATGATATAGGAGAAAGACAACCGTGCAAAAGGAAGTAAAAAATGTAAAACATATACGACACAAAAGGAGAGAACACGAGTTAGACCATACGGTCTGGGAAAAAGAAAAGAAAAAATGCATGTGACCATACGATACCATATGGTCGTATGAAGAGTAGAAACTACCAGATATAAAAGGTCGTATGGTGGCAGAAGCATGAACACAACAAAGAGGCACATTTAAGAGAGCCGTACGGTGCTTGGAAGATAAGATGAGGAATAGGCCATACGGCCCATGCATGCGTAAGGTGTCAAGTAATCATATGGCACACAGGATTAAGACCGAATTTTGGTACGCAACAAAATGTTGTATGGTTTCATTTATTCAAGTACACATAGGAAAACATAGTTCGTACGATAGGAAGGCATAGTCGGTACGGCTAGAAGGAAGAGAAGTTCCATACGGACGACAAGGAGTGGCAGCAAAGGTTAAAAACAAAAATGATGACAAATAAAAATAGTTTACAGTGAATAACGTATGGTGTTGAAGGGAAGGACATAAGGAGGTAGTGAGGAAAACATAAGCGGCTGGCAGAAAAGAGTATGGAATCGGAAGAAAATCACAAAAATGGTGTGCCCCATAGACTTCTGTGTGGGTTTGAAGGACCCAGCAGGGATGCTACCCCTTGACCCCATTGGGGGCGTTGCCCTCTAGACTCCCATCATCTTTTTGAGGTACATTACAATTGTGAGTTGGGGCATTGGGACGGCACGAGAAAATTATTTAGTTTAGTTATCAACCTTTGGGAGTGTGACTAGGTGATGAGACCCAGAGCTATTATAGACATGGAGTGTCTGCACGCCAGAGGTGGAGAGAGTACTGGAGCAAGCCTTTCGAGAGGGGTACTATGCTTTGAGGCACTCAGAGTTGGTATTGGCTGGACATGAGGTTGTCTTGGTGGATTCACAAAGAGCTTGAAAGGAGCTAACCACTCGGTTGGAGATAGTAGAGCGACACTTGGCTCAACGCACCTAGGATTGGAAGCAAAGAAGACAACATAGGTGGCTATCGAGGTTAGATTGGCTCGGGAGACAGTATTGTTTGAACAGGAGTTAGCGGAGGCTACAATTGAAAAGTATGTTTTGGAGACAAGTTTGGTGTAGGGACGGGAGGAATGTGATGTGATGGAAAAAGAACTACGAAGTAGCATTGATGGGGAGGGTGACACTTCAGCTTTTTCAAGGATGCCCTCTACCCCTTCTCTTTAGTGATTTTCTTAATCTATGTAGTGTATTTCATCTCCCTTTTGTTGTAAGTCATCGAAGATGACTTGTTTTTTTGGGGGGGATGATGTTGTCAGGATATTTGAATATATCGGTTAATATGTTAATTAAGTGTTATGTTAGCCTCGATCGCTAGTGACCGAGAGGTAAACTGTTGCATCATGACATTTTGGTCGTGGCCCTTCGAGTAGTTTATGTACCCTATCAGAGGATGGACACGGGATATATATTATGGTATTATCATTATGATGTAAATGTACTTGCCAGTCTGGAATGATTAATGAAAGTATTTATTATTCTCTAATATATTCTATGTTTACTATATTTCCTGTACTATGTCTGCGAAATACTAAGTTTATCCTAGAGGGGCAAACAAGCTGCACCCAAACCAGTAGGACATATTTGTCCTAGAATCACAGAACTTTTTACAATATTAAAGACTGATCTTCATGAAAATTATATTGGGAAAGATTTCTAGCATAATTTGAAGGCTAATGTTCCAAGTTTCAAAAATCTAAGTATGCAGATTAGCAAGGATTGACCAAAAAGAATTGAACATGCAAATCAGGCTTAGTTAGAGTATATACCCTGTATCTATTGAACATCCTTCCCAAAGGATAACATAAAATAAACTCCTAAAAAGAAACAAGATCAAAATGCTGCATATGTGTCTTGATCACCTTAGAAGTTTTGCACTTTAGAAGGCTCAATTATGGAAAACTTGTTAGAGTTGTCATATTATAGCTAATAATTAATTTATTTAATTATTAGTCTATTATACTCTACACTTAAGTTAAACTTAGGCATCTTATTATTCTTTAGGGTTTTCTCCTTTAGGGTTTTGTGATTCCTTTTATAAGGATTCACCTCTTTGTATTTCTTGAGGATATCAGATTATCATATTGTAATATTGTTCATATAGAGATTGCTCTTTTGAATGTGCATATGATGTCTCTGGCTTTTTGGCCTCCATAGATTTTTCTTGCTTTCTGTTCTTTGCTTCTTCCATGTGACAAGGTTATGCATGCAGGTGTTCTTGGGATATTAGTTTTTCACCTAATATAACATGGTATCAGAGCCATCTTGCTGCTCATTATTCATGTTTTATTGAACTGTTTAAGAAGCAAGAGATTTTCAAGGTTTTTAGAGGTTTTTATGTGGATTTAGATGGGGGCTTTGTTTCTGGTTACTTTGACCTCAAACAGACATCTCCATTGAGCTCAGAGTACCCAAGAACCCTAGAATCCATATAAAACTTATCCATTTTGGACAACGTGGCTCTAAGGCAAAATTTTTCTGGTTTCCAGTGCTGTACGGGCACGGAAACTGAGAATTTTTTTTTTTAAAAAATCAACTTTTAATAGTTTTTTGATTTAAAAAGCACTACGGCCAATGTTATTGGTTTCCCACTGCCACTACACATGGCTAGCACCTCCGGCCACCGCCACTAGCTGCAGGCTCCGCTGGCACCTCTGACCCCCACCCTGTTGGCCCTTCTCCTCTGGCACTGCCTGGGCCTCCTCCGCCCGGCTCCTCCTGGCTCCACCGCCTGTGCCGCTGCCCAATGGGTTTTTAAGCCCTGCGGGCCCCTTTTCTTACACAGTGCGGTCACATGGGTGACTAGGATCTATGCTCTAGCCCCCTGCGCATGCCATGCACCCAGGGGCTCCTTTTTTCAGCCCTAGGGGCTTAAAACCTTTTTTTGGAGCCTTTTTGACCCCCTGATGCTGTTTTTGCTCTATCTAGAGCATACAGAGGTCTTTTTCAGACTTCTTTATATCATCGGAAAGCTCTTTCCGAGCTCTTTTTGATTATGGAGGTTAGTTTTTTTTGCTCTACTATTTTGATAGTGATTTTTTCTATCAAAGTTTGATGTCTATTTTTGCCTTCCAGGAGCCTTATCTTGCTCATCCGGACTCTACTTTTGGCCCTCCAGATATCATCAGAAAGCTATTTCTATGAGTTTTGTAGTGGAAGGGGTCTTTTATCCTGATTCTACTCTAGGTTCTTTCTCCTCCAAGTTTTTCACTTTCTCACTCTGGCAGATTACTTGGTTTCTTCAGGTCCTGAGATCTCTTCTTCTGTTCTTCTGGCTCACTCTTCTTTTTGACTTTTTGAGCATTGTATGCTTCTCTTATGTAGCATTCTCTTTTCTATAAATGCACTAAGATAAAGTGCCTACTTCTGCATATCTGGGATTTTGAGCAACTTGTGTTTGTTTGTACTCACATTGAGTTATAAAGTGCCATGAGGGGGTTATGATGTTTTGTCTTTTGTTCTCATCCACCTTTGTCAAGTGAGTGTCCCTTCCATGACATTAGCCTCATGTTGTGTGTCTAGAAGATCAATTCTTCTTCTTTGACACCACCCTTTATCCTGTGTTTGTACCCTCTTTTACACTGTTGGTGTTCCTGATTCTTCTTCTTGTAGATGTTTCTGGCATTGCATTTCAGTGTTCATGTCACCCCTCTCCCTATTTAGCATTATGGGGGGGGGGGGGTTCACCTGTTGGTTCTATTGCTTCTTTGGTTTGGTTGAGTGATCTACGTATTCAGTTTTTGTTCCTATGTACTAGGCGGATGTAGTGGCTAGGAACCTATGCATTTCAATGAGATGGATCATCTACTATATAGACACTCATTCATTCCTTCTTTTGGAGGCCACCTCTTCGATTGATCAGCTCTTCAGACTTTGTCTTCTCTACCTGGTCATGCACTATTTCAATGGGGGTTCCAACGGTTACTTCTGACAGTGTTTGTAGCTTCTTGCTTCGGAGATGCTTCATGCTCTTTCTTGTTCCTTTCTTTGGAACTTTTCCTAGATTGGAGGCTTTGTTTCCTTCATCTAGTTTATTTCTTGTATTTGGGTACCTGATCAGGCCTAGTTGTTGGGACCCATAGTTCTTTCATGCATCTTTTTGTTCTTAGTTTTTTAGCTTCTCCCTAAGTTACACTTAAGGGGGGGTGTTAGAGTTGTCATATTATAGCTAATAATTTATTTATTTAATTATTAGTCTATTATACTCTACACTTAAGTTAAACTTAGGCATCTTATTATTCTTTAGGGTTTTCTCTTTTAGGGTTTTATGATTCCTTTTATAAGGATTCACCTCTTTGTATTTCTTAAGGATATCAGATTATCATATTGTAATATTGTTCATATAGAGATTGCTCTTTTGAATGTGCATATGATGTCTCTGACTTTTTTGCCTCCATAGATTTTTCTTGCTTTCTGTTCTTTACTTCTTCCATGTGACAGGGTTATGCATGCAGGTGTTCTTGGGAGATTAGTTTTTCACCTAATATAACAAAACTTAGTAATGTTGGGGTTTTCTAGTAAAACCCTAGAGGTTGTGGGATGAGCCCCAACTGACATATTAAACCCCGAAGCATCTTGAGTTCCAGTTTCTGAGCTTGACTTGCAATGTGTGACAATATTGGGTGCACGAACCATATGAAGAGTTGGGTCCAAGATGCCATGGTCTATAGTGGTATTTATAGATTTAATAGAAGTGTCATGGTTGGTTTTGTCCACAAAGGCAGTTGCACCACCAGTATGAAACTCTCTAATGCTCATTAACAGAAAATTAGGGTCTTCCATAGAAGACATGGGAGTAGGACTAGTCATCACAATTATTTTTATGAGGCTCCTTATAGGTATTGTAGTTTTATTTATAAGTCGTATTTGAGTTTCCTTTTATTTGATTAATATTTAATTTCTTGTCATAATCTTCAATTAGCACAAACATTTTACAATTACTTCATAAATATGCATAAAGAAAAGTCTTTTTGAGCCTTTTTTCCCTTTTGCCTATCCTTTACCTTCCCCACTTAAAATTTTGCACATAATTTTGTCTCTACAAATCCATACACTATTTTTTTCTACTCTCATAGGGAATGTCATTGTCAGCATCCACTTACAGCTATTACTGTTATTGAGATTCTCATTTTAGAAACATCCTATTTGAAGATTAGTCTTAGTTACTGCAGCCAAATTTAGTGCCTAGAGGGTTGAGATGAGATTCTTAATGATTGAATGTGTAGTCAAATGTTGAGAGTGAACTAAAGTTGGCTCTAGTAACTCTAATTATTATTCATATGTATGTATGGGTGCATGTCTCTCTGTTTGTATGTTTGTCTATGTGTTTGTATGTGTGTGTAATTGTGTATGTTGTGTGTATGTATGTATGTGTCTGTGTGTTCCCACATGCGCATGGATGTGGCTTTAAAATGACTATTTCTAATCAAATTTATTATGATTTGTTGATCAAAACTATGGAATTAAACTGGTAGTCTTCTAGGTTTCAAAACAATATGAGAATTGGATCACCTTTCTTAGTTGTAAAGTGGAGTATACAATGATACTAGCACTAAGATGGATGTTACAGTTTTCTGTATGTGTGCATTCACTTGTTTGTGGTGACACACACAGAAACTTTTATACATGGAGAAAAAACTTTTGGGCAGCTATGTTGAACATGGAATATTTGAATTCATATTGGAGTTCATTACAGTGAAGAAAATTAAGTAAATTGAATTTGTTACTGATGTATGGGGTGATTTATTTTACATTGCAAGCAATGTCACAGATTTTGAAGAATGTAAAGAGACACTAGAGAGGTATGTTGAGTGTCCTGCATTACAAGGTTTTGAATATAGTTCAAGAACTACACATACACAATTTCTCTAAAGAAGAAAATGATCAGTTGTTGCTTTGCTGAAAAATCTTGAGGTGATTCTTCAAACTATAACTTCAATCTGACATGACTTACTTTTCTTTGAAGATAATCATTTGGTTTTTAGGTGATGATTGGGAACATGAAGAAATATTCATAGATGATGATGAAGCTATTGGAAATGATCCTAAAGAGAGATGAATTAGCCCCTGAAGTTCTAGCCCCACTAGAAATCAAGCAGGTTTTGTTGCATAACTTTTGTTGAGGACATCCTTTCTATTATGTATTAATTAGAAGATTTTGTTTATGATTTAACTTTTTGCTAATGCAAATAGTTTTGATAATTATAATTTCCTAATCCTATAAAACAATGTCTTGGGATTGTGTTTCAAATTGGGAACTTGTTGGTGTAAAGATAGATCATTAAATTTATTAGCTGCTTGACTTGTTATTGAACATAGAAGAAAAATGCAAAAATAAATGGAATTTCTATTAGAGCCCACAAATGGCTGAATGGAAAGTAGTACTATATAAAGGACCAAGTACAAAGAAACTAAAGGAAGTAGCAAAATTAGGTCAAGAACTAGAGATTGAAGAATGCTATAGCTGAATTTCCCTCCACAAGGGAAAGCTGATATAGATGAATCTTTATAACACTGAAGATGGTCATAGGATGTTTACTAATCTTGATCTCAAGTGTGTTCTCTGACCTCACATGGTCAAGAAGTAGTTTTCCTAGGATTATGATAACTAGATGTATATGTTAGGAATGAATGCTGGATGTTGGCAGTCATTCTATAGTAGTTGTTGTTGCATTCATGACTATGATTGTCATTGATGTCAACACAGTGATCTTCTGGAGACTAGCAGAGAAGTAGACAGTGTTTTGATTAGCGCATGTGGGATATTGCAGTTGGAGCTATGCGATATTAGGTTATATTTTTTGATATGTTATTTGTGTATGGTTAAGAGTGCATACAGTAATTCATTTATTCATAAAAGTTATGAGCATTTTGGTGGAAGCAGTATTCAGGCAGTGTTCCTGAGTAGCGGTTTGTGAAAATCGGATGATATCTCCTAATCAGGATGGAATCTAGTTTTGTGTAGTTAAAGGGAAGGTTGAGACACATTGATAGTGACATAGTTCATAGCACAAACTTTGAGGTTGCACGAGTGAAGAGTTATTATATTTGGAAGCCGCCAGTTTTGTGTAATTTTGATGTAGCGTGTGGAAACTTTTATTTTGTATTCGTGTGCCGACTCATTTGTAATTATTTGAGTATGGTATAAAGGAAGGAATGTTTTTCTTTATTGAAGGAGTGGCAGTAATGTGAAAGAAGTGTGAGCATGTTATGGTTGAATGCAAATGTAAGCATGAAGTGAAGAAAAGAGGTAATGAAGTTGTGAAAGCAAAATTGTAAAGGAAGACATGCGAAGTACAGAGATCTGGAATTGAGATCTGGTGTAGCAGTGAGTGCAGTTTGGCACAATAAGGAGGTAACATATTTCATATTATTCCGCTAAATAATATTAAGGTCATTTGGATAGTGTGTTCAGTGATCTTACCCTGAAGTTGTTTGGGCAGTGGGTCCTTCTGTCTTCCATAACTCCTAACAGGGTTAGAATCTTTTAACAGGGATTCAAAATCTCCTAATAGGGATTCACATGTATTGAATGTATTTCATAAGACTCCTAATAGAGTCCATCCTTTGACAAGGAATATTTATATTAGTGCATCTTTTGTGGGCATCATTCCCACTGGGGTTTACTCTTTGATCAAGAGGTTCCCTAGTCAACATATCTTGTGTTATTGTGTCATTGTGTATGAATATCTTTCTATGGTTGGTAATTGCATTGCTTACATGGTTAAATATTGTTGAAGTTGATAAAGGTTATAATTATCTGATAACTGATTCACCCTCCCCCCCCTCTCAGTTATCTTGGTTGACTTTACTTTCTAATAATTGGTATCAGAGCAGCAGGTCCTTGAAAGAAAAGTTTAACAGCTTAAGGAGATCCATGGTGAATTTTAGGAAAGAAAGCCGTAAGTTTGATGGAGTAAATTTTGATAGCTAGAAAGAGAAGATGAAAACACATCTACTATGTTTAGGACTAGGTTATTGGTTGATTACAAAGAATGAGAAGACTATCATTGGAGAAGATAATCTTGAGACAAGATCTAAAGATGAGCTAGATCTATTCATGTGTAACATACTTGCAAGAGAAGCACTTTTGACAGCACTTTCGGAGAATGAATACAGTCAGGTAAAATATTTAACAAAAGCCCATGAAATTTGGAAAGGTTTACACTCTACTTTTGAAGGTGATGAACATGCAAAGAGAGCTAGATTACATAATTGGATATGTGCATTTGAAGATATAAGAATGATGGAAGATGAATCTGTTAGAAACTATATTGGTAGAATGTCAGAAATTGTTGCAGGAATAAAAGCTTGTGGAGGAACAAAGATAGAGAATGAAGTGATATGGAAAATTCTGAGGACATTGACTCCTGTATTTAAGCAGACAACATAGATGATTGAACAAGTTATACCTTGTACTAAAAACTTTACGAGAGAGACTCTTCTTGGAAGATTGGAAGCAGTGAAAATGAACCTAAGGGTATTAGGAGACTTACCTAGAATGGAGACAACATTTAGTGCTCTTAGTATTCGTCCTACTTTGTCAAGAAGTACCAGTGTGAGTGGAGATTATGTCAGCAGCAACAGATCTAGAAATGAAGAAGATAAGAAGATTGAAGAAGGTATTGCCTTGCTTGTGAAAAGAGAACCAGATGGCAAGAAATTTTTTAAATGTTGGACTTGTCAAGAATATGGTCATTTTGCATCTAAGTGTCCTAAAAGAGTTAAGAAGTACATAAATAATTTCAAGCCTAGAAGATCTAAGGAATGTTATTATGCTAATGATGAAGATCTTGAAGCTAGTATAGAAAGAACTTTGAGTGAAAGTGATACTGAGATTAATGATGAAATAGGATTTGTAGCAATTAAAGAAGAGATTTTTGAATCTGATGTTAAGGAAGAAAAAACATTAGTTTCCCAAGTTGAAAAGAAAGCTGATTGGATTATAGACAGTGGTTGTTCACATCATATGACTAGTGACATGAAGAAGTTCATAAAGTTTAACAATTATGATGGAGGAATTGTTAGAGTTGGTAACAATGCACCTTGTTTGATTAAAGGTATAAGATCTATTACTCTTGATGGAAAGACTAATACTGATGTTGTTTACTTTGTTGATGGATTGAAACATAATCTTTTGAGTATTGGACAGTTAGTGGATAAGGGACATCAAGTTTGGTTTATTGAGAAAACTTGTGTGATAAAGGATAAAGATGGAAATCTGATTGGAACTGGATCTAGAACCAGAGGTAATGTATTTCACTTGAATCCTATGAGATGACATGTTTGATTATTAAAATTGATGACAGTTGGTTATGGAATAGAAGGTTTTATCATATAAACTTTGATAACATTGTGTAAGTGAGTACTACACTTGCAGTAAGGGATTTGCATAAAATTATGAAGCCTACTAACATGATTTACAAAGAATGTGTGATGGCTAAGCAAAAGAGAAGTTCATTTCCTAGTAAGAAGTTCACATCGACAGAGAAGTTGGAGATTGTTCATACAGACTTGAGTGGTCCTACCAGGACTAGAGGATTCTATGGAGAAAGTTGTTTTATGATTCTTGTTGATGATTTTACAAGAATGATGTGGATTTCATTTCTGAAAGAAAAATCTGAAGCATTTGATAAGTTTAAAATCATTAAGAATAAAGTTGAGAATGAATTTTGAAAGAAGATTAAATGTTTGAGATCTGATAGAGGTAGAGAATTTACTTCTAGAGAGTTTAACACTTTTGGTGAAGTGAATGGTATTAAGAGACAGTTTTCAGCCCCTAGAACACCTGAACAAAATGGTATTGTAGAAAGAAGAAACAGGTCAGTGACTGAAGTAGCAAGAGCTATTTTATTTGAGAATGATTTGGCGAAGACATTTTGGAGAGAAGCAATGAATACAACAGTATATACAATGAACAGAGTACAAATCAGAGCAGACACAGATAAGACACCTTATGAATTATGGTTTGGACATGCACCCTCAGTTAAGTATTTTAAAATTTTTCGAAGAAAATGTTATATAAAGGGAGATGATGATATTGGAAAGTTTGATCCTAGAAGTGATGAAGGTATTTTTCTTGGATATTCTTTGAAGAGAAAAGCATATAGATGTTACAATAAGAGAACTAAAACTATTGTTGAAAGTGCAAATGTTAAAGTTGATGAGAAGCTTAAAATTCAAGAAAGAATGCTTGACTATGAATTTGATGAAGAAGCTCATCCTCAGCCTAACATTGAAACTACTAAATTATTATATGAGACTGACAGTGAATTATTGAATGAGTCATGTAGAAGAAACCAAAGAGGAATCTAGAGAAGAATCTACAGTTGAAGCAAGATCTGTAACTATGACACCGAACAGGTATATATCAAGATATCATCCTGTTGAACAAGTTATTGGAAGTTTGGATAGAGGAGTTCTAACTTAGAATAAGGTACATTTATGTTTGATTTCTCAAATTGAACCTAAATCTACTAGTGAAGCTTGTGAAGACAAACATTGGATTAATGCTATGAAAGAAGAACTAGATCAAATTGAAAAGAACAAGACATGGGAATTGGTCCCTAGACCTAAAGACAAGAATGTGATTGGAACCAAATGGGTATTCAGAAACAAGATGAATGAACAAGGAGAAGTAGTAAGAAACAAAGCAAGATTAGTATGTAAAGGATACTCGCAGCAAGAAGGAATTGACTATGAAGAAACTTTTGCACCTATGGCAAGAATTGAAGCAGTAAGAATGTTCTTGGCCTATGCATCTTTTAAGAAATTCAAAGTGTATTAGATGGATGTGAAGTCAGCATTCTTGAATGGAGAATTGGAAGAAGTCTACATTGAACAGCCTGAAAGTTTTCCTTTGACTCAAGAAGGAGATATAGTATGTAAATTGAAAAAAACATTATATGGACTAAAGCAAGCACCTAGAACTTGGTATGCTAGACTGGATAAGTATTTGTTGAAATTGGGATTTACTAAAGGAACAGCTGATAGCAATCTATACACAAAATAAATTGAAAATGGTTTGTTGATTATAGTTATTTTTGTTGATGACATTATCTTTGGAGGAGAAGATGAAGCTAGTGACAAATTTGCTGATGAAATGAAGACTGAGTTTGAGATGAGTATGATTGGTGAGATGAAATACTTTTTGGGATTACAGATAACACAGAACAGTGATGGTATCTTTGTATGTTAGACAAAGTACTTGAATGATTTGCTGAAAAGATTTGGAATGGAGAACTATAAACTTGTTGGAACACCTATGGTTACAAGACATAAACTATCTAGCAAAGATGAAACACCGGTAGTTGAGCAGAAGAAATATAGATCCATGATTGGAGGATTGCAGTACTTAACACATACTAGACCAGATATACAACATTTAGTTGGAATGGTAGCAAGATTTCAAGTTGAACCTAGAGAGTCACATTATGCAGCAATAAAGAGGATACTAAGATATTTAAGAGGTACAATGGACTATGGATTGTGGTATGAAAAATTTGATGATTTTACCCTATGTGCATATACAGATGCTGATTGGGGAGGTAGTGTTGATGACAAGAAAATCACTAGTGGTGGAGCCTTTTTTCTTGGAGGAAGATTAGTTTCTTGGCTAAGCAAGAAGCAAAATTGTATTTTACAGAGCACAACAGAAGCAAAGTATGTAGTAGTAGCAAACAATTGTAACCAGATAATTTGGATGAAGCAACTATTGAAGGATATTGGAATTAGGTTTGTTGAGCCTGTTGTCATACATTGCGACAACACCAGTACAGTTAGTATGTCTAAGAATCCTGTTTTACATTCTAAGACTAAGCATATAGAGATCAAGTATCATGTTGTAAGAGAGAAAGTTGCTGAAAAAGAAGTTAGACTAGAGTACATAAGCACAAAGGAACAGATAGTAGACATATTTACAAAGCCTTTTCCTAATGATACATTTGAGTATCTGAGAGGTATGCTTGGGGTTATGCCCCAGCCTACTTTTGAGTAATGATGCAGTTGGTTGCATCCATCCAGTGGTATATGAGCCCTATCTTTCTTCTGGATTGGATGTTGGTACTTCCTCTATGGGGGAGTATGTGAGTTGAGTCATGAGGACTCTTGTGAATGTATTTTCTGAACAATGTCTATTGACATTGAGTTGTTTTTGATATAGTGATGAGATTTTTGTCATTGATGTCAATGGGGGAGAAGTGTACATAAAAAACCATTTGTACCATATGTTGGAGAGAACTGAACAAGATAATGAAGTAAGATTTGAAATGTTTGTCAGAGCAGCAGTGTTGCAGTATTGGATTTTTGGAACATTAGATGTTTTTCATCTATGTTGCCATCAATGCCAATGGGGGAGATTGTTAGGAATGAATTTTGGATGTTGGCAGTCATTCTTTAGCAGTTGTTGTTGCATTCATGACAATGATTGTCATTGATGTCAACACAATGATCTTTTGGAGACTAGTAGAGAAGCAGACAATGTTTTGATTAGCGCACGTGGGATATTATAGTTGGAGCTATGCGATTTTGAGGTTATATTCTTTGATATGTTATTTGTCTATGGTTAAGAGTGCAGATAGTAATTCATTTATTCATAGAAGTTATGAGCATTTTGGTGGAAGCAGTATTCAGGCAGTGTTCTTGAGTAGCGGTTTGTGGAAATCAGATGATATCTCCTAATCGGGATGGAATTTGGTTTTGCATAGTTAAAGGGAAGGTTGAGACACATTGATAGTGACATAGTTCATAGCACAAACTTTGAGGTCACACGAGTGAAGAGTTATTATATCTAGGAGCCGACAATTTTGTGTAATTTTGATGTAGTGTGTGGAAACTTTTATTTTGTATTTGTGTGCCGACTCATTTGTAATTATTTGAGTATGGTATAAAGGAAGGAATGTTTTTCTTTATTGAAGGAGTGGTAGTAATGTGAAATAAGTGTGAGCATGGTATGGTTGAATGCGAATGTAAGCATGAAGTGAAGAAAAGAGCTAATGAAGTTGTGAAAGAGAAATTGTGAAGGAAGACATGCGAAGTACAAAGATCTGGAATTGAGATCTAGTGTAGTAGTGAGTACAGTTTGGCATAGTAAGGAGGTGACATATTTCATATTATTCTGCTGAATAATATTAAGGTCATTTGGATAGTGTGTTCAATGATCTTACCCTGAAGTTGTTTGGGCAGTGGGTTCTTCTGTCTTCCATAACTCCTAACAGGGTTAGAATTTTTTAACAGGGATTCAAAATCTCCTAACAGGGATTCACATGTATTGAATGTATTTCATAAGACTCCTAACAGAGTCCATCCTTTCACAAGGAATATTTATATTAGTGCATCTTTTATGGGCATCATTCCCACCGGGGTTTACTCTTTGATCAAGAGGTTCCCTAGTCAACATATCTTGTGTTATTGTGTCATTGTGTATGAATATCTTTCTATGGTTGGTAATTGCATTGCTTACATGGTTAAATGTTGTTGAAGTTGATAAAGGTTATAATTATCTGATAACTGATTCACCCCCCCTCTCAGTTATCTTGGTGGACTTTACTTTCTGATAGTATAAATCATTATGACTTTAGACTGTCTTCCCACAATACATTATCCTTTAGCTAGGCATCTAATTATCTTTTCACATCAATTCACTGAAACATGGATAGTTGACTCTTCCACACTCACACACATCCTCATTAGCAAAGAGGGGCATGCATGTTGAGTTTTAAACCTAAGTTTTTGTGATAATAAGCATCTAAAAATACATCTAGACCAAAGCATAGTAGGACAAGATGAAGTTGGTAGAGTTTTAAAATTTTGAACTAATCATCATCTTAGCAGTACTAGCTGCTAGGCTAATACGAGGAACCTATTAATGTGTAATGTCCCCTTCCCAACACTAGACCATTTCGATGCTTGATTAGTCTATCTACCCATCTAGATAGGCAAATGGCTTCTTTACAGAGGATGCCTAATGTGATTTATGAAAAACTAGATTACAATACTTGGTGTGATACCTGTAGTATTGTAGAATTCAACACGAAAATTGAGAACAACAAGATTGCAAACCAAAAATTGATCCATTCTATTTGAATATTTGAGTTTATACAAGTTTGATGGATCCCAAGGGTCATCAAAATCCCTTGGAAATGAAATGAAGAGCCATCATAATATTTATTACAAAAACTATTCAAACTATAAAAAATTATCAAAAAACTATATATAAAAATTAGGTCCACTTGGAGAAGGCATAACTTTCTAGTCCTAGCTCCGAATTGCGAACTGTTTGATGCGTTGGAAAGGTATTCAAATTATCTAGAACCAAATTATAAAAGTAGGAATGATTCGCACATCATCCAAGCCCAAAAATGCACCGAAGACCCTCAAAAATGTAGTTTACTAAAACATAGTAAAATTTGAAAAATTAGATTTCAGTTTTTTTCCAAATTTAGTCTTGAGCAATGCTGACCAATCACAGGGTTACATGGGTGATTATTTATTCTCTGAGCTCTATTTCTAAAGTCAAAATCACTTTATTTTATAAAATTTCATTATAAAGTCACTTTATGTCTTATTATAAAGTCACTTTGTATTTTAAAGTTACTTTACTTTATAAAAGTGACTTAAGTGAGCTTTTATCCCACATGGCTTAGTTTTGTGTGATGGCACTCATTTCGAGGTTATAAAAGAAAAAAGATACACCTCAGGAAAAGCACCATGAAATGTTAAAAAAAAACAAGAAATATAAATCTAGTTACTCATGTGATTGGTTCTTTTCCAAGGACGCCAACCCTCAGAAATTGTGAGAGGTTGGATGAAGCCCCAACTCCTCATTAAGGGTGGAATCACACAGGTTTCACATTGGGATTTATTGGTAAGGATAAGTTTTATCCAACATCTTTTTAGCAAGGGAAAATACATGTATGTGTTCAGTTTTAAATCTGATATTGTGAATAATAGCATAAGTGGTATGAGGAATTGTGGGGAATGACTACACTTATGCCATACTTCTGAAGTAGTATATATATGTTCCCATTCACTAGCAGACACTGTACATTGCTATTAATTGCAACACCAGATATTAATCTTGAAAACTTGGAAGACTTCTAGCCATACCATTCTACCAGCGTGGAGGCTTCACGTCACTGGAGATTGTAGTCACGTTTGTTGGTAAAGGAGTATCTACAGAGTGTTAGAAGAGAGATGTATAGAAATCCTAGACGTCATCCTCACCTTGATGTGCCTCCTTTGGTCGAGTCCCTAACTCGTGATGATGCTAGTTTGGTTAGATTCCTCAAGCCGAGCACACTGGATGATGCTATTAAGTTAGTACATGATTTGGATTCACCTTCTTCCATCCTGCAGCCACCGAAGAAAACCTTTAAGGGATCTTCATTTTAGAAAAATAAAAATCAGAATAAGAGCACGCTGCCTAGACTTGACTTTGAGACTCGGAATGAGTTGAGAATAAAGAAGTTGTGCTTCACATGTAGAGAGCCTTGGGCTCTAGATCAGAGGTACCTTGGGAAAGGAAAGGTACACTACATTGAGGTGGTATCCGATGATGATTGTGAGCAGCAAGAGGGCAACGATGATGAGGGTAACAATGAGGAGGCTTAGGATGAGCATTCAGTAGAGGGGAAGAAAAGGGAGGTTCACCAAGGTCAGCCCCTATTACTTTAGCATCCCTCTCAGGTATTCCCGCATGTCACTCTTTTCACCTCAAGGGAGTAGTTAGGGGACAATGGATCATTTGTCTTCTAGACACAAGTGCAATGCATAAATTTATCAGCCCTGATTTGGTTTCCACGAGAGGACTCTCGATAGATAACATCTCAAAGTTTGAGGTAAAGGTGATCGGGGGAGATTTGTTGAGTTGCACAGGGAGGATTTCAAGACTCCAAATTCACTTTGGAGAGTATCTCCTAGAGGCATATTTCTACATCATTGACTTGGATAGTCTTGACGCCATCCTAGGCATGCAGTGGCTATAGACCCTAGGGAGATATACCATCGATCATCAGCTGAAATAGTTAATGTTTATGCAGGGTGATTAGTTGGCTACGCTTAAGTCCATGATAGATAGTGGATCACGAGTGGTTTTAGCTCATAGCATGGAGGCCATCATCAAACACAACAACATGGAGAGAGAAGCCTAGTGCTTCATATCCGCCAGACCCTCACTAGATTTAGGGCAAAAAATTCACACTGACATACAGGATGTACTTGATAAGAACAAGTGGGTTTTTGAGGACATCCCTCTAGGTATACCTCCAAACAAGGGCTTCGAGCACATCATTGAGTTGAAGGAGGGGGCCAAGCTCATAATAACCACTCCTTATCGTTATCCTAGGCACTACAAGGAGGATATTGAGAAGACGATTAAGGAGCTTTTAGACATGGGGTACATTAGATCAAGTTCCATCCCTTTCGCTTCTTTAGTAGTTTTGGTGAAGAAGAAGGATGGCACTCTTCACATGTGTATTGATTACCATGCTCTGAATAAGAGAACCATCAAAAACAAGTATCCCATCCTCGGTATTGATGAGCTTCTAGATGAGTTTCATGAGGCAGTGTATTTCTCAAAAATTGATCTTCAATTAGAGTACCATCAAATACATGTCCGTGATGAGGATGTCCATCAAATAGCTTTCAGGTGCCACTACAGACACTACAAGTTTTTAGTGATGCCATTTGGGCTCACTACCACACCTGCCACTTTTCAGTCTTTCATGAATCACATATTTAAAAAGAAGTTGCACAAGAGCATTCTAGTATTCTTTAATGACATTCTAGTCTTCAGCGGGACATGGGCAGAGCACTTACAACACTTGGATGAGGTTCTGAGCATCATGGAGAGTTAGTTTGTATTTGCAAAAGAATCCAACTGTGAATTCAGGTTGACTAAGATTCTCTATCTAGGGCATGTGATAAGGGTAGATGCAATTATAGTGCACCAAGAGAAGATCCAAGCAATTTAGGATTGGCCGCCACCGTGAAATGTATCAGACTTGAGAGGGTTCCTTGGGCTATGTTCTTACTACAAGAGGTTTGTTAAGGGATTTTCTCAAACAACGGCACCCCTCACTGACCTTACTCTAAAAGGAGCTTCTAGGTGGATAGATGAGGCTACAATAGTCTTTGACAGGCTCAAGACTATCATGAGTACTTGTCCAATTTTATCTCTTTTGAACTTCTCTCGCTCCTTTGTTTTAGAGTGTGATGCTTCGAGAAATGTGATTGGTGCAATATTGATGCAGGACAAGCACCCCATAGCATTCAAGAGTGGGAAACTCAAGGATAGTGAGAGGCTTTATTCCACTTATGACAAGGAGATGCTTGCCATTATGCACGCCATGGCTAAATTTAGATAGTATCTGGTGGGTGGCAAGTTCACAATCAAAATAGACCATAATAGCTTACGCTACTTCTTGGAGCAGAAGGAGTTGAATGAGAGGCAACAAAAGTGGGTTAGTAAGATTTAGGAATATAATTTTGGCATCGAGTATGCCAAGGGGAAGAATAACATCGTGGATGATGCACTCTCCAGGAGACCCCGAGTAGCGGTTTGTTGTGTATTGTCAGAGATTTTCGCTGATTGGAAATCCCTTTTGCTGGTTGAGTATTCTAAGAATACTCAAGCTTGTCAGGTTTTGGATGGATAGTCTCTAGATAGCAGGTACAAGGTGGTTGATGACATAATTCTTTTAAGGATAGGATCTACTTAGTGTCGGGTTCTAAGCTTAAGGCTAAGATACTGAGGGTTGTTCATGATACACCCACAATAGGACATCCGAGATTATTCAAAACTTACAGGCAGGTCATAGAGAGGTTCTCATGGAAGGGCCTCAAGGATGACATACTCTAGCATGTCAGAGAGTGCTGGAATTGTCAGTAGAAGTTAGAGCACAAGCATCCAATAGGGTTCTTGCAGCCCCTTTCATTCTGGCTTAGAAGTGGGAGGGTATCTTGATGGATTTCATCACTGGTTTTCCCAAAGTGCAGGGTAGGGACAATATCTATGTGGTGGTCAATAGACTCACCAAGTTCACTCACTTCTTTTCTATTTCCATGGACTAATCATCCTCACTGGTAGCAGAGCTATTTTTTTGAGAGGTTTTTAGATTGCATGGTCTCCCTAAGACCATTGTGAGCGACAGGGACAACAAGTTCCTCAACACCTTCTAGAAGGAGTTGTTTAGGTTGGTAGGCACTGAGTTGACAACTAGTACCAGTTACCACCCGCAAACAAATGGTCAGATAGTGATTGTGAACAAATGGGTGGAGGGCTACCTCTGGAGTTATGTAGCCGAATAGTAGAGAGTGTGGGTTCGATGGTTGTAGTTGGGGGAGTTTTTCTATAACTCCACATATCACATGACTATTGGCATGTCACCATTTTGAGCTCTCTATGGTAGAGAGCCACTCTCTTTCATAGATTTGGCTCTACAAGATAGTAGGGCCGTGGTTGCAAGAGATTGGTTACAAGATCACAAGGATATTCTTAGATCTCTCAGGGAGAACATTCAGAGGGCATATAATTAGTAGAAGATGTATGTTAATCGACACAAGATAGAGTGAAGTATTGAGATAGGTGATATGGTTTACCTTTGCCTACATCCTTACAGGCAGTGTTCACTAAAGAAGAGTGGGTTAGAGAAGCTCAGGCTTAGATTTTATGGTCCTTATCACATCTCAAGGAGAGTTGGCGAGGTGGCTTATGAGCTAGAGATTTCATCAGGTAGTAGGATCTACAATTTTTTTCACATATCTTGCCTCAAGAAGGCAATCGAGCAACATGTAGTGGTTTCAGATGGATTACCCCCACTGGATGAGGAAGGGAAACTAGTTTTGGTTCCTGCTAAGGTTATTGAGGTCAGAGAGAGTAAATTGCAGAATAGGGCTGTTTGTAAGTACTTGATTCAGTGGAAGGACTTACCATACGAGGATGCTACATGGGAGGGTGAGTCAATTTCGCAGCACCCAACATTGAGATTGCTTGAGGGAAAGCAATCTCGGGAAGGGAGGACTGTAATGTCCCCTTCCCAGTACTAGACCATTTTGATGCCTAATTAGTCTATCTACCCATCCGGATAGGCTAATGGATTCTTTATGGAGGATGCTAGCTAGTCATAGGGTTACGTGGGTGATTATTTATTCTCTAAGCTATGTTTCTAAAGTCAAAATTGCTTTATTTTATAAAGTGTTATTATAAAATCACTTTATGTCTTATTATAAAGTCACTTTATATTTTAAAGTTACTTTACTTTATAAAAGTGACTTAAGTGAGCTTTTATCCCACATGGCTTAGTTTTGTGTCCTTGCATTGATTTTGAGGTTATAAAAGCAAAAGATACACCTCCTAAAAAAACACCATGAAATGTTAAAAAAAAACAAGAAATATAAATCTGGTTACTCATGTGACTAGTTCTTTTCCAAGGATGCAAACCCTGAGAAATTGTGAGAGAAGTTTTATCTATCCAACATCTTTTCAGCAAGGGCATATACATGTATGTGTTCAGTTTTAAATCTGATATTGCAAATAACAAAATAAGTGGTATGAGGAATTGTGGGGAATGACTGAACTTATGCCATACTTCTGAAGTGGTATATATATATATATATGTTCCCATTCACCAGTGGACACCATACATTACTATGAACTACAACACCAGATATTAGTCTCAAAAACTTGGAAGACTTCCAGCCGTACCATTTTGCCAGCGTGGAGGCTTCACATCATTGGAGCTTGTAGTCACATTTGTTGGTAAAGGAGTATCTGCAAAGTGTTAGAAGAGGCACGTATAGAAATCATAGGTGGCATCCTCATCTTGACATGCCACTTTGGTCGAGTCCCTAACTTATGAGAGTTGGACTCCTTGTGCGTGTGATAGTCACAACCTCCTGTCTTCTTGGCTAGCACGGGTGTTAGAGGAGAGAGCATGCCTTATATGGCAGTTGTGTGATGGTAGGGTATGCATTGATCAGGATTGGCTAGTGTGGATGGGACCAGTGCTCAAGTGTCTACATGCATGCTCTTGATAAACCGGCAACCAGTTCGCAGCTCTAAGAGAGTTCTTCACCAACTACAACCAAGCTTGGTATTATCAGTTGGCTATTCTTATCATCTCAATTATTTGGGATTCGAGGATTAATAAAATAGTGTTCATTAGAGTCTCATTCTTCCATTTGGAATATTAATTCACTGTTCATTATTCACTGATGTGTATTGGATGGTATATGTTAAATAAAAACTTGTAGATTATATGCTGTAAAATATATGCTCTTAGTTACAGTCATTATCTTGATATGAAGTGGCGGTAAACAATCGGTTCTAGTACTTAGTGTGGGTGGTTGTATGATTTTTTCGGAGTGTTTCAACAAACTCAAACTATAAACGAAACTCCTATGCACTACACTAGTCAGGAAAATTCCTAGCAGAGATTGGCATAGGTCATTACAAATGGAAGGAAATGAATGTTAATTGATAAATCTCTAACTAGCCACTATATTATCAATCTTAATAGTCTTCGTGCACTTTCCTAAGGTTGAAAATTGGATGCATTGAGCTAGAACCTATAAGTTTAATTGGTTTTTATTGTTGAGAATCTCATTTGTGTGGTAAGGACTGCTAAAGGTAATTCTTATGCTCATCCTACTTGGAGGTCTTGAGTGAATCATGGGAGTCTACAAATGGTGAGATTTACGTTGAATCTTGTAATAGAGATTGCACCTGAAGATGCAATGCTTCTTCCATAATGGGTCCAGGTTACATATCTTAAGCTCTAATGGTAAATGGCTGTAGTTTCTTCAAGTGTTAGTAGATAATTGATTGCAATTTTTATTTATTGTTGTTTCAAAACATTTTTTGGAAAATACTAATGAAATGATATTGATCTGGACATTGAGGTTATGTTAATTTTGTATTCATGTACATTTGGACATTATAGGATGAAGATGATGAGGATGGTGAAGGTAACGATGAGGAGGGTGAAGGTCTAAGTAAATCTGGAAAGGAGTTGAAGAAGTTTTTAGGAAGACAATCTGGTTTAAATGAATCAGATGGTGAAGAAGATGATGAGGATGAAGATGTATGCTTTTCCCTTCTACTTCGAAGAGTATTTTCATTATTCTGCCAAAAACTTTATCCTAAACATTGCACATTTAATTTCATGTTCTCATATGGAAATGGATGATAGAAAACATACTGCTCAGGAAACTTAACTTTTTCTTTTAAAAGATGCTCCAAAGATAAGGGGGTGATATTTTTTTGCCAGTTAATTGCTAGTTGCCACTGTGATCAAGCAATTCAATATGTATTTCTTTAGCAAGACTGACAAAATACATGATTGATTTGAAATTATAGCAGGATTATATGTGCTACTATTTTGTTTGGCTTTCACATTTACTTTAATTCTTCTAATCCAAGGTCTACTTGCAAATATTAAAACACTGGATGGACACAAGCCAAAGGTTGACAAATTCATTCTCTGGTAAGTGAAGGAAATCATTGGAAATATCTGATTACTTTCTATAAGTTAAAACCCACTCAGGCTAAGCTTGCAAATGAGGATTTAAAATTTATAAAAATCTTTGGGACTGACTGTCAGCATTACATTCCAGGCTTACAAGTTATTTATGAATAGAATGTCCAATCATTGGACCATTCCATGCCTCAACTTGGATTTCCTCCACGTCCCTTAGTTCAAAGAAAAACATACTTTGTTTAGAATATTAAAGTTCTAAAAAAAATTATCCCATGTTGGCAATAGGTGTACGTTGTCACATTCTAGTCAAATACCATTTTAAATTAACAGCCCCCTACAATATAATAGTGTATCAATCCTTAATTACATAACCCCAATAATGAACCTTTTTGTCTTAATATCAACGTCACAATAGTTAGCATAGCACATTCCAACACTTTAAATCAAAGGTCTCCCTTCAAAATATAGCAATTAAATGAACACAATATTTTATGAACAGAAGAAAAATAAAATCAACTCATGTTCCATTGAAGCATGATGAAATGATAATTGTTGCCACATATTTTTTTTGCGAAATCATAGAACACACAGTAACTATCTCTCAAAATATCCCAAAGAGATGTCATTACTTGAAGAAAAATGAACTTAATGGCCCATATTTTGTACACTTGTAGGAGCTGACCTTTAGATGTCATGTGCTATCCTTTATGAACCTTTGGGATATTTGTTTACAACCAGTCTTGCTAAGACTTTGAAGTTTTGCATCCTCATTTGCATGCATCAATTTCTTATTTTATATTTTTCTTTTAGAGCTTATGACTATAAACAGTTGTGAACCAGAGCACTAAGATTAAAAGAATCCTTGAAATTGTAAAGTTATATTTGTAGGAAAGCTATGAAATTGAATATTTCTCCGCAGAACCTTACTGATAATTTTTATAAAAAGGTGACCATTCTTATATCTGATGATGTAATGGATGAAAATTCATTCGCCCAGCCAGGAAAGGTTTGATTGGAGATTTCCTCTTTGCAAATAAAATATATTTTTCTATACAACTTGCATGTGGGAGATGATGCAGATTGCACCTAAAGCATTCACAATAAATGATAATGGAGCTAATAAAAGTATTGTCACTCCTTCACATTCTGTTATTTCACTTAATCTCCCAATTGATCCTTTTCTGCATTTAGGAATATGAAACAGTTTATACATTTTGGCTTTTGTAAGGATAGTTGCAGATACCACCAAACCTATCCAGGTTTATGTTGAGGTTTCCCACAATGTGTTGCCACAAAAAAAGTTAGGATGACTTACCAGTTCTTAATATATTGTTGTAATAGACTCATAAAACTAAAATGTATAAACTGTTTCAAGATATGTTCAAAGATGGTGTACTTTCTCAACTATTGGTAAGATACACTGTAAGTTTCCATGTGATGCTACAAATACAAATTCAGTTTCATGTATAAATTTATACACCAAGATGATCTATAAACCATCTGAAAAACCACATTTGGTAGTCTTAAAAATTCTGAATTTCTCTACCTGCAGGTGAATGCATTGCAAAGTTGTGCAATAGTTACATGTAATGGAATCAATGCTAAGACTTTTAGAGGCATCCTGTAAATTTAGATCTTTCATAGTATATTAATTTTTCATTAAATATTTCTCAAATAAATTATATATATGAGCATTTCAATTAATGATATTTTAGGTGTGTTTGTTCAAGATCTCTTCAAACTACATGAAAGGGAAAATTATCTTGCTAGAGTAAATCGTAATTGTGTTAATCATCCTCATTCTAAAGCTTCAGATTTGAGTAGTGGATCACTTTGTAGTATTTAACTAGGATCAAACAGAGACATCATTTCGTTTCCTTTGGGAAATCTCAAAGTGATTTTATTGAACACAAAGTGGCATTTGTTCAATAAAGCATCTGAAATGGGACAACCTTGTCACACACTTGTAGCATTTTAGAAAACATGAAGTTGAAGGATATTTCAAACTCCTAGTTTGAATTTAATGATTTCAAAAAATATTGGGCTTTATATATATATATATATATACATATATATATTTTAACTTAGATGTAATTTAGATTAATAAAAGACATCATTCATTTTATCTAATTTGGTTGGCTCTTGCAGAGGCTTTACTCAAAATTTGCTTCAAGGATGCACCTTGAATTAAAAGGGTGGTGAGAGGTAAGAAAATCAAAGCAATTTTCACATAGGGAGTATATCTTACTCAAAAGTATTTTTGATTTGCAATATGATTATTTTTTGCATATAGATATTATTTACAAAACCATTAATGAGAAAAAAGGGTGGGGAGAGGGAGTTGAACACTCAACCTCTCAACCCATCCCTCTTTTGTATCCTAACTAGTCAAACTTTCCCTCCCCTATCCAATTAGTCTATGTTATTCCTTGAAAACATAAGTTAGAGTGAAAGGGTATAAACACATGGTTTTCACTCTATGTTGAAAAATTTATGTTGGGGTAAAATTTCCTTTTTACAACATAATATGAAAGTACTTCTATGGAAAAAGCATTAAATCATTCTCACGATAAAAATATAAATTACCCTAGTTGCTAAATAAAATATCTTATTAGGGTAATTTATTCCTTAAAATAATATTATCATCTTGATTAATTCCAATGATGAAGTATGTATTAAAAAATTATTTTAAAAATAATTAAGATGAAATTTGATCTATCATGATCTTTGACTATGTTATTTATGTGCAGAAATTTGATCCAAATAAAAAAAATTCAACATGGTACTTTGAGATGCTGATAGTGTGGAGGGAGTATTCCTTGCCCAAATATTTCTTTGTTAAAATTTGGAAAACCATGGCATGGATATGCAGTATAATATCAGATCTATCCACACTTTGTAGAATCCAAACCTTTCCAAACATTTAGCCAAGAATCTCCAGTTCACATTGTCATACACTTTTTTTACATCTAGTTTAATGATCATACTTTGGGTCTTAGTTTTTTAAATAGATTGAATAGATTCTTGGGAAATAATTACCTTGTCAAAAATAGATCTTCCTATAACAAAGCTTGTTTGTTCTTCTACTGTTAATTTTGGGAGTAAATATTTTAATATGTTAGCTAAAGCTTTTGTCAAGACCTTGTAAATGGTGTTAAATTGGTCTAAAATCATCTAAGAATGTTGAATTTTCTTTTTTTGGAATGAGGGATAAAAAGGTGTTGTTTATTTCTCTCAAAAAACTTCCAAAAATTCTTATTGCCTCTAACGCTTCAGTCATCTTAGATCCTAAAATTGGCCAACATTCTTGGAAGAAGCCAGTTGGAAATCCATCAGGACCTAGTGCTTTGTCTAGATGAAGCTAAAATAAGGATGTATGTATTTCTTCCTCTGAGTATTTAGCCATCAACACTTTGTTATCCTTAGTTGTCACAATATGAGGGATATCACTTAGGATCTCTTGTTGCACTAACAAATCTAAACCCTAAAAAATATTTAGTAAATTTGAATAGAAACTCACTATTTGTTTTAAAAAATTTTGTTTGATCTTCTATAATGTCACCATTTCCATCATTAATCTTATGAGTTCTATTAAAAATTGTCCTTTGTTTTTTACTATTGTGAAATTTTTTTGGATTCTTATCCCCTTCTTCAAGCCAAAGCTCTCTAGATTTATGCCTCCAAAAGATTTCTTGTTTAGCCAAAATATCCTTATATTCCTTTAATAACTCATTTTCCTAATAGAATCTTTCCTTGTTCATTGCTTGAAGAGTGACTTGTTCATTTTGTTCCTTCATGCGTTGTTCAATTGATCTCTTTATTTCAAAAATATTTTTAAAGTGGTTCTTGTTCCATTCTTGCAATTTTCTTTTGATTTATTCAGTTTAGATATAAAGCAATATAATTTGGATCCTTCAAACTTAGATTATTTCCACCATTCATCTATCAACCCTAATAATTTTTCATATTTCATCCACATGTTTTCAAATTTGAAGGGATGGAACATTGGTTTATCTTCTCTTAATATTTGGGAAAATGGTGTGAGGTCTACCCCAACCATCATAGTTATCATTGATCTTAGTTACACTTTTCAGTTGATATTTTAGATTATGATATACTTGGACATATGTTATTATTTCAAGGATCATGGAATCCTATGTTATGTAAATTCTGCATTTGGATTATTTTGATTTGAACACTTATGTGATGCTTATAGTTGATCCCGATCTACCTATGTTATGTTGTTGATTTTATGATGTAATTCATTTAAATATTAGATATGTATGGTGAAAAATGAGATGCTATGTTGCATATTATGAACATTGGGATTAAATGCAGATTTTATAATAATGAGAAAAAACTATAGAATTGTGAGTGTTAGATGATATATGTAGTTTATGTTATTTATCTTGTTATGTTATTGGATCTACTAATGTTTGCAAATGAGTGTGCAGGAAATTAACCATGGTATTAAATATGGGGAACAAAGGGTGAAACCATGTTATTAATTGTAAAGCCAAGGTTCAGTCTAGTGAAGAGACTTGGACCTCATTGTCTCGTGATTTTATTAATTGTGAAAGTAATTATTAAATGTTGTATTTAATTTAGTTAATTGTTTTATGTTAGTCATGCTATGTGTGAATGGGTTAGAATTTATGTTTTATCACTTGACACATGGGTGCATGAGGTGTTGGCATGATTAACCCCTTTTCTAGGATAAGTATGACACCAACTAGAGGGTTAACCTTGTAGAGTTCTCATGCTTACCTAGGGTGTAGGAAACTTCTAGATGAGTCAAGAAAGAGTAAACCTGTATGTAAACTTAAAGTGAAGTTTTGGAGGGTCTAGGAAGCTTCTAGAGGGTAGTTAGGGTCAAAATTAACTACCCTACTAGGTATAATTGGGGTTAGGGGTTAATTTTTGGTCAATAGTGTTACAATTAGTGGTTTTTGTTGCACCAAAAGATCAACTTGTTAATGCCCGATACAAACACTAGACTTATAGAAGACACATGAGGCGGTTAAGCCATGTCACAAATCCTGAGGGGAGCGCTAACCATTTTTCCAACAATCTACCCTCAATGTTACCTAAGGGGATTTGAACCTGTGACCAAGCTCTAATACCACTTGTTACAAGTAGTGGTTGTCGTTGCACCAAAAGATCGACTTGTTAATGCCTGATATAAACACTAGACTTATAGAAGACACAGGAGGTGGTTAAGCCATATCATGAATCCTGAGGGGAGTGCTGACCATTTTTACAACACATAGAAGGCCCTAGGATTATAAATGAACCTTCTAAAGCACCTCCCAAGCCTTCATCCAAGTTTAAGAGTTAGGAATATTTGGACAACCATCTTCTCAACTCTATTTAGTCTTCAAATCTCATTTATGAGGAGAGGACGATATTTGGAGGAGTAATGGAGAAGTTACCTTTGCATTTATGATAAGAGTTAAGAGGTGGAGTTAGGGAACCTATAAGAGAGAGTTTGAGGAGTCTTCCTAGGTTTATCACCCACTCTCTTTCTTAGAGACTTGCTAGTTTGGAAGGACTTGGAAAAAGGATAAAAGGAGAAAGCTCTTCTAAAAAATCATTACCTTTAGCTTTGGAATAGGTTTGTGCTCTACTTACTTTTGGAAGTTTATGATTTGTAGTAAGAAATTCTTGTTTTAATTTCATGAAGCTCTTGAGTAAATGTGTTTATGTTTTACCACTTTTAGTGTATTTTCTTATGGTGAAAATTTTATTGTTGTTTTCTTTGTTAACGGAGTTACAAGGCACACTCACCCTTGGGAGGGAAGAGTAACCTTTTAGGGTGAAAGTAACTAAGGGATCCCCATTTTAGTGAAGAGTTTCCCCTTGTGTGGGAAGGATAAACATGGACTCCTTGTTCTCCATGATACCAAGTTTTGCCTATGGGCAACTAGGGGCTATAAGGAGTGTTCTAGGCATGAAGCCTTGCTTCTATTTTAAGGATGGTTTTGGTAAGGATTTTGAAGTTAACCCATGTGTGGCCTTCATCTGCTTCATTATAACTTGGTTTCTCCTAATGGACATGGTCCACTTTCACCCTTTGGTAAATGGATTTTTTGGAAACCTATGTTATATCCTTGGTTTTGAGTATTTTGAGTGTGCTAGCTTACCATAAGTTCTCTTGGGTCTAAATGTTGTCTTTACCCTTTTTTCTCTTTGTTCCCCTAGCTCACGGGTGACCATGTAATGATTTAGGATGGGAGGTGAGATTCCATGGTTAAAATAGGTGTATTTGTAGGATCTAGCTTGGAATCAAGGAGGCCATGGGAGTTCATTTTATAGTTTCCCCATTTTGTTACTTATGCTCTTTATGGCCTTTGGGCCTTGTAAAGTTTTCAAGGATGTAAAGGAACTTGGTTCCTTATAAACTATGTAATTTTCTTTATTTGTTTTGATTACATAAAAGAAGATGACAACCCTCTTATCCCTCTTCTTTCTCCTATTCTTGGCTTTGGTACACTTCCGGGCTATAGGCTCCATTTTGTTTTTACCCTTCCTCTTTACACTGTCCTCCCTACTCTCCTCTTCCTCCATGTCCATATCAGTAACTAAATCCTCCATCTTGATTTTCTTGTTTTTTTCTTTTGGACAAGGATTCCTGATACTTAAGGTGTTTGCCAGTTTTCTCAGAGTCCCCCTCATCATCTTCGGTATCCTCCATAAAAAGTTCCTCTGATTCTTTGTTGTTAGTATCATAGTCTTCAAGGGCCTTCTGATTGAGCCGAGACCTCTCAACCTTCAATTTGCTCTATTTGATATAAGAGGAGGTTTATTTCAATATTCTATTTGAAACATCACTTTGTTACCATGAGTTTAAATTGACTCTTAAGTTTTCTTATTTATCTGCTCAATGGTTTTAAGTTATTCCAAAATTTACTTTTAAATCAAGTTATTATTTTTATTTCCTTAGTTAAATGAAGATCAAACTTCTTTAAAAGTAAAATGAGTAGTTATGTTAGTCTCATTATTAAGACCTCAAAATAGGTCAAGTAAAGGAAGTTTGATTTACCTTAGTTCTTTTATTAAAAATAGATCAATTTATAAATAGTGGTAAGGGTTAGAAATTTAATAACTTCTTAAGGAAAATTTAAATTCTTCCCCTATTGCAACTAAGACCTTAAGATAGAGTTAACCTTAAGACTTTTAAGGAATTAAAGTTAAATTTTACTCTAAACTAAATACAAGTTTAAATAAACATTTGTAGGAGCAAGTTAGATATTTGTATTTCCATGGCAACTATTTAAATAAGAGTATTATTGCATTCTAGGAAAATTAGATAACTTTAAAGGCAAAAATCCAAATCCTTTTGTTATGCTAATTACCTAAATAATTGTTTGAAATTAATCCTATTCTAATTATTACTTTAACTACGTTAATTCTATTGATCATATTAAAACTATGTTTTATATCTCTTTTATAAATATATTTAATTTATATAAATAATTTTAATTCTACAAGTTATATATTTATATAAATGATTATATTTATTTTACAAATTTTAATTATCCTAAACAATAGAATTATTTCTACTAATTAAACCTATAGTATTTAATATTATCATTATATATTTATATATGCAACATTAATATTAATTATATTATTTTTTTATTCATTTCTAGACTGCTTATTAATTCAATATTGAAAATATATTAAATTGATATGAAATTTAAAAGAAAGATTTATTTAATACAATTTTTTTCAAATAAAATGAATCTTTAAACATAAATAATAATGCAAAGAAAAAGAGAGATTTAAGTTAAAATATATTAAAGTTTAAAATTAAAAAATATATATGCAATATGGGGAGGGGAGCGGGGAGCGGAGCTTGACCTGTTCAACACTCCCCCATCACCCCCATACCCTTGGGAGTGCAGTCCCAAGGGACTGCGACCCAATGACAAGGGGGTTTGCACCCTTGCCATTGGGCGTGCAGCTGTCGAGGGCTGCGTCCCCAATGGTATGAGGGGGGGGGGGTGCTTCTTTCCAAATCCTCTGCCATTCGAAATGCAGGCTTTGGTATTGTTATTTTAAAAAAAAAAACACACTGCTATCATTTTTGGTTTCCCTATGTTCTTCGCAGTGTAGTATATATATATATATATATATATATATATATATATATATATATATATATATATATATATATGGTATATTTTTTGTTATACAAAGAGTTTTTTTTTCTAAAAAAAATATAGACATCTAAATGACAAAGATTTGAAATTTAATTAAAACAGAGAATTATTATTTATAAGATTATATATAAGTATATACTTATACATATGTTTATCAAGATGTTTTTCTATCTAAATATCTCTGTGTTATTGAGATAAAAAAAGAGAGGAAATAACTAAACTATACTGTAATTTTAAATAAAAAATTCAAACTATAGATTCTATAAAGAGATCAAAGTAAGATAAATTATGGAACTATATCTATAGTATACTATTATGCTCAAACATACACATAAAAATGTATACTTATAAAAATTTGAGTTATTCAAACATAAAAGTAGAGCATCCTTGAGGAGCTCCAAACTCCATTAATGGAGTCACCTTGAACATCCATGCATCTTTGGGAAAATTTGGAAAACCAAAACATAAACAAACATTAGTAATCAAATCCAATTTGTGAACCATGGCATGAATTTTAAATTTATAGATTAGTTTTCAAGCTTGGACTTCAAAATTTATCCTAAGCTATTTAGTTGGCTTTCTTGACTTTAAATTGGATTTGATTTTGAATTAAATGAAATCTTGACCCTAAGGTACTAGGGGAAACTTCTAAAGTTATTACCCCTAGTTGCCAAGTTTGACCTTAAGAAGAGATTTGATCCTCTCCTAATGAGTTGATAACTATTAAGCTTTAATTAATTAATTTAAATTCCTTATTTCAATTGTTTGAAGGATTATATTTAATTATTGAATTATTGACTTGGATTGTGTATTATTCCTTATTAGACCCTTAATTACCTAATAAACCTAGGATTAGGAGGTTTAGACCAGGGATTAAATTTTAGATACCCTTATGACATTATTATCTCATCTTCTCATAATACTATATAGTTTCCTTTTTTATTTAATCATTTGATAAATGATTAAATCTAATGGTTGAGACTATAGTAAAATGAGAATATTTAACATTGTTATTTTATCATGTCATGGTAAACGTAATCCTTTGATAATACCTTTTTAGTCAATGAAGTCTCGCTTAGAGATCTCACACCTTGACATGAATTTCGAGGTAGGTCATTTTGGACGCCTCATTAAAACCTAGTTTTTCTGATATCTTCTGGGGGGAATTGTTAAGTCAACCTTAGTCAACATCTCCTTATAAGATTTCATTCTAGCAATACATTTCACTTAAGACAACTGTGAACAAGAGGGAGGTTGACCAAGTCAAACATGGTCATGATGTCCCTCTATTTTATGTTTTGTTATTAATTCCTAAACTTAGTTTGCAATGTTTAATAAACCTAGACTTATTGTTGTACGTTAGAAATTTTTTAATTGTTGTGTTTTGTTCATTTTTTTGGGCATTACAAATGGTTTGATCTTGATACGAGAGAAATGGATGCCTTCAAATAAAAAGGGAAAGAAGTTAAGTCACCTCTGTATAAGAATCTATGCAATTTTCATCTATACATACTAAAGCCAAGTCTTCTTTTGTTCCATGTGAACATTCCATTCTCCAAGTCAACCTCCATGAGATTTTCCTTTGTGACCTAGTTTTTGAAGTCAATCTGTGGCTGAAATTATTTTTGTATACCCCTTTTTTTTATGATAGATGGAGGATGGCATTGAAGTCTCCACCCATGATGAAATTATTTTCTATCTAGGATCTAAAAGGACTACTTATCTCTTCCCATACTTCCACTTTCTTCTTTGTCATTATCAGACCATAACCATTAATTAAAGAGAACTTTAGATTTCTATACATGTTGTGCACTAATCCTCCTAGCCAAATTGAATCTACCATCCAACTTTTGAAAGATAAATGTGCTTGGGTTCCATAGGATTTCCATTTCCCCCGATGAACTTGTGGCTTTTATTGATTTTGATTCCCACTTGTCTATTGATCTTTTGATTTTTCTATTTGGTCTGCATTTAACTTTGTCTCTTGAGGAATGATTACATCTTCTTTGAATGAAAAATTACAACTTTTGATTAAATGCTACTTGTTAGGAGCATTCATGCCCCTAACACTTAATAAAATAATTTTTATTTCTCATTGGGAAAGAACTTCCCCTTCCCTACATCAAAATAAGTTGTGATTTTGTTTTTGTATGAATCCTCCCCTTCTTCACTTCACTATTACATTTGGGGCCAAATTTCAACAGAAACTTTCGACAGGTAATTTTTTTTAATGAATTTGTTTTTTTTTTAAAATAGGCCCTGATGGTGTTGGTATTCCGATGGGTTTTAAATTGACCATTGAAATTCCAACAGTTTTGGGGTATAGATTTTAAAAAAAGGTGAAGCGCCAAATCATTTTTATTTGTATTGAGTAGGAGAAAACAAGCGAAAGCTGAGCGCAAGAGAAGGTATGTGATTTCTTCATCTTTTGAGCCTCTGGCATCATATTTGACCACAAATTTGCATTTTATTTGATCATGAATGCTCTCTGAAATTACCGCATTCTACTGGTGTCGTTCCCTAGCCAGTGCTTTATCTCTATTATTTGGTGTTATTGGTGCTTGTGCTCAAGGATATCAATTCACTATTTTGAAATGTTTGGATTCATGTTTGTTGATATTATTGGCACGTTTAATGACACCATTGTATATTGTTGAGATGCTATTGTACTAGTGTCGTGCCCTAGCCCGTGCTTTAACTCCATTATTTGATGTTATTGGTGCTTGTGCTCAAGGATATCCATTTTTTTGAAATGTTGATTGTGGTTATCAAATGGATAGCCTGTGAGCTTTTAGCTAGGTGCCATTTGTATTGATATCTTAGGGCATCAAATGTATTGTATCATTGATAGTTGAGACTTTGTTAAAAGGAAATAGGACAAAGAACGATTTTGATTTATTTTCTCTATTTTGATCCCTAAGTGGCTTACAACCCTAGAGAAGTATATGCATATTTACAGATGCATTTGCAGGATACATAGCAGCCGATAATTCACAAGAAATCTATGCATCCAATTTGAATAGTAATTAATACAAAGAAATAGGGTCCTCAAATGGCCCAGTCATCTGAACCTTGACTGTCCCCTCAACCAGTGACCCTTCAAAATTGGGTTATCATGCAATCAGTGAGTGAAAAATGCTCACAAAGAGATGCACAACTTGGTAGAAAAAGACTTGATAGTTGAGACTTTGTTAAAAGGAAATAGGACAAAGAATGATTTTGATTTATTTTCTCTATTTTGATCCCTAAGTGGCTTACAACCCTAGAGAAGTATATGCAGATTTACGAATGCAATTGTAGAATACATAGAAGCTGATAATTCACAAGAAATCCATGCATCCAATTTGAATATAAATTAATACAAAGAAATAGGGTCCTCAAATGGCCCAGTCATCCAGACCTTGACTATCCCCTCAACTCAGTGATCCTTCAAAATTAGGTTATCATGCAATCAGTGAGTGATCCTTCATTTTCCTGGTCTACCCTCCATCCAAACATATTGGAAATACACAATACAATGATAACAATTCTTTCACAATCCCCCTTCCCTCAAGGAACACTATCAACATCCGAACCTTGATTGTCCCCTCAACTAGTGACCCGTCAAAACTAGGTTATTATGCAATCAGTGAGTGATCCATCATTCTCCCGGTCTGCCCTACATCCAAACATATTAGAAATACACAATACAATGATAAAAATTCTTTCACAATCCCCCTTACCTCAAGGAACACTATCAACATCCGGACCTTGACTGTCCCCTCAACTAGTGACCCTTCAAAATAAGGTTATCATGCAATCAGTGAGTGATCCTTCATTCTCCTAGTCTGCCCTACATCCAAACATATTGGAAATACAAAAGACAATGATAACAAATCTTTCACAACCCCCTCTTCCCTCAAGGAACACTATCAACATCTGGACCTTGAATGTCCCCTCAACTAGTGACCCTTCAAAACCGGGTTCTCATGCAATTAGTGAGTGATCCTTCATTCTCTCGGTCTGCCCTGCATCCAAACATATTGGAAATACACGATACAATGACAAGTCTTTCACAATCCCCCTTCCCTCAAGGAACACTATCAACATCTGGACCTTGACTGTCCCCTCAACCAATGACCCTTCAAAACTGGGTTATCAACCATCCCTATATAGCTCTCTACTATATATCACTCCATCTTGTGATGACCATAGTGATGAGTAAAAGTCTACCAAATCCTTCTACAAAACTAAAGCATCTGGAAAGTGATTCAACTCGGTCATGGGAAGTATTTTTGCCTCAAAGATCAAGGGGAGGGATCCC
This sequence comes from Chamaecyparis obtusa, assembly GCA_027943335.1. NCBI lineage: Eukaryota > Viridiplantae > Streptophyta > Pinopsida > Cupressales > Cupressaceae > Chamaecyparis > Chamaecyparis obtusa. The sequence continues at coordinate 635,630 of BSBK01007577.1, read as the reverse complement.
CATTCTCTCTCTAGAAAAAATGATACAATCTCTCTGCGATGTGTGAGAATCCATGTCTCCTATTCATCCATGTAAACACCCCATTCTTGGTTTTAACTTCCCACAATCTATTTTTGGTGACAAAGATCTGAAAATCAAATTGGATCCTACTCATAGTCCCCTTTCTCCCTTGCTCCCTTTCATTGAAGTCATGACCAAGAATGAAGGTCACCTTACCTATACCATACATGGATTCTAAAATGTTGTTCCAAACTCCTGAAAACTTTTATGTTCTTGTTCTAGTTTAGTTTCTTTTTGGACTTAAATTTATTTTTCTTGATTGTTCTATTTTCCAAAATTCCTACCCCATCTCTCAAGACAAATTCATCTTCTGCCCCTCCCTGATTAAGACCCCCTCATCCTCAACATGGTCTTCATCACCTATCGTTTCAATTTCACAGATAGGGGACATGTAAATATCTTTAAATACTTCTTCTACCAAAATGTCCTCCTGCCCCATCTTCTTGATCTTCCTGGCTGGTGCAGAAGCACCTCACACAACCAAGCCAAAGATGCAAACTATGAAGACCACAAAGACATCCAAAGAAAATCAGATGAATGGAATGGATAATCAGAGTCTGAAGATCAACTAGCACCTATCATGACCTTCAAGTAATGTAATACATTGGCATATTTTGTAATGTCCTCAAAGGACTACTTTTATTGTGTAATGTCCTCTTATGGACTAAAGACTTGATTGTAATGGACTATGATGTCCAAATTTTAAATTGTGTTTAAGAAGTCCAGGTTAGGGCGTGGGATAGACCTAGGACTTTATGGAACTTTTAGGAAAAGGTTGAGTATTCAAATAAAGCCATTTGGTTATTTGAAATTTCAAATATTCAAATAACAACGGCTAGTTTAGGGATTTAGAGGGAAGTTGGAGTTTGTTATTTTTTTAAAGAATTAACCTTCAACTCAATGAAAATTTGGTTGAGATAGTTATTTAGAAATTGTATAATTTGATGGGAGTCTCTGTTACGGGATAGAGAAGAGAGACTGGTGTATGCGGGCTTGCACAGTGAGCAATAAAAAAACTTTTAATATCTACAATTCCTTCATTTTTTGGAAGTTTGTATTGTTGATTTGAGTTTCATATGATGGGATAGAGTCTCTTTATCTATTTCAGTTACTAGTTGATGAATTTCACATTGTGTTAAAGCCATTGTTGTGCCAGTTGTAAAACAGAGATCTTCTTTTGTTTATTTTGTGACTGCAGTAGAGTTTTAGGGAATGGAAGTCACTCCATGAATAATCTAAAGGCCTTATATTCATGGGATGACAACTTTTAACCTGTACTATAAATTACTAACATTTCATATGCAGAATCGGGTGAGATCATGGTGATCATAGTCGGAATAGCAGGAAAGTCATTGAAGTCGGGCACCAAGGTGTAGCAGTGGATGATCCATCCACTTGAGGCATAGATTTTATGCTCTAGAACATTTGAGTATGGTGAATGAAAGGTGATTCAATCACCAATTTGGGTGGAGGTGAGTTGTGACAAGAGTTTGAAGAAGGCCTAATAAATAGGGTTTTGAAGACAAATTTTGGGGGTTTTATAGTTGTAGAACATTGGAGCTCAATTCCTTTTGGATTTGGGTGATTGAGGGGATAAGAAGACACTGTCTAGGAGTCAGACTTGATAGGAGGCTGCTGAGTGGCACTTCCTTTGTTAATTTGGATAATTTTCATGCATTGAAATGGGGTAACTGTTAAGAATAGGTGTACTGGTCCAAAACAATCAACAAGAAGTTTTTGATATGTTGTATTAATCCCAAAAGGGTATCTTTAAATGCAAATGTCTTGCCAGGTGTTTTGAGTAAAAACAAAGTTATTTCCATTTTTGTTCTACTGCAGGGCTACTTGGTTGCTGAATGAGGTCTCTATGACATATTGTGAGCATTTTACCAAATGCGGAGTATGGGATTGATATACAATCTTAGAATCCATTGAATCAAAGTCATTAACAGCCTATAACACCAGAAATATCATTTAGGAGTGTAGTAGAAGGCTTTGACAAGTTTGATCTCTTAAGCATTTGGGGTTGTTGATAGGCTAGAGTGCCTAAACCTTTGAAATTTGCAATTCTCATTGTGTTTGAAATACCACCATCCTTCCCTCTGCATCAAGTGGTATCAAAGTGAGGGAAAGGTCTTGTGGAATTTGTAGTGGTCTTGTGAAGTTGGTCCTTGAATCCTTTAGTAAGCCCTTGCAGTTGAACTATCCTGGGAGGAGTAGCCCTATAGTAGATTCTTGTACCAGGCTGATCAAGTAACCATGGCTGATGGAGAAGATGGAGAGTTTCCCGTCCGGATGACCAACATGGAGTTGGCAAGGATTGTGAAGGAGCAGTTGGCTGATAACAAGAAGCTTAAAGCGGCCCTAGATCAAAGGGACAAGGAGAGCCATGAGAAGGATATGTTGATGAGAACTATGATGCAGAGGATAGCAGCATTGGAGAATAGGGATAAGATCATCAGGCAGGATGAAGAAGTAGTAGAGGAAGAAGAGGGAGAAGAAAGACCCCAAGTAGAGGAACCGATAGACCTTGAAGATGCAAGGATGGCTAAACTGGTGAAGGCCATAAAGAGTGGAGATGTAAGGGTAAGGATAGACTTACCTATGTATGGAGGGAAGATGAATGATGAAGAACTGATAGATTGGTTTAGTGCAATTGAAAATTGCTTTGAGTGTGAAGGGATAGAAGAGAAGGACAAAGTGCAGATAGAAAAGTCCAGGTTGAAGGGACATGCTTTGTTGTGGTGGGATTGTATCCAGGCAGATAGATGGAGGAATGGGAAACCCAAGATCACATCTTGGTATACCATGATGGACAAGATGAAGGCAAAATTTTTTCCAAGAGATTATAGAGTACAGTTGTACAAGAAGATGAGGGATTTTAGGCAAAAGGAGATGGATGTACAGAAGTACATGGAGGAATTCCACAAGATTGATATTAGAGTGGATCATGATGAAGAGATAGAAGAAAAGATTGCAAGGTATATGGGGGGGCTAAGGTTCAACATCCAAGATGAACTTAGTCTTTCTACCCCAAGGTTGATTGATGAATGCTACCAATTTGCCTTAAGGTTTGAAGAGAAGATAAAAAGAAGACAAGAGAAGCAAAGTAAATCAAGAGAAGGATCTTCTATGAGGGGAAGAGGTGGAAGAACAAACTCTGACTTTTAGAGTAGCAATGACAAGGATAAGGACAAAACATTTTTAGAATCAAGAGGGGGTTATAGAGGTGGAAGAAGTGGAGGAAGAGGAATTGGAGTATTCACAGGAAGATGCTTCAATTGTAATGAAGTGGGCCATCAGTCCTTTAGGTGTCCTAAATGGTAGGAAGACAAAGGGAGAGATAGAAGAGTGAACTTGGTTGATGAAGAACCAAGAAAGGATGAGCAGAAAGAACCCATTAAAATTCATCTAGAAGAAGGAGAGTACTTCTTGATGGGAAGAAGCAATCAAACACCAAAAGATCTAGGTATATTCAGATAAAATTGTCTCATTCAATGCAAGGCATGCAAATTTATAGTTGATTCAGGGGCAAGTCATAATGTGTTATCTTATGAGGTTGTTAAGAAATAGAATTTGAAAACTTTTGCACATGCTGCTCCTTATTATGCTACTTGGGTGAATGAGGGTCAGAATTTGTTGGTTAAAGATCAAGTGATGGTTGAGTTTTCAGTTGGGAGTTATAGGGACAAGGTATTGTGTGATGTCATTCACATGACTTGTGGGCATCTCATTTTAGGAAGATCTTGGCAATGTTCAAGGAGAGTTATGCATAATGGTTATGAGAATACATATGTAGTTCAACAAGGAAAAATGAAGTATAAGTTGTACCCTTTGGTAAGGAGTCATAAGGATTCTATAATGATGTGTTTTAGAGAAGAAATGTAGGTAAGAAGGCAGATTGATATAGGTCAAGGAATGGTACAACAAGAAGGAAAAGTTGGAGGCATCCAGTTGCTGATAGAGGAATGGAAAAATAGTCCTACATCAAGAGGACTTGGGGATCCATACTATGTTCAAGTTGGGGCAATCAATTGTCCAATGGTTGGGCAAATGACTGAAGTTGTAGATAAGGGAGGCCAACAACAACATGACCCACTCAAAGAGGCAAAAGGGCAAGCATTCAAGCAGCAGCAACACTGTCATGAATTAGGATAGTCAAAGACACCTAAGTTTTATTCTAATCCTTTCTATATGAATGCAGGGAGTTTGGGATGGCAGCAGGTCACTTTGGGGGACTATTTCATCCCTCAGCAATAGATGGGAGCAAGGAACAATGGGTCACACAAACAGGTTAACTCTTGGGCAAGAGTTCTTTTCATGGTGGGGAGTATGGTGCAGGAACACCTCACACAACCAAGCCAAAAATGTAGACTATGAAGACCACAAAGACATCCAAAGAAAATTAGATGAATGGAATGGATAATCAAAGTCCGAAGATCAACTAGGACCTATGATGACCTTCAAGTAATGTAATACATTGGCATATTTTGTAATGTGCTCAAAGGACTACTTTTATTGTGTAATGTCCTCTTATGGACTAAAGACTTGATTGTAATGGACTATGATGTCCAAGTTTTAAATTGTGTTTAAGAAGTCTAGGTTAGGGCGTGGGATAGACCTAGGACTTTATGGAACTTTTAGGAAAAGGTTAAGTATTCAAATAAAGCCATTTGGTTATTTGAAATTTCAAATATTCAAATAATAATGGCTAGTTTAGGGATTTAGAGGGAAGTTGGAGTTTGTTATTGTTTTAAAGAATTAACCTTCAACTCAATGAAAAGTTGGTTGAGATAGTTATTTAGAAATTGTATAATTTGATGGGAGTCTCTATTATGGGACAGAGAAGAGAGACTGGTGTATGCGGGCTTACACAGTGAGCAATAAAAAAAACTTTTAATATCTGCAATTCCTTCATTTTTTGGAAGTTTGTATTGTTGATTTGAGTTTCATATGATGGGATAGAGTCTCTTTATCTATTTCAGTTACTAGTTGATGAATTTCACATTGTGTTAAAACCACTGTTGCGCCAGTTGTAAACCAAAGATCTTCTTTTGTTTATTTTGTGACTGTAGTAGATTTTTAGGGAATGGAAGTCATTCCATGAATAATTTGAAGGCCTTATATTCATGGGATGATAGCTTTTAACCTATACTATAAATTACTAACATTTTATATGCAGAATCGAGCGAGATCATGGTGATCATAGTCGGAATAGCAGGAAAGTCATTGAAGTCGAGCACCAAGGTGTAGCAGTGGATGATCCGTCCACTTGAGGCATATATTTTATGCTCTAGAATGTTTGAGGATGGTGAATGAAAGGTGATTCAATCACCAATTTGGGCGGAGGTTTGTTGTGACAGGAGTTTGAAGAAGCCCTAATAAATAGGGTTTTGAAGACAAAATTTGGGGGTTTTACAGTTGCAAAACATTGGAGTTCAATTTCTTTTGGATTTGGGTGATTAAGGGGATAAGAAGACACTATCTAGGAGTTGGGGTTGATAGGAGGCCATTGAGTGGCACTTCCTTTGTTAATTTGGACAATTTTCATGCATTGAAATAGGGTAACTGTTAAGAATAGGTGTACTGGTCCAAAATAGTCAACAAGAAGTTTTTGATATGTTGTAGTACTCCCAAAAGGGTATTTGTAAATGCAAATTTCTTGCTAGGTGTTTTGAGTAAAAACAAAGTTATTTCCATTTTTGTTCTACTGCAGGGCTACTTGGTTGCTGAATGAGGTCTCTGTGACAAATTGTGAGCATTTTACCAAATGTGGAGTATGGGATTGATATACAACCTTATAATCCATTGAATCAAAGTCATTAATAGCCTATAACACCAAAAATATCATTTAGGAGTGTAGTACAAGGCTTTGACAAGTTTGATCTCTTAAGCATTTGGGGTAGTTGATAGGCTAGAGTGCCTAAACCTCTAAAATTTGCAATTCTCATTGTGTTTTAAATACCACCATCCTTCCCTCTACATCACTAGCTAAAGAAGATGAATCCACATAGAATAACCCAAAATGAAGGGTTTTGTATCCTTTAATGAATCTTAGTCACTGGTAACACATGGATAGTCAAACTAGCAGTCTCCAAAACATTAAATAAGTGAATATTAAATGTTTGAAAACTTTCCTCTCAACTTCCCCAACCACTCCTAATTGGTTAGAGGGATATTTATAGAATCTCCACTATTCCTATCCTTACCAACAATTCTTAAACATACTTTATCTAATATGATAATAACATGCTAAACTGAACCAATGGCATGTTCTTCGTGTGGTACAAGGAAGATTTTGCTACCAAATGTTCCTTCATGAAAGCTGAGTGCAAGAGAAGGTATGTGATTTCTTCATCTTTGATTGGTATCTTTGATGGGCAACGTCTTTCGAGCCTCTGGCATCATATTCAACTACAAATTTCAAATACATTGCATTTTATTTGATCATGAATGCTCATTGAAATGACCGCATTCTAGTAGTGTCATGCCCTAACCCATACTTTATCTCCATTATTTGATGTTATTGGTTCTTTTTCTCAAGGATATCAATTCACTTTTTTGAAATGTTTGGATTCATGTTTGTTGATTTTACTAGCACGACCATTGTATATTAGACCTTTATTAACAATTCATCATATTAGATAAAGTATGTCTAAAAAGTTTTAGTGTCTAAACACTCAACTAATCCCTCTAATTGATTAGGAGTGGTTGGGGAAGTTGAGAGGAAAGTTTTCAAACATTCATATTCACTTGTTGAATGCTTTGGAGACTACTGGTTTGACTGTCCATGTGTTACCAGTGACTGAGTTTTACTTGAAGTTTGGAATAGCTTGTGCAAGGGTGAAAATAATTTTGATCATTTTGCTCATGACTGTTCCTCTACACAGTCAGGAAATATAACTGTCTAATGATTATATGTAATGTTGAATGGATCAAATGCTTTATTCTTGGTAGAAGTGAATGGAAGGAATAGTGTTGATGTTAGGTTTAATTTATTATTGAATTCAATGGTTTCCAAGATGTGTTGAGGAGCTTGCTCCTTATTTAATGTTAATTGTTCCTGCACAATCCACTCATACAATAATGAAATGCTATGTGATTGACAATTTCATACAACTGGTCTTTTGGTGTGTATTAACCAATGACATGTTTACAACAAAGAAATAGAATGATAATAATATGCTGAAAATTCTATTCTATTTAATACATGCCAAAAGACCAATCCCAACAATTCTTAAACAATAAAGTATGTTTAAGAATTGTTGGGAGTGGTTTTTAAACATTCATATTCACTTATTTAATTCTTTGGAGACTAGTGGTTTGAGTGTCCATGCATTACCAGTGATTGAGATTCATTAAAGGATACAAAACCCTTCATTTTGGGTTATTGTGTGTAGATTCAAATGTAGGTTTGATTTGGTTAATGTTTAGAAGAGATCAATAAAGTATTTAAAGAAAATCTTACATGTTTGGAGAGGTTTGATAGGCACTTATCATGACTGCACCCTCACAAATAGCAGCATAGACTGGTTTTACTAAGTTTCTTTTCTCTATTTTGAGGTTCTCATTGCCAAAGTGGCCAAATACTATGTTAGGCTAATAAAATATGTAGATTCTCTTTACCACTGTAAATATGTGAAGGTTGCTACACTTGGACAGATGTGTACCATTGTTAAGAGAATTTGACCGAGTTTGTCTTACCTCAAACAAGTGAGGCAACATATGGAAAGGTTGTCGTCTGTTGACCCAAATACCAAGACTATTTTGATCTGTAGGTACCCTAATGTTGGAAAGAGTTCTTTTATTAATTATGATGAGTTGTATCATTCCCATCATGTCCCATGCTTGCACCATGTGTACCCTCAAATATAGGATGTAAATCATTGTTCTCTTCTTGAAAAATGTTGCTAATTAAGGTTGGCGGAGGATTATGCCTATCCTGAAAAAAGACTGTCAAATCATTATGCTTTCAAATCAATTACTTATCAACATATCCCTTGTGAGGGAGAGAAGCCAAACACATAAAGAACATGCACATAAACATGGTAGCTGAAAATCTTAAATGGAATATGCCAAGAAGTACCAAATGATGAATGCTCAATTGTTGTAATGGAAAAGCATTAGAACCGTCCATTTCTAGAACTTGATTTGCTAGTTATAATGATTTTTCTATAGTCATATTTTCTAGTCTTAATGATTTTTCTATAGTCCTAATGATTGTTCTATAGTCTTAATGATTTTTATTTCATCCTAGTGTTTGTTTCTCTTGATAAATTAGGCCTTGTATTTGAATTTTTGGTCACTGTTTTATTTCAGCTTGATACTTCATTCATTTTTCATATATATAGAGACTACACATGATGATAAAAAAATGAGCTATTTGATTTAGGTTAACTATTCATGATTGTAAATGGTCAATATTTCTGATGGTAATCCTTGGTGTATTCCATTTTAAAATAATCATGTTTCTATGGTTATGATAAATGTCCCTTTGTGTTGAGAAAATTAGAGTTGAAAAAATGGTTGCAAACAAATCATCCTTCTTCCACCAACATTCTAGTCAATGTATAAGTAACGAGTCATTCCATTCAAGAAAGACTGTGTCTGAAAATATTAGCCCAAAATAAAATAAGGAGTATGCAGAATTTAGTGATTGTATCTACCATTAGAGCCACTTCATATGCATAGGTGATGAACATGCATATTTTCCTAAGCGCTATTGGGAGCTTACCCAGCAACACATGTACTATTGTGAAAATCACCACAAATCTATTTTCTATTGGGTCTACCTCCCAATAGTGCTCAGGCAAAATATGCATGTTTTTCACCTATGCATATACCTTCTATGATCAACACTTATATGTAGAGGTGATGAACATTTAGATTTGCCTAATCTTTGATGAACATTTAGAGTCACGAGTCTTAAGATTGTACTTACTATAGCCAAGCTTCATTCAATGGTACATTCAAACATGAAACAAACCATTCTTAAACTAGATTAAACTAGTAAACCAAAGGACATACTGATTATAAGTAAACTAGTAAACCAAAGGACATACTTTTACTACTAAGTCTCTATTTTTTGGGCATATTGATTATAAGTACTTGACATACATCATAAATGTTTCTAATTAAGGTTGGCAAGATGATTATGCCTATCCTAAAAAAAGACTGTCAAATCATTATGCTTTCAAATCAATTACCTATCGACGTATCCCTTGCGAGGGAGAGAAGCCAAACACATAAAGAACATACACATAAACATGAAAACTGAAAAACTTAAATGGAATAAACCAAGAAGTACCAAATGATGAATTCTCAATTGTTGTAATGGCAAAGCATTAGAACCGTCCATTTATAGAACTTGATTTTCTAGTCTAAATGATTTTTCTATAGTCGTAATGATTTTTTTAGAACTTGATTTTCTAGTCTTAATGATTTTTCTATAGTCCTAATGATTTTTCTATAGTCTTAATGATTTTTATTTTGTCTTAATGTTTGTTGCTCTTGATAAATTAGGCCTTGATTTGAATTTTTGTTCACTATTTTATTTCAGCTTGATATTTCATTCATTTTTCATATACATAGAGACTACACACGCTGATAAAAAAATTATCTATTTGATTATTCACTGTTCATGTTGTAAATGGTCAATATTTATGATGGTACTCCTTGGTGTATTCCATTTAAAAATAATCATATTTCTATGACTATGATAAATGTCCCTATGTGTGCCTATGAACTATGGGCTTAGTTCCATGTTTTCTTTCATTCTTGCATTTGAAATGTTAAATATGGGCTGCATATAGAGGTATTATGTGTATCATTGTGGGTGATTATTTAATTGCAATATTTTCTTTTTTATTTTTTTTCTTGTTGTTTCTTTTCCATTTCTACAATATGGACATGTACTTTGCTTTGAGCACTGTGCTTTATGTTGTGGGCTACAAGGTAGAGCCATTAGGCCTTTGTGACAGTCTAAATCTATTTAGCCTATTGATACCCTTGGTATTTTGGACCACCCCTTGGAGGATAGGAACACCATAGAGATGATCAATATTATTACATTGGCTCATTTGAAGGCAGTTGTTTTTTTTTTCCTTGATGTTTCGGGGTCTTGTGGTTATAGTATTGCACAATAGGCAACTTTGTTTCATAGCATAAAACCTATATTTGCCAATAATCCTCTTATTGTAATTTGTAATAAGATTGATTTGCAACCACTAGAAACTACAAGCTTGAAGAAGTGGTATATTTTGGCAAATGAAGAGTGCAAAGAAGATGATATTCTTGAGATCATGGATGGACACAATGTTGTAGACTTTATTGATCTAGATATCTTGCAAAGGCTTGAAGAATTGGAGAGGGAAGAAGGGCTTAGGATGGTAGCTGAGGGTGATGAGGATGATGAGATGGGGGAAGTGGAGTTGAATCTTGATGAAAAGGAAGCTCTAGTTGCAATTAGGAAGAAGAAGAAGATGCTTATCATCGAACACAAATTGAACAAGAGTAATGCAGAGAGCACACCTACCGTACCAAGGAAGTTTGACAAGAACAAAGAATATGGCTTAAACAGAATGTGAAGACATCTTCCTAGCATGGGCTTGGATCCTTCGATAATTATCTTGATAATAAATGAAGCAGATGAGAGCTAAGCAATTAGCTTCCAAGAAAAATCTTGTAAATGAACTATGTGTACCCCCAATTCTTGTACCCTTTGTGCATACTCGAAGGATATATTTAAAACAACAAGGGTAAGGCGTAAAGAAGTTAATTTTGCATCACTAGATAGATCTTTAAGCCTTACCCTTGTGTTTCAAATTTATCCTTTGGGTACGCATAGAGGCCATAGGCATCGGGGTATGCATAGTTCATTTATGGAATTTTTCTTGGGAAGCTAATTGCTCATCTATCATCTACTTCATTGTTATGAAGCTAATTGCCATAGGATCTAGGCCTAGGCTAGAAATATGTCTTCCCAAACACATAAAAAACATGCACATAAACACATACGACAACTAAGAAACATAAATGTAGATATCACAATAGTTGAGAAACATAAATGTAGGCATCATGGTCACAATTTTTTGGAGACAACATAATTTATTTGTATACCCAAACAATGCAAATAAACTACTACTCCTCTAGTTCCAAAGGAGTAGTGGTTGCTTTGCATCGTCTGGGTATACCACTCAATTATGCTATCTCCAAAAACTTATGACCATGATGCCTACATTTATGTTTCTCAGTTGTTGTGTCCCAGGACCTCATATAACCCTTTACAACCCCTAAGAATACACATCTTAGAGGTCTTAAAATGTCATAAAGGGTCATAAGAGGCTCCTAGGGGCCAGATGAGCTTCCACCTTCACATGGTTGGCCTTATTAAGTAGAGAATGTTAAACTATTCTTGAAAAAAAGAGAATCTCAATAATTTAAGGTCTCAATCCATGGAGATGGTGAAAAACAACAAGAATCGATGATGGAGAGTTTTTAGATACTGAGAAGATGTATATGCAGTGGAGGCCAGAAGGGATTTTTGTGGAGATTTTGTAGATGTGGAGATTTTCTAGAGAGGGTTTCTAGATTGAGTACCAATGTAGAGATGATGATTCAGTACTATGTCTATAAAACCTTCACAAATATCCCTTTTTTGGCCTCCACTTGTACCTCTTCTCAGAATCTAGAAACTTTGGATACTGTTTCTCATCCATGCATGAAATGTGCTAGTGATCGTATAAAATTAATTTTGCAAGACTGGGATCAATTATGAGAAGGTAAAGAAGAAGATAATTTTATTATATCTTTCATTTCTTTTATCCATTCATATTTTTTGCCTTCTCTTATATTGGATACTATGCAGTTTACATAAAGGCAAGGTGGTGATTATTCTTAATGATCGACAGGTATAAGTCTTCTAGCCCTTACCCAGTAGCTAGGACTAAAGATAGTAGAGCTCAAGAGACCATCATGTTGGCATGTGATGATTTAGAGTACTGTAAATCCTCTAAGGGTTTTCATTTATGGCAACACTTATGATAAGTATGATCGCATGTTGTGGAGATTGCCACTGGATTCATAGTCATGAAAATGACTAAGTCCAAAATCAGGAAAATAGGGTATAGTGCCACAGTTTTGGATAGCAATGGAGACATACAAAGTATTATGGCTTGAAAAGTTAATTGGAGATATTTTGGTATATATAAATGCTTTAGTTAAGATTGCATAAGTTTTGGATAGATTGTGTATGAGATACAGTGTTCAGAAGGTATGCAAAGATAGTAAAACTGTATATCAAGGTACATGAACAATTGCGATGATTAAGGAAAGCATGATGGATATGATAACATGCTAAGTCATGTAAATAAAGTATAGTGCCAACTCTTTGGTAATATAAGAGTGCCAACTCCATATATATCATTTACATAAGTTTTTACTATGATAAGTGACTGGAAGGCTAATTTTGTATAAGTACAGGTTACTCTTATGAAAGAAAAGGTGTGATGTGATAATGAGGTTGTGAAAAATATAACAGAAGTCAGATGCAAGATTAGTAGGAGGTAGAGCTATAACTGGACTATCTAAGCAAGATAAGTGCTTGTATTGTTCCCCTTTTGTGAACTATTTTTGAGACAGTATTGATTGTAACAGCAGTGTGCTCACCACCTTTAACCAAGTGTTTTGTATGCCCCTACTAGGGTTTTTGTAATCCTCTAGCAAGGAAATGTACTATGTAACAATTAACTCCTAACATGGCTAGATCTCTCAACAGGGACATTATACTTTAATGCATATTTGTAGGTACCATCCCCACTAGGTTTTTTCCCTTTAATTAGGGTTTCCTCAAGAACAAATCATGGTGTCATGAGTAATGTGTTATGCTTATATGCTCTTTTCATTTTTGCATTGCTTTGGATTATTTATAATTGTTTAAAGTTGGAAAGAAAGTTTTGTAATACTAATTCACCCCCCTTTTAGTATTACTCAATCCTAACAATTGGTATCAGAGCCTTTGGCCCTTTGAGAAAAATCTTAACTGCTTAAGGGAGATCATAATGGATTCAGAAGACTTTCAAGTAAACTTTGAAGTTGCACTTGAGGATTTGGATAAGATGAAAGCTGAAAATGGTTAACTAAAATTCAAATTAAGAAGTGTAGAAGGTTTCATGAGGAAACTCAAAGAACAACTTGTGACTATAAAAGATCAGAGACAAGACCTTATGGATAAAATCAAAGAAAGTTCTGACAATGACACATCAGACAAAGTAAAAATACTAGAGCAAGAAAAAGAACAAATCAATCTCTTGATGATCAAGGAGATTCAAAATGAAAAGGATGAAAGAAATAAAGTTGAAGAATCACTAAAACAAGCCAACCTTCAGATAGATAATATGAAGACTAAACTTGACCATTACAAAGATAAATATCAAGAATTGGATAATTAAAATCAGATCATCAAAGGTGAACTCACTCAAGCCAGATGACTCATTGAGGAGTTGCACATAAGAAATGACAAGAATAATGATCAAAGAACTAAAGGAAACATAAGTGGACCTAATGAAGCTAGAAGTTCAAAAACTCAAGAAGAACCAAATGAAGCTAGGATTGAGGAAAAATATATTCCAAATGAAAGACCTACAAATGAAGACTATATAGAACACTTTAGACCCTTCAGAGGTAGATGCTTTGGATGCAACAAAGTTGGTCACATGAAAAGACATTGCAGAAGTAATGGTAATTCTAAACCCTTTACTAGCTACTATTTTAATTGCTATGAGTATGGACACAAAAAGGTAGATTGTCGAAAACCTGATCAATCCAAGTATAAGCAAGATTATATCAGAGAAGAAACTGCAGCAAAAATTATATGTAAAAAGTGAAACAACTTTGGACACACAACAAGGTACTATAAGCTATAGACCAATCAAGATAGAAGAAGACCACCCATCTGTTACAAATGCAATAATCCAGGTCACATTGCAAAGTTTTGTTGGTATAATGGAGACAAAAATAGAAGAGGACCAAGAAGACCTAATGAACTAGAAACACCACCGCTTATAATCATAAGGAAGAATATTATTGATTGTGGTAAGAGCCTAAATGATTACATACGTGAAAACAAGAAGGAAGAGCTAGTGAAAAGATATGGCAAGTAAAAGTTTTGAATAAGGCAGTGGTTTAGGGAGAGACACCTTGTGATGTTGTGTCTTCACATGATGAATTCTTTGAGGCATTAGCCTAGAAGGCCTCATGGCCTCATGGGGACCAGTGGATGCAGACAACAGATTTTATCCAGCCCTGGTATAAGTAGAGTAAGCTCATACAAGCTTGAGTATAACAATTACAGATGTTTTCAAATTGGAAGATGAGATCACGACACTATAAGATCCATCTTCTATGTTCGTGAGTTCTGCATTGATTAGATGACATGCGAAGTTGAGCTACCAAAGTTTAATGCTCACACTCAACTTGCGATGAATAAAAGACTCGAATAACTTTATTTCCCCACCACTTTTTTATCAACAACTAAGGAGAGCAGAAGTGTGAAGGCAAAGCAGTGATCTAGCAAAGAGATTTTGTGCTCACGTAAAGTCAAGCATCATATTTGTGTGCAATCAAGGTATTTAAACCTAATCTCTTTAAAATTCATGGATGTACCAGTAATCTATGATGTGGTTGATAGACCTAGGTATAAGTTTAAAAGGCATCCTTACAAATCCTGTGAGGATGATTCGGAAGGGGTGTTTTCCCAAACCCCCATAGGTGTGTTGCACGTAGAGGATATTAGGGCATACATACACTGCAAGTATGAAATTATTGGGGAAGTCAACATCTTCTATGAGTTGAATGGTGTGATAGATGTGAATGGGTCTTTGATAGATGAATTCAAACATTTGAAAGACCTGCCAATACTCAAGTTAACCCATCTCACTGAATTCATGAAAGTTGAATGGTTCAAGATCATTCTGAGTAGAGTTCATGATTAGTTCCTATGGATAGGAGATCAACCAGTAAAGATATGTGCTCAGCTGATTCATGATATCACAAGACTTGACAATGAAGGAGCCCTACCTGTTAGTGAGAAAAGTCTAAGAAAAGATGCTGAAACCCTCACACACTCCAAATGGAACAAGAGGGCTATGACTTTAAATGACAAATACCTTCAAGATGTCAGATTGGTAGCAATGCTTATTGGCTACAAGTTGTTCCATAGTTCCAGACTTAATTCTATATCAATTGGAGTTGTCATGATGGCTTACAGAGTGGTTAAAGAAAATAAATGATATAACCTTTGCAAAGTTTTGGCACAACAGTTTTTGGAAAATGTTAAGATCATTAAAAGGGACAGAACCAAGGCATTTAGGTTTATTCACAACTTTCTTGGTATGCATCCTAGAGAATGGAAATACAATGAACCCACTGGTCTACAAATCTTGGAGTATTATAGAAGGCAAAAAAAGGATTGGATTGATGGAGAATTGTTTGGCATGATTAAGATCTTGCAGAGGTAGATAAAAGAAAGATATAGAATTCTTGAAAGCCTAGTAGAAAAATATGAGGACACCATCTGTTTCATGGTTGAAATTGATTATGTCTGTTTTGAGGCAGTTGAGCCTAGAACCAAATGGTGTTATCCTATGGGATATGAGGTAAGTGCTAAAGTCCTATCTATGCAAGTAGAACATGTATTAGTAGTAGAAAAGGATCCCACTCAAGAAAGATGGGGTACATATAGAGAAAAATATGAAAAAGTTAGAGAAGAACAAGAGAAAGTAACAAGAAAGAGGAAAGTCGGCAAGATAGTAGAGGAAATTACTGCGAAGGTAGGAATCACAAAGAAGTAGTATCTAGACTTGAAAAACAAGATGGAGGCATCTTCCAGTATTGCCACTAATTCCACCCATCTCATTGGAAATAGGGAAAATAGGTACCACTGATAACTTCATTGATTTATTAGCTCCCCAAAAGGAAGAAACACATGAAACTGAGACTACAGAGGTTCCTAGAAGATCATCTAGGAATGTTAGTCCAAAAGAAAAAGAAATAGAAGAGAAGAGGAAGAAAAAGGAAGAAAAGGATATAGAAAAAGAGGAAGAGCAAACGGTTCAAAAGAATCCACAAACCTTGTGGAAACCTGATATGAAATCAGTACAAAAGAGGGTTATCAAAGATGGAAACTTGACATCTATAAAAAGATACTATGCGAGATATAGCCCTGAGGATCAAGCAATCATTGAAGACACTATCATTGAGAATTTGTTAGTCTTCAAAAAGAATTTGTTGGAAGTTGAATCTAGTGTTCCCAAAGAACTATACAACAAGATAGAAATCAGAAAATAGTTAGCACATTCAAAGGATGAGAACATAAGAAATAAAACAATTGATGACATGTTGCCTATTATGTCTATCCGGGAAAGAGAAAGAATCATAAAAACACTAAAACCTCTTTTAAGAGCAAAGACTAGACTAGTCAAAATCATGGCTAGAAGATATGATGAAGTAATTGAAGACACCCAGAAGGCATTAGATGAAGTTTTAATGTAGAACATGCCTAAAAGGGAGTTATCTCCTAAGATTGCTAAACCTATATCCTTGAGATTAGGAGTGAGCTCACATTCAATTGATGAAAGTGCTCAAGTTAACTTGCAACTAGATTTCTTTGTCACTGGCGTGCTTGTTAGTCTTGACACTTCACAGCATATAAATGATCCATTTATGGATAAAATGGATAATGCGATGGAGGTTGAAATTTAGAAATAGATAGAAGAAAGGAAATCAGAAGATAAACTAGAAGAAAAAGTACAGGAGAAAGAATTAAAGAAAGAAAAACAACTTAAAATAGAGGAGGTTGCTGAAGTCAGATTGGATTCATTCCTATTGCTGGGAAGTGTGGCTAAACCAGTAAATTATGATGTGGATAGGATGGATGAAGATGAACTAATGAGACTCTCATTCATGGAATTTTCTAAAGCTAAGGAGAGATTAGTCCAGAAAGGAGACAAAGGAGATAAAATAATGAGCAGGGCTGTAGAGACAGTGAACAAGCTACTACCCTCACCAGTTGTCCTAAAAGACAAGGATGAAACTGAGAATCTCGGTATAGTATTGGATAGCTTTGATAGTCACTGTGACTCATTGCTAAAAGCAGCAGAGGAGAAGGCTGAAAGGAACTTCTTGGAGAAGAAGTTGAGTGAAGTTCACAAGTCCATCTCATGGGAATTAGGTATTCTAAAGGCTACCACTCTTAAAGCCAAGAGTTGTGTAGCACAATCCAGGAAACTATATAGCTACTACATAAATCCCTGTAGGTACTTGAAGAATGTTGAAGAGACCATAGCCAAAGATAGGGCAAGTCTTGACAGTATAATGGATAGTTATGAATCATCTTCACAAACTATGGGAGAAATAGACAAGGAAACATTCATGCTATTAGAGAAAATAAGTGTACTGGAAATAGAGAAAGGGAGAGTTACAGACTGGTTTGGGTCATTGAGAAACCTATTGATTCACAAGCTCTCAAATTTGGAGACTCATCTCTCTGAGATGATAAAGGTTGAAAGCTCAATGGCAATACCTACTCTCACTGAGCTTAAGGTAGCAAAGACAACATCATATGCATTGAATGGATTAATCCATGTCAGTGAGTTACTAATAAGTTCATAGGTTGAGGAGATTAAGACCTTGGAAACATCCTTCCAAGATGTCTTAAATGTGGTAAGCAAGCACTAGACCACCTATACTTTAGTTTTGAAAATTTGAAATTAACCTTTGTCATTGATGTCAAAGGGAGAGGAAGAAAAAGAGAAGGAAAAGAAGAGAAGTGCTTTGTGACACATAGTCATTTTTCTAAGTGTTGCCATCAATGCCAAAGGGAGAGATTGTTGGCATGTGATGATTTGAAGTACTAAAAAATCCTCTAAGGGTTATCATTTATGGAAACACTTATGATAATTATGATTGCATGTTGTGGAGATTGTCACTGGATTCACAGTCATGAAAATGACTAAGTCTAGAATCAGGAAAATAGGGTACAGTGCCACAGTTTTGGATAGCGATGGAGACGTACAAGGTATTATGGCTTGTGAAGTTAATTGGAGGTATTTTGGTATATGTAAATTCTTTAGTTAATATTGCATAAGTTTTGGATAGATGGTGTGTGAGATACAATGTTCAGAAGGTATGCAAAGACAGTAAAACAATATATCAAGGTACCTGAACAGTTGCGATGATTAAGGAAAGCATGATGGATATGATAATGTGCTAAGTCATGTAAATAAAGTATAGTGCTGACTCTTTGGTAATATAAGAGCATTGAATCCATATATATCATTTACACAAGTTTTTACTATGATAAGTATGACTTTTGTGGAGCCGACTGGAAGGCTAATTTTGTATAAGTACAGATTAATCTTGTGAAAGAAGAGGTGTGATGTGATAATGAGGTTGTGAAAAATATAGTAGAAGTCAGATGCAATATCAGTAGGAGGCAGAGCTATAACTGGAACTATCTAAGAAAGATAAGTGCTTGTATTGTTCCCCTTTTGTGAACTATTTTTGAGACAGTATTGATTGTAAGAGCAGTGTGCTCACCACCTTTAACCAGGTGTTTTGTATGCCCCTAACAGGTTTTTTGTAATCCTCTAGCAAGGAAATGTACTATGTAATAATCAGCTCCTAACAGGGCTAGATCTCTTAACAGGGACATTATACTTTAGTGCATATTTGTGGGTACCATCCACACTGGGGTTTTCCCTTTGATCAGGGTTTCCTCGAGAACAAATCATGGTGTCATGAGTAATGTGTTATGCTTATATGCTCTTTTCATTTCTGCATTACTTTGGATTATTTATAATTGTTTAAAGTTGGAAAGAAAGTTTTGTAATATTGATTCACCCCCCTCCCAGTATTAGTCAATCCTAACACATCATTGTTGGTCTCCATCCTTGGTCCATATACTGACAAAACATTTTACATTTCGTTAGCTCATCAAATGTGGTGATTTGAAAGAATTTAATGGATGATATTTTCATGTATAACATATATTATTTTAGTTTGATGGTGAAAAAATTTATCTACTTCGTGCACTTATATACATCGAGCACAACCATAAAGAAGCATCCCCTCCCATGGCTTGAGTAATGTAGGCCATGTGAGGACATGCTTCTTTATGGTTGTGCTTGTAGTATACAAGTGCACAGAGTCGATAAATTTGTGCAACATATACGTTATCATGAAAATATTCTATTAAATTCTTTCAAATCCTCTCATTTGATGAGCTAACTAAATGTAAAATGTTTTGTCAGTATATGGGCCAAAGACGAAGACCAACTATGATGGTCTCTTGAGCTTTGTTATTTTTACTATGCTAATGCATCACTTTTTCGACAGGTAGTAATCCTTTTTTGACATAAGAGCTGATCGTCTAACGACTGCTCTTGTCGGTACTTGATTACTTCTCGTCAGATATCTGACAGGTAACTGTTGAATGAAACCCCAATCTGATAGATTAGTGCAATGGGACTGCTATACCTCCGATAGGTACCCCTATCGGACATCTACTAAATATTTGTCGCCTTTCTGACCGATGAAACATCGTAAGAAGTATTTTTTGACAAATCAGTCCCATAGTAAAATTGCTATTTATGTGTCCAATTCTGATGGGTAGTGATGTTGGAATACCGGTAGTTATCACTTCTGTCACCATTTCCAATGCAAAAATGTTGATAGACATATGTGTTGAAATTTTGACAAATTGCCATTGAAAATTTGACAAATGGCCATCAAAATTTGGCCTCAAATGTACTAGTGCTTCTTAATTAAGAAAGGGATTTTCTCCCCTTTCCTATCTTCTTTTTCTTCCAACAATCTGGAGTTAATTTGGCTGGAAACTTGTTGATTAGATCTACCAATCTTACTTGAAGAATTTTATTTGCATCCTCTATAGTTGTATTATTATTAGAGGATGAGTTGATAATGTCTATAAGTTTTTCTTCTAATATCTCATCATACTCCTTTAGATTTGCTTTGTCAACATCTTTTTGTTTCTCCTTTTCTCTAATATTCTTCATTGTATCTATCATTCCCTCCTGCAAAACTTGATTTTCTATTTCCTCTATAATTTTGGTATGGATCTCTTCCAAACATTATAGTATGAAACTTGTAATTTCTTGATTACTTATGTTTGATATTTTATTCTACATTTGATATCTATCCATTTTCTCTATTGGGAACCATCCTTCTCCCCTTGAAACATCTAAGTTCATGAGAGTATCCTTTCTTCGTAGATTCTTTAAGTATCTGCAGTCTTGGGATTCTATTTTTTTAAAATTGTGTTTCTCTTTAATCATGGTGATTTGATCCAATCTCAAGCTCTCAGATATACCCCCATACCCAGTCCCCTCAATGTATGGCTTATTCTTAATCCTACGTTCCTTATAAATTTGGTATTTATTTTCTGCATATCTTTGATGTCTAGTAGCACGAAGAGTTTTCTTTCCTGCAATCTAGTGCAATAATGAGTCTATCTCTAAAATAGGGCCTAGAGAAACAACATGATTTTATCATATAAGTATTTGTCTTCCCCTTCAGCTTTACTGTAATGATATTTCTAAGAATAAAGTGTTGGGGTTTCCTTTAAATCATCTGTAATACTCCTCAAACTTAGAGTTCTTAATTATTTTATGAGTCTCCATACTGCATGGGTCTTCCTCCCGTTGGGTTGCCCCAAAGAATTCTATTTTTGAGATTGGAGGACCCTCAACCCTATCAATATAATCATAAGCGATCCTTTGAATTCAGATACCATATTTTGAGGGTTTTAGGGAATTCTTTCTCAGTGCTCATTATAACATAGATCCTAGGGCTTCAAGTTTCCTCACATAGGGCTATTTTAAGAAAGATTCCAAATTCATTTCCAAAGACCTCCTAGATATATGTGTATTTGTATCCTAACGACAGATAGTCTAATTGGATCTAGATGAGATGAATTTATTGTGCAATGATATTTTCTATTGAAGTTTGGGATCTAGCTTTTCATATCTAACCCATATGTTTTGAAATTCAAACATTTTTTTAAAAAATCTTGTCTCTACTATGTTCAAATTTGAATATCACTATGAAAAACCCACTTTCAAAATCTAGAATATTAACTTCTTCTAAATCATTCCAATTTTCATTCATCCAATTTTCTAAATTTTTTAATGAAATGGAGATATTCTGAAACTTACCAGTTATAGCTTGTTGTTGAAGCTTCCTTTTCTAAACTTCTAGATACTCCTCCAAAAATTTGATGGATGCTTTGCCAACTATATGGTTTGTCGGCATTGCTTCCTTCTTCTTACTTTCTTCTCCCTTATCTTTTGTGTTTGCCTTGGCCTTGCT
This sequence comes from Chamaecyparis obtusa, assembly GCA_027943335.1. Lineage (NCBI taxonomy): Eukaryota > Viridiplantae > Streptophyta > Pinopsida > Cupressales > Cupressaceae > Chamaecyparis > Chamaecyparis obtusa. The sequence goes on along the minus strand of BSBK01007577.1, from coordinate 614,186 downwards.
AACTTCTCCCTATTTATCCCCTTATGTTTCTATATTTGTCTTGTTTTGACTCTTAGGATTTTCAAACCTAATCTCTTATTTGCTCCAACTTATTTAGCCCTCTAAAAAAATCTCCCATTTTTCTAATGTTATCCTGCATTGGCTTCCAAAGATGAATCCACCTCTTTCTCTTTGACACCATGTATCATTTTGCCTCCTCTTAGTTTTGAATAACATCCCTCTTTTCCTAAAGATGTCCTACTAGTGATTCAACCAAGATTTCTTTGGGAGAGGAGGATTGAAGGGCCTGCCATTTTTGAATGTTGGAAAGATTGGAATGATGTTTGGGTTTATTTCAATTCTCATTTCAAACCTATTTACCCCTCAATTTTTGTTTCTATGCTGATCTTTCACTAGGGTTAGAGTTTTGTAATTTCTGTTAGCATTTCTATAGCTATTCCCCCATTTGTTGCTTAATACATCTCCAACTCCCTTATGAACCCCTCCCATCGCTCCTCTTGGCTAATATAAAACTCCTAAGGCCTAAATTTCCTATGATTTTCTTTTGTAATGCTCCATGATCATTTCCTACCTCTCGGGTGTTCCATTTGCTTAGAAACCCACAAGATGAAACTTCTTATTTTCCAAGAATTGGTATTTTGAAGATTGTGACATTAGGATAATTTATTTCTCACCAAGGTAGCTAGCTTAATTCCATATATAAGCCTTGATCTCATTTGTTCAACTCTCAGTATTTCCTCATTAGTTCTTAATCAATGAAATTAGGTGTCACCTCCTTCTAATCAATATATACCTATTACTCACTTGATTGATTTAATTATTATCATAATTACAAGTTAACTTACAATCTCTTGTATAATTTTCATTTTGATTCACTCATTTAAGAGACCCTTGTACATGTATTCTATTATTTGATTTCAAATTTCAATCAATCAATTCGTGAATATAAATAACATTAAATAATATGTATTTCTAATTTTGTACCCAATTCATAGGAATTAGGTCCATAGTTTATTTTGTTCATTATCACATAATCTAAATTTAAATGAATGTTGAAATTAGAGTAATTTTTTAATGAACATGGTCATAATCTAGGACATGTTTTGAACATAATGATTCATTGGGAATATAGCACTAAGAACTCTTCAAATAATTTTGTTGATTCATGTGCAACTTAGACTAACACTACATCACCCTAGACAACATATTTCTACCACAATATCAAAATCTTCTTAGTAATTTGAGATATTCCAATGTTTGAAGGTTAAATTAAGATTAAGGCCCTAAAGTATGGGTGAGTGGTCATGCTTTTCCTTTTCTTAAATAAGGACCATGTCTAATGTGACAATTATCTTTAACATCTAACAACATTAGATACTAAAATATTCTAAAAGAATAAATCTTACTATAGTATTGACATGCACACTCAGTCATAATTCCTAGAAGAATATTAAGATAAGAGAATAGACAATGCATAAAGAATTTCCCTATCATCAACTTGATTAAGAACTTCCAAATGATAAATTAAACTTTGACAATTCAAAATTAAACTTGCAAAGGAATGGATGGAGGGCGACTAAAAAAATGTAAATATTTGTGCATATTTATAATTGAGAGGTGGGTAATATTGTTGTCTCTTTTTCTTCAATTAAATTCAATCTTTTTCAAGAAAAAAGAGCAAAGCAAAGCCATCAAAATATCTTTCATGTTGTTTCATGGACTATTCAAAATTATTCCATTGTATGAACAACAACAACAAAGATAATTTAAAAAACAAAATAGAAGAAAATATAGAATTTTAAAAAATAAAGTAGAGAAAAATAGAGAATTAAAAAAAAACAAAAAAGAAAAATTAGAAAATTTAAATTAAACAAAGTAGAAAAAATAGAGAATTAAAAAAAAAAGTAGAAAAAACATAGAATGTTAAAAAATTAAGTAGAAAAAAAAGCGAATTAAAAAAAAAACAAAGTAAAAAAATAGAGAATTCAAAAAACAGAGTTAGAAAAAAGCATAGCCATTACCCCGCTCGTGACTTTATATTAGAGATTGTCTTACTTGGAAAAACTTTAAATTAGAGATTGTCTCAAGCTGGATTGTCTGGAAGTGAAATCTCTGCAACTAAGTAATCTTTATAGGAGTAAAGATTTATAGAAAATTAGTTGGTTCATCTACATATGCACAAGAGTGAGCTAAAACTCAGTGCAAACTCAGAGGATGTAGGTAATAATGGTGTTTGTAGGAGTAAAAATTTATAGTTATTTTCATCTATTTGCACATTTACTGAATGTTGGGAATTCACAACAATACTATTTGTGCCGCTAATGTAATCCAAGTAATCTACAGATGAATGACAGAATTCTCCCTATCAATGTAAATCTCAAGGATATGTGTAGAAAAGTGGAGAGAAAAGAGGCAGAACTCAACAATGTCAGAGCCCTCAGCATGGGATGAGACATTTTTGTATGCGGGTTGGGTTTTGTATGCAAAGGAGAGGGATCAAGATCATATTCAACAACTTTAAATTTGATTTTTGTGTGTTTTTCTTTCTTCTTGATAGCCTTTGACAGTTTAATTTTGTTAACATTTTAGTTTTCTATTTTTCGTATTTCATTCTTTTCGTGAATTATTCTTTATTTATATTTGCTTCTTCCTCAACATCATAATTCAACAAAGCTCTTCTCATGACAAGTGACATATGCATTTCATCAACAAAGATTGGAGGTGTAGAAATCCTCGAGTACAAGTATTGAAGCATAAGTATGAGAGATTGAAGCAAAGGATAATTTTTTCCTTAAAATTAGGTGGTTCATCTACATATGCATTTTATCAACAAAGATTGAAGGTGTAGAAGCAAAGGAGAAAAAACCCAAGTGGTTCTTGTCAAAAAGAACCCCAGATCAAAAGAAAATGGTATTATCAAGAAATTGGTATAACACAGAGATGTTTGAACAATTCAAGCAAGATTGATGGAGACCCCACATTTCTCTAAAGTTTGCAGTTCCTTCAAAATTGTTGGAAACCTCTGCAGAGATGTTTAGATAGTTTTCAACTGTAGGATATGTCATTAAAAAAATCTTGAACTATTTTTGTATGGATTATTTTTTAAAATTATATGCATCTCAAAATTTCCTTTACATGTGTATTTGAACTTTTACATACTTATATTTTGATTTTACATTACAATGTTAAATTAGTTTGATAATGTACTTCAAATTTGGTATGTCTAAATATTATAAATATGTCAAATTGTGCTTCATATTTAATATTTGTTACTTTAGAATTAAATTTTACTTTAGAAAAAGGTATTCACTTTTTGTTTGCATAATATATGTATTTTAACTAACATTTAGATCATGTGTGTGTTTTAACTAGATTGTGCTAATTGTGCTTCATATTTAGACTTGTTTACTTTCAAACTATTTGAAGAGGGAGGGAGGGAGATAGAAAGAGGGAGAAAGAGGGAGAGGGAGAGGGGGAGGGGGGAGGGGAGGGAGAGAGGGAGAGGGGGAAGGTGGAGGGAGTGGGAGAGGGAGAGGAGAGGGAGAGGAGAGGGAGTTGGAGGGAGAGGGGGAAGAGAGGGAGACGGAGAGGGAGGGAGAGGAGAGGGAGTAGGAGGGAGAGGGAAAGGGGGAGAGAGGGAGAGGGAGAGGGAGGGAGAGGAGAGGGAGTAGGAGGGAGAGGGAAAGGGGGAGAGAGGGAGAGGGAGAGGGAGATGGGGAGGGAGTGAGGGTGGAAGGGGGAGAGGGAGAGAGAGAGAGAGAGGTAGAGGGAGGTGAGGGAGAGAGGGGGGAATGAAAGAGGGAGAGGGAAGGTGGAGGGAGAGGGAGAGGGAGAGGGAGGGTGGGGGAAGAGGGAGGGAGAGGAGAGGGAGATGGAGTAGGAGGGAGAGGAAGGGAGAGAAGGAGAGGGAAGAGAGGGAGAGGGAGAGGGAGTGGAAGGGGGAGAGGGAGAGGGAGAAGAAGGGTGAGGGGAGGGAGAGAGGGTGGAGTGAGAGAGGGAGAGGGAAGGTGGAGGGAGAGGGACAAGAGAGGGAGGGTGGAGGGACAGGGACAGGAGAGGGAGTAGGAGGGAGAGGGAGAGGGAGAGGGAGAGGAAGGGGTAGGGAGGGAGGGAGAGGGGGGAGAAGGAGAGGGAGAGGAGAGGGAGAGTAGAGGAGAGGGAGATGGAGTAGGAGGGAGAGGGAGAGGGGAGAGAGAGGGTGGAGGGAGAGGGAGGGAGAGGGAGATGGAGAAGGAAGAAGAGGCAGAGGAGAGGGAAAGAGGGAGAGAGGCTGAGGGAGAGGGAGGGGAGAGGAGAGGGTGGGTTGGTGGGGGAAGAGGGAGAGAAGATGGAGATAGAGTAGGAGGGAGAGAGAGAGAGGGAGCACAAGGGAGATAGAGAGGGAGCATGAGGGAGAGAGAGGTTGAGGGAGTAGGAGGGTGAGAGAGGGAGAGGGAGGGTGGGGAAAGAGGAGAGGGAGATGGAGTAGGAGGGAGAGGGAGAGGAGGGAGAGGGTGAGTGGGGGGAGAAGAGATGGAGAGGGAGAGGAGAGGGAGAAGGAGGGAGAGAGAGAGGGAGAGGGAGGATGGGGGTAGAGGAGAGAGAGGGTGGGAGAGGGAGAGGGAGGGTGGGGGGAGAGGAGATGAAAATGGAGTAGGAGGGAGAGGGTTGGTGGGTGGGTGGAGGAAGAGGGAGGGAGAGTAGAAGGGAGAGGGAGAGGGAGAGGGAGAGAAAGGGAGAGAGAGGGTGAGGGAGGGAGGGACATAGGAGAGGGAGGGAGGGTGGGTGGGGGTGAGAGAGGGAGAGGGAGGGTGGGTGGAGAGGGAGAGGAGAGGTAAATGGAGTAGGAGGGAGAGGGAGAGGGAGTAGGAGAGAGAGGGATAGGGAGGGAGAGGGATGGAGGGATAGAGGAGAGGGACGGTAGGTGGGGGTTGAGGGATAGTGGGAGGAGAGGGAAAGGAGAGGGAGAGGAGAGGGAGATGGAGTAGCAGAGAGAGGAGAGGGAAAGGGTGAGGGAGAGGGAGAGGGAGAGGGAGAGGAAGAGGGAGATAGAGTAGGAGGGAGAGGGAGGGAGAGGGAGAGGAAGAGTGAGGAGTGGAGAGAGAGGTTTGGGGGATAAGGAGGGAGAGGGAGATGGAGCAAGAGGGAGAGGGAGAGGAGAGGGGGGGAGGGAGAGAGGGAGAGGGAGAGGGGAGAGATGGAGAGGGAGAGGGGGGAGTGTGAGAGGGGGACATGAGAGGAAGGGGAGATGGAGGGAGGAAGAGGGGAAGAGAGATGGTGAGGGAGAGATAGAGTGAGAGAGGGAGTGGGGGGAGAGAGGGGTAGGGAGAGAAAGTGGGAGAGGGAGAGGGAGAGGGGAGGGAGGGAGAGGGAGAGGGAGAGACAAAGAGAGGGCGAGCAAGAGGGAGGGAGGGAGGAGTGAGAGGGAGGGAGGAGTGGGAGGGAGAGGGAGGGAGGGAAAGGGGGGGAAAAAGAGGGAGAGATGGGTGGAGAGGGAGAAGGAGGGAGAGGGAGAGGGAGAGGGAGAGGGAGAGGGAGAGGGAGAGGGAGGGAGAGGGAGGGAGGGGAAGAATTAGGTTGGGAGGGAGGAGTGGGATGGAGAGAGAGAGATGGAGGGAGGGAGGGAAATGGGGAGGGAGGGAGGGAAAGGGGGAGGGATATGGAGAGGAAGGGGGAGAGGGTGGGAGAGGGAGAGGAAGGGGGAGAGGTTGGGAGAGGGAGAGGGAGAGGGAGAGGGAGATGGAGATGGAGAGAGAGAGAGAGAGAGAGAGAGAGAGAGAGAGAGAGAGAGAGAGTTAATGTCCACTTCTTTTGTATCAAAAGATTCCCATCCCCTTAGATTTAATCCTCATATTATTGGTGTTAATGTTATGTTTCAACTTAGGTTTGATCCTTATATGATATTTACTTCATGCTCTCCTTCTGAATTTGCAATATTCTTAACAATACAAATTTGTAAAATAATTTGACATATTTGAACATTTTTGTAGAAATGGGTTGGTTGAATTCTATTTTCATATTTAATATTATTTTTTATTTTTAGATTTATTTAGAATGAAAAGATGAATTTTTTTGTTTACTTTGTATGAAAATAAAAAGCTAATATTTAATTAACTTCCTTTCTCTTCTAGAATAATTTTATATTTTTGAGTTTTTTTAAGAGTTTATTTTTTGTTTAAGTCTATTTTTATGATGATACTTAGGTGTCACCCCTTACAACCAAACTAACAACCAAAAATTAACTACACACTAATATAAAATAGAGGAGGAGGGAGAGAGGGAGAGGGAGAGGAAGGGGAAGAGGGTGGGAGAGGGAGAGGGAGAGGGGGAGGGGAGGGGAGGGAAAGAGGGAGAGGGAGAGGGAGAGGGGGAGGGGAGGGGAGGGAAAGGAGGAGAGAGAGAGAGAGAGAGAGAGAGAGAGAGAGAGAGAGAGAGAGAGAGAGTTAATGTCCACTTCTTTTGTATCAAAATATTACCATCCCCTTAGATTTAATCCTTGTATTATTGGTGTTAATGGTATGTTTCAACTGAGCTTTGATCCTTATATGATATTTACTTCATGCCCTCCTTCTGAATTTGAAATATTCTTAACAATACAAATTTATAAAATAATTTGACATATTTGAATTTATTTTGTAGAAATGGGCTGGTTGAATTCTATTTTCATATTTTATACTATTTTCTATTTTTAGATTTATTTAGTATGAAAATATGATTTTTTTGGTTTACTTTGTATGAAAGTAGGAAGTTAATATTTAATTAACTTCCTTTCTCTTCTAGAATAATTTTATATTTTTTAGTTTTTTTAAGAGTTTATTTTTTTTAAGTCTATATTTTATGATGATACTTAGGTGTCACCCCTTACAACCAAACTAACAACCAAAAATTAACTACACACTAATAGAAAATCAAAATAAAAAGTTACTAGACTTAACAGTAGTACAAAAACAACAATATATGACTAAATAAACTACTAAAAATTATAGATAAATGACTAATTTTGGTCACGTGACCATTAGTAGTTTATTGCCGGTCATTTATCTCATGACCAAATTTATGACTAAACTATTTTAGTCATTGATTTGGTCGTTTATTTAGTCATTTATTTGGTCATTTATTTGGTTGTTTATTTGGTCATATATTTGGTCATTTATTTGGTCATTTATGTGATCATTTATTTGGTCATTTATTTGGTTGTTTATTTGGTCATTTATTTGGTCATATATTTAGTCCTTAATTTAGTCATATATTTAGTCATTAATTTAGTCATATTAGGGCATGATGGAATCGAACCATCATCCTCCTACTTGTAAAGTAGGTGCTTTTCCATTGAGCCAGTACCCTTTAAAGAATAATCATGCCATGTATACTAATACTTTCCATTAAACATATTTTAGGTTTTTCCATCTATAGTACAAGGGTTTTTTTGTTCATTACGACTTCAAATGGAGGTGACTTTTTTCATGCATTGAGTAGAAAATTCACATGATAGTGAGATGAAAATGAGGTCTATTCACTATTTTTTATGCTCCATTCACTACTTGAAAGGTTCAATCTCTGCTATCATATAATGAGTCAAGTAAAGGACATGTGATGATCCAAGTGGCAGGGGTTTAGTAGAGAGTAGTTAATGCACTATCATTAAGAAAGATATGTGACTATCCAACATTGTCTATGAAGCACTGAATATAGCAACCACTATTCAAGGAGCTCGAGCTTGAAACTTTCCATAAAACATAAAAGGTAGGTGTAAAGACATATTCTTTGGTAGAATCCTCCCTCCCTCCATATATATATGGCTCAAGATCAAAAGCAACAATAACATGCTATATTGAATCTACTCAAAGATTTATACAAACAAATCAAAAATAGAAATACATCAATGTACTTGATTTTGGATATATTTGCATCCTCATAAAGATAGATCAGGAGTAGCAAGACACCTCATCGCTATAAATGATAGAAGCATATTTCGCAGTGCCATATCATAGATTAGCTATCAACAACATTGATTGCACAATACATAATTCACATCTCATATTGTATTAAACAAGTGCAAATCAAATACATAGATCAGAGATCATCCAAGTTGATTACCAGAGATATCAATGATAATTTATCTCATATATGAAAGCATATCCTCCAATGAAAAAAAGATGAAGATAAAGGAAAAATAAATGATACACTCCAAAGGAAGATAATTTGAAATCCTAAGAGATATTATAACACACCAACCTGCAAGAATTCAATTTGAGTTGTGATCTTAAGTTGTTCAAACATTGTGTCAAGATAAAGCTGTAAAATCTCGGGAAAAGAAAAATATGGTCCATGCCTTTGAACTCTGTACTTACTCAAAATGATTAAGTGGGTTCAAATTATCTTAGATGTCAACAAACCTCTATTGAACACTTGTATTGCAGGCAAAACTAGAAGGCTTGATGTGCAATCATCTGTGCACCAAAGTAAAGCACATATTAGTTTCAATCACATAGAAAATATTCAGAAGCCATATATAATCATGATTTTAAAAATTTAGTGTGTGTGTCTAAAGATCAAACTTATGATTTGACAATGCATCCAATATCTATCAAGCGGTCTAATGTTTAGAACATAAAACAATTAAGCATACTTGTGATCATGAACACTTCTAAAACATTAGAAATACCCACACCTTACGTGAAAGAAAAAATTTAAATTACTCAAAATTATTAAAAAAATATTAATGGTTTCAATGATCTTAAGAAATCAACTTCTACTCACCACATACAAAGCTTCTAATTTAGAATTTTTGCATAGTATTTCAAGCACTGTTTTGAAGGTTTCCCAAAGAAAATTAAACCATGGAGTAACAAGATCCCTATCAAACATGTCTTTCCCTTTTTTGCCAACTAAAAAAGCTAAGCATTAAATCTTCTAGCCTCTTCTCTACTTCCAAGTCCTTAACATCAAGAGAAATTTCAAAAATTCAAGCCTGAGCTTGAGCCTGTTCAGCTCTCTCACTAGACAGTTGCAGGAAATAATTTATAAATTCCTCTAATGAACTAATGTTAACTTGCTGACAAACAATGCAATACTGAATAAGACCTTCTTTTTCAAACCTACAACACCTCATTTCAACACAAATTTTAGCATATTTGAACATTATCTTCTCCAGTGTCTTCTACCATACTATGTACCTCTTTGATTTTATCAAATCATGAAGAGCTTGTAACACTACCTACTTTTGGCTAACATTCATGAAATCTATATCCAAAATAATATAAGTTTAGTTACAAAGTAAAATAATCATTGTATGAAGCTTAACATATTCCAATAAAAATGATATCATGACTACTTAATAATTATCATACTGAAAAATAAAGATACATTATATATATCTTTTTACCAAAGATGCATGATTTTATGCCAATTAACTAGTCCGCAAGGGAATTATTTAGTTTCCATCTCTACATAATAAATTGATATATTTTTAAAAAAATCAAATATTTGAAGCTCTAAGTCTATAGTTGCAGATGGAGGATTTTCAACACAGATAGACAGCAGTGGGATTTTCACCATCAAGAAAGGATGGGATTAAGTTGAGAAGAGAAATCTATTACCAAAGATCATACAATACATTTCTTTAAGACCTTGGAATGCGCCTTGAAATTCCATAGATAACAATCACCATAGCCATAACCATGTGCCATCGTTTCTTCCATCGACAATCTCATGCAAAATATGACAAAACTATAATAGCTATTGCTACCATGATACTTTCTGGGAAGGTTGAAGATATTGCTAAGGCTGTAAATTTAGTGCTATCAAACTCCTATGATATATTAAGTTGGAAGAATCCTCTAATTAGGAAAAAAAAATCAGATGGACTTCTGCCGAGAACAAAGACAGATAATTATAAATACTGAAATAGTGCTTCTCAACACTTTGGGATTTGATGTGGATGTCTATCATCCTTATATACTGCTTCAAACAATAATTAATAAATTTGGTGTCACTAAAGAAGAACGTCTTACTCTAGCGGCATGGAATATGGTGAATGATGGGTTGAGGACATCTACTTGGCTCAAATTTAGAGCTTGTGAAATTCCTGTTGGGTCAATCTTTCTTGCTGCTAAGTGTCTACATGTCAAGCTTCCATTGCATTGGTGGGAAAATTTTTAGATTCCTCCATGACTTTTAGAAGAGATTAGTAACCTGTTGCTTCATCTATATGAAGAAATGAACTATCATACTACTTCAAATAGAAATCAACGTGGAAGATCAGGTGAACAAGCACAAATTGCTAGTAAAGATGGAAACTATTTTCCAAAAGATAAAAAAGGTAGACTTTATATTTTTGCCAATCAGCCAAAAGATTATGTAACAAAGATACCTAATGTAAATGCATTTAGTATCCTGCAACTCAATGCGAACCAAATGAAGAGCCTTGCAAGCCGAGAAAGAAAGATTCAGTGTGACTTACCAAGGGATCAAATAAAAATTGGGATTTCCTTTTAAGAAATGGAAGCCTCTGATAAAAATGCCTCAACTAGTACACCACAAGTTGATGAACGAAACATGAGTAGTTTAGAAGATAGAGAGGCTAAGCAGATTGATATCAATAAAGTAGAAGAAGCCTCAACTAGCACACCACAAGTTGACAAACATGGAAAAAGTTTTTTACAAAATAGACAAGCTGAAAAAATTGATATCAATAAACCAAAAGATGAAATTGAAACCAAGAGTGGAATTCAATCAGGCAATAATAAACACTTCTCTTCTGTAGACATTTCTTGTGTGAATGCAAAAAAAAATTGCCGAATTGAAAAGAAGGAAACATAGGGAAGGAAAATAATTATAGCCTAGTATTTCGGGGACTAAGGTGACAGATGTAGAAGATTTGATTGAACTTGACCTAGAAAGAGGGGTAGAAGAAGCTGCCAAAGAAGATAAAGTAAAAAAAGAGAGAAAAAGGTTTACAAGAGAGAAATATAGGCCCGAATCATGCTCCAAACCCAGGAAAGAAAGTGGACAAGAGAGAAAAGAATTCACAGGAAGAGATGGAAATGCGCTCAACAAAGAGAGATCCAATGAGGATATATCCAATAACAATACCATCTCTCATAAGATAAGAATATGTTCAAGTAATGAAACTGTCCTTTGTCATCAAAGTAAAGAGAAGCTCCAAATAGATGATCATCATGATGAGCTGGAGGAAGGTGAGATCCCCAATTCCCCTATAGAAGAGCTAACAAAACCCTCCAATAAAGATCCACCTCAAGTTTCAAATCAACCTAAACTAGAAAGAATTCCATTAAGGGGGTTGATTACTCTAGCCCTAAAGCTAGTAGAAACAAGGATGATTCTGAAAGATTGCATCATCATCATGGAATCAGGCATGGTAGTTATGATAGAAGAGTGTCATGTAGTCATCACTATCCTCATCACTCTCCTAATCATCATGGAAGAGATTACAGTAGGGAAAGGAAAAGATCCACAGACAAAATTTTTGAAGAATAGAGAGATCATGCTAGGGAATGGAAAAAACCCACTGATAGGAATTGGGAGGAGAATACTTATAACAGAAGGTAGAGAGATGACTGAAGATTAAGTTTATGGTTTCTTTCATTGTTCAAATATTTCTGGTCACTCCATTATTGTATCATAAGTACCTTCGTGAACTATATGCTCAAATTTTTATATGTCTCCATTTCACATCCTGTATCATGAATTCAAGTGCTTCTAGTCTAAGGTGGTTAAGGTGTATTTGATATTTGAAAGAAATGTACATAGATTTCTTCCCAAAAAAAAAGAAGTCTATAGTTGTAGATAAATATCATCCAACACAAAAGAAGTGCATATACTCCATTTCCAAATATTAATGAAACGAACATTCTAATTTTCAAAGCATTTAAATTTCACTTGAAACTTAACGTAGAGCCATAAATATTACAATATCAGAAGATTAAAGGATATTGATCTTACAATGCGCATTAGATGTAAGAAAAATAAAGGATTTAAAAGAACTTTCAAATTTGAGATGGACAATAGAGATAATTAGTTGAAAATATGATTTTAAGTTGTTGATATGCCAAACTTCAACATGAATTATATTAATATTGAGGATTTTGATGAGCTTCTAAAACAACAAGGTCAACTTAATCCATCATACTAAAGTACAATGAAGTGACAAAAAACATACTAACCAAAGATGCTAACTCATAAGGAAGGCTCCAATAAATTGGACGAGGCAAGAAATTTTTTTGACAAAACAAGATACTCATGTTTATCTCCGTTCTTCATGACATTTGGCATCTGTATTCTTTATTTCTGCTCATTTCCCACTTTCTCATAACAGTGAGGAATATCATTTTTCATGAGTGTTTTCTATTCTATGTCTGGGATTGTTATTGACCTAATAGTACAAGCTTCTCTTGTATAATCATTGTTCATAATGTATAACAAAATCCTCCTTCTTGGATCATCCTTTCACTTCTTGCATTGTGTTTGTTTTCAATATCACTTTGATATTACAGTCACTATCTCTAACAGTGTCATTCCACCTTGTGATTCATGAAAACCAATTTTGACAAATGACATATTCCTATTTTTTTTATCTTGAAACATTCAACATTTGTAGTCCTTTCTAAATATCCCTTTGAGTTTGGACCTTGAAATCTAACTCTATCCTTAAATCACTTCATCTGTGTAGATTTTTATAGTCAAACTCATTGACCCATATTTCATAAGTAGTGGTTCACAAGAACCCATCTCTCATGAGAATGAATGGAACACTTAGCACTCATTGCATCTAGGTGATGCTCATAGAGGTGAAGCACCAGGAGGTCACCCATCCTAGTACTACTCTAGCTCAAGCATGCTTAACCATGAATTTTCCTCCAAGGTTTTAAACCTACTTTTCTTGCAACCCCATTTGAAAAACCTTCAGCAAGTTTACCCTATGAAATATGGGTCAATGAGTTTGAATAAAAAAACTCCACGGTTGAATCTTGATAGAAATATCACAATTTGAGTTGTTGTGGAAAATATCTCCTACATATCAATATAGAAAATAGAGAGCACTGTTATAGTGAAAGAGAAAAATAGTGATCAATGAGTTTGAAAAGCACATAGACAAACACTATTAAAAAAGTTTCAAAGAAATGTCCAAAAGCTTTAATAATGACAATCAGTCACTAAATTAGTGAATAGTTGAAATCATTCCATCAAGATGTGTAATCACAAAAAAATAACATTAACACACTGGCATGAACAACAGTAACTACAGTGCATTTGTGATATGAGAAGCCTTAATAAAATTTGATAATAATGGTCACTATTAAATTCATTGAAGGAGGAGATCAAAACTCTGATAAAAGGCATGACTAACCTGTAAGGGGCAATACAAAACATGCTATTAAGAACCAAAACAAAATGAAATACAATACCTAATAGTAGTATTATTATGAATACGAAAATCAGTAATACACAAAATAAGACCAAAGAAGTGATCTCAATACATGAAAATAACTGATATTGATTTATCAGATAATATGATGAAGATAAATTCTAATGTGGGTGAAGGTTTCAAATTCTTCAAGTAGCCGTGATGTTTTGTATTGTGATAATTTATCAAGTAAAGGGATAGAATGCATCGCAAGAATCCATGATAGCCATAACCAAGAACAATTATTTATGGACATTAATGAGATCATCAAGGACATAACACTCACAGAGAATATTTTAAAAACTCATTCGACAGTAAATAAGAAACTAATTTATAAATAGAGGGATTCACTCAGAGTTCACTACTTTTAGAAGAGATCTAAGAAACAGAATAATAGAAATGCAATATAAGTCTTAAGGTAGCTAAAGTTAGAGATAGAATAGTGATTTTGTTGATACAAACAATGATATCTAATTATGATCAAATAGTAACAGTGATCAACAATATATAGGACCATCTTAAAGAACAAAGATATGTCACCGAGAACAAAGGTTTAATAGTTCCATGTTTCAAAGTAGTGTCAGATATTTTTTTTTGAATTTACTAACACACAAACTATTGCTATTACAATGTGGATGATAGGAAAACATTTCCTTTGAAAATTTTCAAAATTATGTTAGCCAATGATGATTAGGTTTGATTTTTTGTAAGATACTAAGAAGGGCATGTCTCAATACAGTCCATTTACAACCAGTTTTAATGTAGAGTCATGCTCCAACAAAAACATTAAAACGTGGATATTCAGGCCTAAACATTTTTATCCAAATGATTAGTCATACTTTCTAATTTAAGGTTAGTAGATTTACAATCATTCCACGACATGTAAGTTTGAATGATCAATTGTTAAATTATTCAATCTTGATGTCAATAGTAGAATTGGAACTCATTGTTATTAACTCATCACCTAAAATAGTTAATGAGAGAAATTTTGTGGTAAAGTGATCAATATTTGATTTATTATAAATTTAATGGTGACTCATATGATTGTTTTAAAACTTACATAAGAAACCCTAGGTTTCATTTTTCCCTTTTCTGGAACTTAACCAATCAAAAAGAGATGTATATTTTGAATGCTCACTAATTAATTATCATTTATATTTTTAATATAAAATATTTTCAATAGGAAAATTTTAATAAACAATCTAATTGGTAAAATAGAAAATAAATAGAACTATTCTGCAATTGGAATTTCAGTACATGAAGTCCCCTGGAGAACCATACCAACTTAGGCCAATCAAGTACACTAGAGGACTTTAATAAACCTTTTATATTGTTATTCTTTCATTGTGTGGGTTGCTTCTTCTCTTCAATGTTTCATTATATTTTTATCATTTGCTAGCATAATATAGAGAAATCATTACATTTCATCTACTCCAGGGGAATCCAATTCAAGTTATAGGGAACTTGGGATACTATATGATAAACTCCTTTGATAGTAATTATTTGTATATACTTCCTTCACCTGTCAAAATTCTCTAGTGTACTTGATGCAATATAATACAGAACTCCAATCAAAACTACTACCATATAAGATGTTGGCTTCATTAAAAACCACACCTATAGTATAATGATTTCTTCTCTCAGTAGAAACTAAGTCAAAATTCTTGATAACTAGTGTCCGTGTCTACTGCTGAAGTAAGATTAAAAGGGGAGCGTATAGTAAATGTAACAAAATTTAAAATAAACTCTATGATGCACAAAGGAGTTGAACCATATAAGGAAGCCAAAATTTATTTCAATGAGAACCTTTTAGGATGTAGGCAAGAAGCATACTCAAACAAGGAATATAGTGAAAGAAAAGATCGATAAAGGGGAAGGGGCATAAAGTAGAAAAGAGAGAACAACCTGGTAGATCCACTCTATGTTGGAAGCATCATAATTACAATAGTGAAATCAAGACATAGCTGTTTGTTATCCTATATCAATATGCAAAAGGTGATAAATTTGAATAGCCATCCCATTTCTAGAGATTTCTCGTTTATTGGCCTACTGTGGGAAAACTTTCTTCTGGGGGATTGGGATACAATGTTTTTTAGAAGACCCTAGTTCTTTATGAATGCTGGGTTGAAAATGAAACCATAATAGCAGAAACTACAAGAAAATCATGATAATTGTTCTTGCCAACTGGCCATTTCTGTGGTTTTTACACACCAAAAATTGTGTCATCTTTTTCCCTAGATTTTCCTGATTTTTAATCAATTTAATCACTAGAAATTGCATTTGCTGAATTGTCAATTTCATCTAATTTTTTTGGCAATTTTAGGGACAATATTGCAGTCAGAATTTCTTAAAGATAGCATGTAAATATTTTGTACTTTTGTGATCTCAACCTATTCCATGTGAATGAGTATCTACTAAATGAACATGATAATGATTTTGATTTGTGTAAAGGCTTTGAATAGACAGACAACATGATCGCATGTACAACTAGTTGAACTTGGAAGTAAGTAATATTTACAAGGTATTTGAGGCAAAATAGACTATTAAAATAGCTGATATTCCTTTTGTTTACTCAAATACATGCTACACTCTCTTATCTTAACTTTAGGAAGTTGGTGATAGTCTCTGATACATAAGACTTAGCATAGAGCAGAGTAAGCAGTGATAATTGATATTATCAAGTTTTCATAAATGATAAATATTTGTCAGTTTCCACTAATTGCTATAAGAAGATTCTAAAAACATAGAAGAAAATAGATAAAAAGGAATGAAGAAGGATGATATTCCAGTCTACAATTGTGTAGTCCTCATCATTAAGATGGGGTCAAATTTCCCAGCTTCACCATTAGTTCAATGAAGAGTGAAGATCTAATCAGAATAATGAGGATTTGGTGTCATAAAACATAGTGATAAAATAATAAAAAATGGCATGCACCATAAAGGACCATGTGGTCTCCTTCACATTCCACAGTTACTAATTTTCAATAGGATGTGGGAAGGTAGAAGCTGAACTGACAAAATGGTATCATTACAACCTCCTTAAAAATTTATTGGCATAACGAGCATTTCAGTTCAGATGGAAGCTTAGAATTTGACAAGTTAGAGAGGATGGCATCTTATTTTTTCACAAAGATCACTCTAAAATAAGATCCCATGAATGCAAGTTACCAATATTTTAACATAATGTGTGAGCAGGTACAGTGAATTAACAACAATAGAGTAGGAAGAAATATATCAGGATAGTCAAATATCGGTTAGATTTGAAAGGAGTAACTAGTTGATTTGATGTATTGTATTATATGTCCTAATCGTTTGAATTTAATTATTTATATGAACTGATAATTTTGGCTTCTTGATTTCGTTGGCTGAATCACCATTTCTTACATAATGGCTGATAGCAATATAGTGGTGTCAAGATTAAAAAGTTGGTTATAACAACAATAGTTACAATTCTGACTCTCACCATTCTTGGTGATAGCCATGAAGCTTTGTGGTTTATCCTAAGGAGATCTGCAAGTGTAGATGGGTGAGGAAGAATGCAGACACACCACCAATGTAATTTGTGAAATATTTTGATGAATATGGAATGAGTTTTGTTGTTTGATTAAACATAATGTTAAGTGTCCTAGTAAATAGTATGTTTCCCATTGTTTCTTTGCATCTGTGTATATGATATTGAATTGAATGGACCCTAAAATCAATTTTAATGTGTAAGACAATGAATCTATTTGGTTTTAAAACAAATTCGAGGTCTGCTCTTGACCCAAAGTGAAAGATCCATTTAGTTTTGTAAAAATTGTTAAAACCCAGGGACAGTATAAAATGGTCTTTGTGCAGAGGTTGTTATTTTTTATTTCACTATTGGATTTTGATGAGATTTGGATATGTTTTTATAAACCTAGTATGCGACAATTCCACTAGAGTGATTTTCATAATAATATCGGGTTTGAAAGTTATCAACAACAAAGTTATGGTCTAGAAATAGAACCAGTAAACTTCTTGGGTTTGACAATAGAGTATAAGGCTTTGATTCTTGTTAGTATCTTTACTACTTGTGAATAAAACCAAATGGTTGGGTAATGGTAAGTAAATTCATATAGACCCTGAGCATGTATTAAGGATGGATCTATACAAGTTTGAAGGTCTGAACTAGAGGTGTGGTCTAATTGTAAATGCAATGAAAGTCTGAATCTTGACCAACATTTTATTTTGTTTCATAATTTTCTTGGTTAGACATGATTAGTATATTTTAATAACATTGTTTTGATGTCAAGGGAACAACCACCTAATGGTTTTTGAGCTCTCATTATTATGACATTTGTTGAGGGTTTCTCTAATAGGACAGTGACAGTCAAGAATATAAAGCTATTGTAAATGGAAGTAATGTTTAAGTTTAAAGGGTGTAAAAGTTTCTATGATTGTGATTGTTGATGGACTAATGGATTGTGGTTAGAACAAGGTATTGAGAATTTGTGTATGTATGGACAATGATACAATGGATCATGTTCTTTTATACCCCTTATTTGTGATTGGTAATAGAGTACTTGGTAAAGTTGAGGACCACTAGACTCTTGTGAAAATAATGCAATGTGGACAACAAACATGAAGTTTGGAAGGGTAATAGACAAAGGTTTGGTGAGTAGTTGGCATTGTTTCCAAATAGGCTTTGAGGATCAAATCTTGGAAAGTGATAAATGTGACCTCTGAATTAGGTGAATAATATGTTATTGTGGTTCAAGTTATAGATTATATGTTTGGGTTACCTTAATGAAGGTAGAGTTTGGGTTCCTAATGGATTAAGGATCCTAAAAGAGGAATTGAAGCTAGTTAAGACGAGTTTACTAATTGAGTGTGTCACTAATTTTTTAGAAAAGTTGATGGTCAGTTGGAAAAGGTTGATTGGATCAGTATGATTCTAAGAGAATGATGTTTTCCTTGATGCCTCCACATCACTTAGGTATGATATTGGGCATCCTACCTTCACATAATTGATCATTGTCACTTCAATGAGATGGAAATATACTAGTAAGGAAGTGGAATGGTTAGAATGATGAATCCCACTAACCTAATTAATAATTACATTTGGTTATTCCTATTGTCTACACTCGAGTGTAGATGCATGAATATGAGGACTAATTTGCAAGAATTTTTCTCATAAATAAAGTACTATATGTTGATTAAAGATCATCTTGAGCAAAAAAAATAGTTTTGAGAAAAATCAACACATAGTAATTGAATTTCGCAAAATACTACAATTATATGAAAAGTTTCATATCACTAGGGTGAAAACAAAGGGAATGGATTTAAACTTCCAAAGTAATAGTTTACAATGCTCTAGGATTTTGAAAATTAACCTTATCTAAACTTTGATTTCGTATTGGAAGACAAACAATGTGAAATAAAGAGGATTGGAGACAACATACATTAAATAAAATAGATCAAATAAATATACACAGATACAGAGTGCCCACAAGTTTTTGTGGGGTTTGGAGACAACATATATCAAAGAAAATACACACATTAAAACCATCAAACCAAACCCTCTCAGTCATTGTCTCAAAATATGAGATCAATACAAATGAACAAGTTTCTAGAGCTTTGAAATACTCATAAATATCTTGAGAAGAAGCCACAAATATATAGAGTAGCCACGACCATTCACGGAGAGGAAGGGTAAAAATTAACAGAGAGAGCCTTGTTTAATGAGAGAATACACTGTGAATGAGCTTGTGACCTATGTAATTACAAAATAAATTTGAATATAATCAGACAAATAATAAATATAGAATGGAAAAAGGTAAAACCCTTGAAATTGTATCATTCAAAGAACAACCAATAGTTTATTGAACATTAAATCTTCATGAAATACATGAATAGAGTGCTGAGACATAGTCAAGATTGTCAGGAAATCATAAAGGATCAACATACCTGTTGGTGGGTTCTTGAAATATGTATATAGAGGAGCTTCAAACATTTTTCAAATCTTTCAAGTTTCAAAACCTAACCATGGAGGCAATGCCCAGAGTAAACAATGGAGAAGAAAGTGAAGAATCCAAAAGAGGAGCTGCGGGAGATTGTTAAATGGCTATTGAGTGGGAAAAGGCTTTTTGATTTCCTTTGTTTATTTTAGAAAATTATTTTCTTATCATATTTCCATGGTGGTTCTTATTATTTTTGCATAATATTAATGGTGAATCATATTTATCAAGTGGTGATTATCACTTGATAAATATCATATTCAAAACTAATATTTATTAAGTGATAATCACCACTTAATAAATTTTGATTTTAATTAAAAAGATAGGATTAAATTGATAGATCTTTTATTTTTCATATAATATTATAAGTGTAATTATATTTATTTCATGGTGTTTTATAAATCATTAATGAAAATTAACTTAAAATGCAAAATATAAATATATGTTTTATTATGCCAAAGGGGGGAAGATTGATTTTCACTTTGAGATCAAGAGCAGTAGTTGCAACCATGTTGGAGTGGAGTTCAATTTTTTCATACATCATGGAAGTTCTTTTGGATTTCTTTTGATATGTTTTACAATGATTCAAATTGTGATATTGCATTAGGATTTGAGTATGTAGTTTTTGAGTCAAACTCATTGAGCCATGTTTCATGAGTTGTTTGCTATTGATAAAAAGATAGTATCTTTTAATTAGTAATGTATTAAACATTAAAAAATACATAACAATAAATATATTTAATATTTAAAAAATTACTAATTATAATCTATATTTTCCATTAATTTTATTTTTTTAATTTGTTTTCAAATGCTACTCTATTGGATAATGTCCTTTGGTAAAGCAACTTGGTCTTTCTCATGATCGAGCAAACTCTGAGTCAACTTGTGATATTAATACTAAGGATTCAACTTGTAGTTTTTCAGTAAAACTCATTGACCTTTTTTCATACCATTGACTTCATAACAAGGTTTTTATCAAAAAGAGAGCACACATAGAATAGCAAGATCCTAGTTGATGTCTTTTGACACTACCCCTTTCAAACACAAGTTCTAAGTATAAAGGTGAATAGATTCTATGAATCAAATTTAATAAAGATAATTTCATGTTCAAGGTTTAGCAAAGATCATAGTTGACGGATTTTGACACTACCCCTTTCAAACACAAGTTCCAAGATCATGTCAATTCTACTAGTGGGAGATCCAGTAGAAAAGCTAGTAGCGAAGCAAACACCAATATCAAAAGACTCTGTTAATGTTTTCAAGCATTGGCTCTTGCCCATCTACCTTCAATCTATCCTATTGGTGAATAAACATTATTGTCGAAATGTAACTTCTAAGTATATAGTCATTTATTTGGTCATTTATTTAGTCATTTATTTGGTTGTTTATTTGGTCATTTATATTTTTCTGACCTTGTGATATTACCTTATGACCAAATTAGTCATTTATACTTGTGAATTGCAAAAAATTAGTAGAATATGACCAGTTTTAGTTAGCTTTAATTAATTAATTTAAATTAATTATTTCAATTATTTGAAGGATTATATTTAATTATTGAATTATTGACTTGGATTGTGTATTATTCCTTATTAGACCCTTAATTACCTAATAAACCTAGGATTAGGAGGTTTAGACTAGGAATTAAATTTTAGATAGCGTTATGACATTATTATCTCATCTTCTCATAATACTATATAGTTTCCCTTTTTATTTAATCATTTGATAAATGATTAAATTTAATGGTTGAGACTATAGTAAAATGAGAATATTTAACATTGTTATTTTATCATGTCGTTGTAAACATAATCCTTTGATAATACCTTTTTGGTCAGTGAAGTCTCACTTAGAGATCTCACACCCTAGCATGAATTTCAAGGTAGGCCATTTTGGATGCCTTGTTAGAACCTAGTTTTTTTAATATCTTCTAGGGGGAATTGTTAAGTCAACCTTAGTCAACATCTCCTTATAGGATTTCATTCTAGCAATACATTTCACTTAAGACAACTGTGAATGAGAGGAAGGTTGACCAAGTCAAACATGGTCATGATGTCCCTCTATTTTATGTTTTATTATTAATTCCTAAACTTAGTCTGTAATGTTTAGTAAACCTAGACTTATTGTTGTATGTTAGAAAATTTTTGATTGTTGTGTTTTGTTCATTTTTTTGGGCATTTCAAATTGTCTAATCTTGATACGAGAGAAATAGACGCCTTCAACTAAAAAGGGAAAGAAGTTAAGTCATCTCTGTATAAGAATCTATGCAATTTTCATCTGTACATACTAAAGCCAAGTCTTCTTTTTTTCCATGTGAACATTCCATTCTCTAAGTCAACCTCCATGAGATTTTCCTTTGTGACCTAGTTTTTGAAGTCAATATGTGGCTAGAATTATTTTTGTATACCCCTTTTTTATGATAGATGGAGGATGGTATTGAAGTCTCTACCAATGATGAAATTAGTTTCTGTCCAGGATCTAAAAGGACTACTTATCTCTTCCCATACTTCCACTTTCTTCTTTGTCATTATTAGACCATAACCCTTAATTAAAGAGAAATTCAGATTTCTATACATGTTGTGCACTAATCGTCCTAGCCAATTGAATCTACCATCCATCTTTTGAAAGAGAAATGTGCTAGGGTGCCATAGGATTTCCAATTCCCCCGAGGAACTTGTGGCTTTTATTGATTTTGATTCCCACTTGTCTATTGATATTTTGATTTTTCTATTTGGTCTGCATTTAACTTTGTCTCTTGAGGAATGATTACATCTTCTTTGAATGAAAAATTATGACATTTGATTAAATGCTACTTGTTAGGAGAATTCATGCCCCTAACACTCAATAAAATAATTTTTATTTCTCATTGGGAAGGAACTTCCCCTTCCCTACATGAAAATAAGTTGTGATTTTGTTTTTGTATGACTCCTCCCCTTCTTCACTTCTTAATTAAGAAAGGAATTTTCTCCCCTTTCCTTTCCTCTTTTACTTCCAACAATTTTGAGTTAATTTGGCTAGAAACTTGTTGATTAGATCTACCAATATTACTTGAAGAATTTTCTTTGCATCCTCTATAGTTTTATTATTATTAGAGGATGAGTTGATAACATTTATAAGTTTTTCTTCTAATATCTCATCATACTCCTTCAGATTTCTTTGTCAACATCTTTTTGTTTCTCCTTTTCTCTAATATTTTTCATTGTATCTATCATTCCCTCCTGCAAAACTTGATTTTCTATTTCCTCTATAATTTTGGTATGGATCTCTTCCAAACATTATAGTATGAAACTTGTAATTTCTTGATTACTTATGTTTGATATTTTATTCTACATTTGATATCTATCCATTTTCTCTATTGGGAACCATCCTTCTCCCCTTGAAACAATATCTAAGTTCATGAGAGTATCCTTTATTCCTACATTCTTTAAATATCTGCAGTCTTGGGATTATATTCCTTTAAAATTATGTTTCTCTTTAATCATCGTGATTTGATCCAATTTCAAGCTCTCAGATATGCCCCCATACACAGTCCCCTCAATGTATGGCTTATTCTTAATCCTACGTTCCTTATAAATTTGATATTTATTTTCTTGAAACCTTTGATGTCTAGTAGCACGAAGAGTTTTCTTTCCTGTAATCTAGTGCAATAATGAGTCTATCTCTAAAATAGGGCCCAAAGAAACATGATTTTATCATATAAGTATTTGTCTTCCCCTTCAGCTTTACTGTAATGATATTTCTAAGAATAAAGTGTCGAGGTTTCCTCTAAATCATCTATAGTATTCCTCAAACTTAGAGTTCTTAATTATTTTGAGTCTCCATATTGCATGGGTCTTCCTCCCCTTGGGTTGCCCCAAAGAATTCTATTGTTGAGATTGGAGGACCCTCAACTCTATCAATATAATCATAAGCGATCCTTTGATTTCAGATGCCATATTTTGAGGGTTTTAGGGATGCTCATTATAACATGGATCCTAGGGCTTCAAGTTTCCTCACATAGGGTCTATTTAAGAAAGATTCCTAATTCATTTCCAAAGACCTCCTAGATATATGTGTATTTGTATCCTAACGAAAAATAGTCTAATTGGATCTAGTTGAGATTGAATTTATTGCAATGATATTTTCTATTGAAGTTTGGGATCTAGCTTTTCATATCTAACACAGATGTTTTGAAATCCAAACATTTTTTTTATAAATATTGTCTAAATGCTATCTTTAGATTTGAATATCACTATGAAAAACCTTTTTTCAAAATCTAGAATATCAACTTCTTCTAAATCATTCCAATTTTCAATCATCCAATTTTCTAAATCCTTTAATGAAATGGTGATATTCTAAAACTTACCAATTATGACTTGTTGTTGAAGCTTCCTTTTCTGAACTTCTAGAAACTCCTCCACAAATTTGATGGATGCTTTGCCAACTGTGTGGTTTGTTGGCATTGCTTCCCTTATGTTTCCATAGTTGTCTTGTTTTGACTTTTAGGATTTTTAAACCTAATCTCTCATTTGCTCCAACTTGTTTAGTCCTCTAAAAAAATCTCCCATTTTTCTAATTTTATCCTGCATTGGCTTCCCAAGATGCAAATTCTTGTCTTACCTTACTACTTTCATTACCCCTTAGAGAAATCCATCTCTTTCTCTTTGACGCCATATCATTTTGCCTCCTCTTAGTTCTGAATAACATCCCTCTTTTCCTAAAGATGTCCCACTAGTGATTCGACCAAGCTTTCTTTGGGCGAGGAGGATCGAAGGGCCTGCCATTACTGAATGTTGGAAAGATTTGAATGATGTTTGGGTTTATTTCAAATCTCATTTCAAACCTATTCACCCCTCAATTTTTGTTTCTATGCTGATCTTTCGCTAGGGTTAGAGTTCTGAGATTTTTGCTAGCTTTTTTTATAGCTATTCCCCTGTTTGTTGTTGAATACATCTCCAACTCCCTTATGAACCCCTCCCATCACTCCTCTTGGCTAATATAAAATCCCTAAGGCCTAAATTTCCTTTAATTTTCTTCTGTAATGCTCTGTGACCATTTCCTACCTCTTGGGTGTTCCATTTGCTTAGAAACCCATAAGATGAAACTGCTTATTTTTCAAGAATTGGTATTTTGAAGATTGTGACATTAGGATAATTTATTTCTCACCAAGGTAGCTAACTTAATTACATATATAAGCACTAGTACATTTGACCTGGGTTTTCTACCAAAACTTTCGACCATGGTATAAAAAAGTTTTGGTTGGTCGCATCATAGAAGGAAAACTTTCATTTTTTTTTTAATCCATGCCCATGTTAGTTGAAAGTTTGACCAATACTACGTACATCAAACTTTCGACTAACACGGGGGCATAACTTAAAAAAAAAAAAAAAGATTTCATTTCATTATTATCACAGCAATTTTTTTCATTGTAGCATGCACGCGAAACCTCATTGTAACTGTCTATTAGAAGCTCATCGACACTATGTATTGGAACCTCACTTTGGAGGGTGGATTCGACATTGAGGTTTGAGTTTGAAAAAGCAATAAAAATGTAATCTTTTTCAAGTTCAAAATGGAACTATTCTATTTTATTGTGTTTGTGGGGAGAACATTCTATTTTGAATCCATGATGTTGAAGTTTGTGCGCTAATTCTGTAAATACTTTATTGTAGTTTTGGTACTGTTCCCACAAGACTCTAAATTCCTTGACGGCTCGACTCAGAAACCCTATAGTCGGCCCTGCCATGGAAACTTCATATTGACTTGCATTTCTTCTTTTGGGACTCAATGTCATTGGACAAGAAGTAGGAAGGACCATGTATTTTAATTGTTCAAACACTCAAACTGCAAAAGAAGTTACATTGCTTCTAGATTAATGCCCTAGGCTAGATATACTTCATGTATTTGGTCAGGAAGAGAGTGAATGTATTTGTAGTAGTGCCCTAAGAATAAAATGGGCTCGAAGACTTAGGAATCATAAAAAACCCTCCAAATAGTTGCCTCCATCCTAGGTACCCACTGTTAGACCAAAACTAGTTGACCCTAGCTAACCTGATCAATTAGTCTAGTGTGATTCTATGTTAGTCAACAGTGCTAGAGCAGGTGTTCAAACTGTGTAGAGGAATTTACATGAAACATTGCAGATAGTATATTCTAACTGAAGCATTCCACTAGATCCTAGTCCATTGTTTGATTATGGGAAGCATTGTTGTAAACCAATAGAGAACTGCCAAGGACAATGAAATCCACACTTGGAGACTTGAAATACCTACTAATCAGTGAATGTTAGGTGAGTAAAATTGTTTTATATAAAACCAAACAGAAATCAGAATTGGAGTAGGACAACAGAAACAATTAGTATTCATGGAAGGAATAGTAACTCTAGGAAGTCACATAAACTCAATTGAAGGAATCTACAATTAAGGGAACCCTCTTTGACTAAAAATATTGGAGACATTCAAAGACTTGAATTATATTGACAAAATTGAATATTTCTTGAAGAACGTTAGAGTAAGTGAGAATCATTACTCTTTGGATAGAAGGGTTGTCCAAATATTGCTTCTAGTTGTGAATGGATCGGTTTGTAGACTGAGATTGTAGTTATTTGGGTGATCAATGAATCTAATCTTATTGGATAAGTTTAATAGTGTGACGTAATTGGTCACATGATGGGAGAATTTGTGTCAATGTGATGGAAAAACCATGTCTTCTGTAAGTTGCGATGATCAAATTCCATGAGAAGACATGTTGGGTCATGTGGATAACTATTGTAATCAGTTATATTAGATGATAATTAGGCCTTTATAGGGATTACACATCCATTATGTTTCAAAGAGAAGGATTATATAATGGAGATGGCTAGCATTGTAAGGCTAGCTATTTATTGTAATATCATGATGTGGATTATTTGGAGATATAACATGGACCAAGATTGGATGCAGATCGTATTTACTGTCTCATAACGAATTACTAGGATAGATGCCAATCTTACTATTATGAGACAGTAAATAATATAAGCTCCTCAAGCATGAGTTGGATGATGTGGATACATTAGTTCTTATATCTACATAATCCACATCATCCAACTCATACTTGTGGACCAAGATTGGATGTAGATTGTATTTACTATCTCATAATGACTTACTAGGATAGGTACCAATCTTACTATTATGAGACAATAAATAATATAAGCTCCTTAAGCATGAGTTGGATGATGTGGATACATTAGTTCTTATATCTACATAATCCACATCATCCAACTCATGCTTGAGGAGCTTATATAATAATCAATTGATTAATGTTTTTGGTTTTGATGTAGTCCTCTCCAACTCATGCTTGAGGAGCTTATATAATAATCAACTGATTAATGATTTGAGGGACGTTTTAATTGCTTGTTCTAATCATTGATTTGAGGAACAGTGACTGTGACTATGAATGAAGACTGTATTCTTATTGTTTTGAAATTTTATGAGGGGTTTTATGTAATCTTATGTTGGAATCAAATCCATTGTTTGATTATAGGAAGAAGCACTATTATAAACCAATAGAGAACTACTAGGGACATTGAACTCCACACTTGTAGACTTGAAATACCTGCTAATCAGTGAATATTGACATTACATATAACATAAAAAACAATGTAGTCAACCTTATTGAGAAACCTAAACCTATTCCAAAACCTAGGCTTGAACCTTGCATAACCTTTGATATCAAGGAAACTATTAAGGTTGTTGATGGACCCCTATACATTACTATGAAGATTAATCAAAAGCTCTCTTGAGGAGTGCTTATTGATCCTATGTATGGTGACTATTATTACCAAATAACATCTCTTTACCTAACAATTTCATCAAGAAACTTATGAAAAATCTGATGTCATGGTTAAGGTGCATGATTGTTTTACTTGTTCTACCATAAGTTTTATGACCCTTCCTATAGAAGTTGGTAAGAAGTGCTTAGATTGTCACCTTTGTCACTATTCCTAAATCCAATCAATTCCAAGTAAGACTAGGTCATCCTTGGCTTACTTTAATGAGAGCTATAATATTTAAGATTATGCAGTTAAGTGGCAAGGAAAAAAGTCTAGACTTGGGTTGGGTTGGAGTTGGGTTAGAGTTGGGTGGGGTAATTTACTAATTTCTAGTGCCTACCTTTTTTATTGTCCAAATTTTACATCCTCAAAAATTGGTACTGCTATTTTTCAAAAAAAGATTTCAATTAATCCTATAACACTTTTATTTTTATCCATAACCTCTTCCTATAAAAATAAATCCTAAGCAGCTACATAGAACCCCAACCTTATTCAAGCCATGTCTTAGGCTCATATTTCATGGTTGAAGCACTTGTGCCCATTGCTATATGAAATATCATCAGAAGAATCAAAACGCAATTGAAAGTCCGCTAAACTCTCTTTGACAGTAATGTCATGAATGCATATTTTTATTTTATTCTCCAAATATTATTAATAGAAAAATTGTAAATTGGTTGGCAAGTGCGAAATTAGTAAAACATAGGATGCAACACAAACAAGTACTTGTCGCTCATCTCACTTATGCATGACACTGAAAACAAAAGGAATTCAAAATAGATTTTGAAATATGTTCTACATGAGGATGAGGTAAGAAAACTTTTGGCAGAAAAATGTCCCAAATGTTACAGCCATAGGATTGATCAAATTTCTTTATAATGTGGGAAATCCAAAACAATAAAGGCCTTGAGACTCTAGAATGAGATAATACAATATTTAAATAGAAAACCCATAAGTCTATCAATGGGCAATTTTAATACAAAAGGCATCTAAAACATTTTCAAACTCTTAATATCTGAAGTTTGTTTGCAAATGTAATTGCAACCCAATCTGATTGTGTGGAAGACCATCGTAATTGATTGATTTTTGCAGTTACGGTGTAGGCCAATATTGGATCAAGACCTCCTTCAACAGGCTAGTTTATGGAAGATAAGTCCCATATTAAAGCTTGTGAGTCATCTCCTGCAGTACAAATATGAGTAGAGCTATGAGGAGCCCATGCAAGGGCATTAACACTTGCTTGGTGCTTAATTAGTGATACCCTCTTGATGGCCAGCAACTGATTTCTCTTTAAATCCCCAATTACTAGCCACCAACCTTCTTCCTTTTCTTTGGGATACCTCGGTGCATCAACTGAACCTAACTCCTGTCTACCTTCAAGATCTCTTTCTAGAGTGACCTGCACTATTACATTTTCTCCAACCCTCACATCATCACTCTCAACTATATCATATGCTAGATCAATGTTTGGGAAGCGATTACAAAAATGAGTAATGTCTAATAGCTGTGAATCTGTCATCTGTAACAATTCACACCTTTCACCCACCTCCATCTCAACTAAATCAAAAATAGTTTCAATACTTTTCCCTGGATTTTCATGGCACTTCTTAGCAAGTTCCTTGGTTAAATGTGGAAGTTGTAACAGGATAGAATCACGGTCCCAGAGACCTTGTGTAACCATTTAGCTCAATTCCATTGCTGCAAGAGCTGGATTCAACCAACCATTACTGGAAATAACATCCACCATAGCCTGAAGAAGCTAGTTAGCAGAAAGAAGCACTTCTCACTAATCTAGTGCTAGGTTGCCAGCTTTGACATGCCTTGAGAAGTGAGTTTGCAACAATGCATTTGCCTTTACATGTGGATCAATATATTTTGGTTTTTTGATAGCAAAATTTTGATGATTTATCAATTTTCTTATAGTTTCTTCTTCACCTAGCCGTATGGGAAGCTGTGAATACTCTAAAGCAGAAGCAAGAATTTCAAGAAACCCTTTTAGTTGTGTCTTTGCAGTCAAGGATGAGCTAAAGAGTTCAATGGTGGTGTAGCTAATGTAGTAATAAGATGCTATCATCCTAAGTTCAAAGGAGAAAGATACATATCATCTTCTATGGCAGCACATTTGCTTGATTCCAAATCACTAGTCAATGTGCTCTCTATAAGCTCAGAAAGGTTATCCGACAAATGCCTATGGCTGAAACCCTAAAGATTATAGTAATTTGGATTCTGTGTGAGTCTTCAGTAGAAGAATGTCCAAGTAAGATAGTCTACAACACCCTTCTTACTTTCAATAGTTCCCATGACAACTTTAGCATTGATATGATCATGGAGAAAGTGATCAAGATGACTCTCAATAGGAAATGGCTCATATAAGAATTTTTTATAATATTCTTTATGAGGTGCATGGCATAAAATTACACATTTTCTAGCATTATCAAGCAGAGGTCTACTGGCACACCCCATCATTTGGAGAAGATCAGTAATAGGATAGTTTGTGTGAGCATTTTCCCATCCATTATAATATTGTGTACCCATGACAACCACCAAGTGTGCTGACAAAGACAACCCCCAACTCATCAAACTGCTTGCAACACACACCTGAATCGCCCCTACACTGAACAACTGAGCTACAAGTTCCCGTTCTACCAAAGTTAGACCTTCATGTAAATAGCCAATTCCATTAGACAATACATGGCTCAAAGTAGGTTCTTTCACTTTGGCAATGAAAGGTTTCAAATCTTCTTTAGTAAATTGAAGAAACTGGGATCTTTCCCCACCATCTACATTTGAATAAGTTAATAAATCAAGGGCAGTAATCTGTGCATGTTTTCTTGTTGGCATGAACACTAGAGCTGGTTTGCCTCCCTTCGCACACTAAATTATTGATGTATTAGTTGGCTTGGTCATTACCTACATCTGAGCTTCAAATTCAAATACAATTTTCAATTTGACTTGAAATATACCTCATTCTAGAAATAATTACTTCCAAGATGGGACCACCCTCTCCACCAATTAAATGAAGTTCATCCACAATAAATAAGCTGACTTGCTGCACCTGCTTACATTGTTTCCATCTGCGGGACAGAGCATCCCATTTCTTAGGTGTACTTATAACAATTTGACCTCTCTCAAATAGCTTCAAATCAGTTGCAGTCTCACCTGTCAATTCAACTACTTTCCATCCTAGACCTTTCCCAAAATTATGCTCCCATTCACAATATTTTTCCTTTGCAAGTGATGCTATAGGTGCAATATGTATGTTGATATTTCATTGTCTCTATATATGCTAAGTGTTTATATAAGAGTGGGGATATTCTATGTAACTTTACTTAGTCACGGTCTTAATTATATAAGGATATATACTGGGATATTATAAAATAATGAGCATATCTTTGAGAATTATCCTAAGATTGTAGGGCTCAAATATTCATTGTGATTAATACAAGTTTGTAAACATTGATTTGAGAGTTGCACAAGCTCAAACAATTGATGAACCCAAAATTTTTTTGGTATAGACTGCTCTCAGAATACCACTTATTTTCATGCTCTGTCAACTTCTTTTAGATCTTTGCAGCCTTTATCTCATAAGCTGTCAATATAAGTCATATCTCTATCACCTCTTATCAATTCACTACAACAATCTTAGAACAACCTTGTCTATCTGTGGCAACCTTAAGACAATAGTATGTTACAGACACAAATATATATATTTTTAATATTGAAAGAATGCATAATACATTAGTAACATAAATAAATCTTCTCCCATGAAATGACAATCCTTTAAAAAATGTGCAATACAGACAGATTGGCCATAGATATGAATTCAATAGCTACAAAAATTATTCAGATTTTTTATGGGATACAGCTTCTTTATCAATACAATATATTAAGGAAACACAAATTTAAGAGAATATATTTAGAAGCTTTAGAATAAAAGGTGGTTGTTTCGCATATTAGATGGTTTAAATTATTATGATAGATCAGTTATTTATGCTATTTAATCTTTTAGAAAATATTTTAAATTAGTTTGGATAACATAATTAGTATGTTCAGATTTACACCAAGCTAAGTGTTTGACACAAACATGTTTATAAAGATTTCTCTTCTTTAGATTATTAAAAGAGTTTAAAGCATTTGTAGTGTGTTTTTTATAAACATTTCTTTTGAGTTTTTTTTGTTAATTTAGATTTATTCTTGGATTTTCATTTGAATCAAAATCTATATCCTTTTTGAATCAATGGATGTCTTTTCCTCAAGTCTTGGATTACTCTTTCAATCTATACAAATCAAAGTACAAGCCATAAATGTTATGAGATCAATGAATATTTTCCCCTTACTTTTAATGTCTCAATGTCACTTTCAACCCCTTCATAGTTTTGTGTTATCTTTAGCATTTATAATGAAGTTTATAGTATCATAATAATTAGTTTCAAAGGTTCACGTCTCAATCACATGGATTCCACTTCTACTTCATGATTGGTCCTATTCTCCTCTTTTCCTTGTGATAGCTTTGTACCTAAAAGTCCCTATGGGCCATTATTCATCCATCCAAGGAATTTTCTTTCTCATACTATCATTGATATTGTGGATCTTGCCTCTTCATTTTCTTCCTCACCTTTTTGGATATTCTTGCAAACTTGTCCATGTTAGCAATCTACTAGATACATTAGAAATTGATGGTCCAAGGATATCCAAAAAAATTATTGTTTTCATACCATACCTTGTACATGTCATTGAGACCAACCTTGTGGGAAGCCTTGTTTTGGGGATTTTCAAGGTCCCCTCCATGACAATGTATTCTCAATTGTGCCAAATACTAATTAAAATGAAATGTCTAAGAATCTAGAGTTTCTTGGGCTTTCTTATTATCAAATGGAACAAAACCCACTCTTTCAAAATCTTCATGTAGAAGTCATTGCTAAAATTATTAACTACATATCCATGCTGCCTATCATCCATTACTTTG
Source organism: Chamaecyparis obtusa (assembly GCA_027943335.1). Taxonomy (NCBI): domain Eukaryota; kingdom Viridiplantae; phylum Streptophyta; class Pinopsida; order Cupressales; family Cupressaceae; genus Chamaecyparis; species Chamaecyparis obtusa. The sequence goes on along the minus strand of BSBK01007577.1, from coordinate 582,057 downwards.
GTGCTCATTGAAGATCTAATTTGGTATATAAAGTCACAAATAATCACTTGTTGAACCTAGACTAGATTGGAGATAGGAGATTTGAGAAACCCTTGCATTGAGGGTTTAGAAGTACCAAATTGGAGTTTTGGGGGTTCTCAGTGGATTGAGTCTTATCCCTTCATAATTTTTTCATTTTTAACCATTATATAATGCTTCTGAGAGTTTGGAGTGATAAGGATAAAGGGAGAGTGATGATGCTTTGAAAATTGGTAGTTTTTCATGTTATTTAAGGGTCACTATGTGGGAACAGTCAATCCTGGTCCAAAGAAGCCCATAGTAAGTTTCTGATATGTTTTAGTACTTGGAAAAGGGTATTCATAAATGCTTTTTCTTTGTCAAGTTCTTTGGGAAAAGGTGAAGTTATTTGGGTTTGTATCCTGTTGCAGGGCTACTAGAATTGCAATTAGGTCTCTAGGATTGATTAAGAAGATTTGGAATATTGGGAACATGGGTTTGACTAAGAATCTTAAAAACCTTTGAATCTAAGTTAATAAAAGCCTATTAGATCAAAAACACCACTTAGGAGTCTTGGAATAAGTTTGGCGAGACAAGTCTCTAAGTGCACTTAAGGGTTTGGTAAGTCATAAAAGAGTAAATATATATCCTTATATAATTAAGACCGTGACTAAGTTATATAAGAGTGGGGATACACAATATTATTGAACCATATTGAAGTGGAACCCAACTAGTTTCCACATTGAAACCCAAGTTTAATTTTTGCATCATTTTTATATTATGGTTTCATGATATTTATTGACCTCTTAAGTACCATAAACTTGTTAAGAAAATAATATGAGAAGAAAGAAGGGGTACCATGGTAGGGTTGGATGATTGTATGTTGTGTATGAATTGTGGCTAAGGTAAGGAAAAACCTATCTTGTAAGGCCTATTCGATTTTCAACTCTTGTTATATTAGAAATTATGTTGGACATAATGTTATATTGTGATGATATCAAGATTTATGTAGGTGTTAACCTTTTGGAAATTATATATACAAATTTCAGGTGTGCCATGAATTTCAGTCTTATTTTCATTTACTAGAAAACATACAAATTTGGAAGGTAAACATACAAATTTAGAATCCATAGTTGTGCTTCAGATTAGAGTCTAAGATTTTACTTAAAGATTTTGATGATGTTGTTTTAGATGACATTGGAAATGCTCATGTTGGCCATACATTTTACCAGTACAAGGCCATCCCTTTTGATTATAGTTTTGAGGGTTTTGTGATTGATTTCTAAGTTTGTTTTCCAATCGTACAAATCTAATTTGTAGGCCATATAGCAAGGAAAGGGCAGAGTGCTAACTAGATGTGTTATACTATTGTTTGTTGTCACATAAATGCTTACCAGCATTGTAATTGATTTATAAATCAATATTAACTCATAGAATCCTTCTATAAATCAGTATTAACTCATAGACTCATAGATGTGAACTACAGTATTGTTTGCTGTCACACAATGCTTACTAGCATTGCAATTGATTTATAAATTTTCTTATCTCTTCCCTATGAAGAGTAACTTGTATATTTTATTACTGTTGTTCACTCATTTCATAATCATTTTACTTGTTATTGTATCATATGTATAATGTTTCTATATATAATTATAAATATTCATTTGTATATCTTGAATATATACATCAATTATTAACAAGAGTTTCTAGGCTTCAACACACACTAGATAAAAATATATATTGCATTTTGTGTCTTTTCTTTTACATCACTATCGATAGAAACTGGTCTGCCCTCTCCATTCTTTTCTTACTATATCCCATGGAGTTTCTTTTTAGTGTATAGATTGTGTTCTTTTTCTTCCCATTCCATGATCCTAACAATCTAATTTTCTGTTCCATTTTATATTGACTCACTTGTTTGAGGAGAGGTAATCCTTTGTGAGGAATCATGCCTCTTCATTAACTATTAATTAATCTTTATTTTATTCTCTGATCACAGCTTTTGTTCTTGATACGTTACATGGCTAATTGTATTAGTTTGTCTTAATTTCTCTACCTTTGTTGCTTTCATATAAATATCTATTTTTGAATCGTATCAAGTGTTGTCCATCAAATCTTATAGAGTGCAAGGAAAGGGCATGTTGGCACTTAAGGCTTTAGCATATATTCCTATCAGTTTGGCATTTGAAAATGGTGCTTATGTTGGAAATTTCATGGCCCAGGGTGTCTGGTTTAGAATAAGACCAGCACACAAATGTAGGGGATTGGTTATTCAAGCAAGGAAGAGGTTGTGATCAAGGACATAGTAGACATACACTATCAAGTCAATGTTATTAACTGAAATTTCTCTTTGCCTTTGTGAAATGAAATGATTATAGTGGTATTTTTATGCTGATCTATTAAAGGATTATAGTGGTATTTTTATATTTTTTCTCTTTTCCATTATTCTAACAACATATTCTCATCTTTGTAACCATTTTTTTTATATTAAGCCACTCTTTCAAGTAACCATTAGAGCTATTTCATATGCATAGGTAATGAACATGCATATTTTTATAAGCACTACTGGGAGCTTACCCTACAACACATGCACTATTGTGAAATATCATCACAAGTCCATTTGTTGCGGGGTCAAGCTCCCAGTAATGCTTGGTCGATAAATCTGCATGTTTTTCACCTGTGCATATACCTTCTCTGATTGACTCTTATATGCACATGTAGTATTGTGAACATGTAGATTTTCTGAAGTCGTAATGATTTTTCTTATTTCTTGTCTTTTGTCCCTTTTTTATTTCTTATGTCTGTACTTGGTGACAACATTTTTGACATACTTAAATGGAATACACAATACCAAATGATGAATGCTCAATTATTGTAATGGAAAAGCATCAAAACCATCCATTTCTAAACTTTGATTTGGTATGATAAATGTCCCTTTGCGTTGAGAAAATTATAGTTGAGAAAATGGTTGTTTAGTAATGATTTGTATCTGCAGGTTGCAAACAAATCATCCTTCTTCCACCAACGAGTCATTCCATTCCAGAAAGACCATGTGTTAATGAATTCTTCATGAATGTTGTGTGTTAATGAATTTTATGTGTTAATGAATTATTCATGAATGTTGTGTGTTAATGAATTATTCATGAATGTTGTGTGTTAATGAATTTTATCATGTGATTATAATGATTGAATGTTATATTTCAAAAATGGATGAATGAATGAATGTTATTAAATATTAATGGGGAATTTAGAGTGATGTTAGGGGGAGGGGGTAGGGGCCAAATGAGCTTCCACCTTCACATGGTTGGCCTTGTTTAGTAGAGAATATTAAACTATTCTCAAAACCAAGTGAAGCTCAAACTTTAAAGATAAGCTTAGAGTTAATAGTGACAACCAATTAGCAAGTCAAAATGAAGTTCTTCGTTACAGGTACCTTTTTAGTTTTTAAAGCACAATGTCATGTTTTAATATTGTGTAGTTTTTTTCTTATGTCAAAGTATTCTTTTACTATAAGAACATAATTTATGACCATTTTAGTAACTATTCTAACATCGCTATATGCTTGTGATTTGTTTATCTTGTTTCTTTGCAGTCCTTGGTGCACTTGGGGAAAAGTATGATGAGGCAATGAGAAGAAATGATGTGAGGGAAATTGTTGTTAACATACCTCAATTGGTGATGGAGAAGGTGGAAATGATAATAAATTAGAGAGCGTATGATTGTCTTCTTTTCTTTCATCGTTATATTTGTATATATTCAATATTCAAACTAAAATGGTGCTTTTGTTTTCAGGGATGGACCCTTTATGAGATTGTCAGATATGCTCCTGTGCTATGAAGGAAAACCAATTTTTCAATTTGATAGAACCCGGATGTTCAGATCTAGTCTCCTTGGATTTAGTCTTCATGGTTCTTTGTCTCATTATTACTATCATCCTAGTGAGGTAACACCTTTGCCTTCTTTCTTAGTCTCTTACAGTTCATACTTGTTTAATTGTGTGATGGTTAAATTGTGGTAGTGTGATTCTTTCCATCATGTTCAAACCCCCACTCCTTGATCTTGACTTTTGGCTTGAATTCTCTTTGCAACATGAACACCTACTTCTCTTTGTTGGCCATCATCTTTAAATTCATGTTGACTCCAAACTTACTGAAGTTGTTTTTCTTTCAGCATTTGCTTCCTGAATCATAAATAGCAGCTTTGCGCTTTGTCTGTGTATCTGTAATACTATGCATTATCTCTCCAGTAATTTTTTCTTGCTTGCTTTTTATTTACCTTGTAGCTTGAATCCTTTCCTATTTTTTATGCAGTGGCCACGGCCGAGAGGCCTACTGATTTATTTGTTGATTTCAGGTGGTCTGGATGAGACGTTGGAGAGTAGATTTTGAAGTTTATATGTAAGAATTAGAAGGATGCACACATAGCCATTTTCTCTTATAAATCCAAGGTGATATTTTTATCGTGGCTGTAGGAGAGAAAGCTTGAAGAAGGTTGTGTGAGGGCCGAGGTAGGTTTGTATGGAAGATGGACCTGAAGAGCTGGTTACAGAAGGTGCCTGAAAAATTTAGCTTCAGACATTTTGTAAGTAGGCTTTGCTTTATCTTGTTCTCATCTAAATAGTGGATTGGCTAGAGTATGGTTGTGTTCGTTGTGTTCCATTTAGTTTTGGTAGATTAAAAAGTTTATTTTTATTTTTTTCCCCTTTTTTATAGAAAATATTTTTGGGGCTTTGATTTTGGTTAAAATATTAGTTTTCAAACCTCTAATTTTAATGATACTTGCATTCTATTTATTATAGCTATGTTAAAATCAACTGTTCAAGCAGCCTTGTTTTGTTACAAATGATCCAAGATCAGAACTTTTTGTGGTTAGAGCACCTTTGTCTCTTTGCATTAAATAGGAGTTTAACCTTTCCTAGTCTCAGATTTCCTAGGTAAACAAAGAGCTCACTAAACTGAGTACTGGTACATCTCAATATAATCAAAACCTAGTCGTCAACCAGAACAATCATAATCATCACAAGGTGAGACGAGGTGAGATAATTCATGGGGAAGTGTTCAAGACTTCAATGTTATTGTGACTTGTGAGCAGCAAACGGGACAAATGATGAAAATCAAACTACATGAACCTTCAAACTTTGTGGAGCTTTAGCAATGACATGTCATAATCATGCTTATTCCAGTACCTCAACCTTCAACTCCAATGTTCTTTCTTCCCGTTTCTATCTCTAGTGTCTCTTATGTTGCCATTACTAAACTTGAAATTTTTTAGAGCTTTGGCTATGACATTTTATGATGATGCTTTTTCCAGTATATTTTCCTTTAACTCCAACGACCTTTCTTCTTGTTTTCTATCTCTAGTGCCTCTTATGTTATTAGTATGAAATAATTATTATTACTATTGCCTGTTGCATAAGATGCTTTGACATGCTCTCTATAGAATCTTGTCTTTCTCAATGCAAACGAACACATAATGGTATGGAATTGACATGCCATGGTAAACATTTATCACTTGAAGTTGTTAAGAATTATTTGATTGTTTTTTATACTGAGGGGTCCCCTATCATATGTTGAATGATTGTTGTAGACATCAGTGTTCTTTCTTCTTCATATCATTACTTTCAACTTAGAAGGCAATCTGAAACTAATGCCATAGTCATTGTTGTAGAATCATGGTTGCTGAAATGTTGGATCTTGTTCTAATGAGACTAATTAGGGATAATTAATCTGAATTTGTGAGCTAAGAGTATAGATACAGAATTTGATCCAAACTGCATGAGCAAGGTGTTGAAAACTTGAAATTATTCAAAGTTTGAATTTGTCTAGTTATAGTCTTTCTATGAAGTCACACCAATTTGACAAACATAAGCAAGTTGACATACAAGTGTGATTCAACTCGTAGACAAATCTTACCTGAACTATGCAAAATTGTAATATTTTAAAACTTTGTAATCACTTTCTACGTGCAAGCTATATGTGTAGTACGTGAAATGAATGGTCAAAATCCAAGGAAATAAATCACTCTTTAACACAATTTAACAATATAACTCCAGTAATTTTTTACACCCACAAATAACTCTTGATTGATTTTTTAACACAATGTGAAAACCTAGTTTAATGAAAATCTGCACTTTGTATAATTTAATCACTTTCTAACAGTTGGAACCTGTTGGATGGAAAATGCAAGGCTCTCACTCCAAACTTTAAATTGGTGAAAACATTGTCTTTTATTCTATTTCCTTTTTGATTTATCAAGTGAGGGCTAAGGGCACTCTCCCATTCTATTCATTTTGAGAAATCACATAAAAAATCCTACCATGACTGTGACAAGGAAGACCAGCTTTACAAAATTGGAAGTTATTCTCATTTAACCAATAGACATTCTACATTGGTCAGCATCTAAATAGGTGAAACTACCAGATACTACTGGATTCAGACCTTTAAGAACCATCTTCATATTTTACCAGACCAGTATTCCTCTGCAAGAACTTTATGAATTTTGTAACATTCACCATGTTGAATGGCTCCTGCCGAGGATAGGATTATTCTGGACTGTGGAGGGCCATAACATCTATGGAAGGATTGTATGATTCTGTTACACTCTTAAGGAACCTGAAAAGCTCATCAACTTGAAGAGAGCCAACAAACTGGACTCGATGCTATAGATCAATCTAATGGAAGCAATACCCCTAAGCTCCAAGCCTGTGAATGGGATTGAGGAAAGTTTGACAGGAGTCAATTTAAAAATTGCTTCATTCAACTCAACTTTGAATTTGTCCCAGACATAAAACTTTCCTAATGCATTTTTGAGTTCCTTGTCTCCTGCGATATTTAAAATATTGCTAACAAATGTACAAGAAGTCAATGCTAACCTGATGCCTCGTTGTTCCTTTGATCAGTTGAGACCCAAAACTTCTGGGATAGCCTCTACAACATCACCAACCTAGAAGAAGAAGACCCTTCTCATCCTTGCTTCATCACTTGTCTCTTATGTTGCCATTACTAAACTTGAAATTTTAGAAGTTCTTAGGTTCAAATGTTTTTAGAAGATGATGCACTCTCTACGTTTTTTCTAAAAAAATGTAGGGAACCTGTTTGATTTTATTTGATCCTTTCTATGTTCCAAAAGCTCTAACTGTTGCAAAATATGGTAGCAGTAAATATCAACTAAGAACTAACATAAAAAGCTTGATGTTGATATTTAGTTTACTTTGATTAGAAACTGCTAAATTTTGTTCTGACCTATATCCATTCTCAAGATATATTTATTTTAAAATATTTAGTTTTTGAATGACATGCTGAAATAGGACAGTGGAATCATTTTATTCAGGGTTACTTTCATTAAGATTAAATTTGGAATACTGATGCCACTCTAAAATACGAGAACACCTTTTGTATATCTCATGTTTCATCTTAATCAGAGAATTGTTTGCATTGTGGATTATAGATAGAACAAGGCTTTTCTAATCTAATGATTCCAATTGAGGGCCAACTATGAATACTTTTCTTACAAGAATCAAACTTCTAAAACTATGTAAATGTTGATAAGGTTTTGGGACAACCCAAGTTACAAACTATTTTCTTACAAATTCCAATTCTACAAAATTGACATTGTGTTCGCCTACATACTCCTTTTAGTCATACTTCTTTGTTTCAGGAGGAAGTAGGACATCTCCTTGTGAGTACAGGTTATGATTGGGTTCAAGAATATTGCGTAGATGGTTATATGCTATATGTAGTAATAAGTAACAAAAGGGTTTGTTTGGAGATTGATGGTCCATCCCACTTTTCACAAAATATAGGTGTGTCTTTTATATGAGATAGATTGTTCATTATTAGCACATCAAAGCTTTTCCTTTGAGATCAATTTTAGCATGACAATACATTTTTTAAAGCCTTGATTACATCTTGGAATCTTTAAGATTGACATGTGTAATATATTTGTTACATTTATATCAGGAACTCCTCTTGGTCATACCATGCTGAAGTGGCGCTACTTGGCTTCTATTGGTTGGCATGTTGTGTCACTACCCTGGCAAGATGTGAGTTTAATACTATCTCCTCCTATTGTGATAGAATTATATGCATATAGAAAATCTTTAGTGAATACATCTATTAATACTTTGAATGCAACTGTACCATAAAATCATAACTAAAGAAGCTTCAGGTCATCTGAATCAATCATGGTTATATCCAATTTGTATGGTGTTTTTCTTTTTACATTTATAGCTGTATGTCTCTGGATTTATGGTCTAAAATCCTACTAGTTGTTTCTCTCTTTGTATACAAGTCACCTCATATGAACATATTTTATTTATTTGTTTGGATAAATGTCACTGTTTATGTCATGGAATGAAAATTTGCATGGTTAGCTATCCAAAAAGTTGAATTCACTGATGTGATAACATCGCAGTGTTACAGAAACATATCAAATTTTAGCTATTGAACTTGTGGACTCTTAAGAAAACTATCTATGCTTGAATGAAACTGCATAACATTAACTTTGTATACCCCAAAGGCCCATAATTTTAAGATCATAATTCATGTACACGTGCTATCTGCTATATTCTTATTGTTAGGAGGGGAGTCTGCAGGTTCTAAGTAGATGTCTACAAGCTAAGCTTGGAGGCTATTGGATAAAATCTTAGAAACTGATACAGATGCCTATGATGTTGAGGGGGAGCAATATCAGGATGCCATCTCTGATCATTTGGAGCTAGAGATGATGTTGCATTAGCAAATCTGATTCCATAATAAAGAAGAAAAACAAATTCTAATTACAAGTTTTGAAAGGCAAGGGACTGTTGAGCAAAATGAATTTATCTGATTTGTATTCCTCATGAGTTGTAGAGCCATCAAGTACATCTGGGAGGTTTCCAACTCAAATTAATCATTGTAATTTATTGACTTATAGAAAAACCATAAATGGAGACACCAGCCTGAAATTGGTCTATGCTCAAAGAAAGTATCCAGACTTCCCTAAAATTGGAAATATAACACCCATATGTTGTATGTAAGTACGAGGGTAACAATTTCCTTGCTTCAAAGTCTCTTGCAATGATTGATAACTCACTCATGTCCCGATCATTCAATCTTGCAAAATTGAACTGAATGGGTGCATGTAGTTACTCACAAGCTATCAAGCTTTTTTCATTATAATAAAATAAAATGAGCAAAATAGTAAACATTGTAATACACCTCATGATCATAGCCTTCACACGGTATCGGAAGCAAAGTTGCATGGAAACGGATATGGATACAAATACTGATTCGGATACAGCCATTTCTCAAGATCCCCAATATGGATACAACTAGATATGACATTAATAAAAAAAACACACACATATATATATTTAACACAATTTTCTAAGTTAGTAGAGGAGATTTTCATTACATCAAAAGAAATATAGACACATAAATGCTACATAAATAATTATAAGTTAATTTAACACTTTACAATATGCAAAAATAGTAGTGTAGCATTGGAAGATAACCCAAAAAATGGATCGCTGAAATAGAAAATGCTCTCTTATGTTGAAGAGCAGGGCTAATAAGAGGTTAAAGGAAATAATTGTTTTGTTTTATGCATTATTAGTGGATTTAATATTACATCTCCACTACAGACAAGTGAGAACTGCAGTTGCGTGATGTCCATTTTTTATGTTGAATGAACTTGCCAAGTCCCATTCAGCCTTGGGGGTGGGCTTTTTTGAGTCCAAGCCTTGCAATTGCAGCTTAGAGGGAATTTTTCTCCCGCCCTTAAAAAAGCCATGGAATGGGTATGCATCATAATTGTACATGCTCATATGTGGCCGAATTAGTTCTATATTTGTCCCACCAGATTTTGATCTAATCTGTAGCTCTGTTCTGCACCTGCAAAGTTGGTGCTCTAATATCTGTTGGCCTTTCCCTAAAAATTGTACTTGGAGAATCATAAAAAGAAGACTGATCACGACAAATATAACAGTTCCTGTACTTGTTTTTCTCTAAACAGAAATGTATAATGCATTATGTATATAAGGTGAAAATATATTTCTTTTGCCTACTATTAAAACATCCTTCTTGATCTAAATGTAATAAGTCCAGAAGTCAACTTAGTTTCTTCACAAAGTGTTTTTCAGCATCTCTGCACATTACACTCGGATTTGATGATTCCAATTGAGGGCCAACTATGAATACTTTTCTTACAAGAATCAAACTTGTAAAACTATGTAAATGTTGATAAGGTTTTGGGACAACCCAAGTTAAAAACTATTTTCTTACAAATTCCAATTCTACAAAATTGACATTGTGTTCACCTACATACTCCTTTTAGTCATACTTCATTCTATGTAAATTGACTTTGTATTAGCCTACACACTCCTTTTAGTCATACTTAGATTTTGTGTGTTGGTTGTATACATTATTGGCAAATACATTTTAATTTGATAAATTTACATTCCAGCGTGTGGCACTCTTGTAACTTGAACATCATGGTCAAGCTTTGAATATTCACATTGAAGTACAAATGGAGGACCATTGAACAACAAGCCATGAACATGGTGCATTCAATGTAGCTAGCTTGAAATTGGCAATGGCTTCTTTAGTTGGAAATAAAAGGAGAACTTAGCAAGTACAACTTGATCATTGCATGGAGAATGTTGTGCATCATATAGGAAATATGAACTGTGTTGTTGTGTCAAATTTATTTTTAACCAAAACTTAGTATTGGTTGATTTTTCCACCTTTCCACAGTCCTATGTTAGACGAGAATGCTATGCATTCAACGTCCATTTCTATGAAGGTTGGTGGAAATTTTGACCCACGATTGGTCTCACTTTCCACCTTTCCACAATACTATGTTTGACGAGAATGCTACTCATTCGACGTCCATTTCGACCAAATTTGGTCTCAATTTTGATGAGAATGCCGACCTAAGTTGGTCTCAATTATTCCAGTTCCAAGCAATTGATTCAATCGATAATTCGACCACTCGTAGGGTCAATTTTTTGACTATGGTTTTCCCTGTAGAAAAATCGACGACAAAACTTCAACCATGGTTTTAGTCGTCTGTTTGACCAATTCATGTTGGAAATTCGACTAATCCTCATCGAAAAATAGGGTTAAATTTACTAGTGAAGCCTTGATCTCATTTGTTCAACTCTTAGTATTTCCTCATTAGATCTTAATCAATGAAATTAGGTGTCACCTCCTTCTAATCAATATATACCTATTACTCACTTGATTGATTTAATTCTTATCATAATTACAAGTTAACTTACAATCTCTTGTATATTTTTCATTTTGATTCACTCATTTAAGAGGCTTGTACATGTATTCTATTATTTGATTTTAATATTCAATCAATCAATTAATGAATATAGATATTATTATTATGTATTTCTAATTTTGTACCCGATTCATAGGAATTAGGTCCATAGTTTATTTTGTTTATCGTCACATAATCTAAATTTAAATGAATGTTGAAATTAGAGTAATTTTTTAATGAACATGGTCATAATCTAGGACATGTTTTGAAAATAATGATTCATTGGGAATATAGCACTAAGAACTCTTCAAATAATTCTGCGGATTCATGTGCAGCTTAGACTAACACTACATCACCCTAGACAACATATTTCTACTACAATATTAAAATCTTCTTAGTAATTTTAGATATTCCAATGTTTGAAGGTTAAATTAAGATTAAGGCCCTAAAGTATGGGTGAGTGGTCATGCTTTTCTTTTTCTTAAATAAGGACCATCCCTAATGTGACAACCATCTTTAACATCTAACAACATTAGATACTAAAATATTCTAAAAGAATAAAACTTACTATAGTATTGGCATGCACATCATTCATAATTTCTAGAAGAATATTAAGATAAGAGAATAGACAATGTATAAAGAATTTCTCTATCATCAACTTGATTAAAAACTTCCAAATGATAAATTAAAGTTGCAAAGGAATGGATGGAGGGCGACAAAAAAAATGTAAATATCTGTGCATATTTATAAGTGAGAGGTGGGTAATATTGTTGTCTCTTTTTCTTCAATTAAATTCAATCTTTTTCAAGGAAAAAGAACAAAGCAAAGCCATCAAAATATCTTACATGTCATTTCATGACCCATATTCAAAATTATTCCATTGTATGAACAACAACAGTAAAGATAATTTTAAAAAATAAAGTAGAAGAAAATATAGAATTATAAAAAACAAAGTAGAAAAAAATTAAAAATTAAAAAAAAACAAAGTAGAAAAAAATAAAAAATTTAAATTAAACAAAGTAAAAAAAATAAAAAAAAATAAAAAAACAAAATAGAAAAAACATAGAATTTTAAAAAATTAAGTAGAAAAAAAACAGAAAATTAAAAAAACATTAAGTAAAAAAACAAAGAATTAAAAACAAACAAAGTTTAAAAAAACATAGCCGTTACCCTGCTCCTACTTAACGGCATTCAAACTTTATATTATACATTGTCCTGAGCTGGATCGTCTGGAATCTCTACCAAAGCAACTAAGTAATCTTCAGAGGCTGGGGATATCCTTATCATTGAAAGATTTTTTGCTCACACACCCATTCGATTTCTTACTACTAATTTGTCATGGATTCAATCAATTTCGTTCCATCAATTTTTTCTGTAACTGCAAGAATTCTGCTGCTGGTACTTATCAGTTTCTTGAAGAAGAAGAAGAGTAAGGGGAATTTGTCACTAGCATTACCACCAGGTCCTCCTGGATTGCCCATTATTGGAAACCTACTCCAGCTTGGGGACAAACCCCACCAATCTCTTTCCCTGCTTGCAAAGAAATATGGGCCTCTGATGACTGTCAAATTGGGCAGACAGACAACTCTGGTTGTGTCATCTTCATCCATGGTAAGAGAAGTACTAAAGAACAATCAATACAGCTGTAAGGGCGTTTGCTTAGAAAGATCTTTAGCCCCAAAAGGCTGGATGCTCTGCAGCATTTGAGAAGAGAGGAGGTATTTACAGCTATTGATTACATATTGAAGGATTCTAAACAGGGGAATGTTGTAAATATTAGTGAGACTTGATGTCCTGAGCTGAAATGTCTACCTGATTAGAGAAGATTGAAGGTATAGAAAATTGCACAGGAGGGAGCTGAAACTCAGTGCAAACTCAGAGGATGCAGGTAATAATGGTGTTTGTAGGAGTAAAAATTTATAGTCATTTTCATCTGTTTGCGCATTTACTGAATGTTGGGAATTCACAGGAATGGCCATCTGAAACAACATTAATATGTGCGCCGCTAATGTAATCCAAGTACCTTCGCATCTGCAGATGAATGACCATCAGAATATGTGTAGAAAATGACATTGCGGGTTGGGTTTTCTATGCGAAGGATTATTAGCCAATCTACAAAACCCTTTGAAGTTTATTCTATTCCAAGTGATTGGGTCGCAGAGGTGAGTACACCATATTTTTCATTGCTGATGGATTCATCATTGTTAGGAAAATCTTGCAAGTTTATATAGTCTAAAGAAAAGATAGAGAAACAGAGAATCAAAATTCCAAAGACACCCAAACAATAGTCAAAAGAAAAGATAGAATAAAAATTCCAAAGACACCCAAACAATAGTCAAAAGAAAAGATAGAATTAAAATTCCAAAGACACCCAAACAATAGTCAAAAGAAAAGAGAGAGAAACAGTAATCAGTAATTCAATGAAGAAGAGATTTCGCAAGAGAAAACAGAGGACCAGAAAACCCCCCTTTGAAGTGATTGGGTCGCAGAGGTGAGTACGCAGAATTTTTCATTGCTGATGGATTCATCATTGTTAGGAAAATCTTACAAGTATAGAAAAGATAGAGAAACAGAGAATCAAAATTCCAAACAATAGTAATCACTATTTTTTTTTGGTATAAACACTACACAACTGAGAAAGACAAATGAAATGCTTTTCTATTTAAGTGACCTATTTTTGGGTTATCTTCTAATGCAATTCTACTATTTTGCATTTTAAGTGTTAGAGTGACTCATTTATGTGTCTATATTGCTTTTGAAGTAATAAAAATCTCCTCTAATAACTTAGACAATTGTGTTAATTTGTTAAATATGTGTATGTGTTTCTTTATTAATGTCGTATCCAGCCATATGCATGTTGGGGTTCTTAAATAATTGCCATATCCATATCCGATACTGTTATCTGTATTTGAATCCGTATCCGTGTCCATGCAACTTTGATAGAATTTTCCAATTCTAAGTACAGATACCTCAAGAGACAAGATTGACTACAGAGTCACAGACACTTGACAAAATTCATATATGCTTCGGTTGTAGCATCTAAAGTTTTAACTGAAGATATACTCCTACTGAGGTTAGAAACAGCAAAATTTAGCAAACAAAAAGCATATCTCATGTTAAGTGCTGCACTGTTCAGAATCTTTAGTGCATAGACAAAAATCAAGAATCAAAAACTTTGATTGCCGATGAGAACTGTCATTTGTATAATTCCTAAACAAACTGGGTACAAATTACAACAAAACTTATTACGGTGCAATCAAAATTCCTAAATAGACTGGAAATGCATTAAATGAAAACATTATGAGCCGATTATTGATCTTCTCAATTGTAAAAGTGATGTACAAAAGATTCAGGAGGATTTAGGAGCCCAATCATTGTATAGTATCAGTGGGGTATGCCAAATCAAATACGATATGCACCATGTTTTCATCATGGTCTCAAACACATGTAGACCAAACACGGTTTGGAACAAGCATTCACAATTGTACCAGCAAAGGAATAATCAACTGGCAGAAGGTAAGCAATTGCTCTTCTTGTATCTATCGAGCAACCTCTTCAACTGTCATACTTGTAGTTATTGTGCAAATAGACTTCTAGTTCTCAAGCCAAACTCTCAGATTATCGTACAGAAATTACAGATTCTAAAGCAATACAATATGGCATTACAGTTGTAGCATGGTGTCTGATTATGCATATCATGGTAGATGATCTGAATATGTTACAAATCTAGAAGGGCTAATCACTATAATTGCTCCTCTTCCATCTTCAGATGATTTTAAGAAGAATCAAGATGTTTGGCAAGAAAATTAATGTTTCTAGGGTTTCATTCTTGGTATTAAAAATTCTAGGTGTGAGCAGTTTTTTAGTAATATGAGCAACATTTGAATTGTTCCATAATGTTTAGAGGCCTGAGAAAATTTAATCAAGGATTTTATTTTGCTCCAACTGGGGAACAAGAAGCCACTTTACAATTGAGATTTTGTTTGTGCTTGCGTGCTCAATTTTTGCAAGTAGCTGAGTTATCGAGGCAACTTTAAATTTGATTTCTGTGTGTCTGACAGCTTAATTCTGTTAACATTTTAGTTTGCTGTTTGCCGTATTTCATTCTTTTCGTAATTATTCTTTATTTATTTTCGTGATGTTAATGATACCCATTTCTTTTTCGTGAACTATTCTTTATTTATATTTGCTTCTTCCTCAGCATCATAATTCAACATAGCTCTTCTCATGACAAGTGACTCAGGAAATTTTTCCTGAGTCATATGCATTTCATCATAATTTAATCCTCGACTACAAGTGGTTCTTGTCAAAAAGACGCTCAGATCAGAAGAAAATGGTATTATCAAGCAGGATTGTTGGAAACTTTTACATAGATGTTTAGATAGTTTTTAACTGCAGGATATGTCATTAAAAAAATCTTAAATTATTTTTGTATGGATTATTTTTTAAAATTATATGCATCTCAAAATTTCCTTTATATGTGCATTTGAACTTTTGCATGCTTATACTTTGAATTTACATTATAATGTTAAATTAGTTTGATGTTAATGTACTTCAAATTTGGTATGCCTAAATATTATAAATATGTAAAATTGTGCTTCATATTTAGTACTTGTTACTTTAGAATTAAATTTTACTTTAGAAAAAGGTATTCACTTTTTGTTTGCATAATGTATGTATTTTAACTAATATTTAGATCGCATGTGTGTTTTAACTAGATTGTGTTAATTGTGCTTCATATTTAGACTTGTTTACTTTCGAACTATTTTAAGAGGGAGGGAGGGAGATAGGAAGAGGGTGCAAGAGGAAGAGGGACAGGGGGAGGCCAGAGAGGGAGGGGGGAGGAAGAGAGGGAGGGGGAGAGGAGAGGGAGGGTGGAGAGGAAAAGGGAGAGGAGAGGGAGTAGGAGGGAGAGGGAGGGAGAGAGGGAGAGGGATAGGGAGGGAGTAGGATGGACAGGGAGACGGAGAGGGAGAGGGAGAGGGAAAGGGGGGGAGAGGGAGAGGAGGGAGTAGGAGGGAGAGGGAGAGGGAGAGGTAGAGGGAGAGGGAGGGTGGGGGGAAGAGGGAGGGAGATGAGAGGGAGATGGAGTAGGAGGGAGAGGAAGCGAGAGAGGGAGAGGGGGAGGAGAGGGATTGTGAGGGAGAGGAAGTGGGAGTGGGAGTGGAAGGGGGAGAGGGAGAGGGAGAAGAAGGGAAGGGGAGGGAGAGGGGGGAATGAGAGAGGGAGAGGGAAGGTGGAGGAAGAGGGAGAGGAGAGGGAGTAGGAGGGAGAGGGAGAGGGAGAGGGAGAGGGAGAGGGAGGGAGAGAGGGAGAAGGAGAGGGATAGTGGGGGTAGGAGGGAGAGGGAGGGTTGGGGTAGGAGGGAGAGGGAGAGGGAGAGGGATGGTGGGGGAAGACGGAGGGAGGGAGAGGAGAGGGAGATGGAGTAGGAGGGAGAGGGAGAGGAAGGGGGAGGGGAGAGGGAGAGGGAGAGGGAGGGTGGGGGAAGAGGGAGGGAGAGGAGAGGAAGATGGAGTAGGACGGAGAGGAAGGGAGAGAGAGAGAGAGGGAGAGGGAGAGGGAGTGAAAGGGGGAGAGGGAGAGGGAGAGGAAGGGGGAGGGGAGAGGAGAGGGAGAGGGAGAGGGAGAGGAGAGGGATTAGGAGGGAGAGGGAGGGAGGGAGAGAGGGAGAGGAGAGGGAGGGAGAGGAGAGGGAGTAGGAGGAAGTAGGAGAGAGAGGGGGAGAGGGAGAGGGAGAGGGAGAGGTAGAGGGAGAGGGAGGGTGGGGGAAGAGGGAGGGAGAGGAGAGGGAGATGGAGTAGGAGGGAGAGGGAGAGGAGAGGGATTGGGAGAGAGAGGGAGTGGAAGTGGAAGTGGGAGAGGGAGAGGGAGAAGGGGGAGGCGAGGGAGAGAGGGAGAGGGAAGGTGGAGGGAGAGGGAGAGGAGAGAGGGAGAGGGAGAGGGAGGGTGGGGGAAGAGGAAGGGAGAGGGGAGGGAGTAGGAGGGATAGGGAAGATAGAGGGACAGGGAGAGGGAATGTGGGGGAAGAGGGAGGGAAAGGAGAGGGAGATGGAGTAGGAGGGAGAGGAAGGGAGAGGGGGAGAGGGGGAAAGAGAGGGAGAGGGAGAGAGAGAGATAGAGAGAGAGAGAGAGAGAGCGAGAGGGGGGAGGGGAGGGAGAGGGAGAGGGAGAGGGAGAGGGAGGGTAGGGGAAGAGGGAGGGAGAGGAGAGGGAGAGGGAGGGTGGGGGAAGAGGGAGGGAGAGGAGAGGGAGATGGAGTACGAGGGAAAGGAAGGGAGAGAGGGAGAGGGGGAGAGAGAGGAACGGGGAGGGGAGGGAGAGAGGGAGAGGAAGGGGGAAGGAGAGGGAGAGAGGGAGAGGGAGAGGAAGAGGAAGGGGGAGGGGAGGGAGAGAGGGAGAGGAAAGGTGGAGGGAAAGGGAGAGGAGAGGTAGAGGGAGAGGAGAGGGATTAGGAGGGAGAGGGAGGGAGGGAGAGACGAAGAGGGAGGGTGGGGGAAGAGGGAGGGAGAGGAGAGGGAGAGGGAGTAGGAGGGAGAGAGATGGAGAGAGGGAGAGGGAGAGGAGAGGAGAGGGAGAGGGGTAGAGAGGGAGAGGGAGAGGGAGTGGAGGGGGCAAGGGAGAGGGAGAGGGAGAGAGAGGGTGCAGGGAGAAGGAGATGGAGCAGAAAGGAGAGGGAGAGAAGAGGGCAGGAGGGAGAGAGGTTGAGGGAGAGGAGAGGGTGGGTGGGTGGGGGGAGGAGAGGAGAGGAGAGGGAGATGGAGCAGGAGGGAGAGAGAGAGAGGGAAAGGGAGAGGGAGGGTAGGGGAGAGGAAGAGGAAGAGGAGAGGGAGCAGGAGGGAGAGAGGGTGGGGATTGGAGCGAGAGGGAGATGGAGCAAGAAGGAGAGGGAGAGGAGAGGGAGATGGAGATGGAGAGAGAGAGATGGAGAGGAGAGGATGTGGGAGAGGGAGAGGGAGAGGGAGAGTAGAGAGAGATGGAGTAGGAGGGAGAGGAGAGGGAGAAGGAGGGAGAGAGAGGGTGGGGGGAGGTAGGGAGAGGGAGATGAAGCAAGAAGGAGAGGGAGAGGGAGAGGAGAGGGAGATGGAGATGGAGAGAGGGAGAGGAGAGGGGGAGGCAGAGGGAGGGTGGGGGAGAGGAAAGGGAGAGGGAGAGGGAGAGTAGGAGGCAGATGGAGTAGGAGGGAGAGGAGAGGGAACAGGAGGGAGAGAGAGGGAAAGGGAGGGTGTGGAAAGAGGAGAGGGAGATGGAGCAGGAGGGAGAGGGAGAGAAAGAGGAGAGGGAGGGTGAGTGGGGGGAGAAGAGAGGGAGAGGGAGAGGAGAGGGATAAGGAGGGAGAGAGAGGGGGAGAGGGAGGCTGGGGGAGAGGGAGAGGGAGGCTGGGGGAGAGGACAAGATGATGGAGTGGGAGGGAGAGGGTGGGTGGGTGGTGGGAGAGGGATGGAGAGTAGAAGGGAGAGGAAGAGGGAGAGGGGGAGGGAGAGGGAGTAGGAGAGAGAGGGAGAGAGAGGGTGACGGAGGGAGGGACAAAGGAGGGGGAGGGTGGATGGGGGAGGGTGAGGGAGGGTTGGGGGAGAGGGAGAGGAGAGGGAGATTGAGTAGGAGGGAGAGAGGGAGAGGGAGAGGGAGAGAGAGAGAGAGTGAGGGTAAGGGAGAGGAGAGGAAGGGTGGGACGAGGGAGAGAGAGAGGGTGGGGGAGAGAGTAGGAAGGAGAGGGAGAGGGAGAGGGAGAGGAGATGGAGATGGAGATGAAGATAGAGAGAGGGAGAGGAGAGGGTGTGGGAGAGGGGGAGGGAGAGGGAGGGTGGGGGAGAGGAAAGGGAGAGGGAGAGGGAGAGGGAGAGGAGAGGTAGATGGAGTAGGAGGGAGAGGAGAGGAAGCAGGAGGGAGAGAGAGGGAGAGAGAGGGTGGGGAAAGATGAGAGGGAGATGGAGTAGGAGGGAAAGGGAGAGGAGAGCTAGGGTGAGTGGGGGGAGAAGAGAGGGAGAGGGAGAGGAGAGGGATAATGAGGGAGAAAGAGAGGGAGTGGGAGGGTGGGAGAGAGGAGAGGGAGGATGAGAGAGGGAGAGGGAGGGTGGGAGAAGAGGAGAAGAAGATGGAGCAAGAGGGAGAGGGTGGGTGGGTGGGGGAAGAGGGAGGGAGAGTAGAAGGGAGAGGGAGAGGGAGAGGGAGTAGGAGAGAGAGGGAGGGTGAGGGTGAGGGTGAGGGAGGGAGGGACAGAGGAGAGGGAGGGTGGAGGGAGAGGGAGGGGGGAGGGAGGGGGAGGGAGGGAGAGAGGGAGAGGAGAGGGAGTAGGAGGGAGAGGGAGAGAGGGAGAGGAGAGGGAGATGGAGTAGGAGGGAGAGGAAGGAAGAGAGGGAGAGGGGGGAGGGAGTGGAAGGGGGAGAGGGAGAGGGAGAGGGAGATGAAGGGGGAGGGGGAGGGGAGGGAGAGAAAGGGGAATGAGAGAGGGAGAGGGAGAGGGAGAGGGGGGTGGGGGTGGGGGAAGAGGGAGGGAGAGGAGAGGGAGATGGAGTAGGAAGGAAAGGAAGGTAGAGGGGGAGAGAGGGAGAGAGGGAGAGGGAGAGGGAGAGGGAGTGGGAGTGGAAGGGGGAGAGGGAGAGGGAGAGGGAGAAGAAGGGGGAGGGGAGGGGAGGGAGAGGGAGAGGGAGAGGAGAGGGAGAGGGAGAGGAGAGGGAGATGGATAGTATAGGGAGTAGGAGGGATAGGTAGGGAATGAGGGAGAGGGAGAGGGAGAGGGAGAGGGAGGGTGGGGGAAGAGGGAGGGAGAGGAGAGGGAGATGGAGTAGGAGGGGGAGGGAGTAGGAGGGAGAGAAAGGGAGAGAGAGAGAGAGGGAGAGGAGAGGGAAAGGGGGAGAGAGGGACAGGGAGAGGGATTCAGAGAGGGAGAGGGAGAGGAAGGGTTAAGGAGAGAGGGAGAGGGGGGAGAGGAGAGGGAGATGGAGTAGGAGGGAAAGGAAGGGAGAGGGGGAGAGAGGGAGAGGGAGAGGGAGAGGGAGGGGAGGGAGAGAGGGAGAGGAGAGGGAGAGGGAGAGGAGAGGGAATAGGAGGGAGAGGGAGGGTGGGCGAAGAGGGAGGGAGAGGAGATGGAGATGGAGTAGGAGGGAGAGAAAGCGAGAGGAGAGGAGACGAAAAGGGGGAGAGGGAGAAAGTGAGAGGAGAGGAGAGGAGAGGGAAAGGGGGAGAGGGGGAGGGAGAGGAAGAGGTAGGGAGGGAGGGAGAGGGGGGAGAGGGAGAGGGAGAGGGAGAGGGAGAGGGAGAGGGAGACGAAAGGAGAGGGAGATGGAGTAGGAGGGAAAGGGAGGGGGAGAGGGAGTAGGAGGGAGAGAGAGGGTGGAAGGAGAGGGAGATGGAGTAGGAAGGAGAGGGAGAGGAGAGGTCGGGAGGGAGAGAGGTTGGAGTGGGAGAGTAGAGGGTTGGTGGGTGGGGGGAGAAGAGGGAGATGGAGCAGGAGGGAGACGGAGAGGGAGCAAGAGGGAGACAGAGAGGGAGAGGGAGGGTAGGAGAAAGGAAGAGGAAGAGGGAGAGGAGAGAGAGCGGGAGGGAGAGAGAGGGTGGAAGGAGGGAGAGGGAGATGGAGAAGGAAGGAGAGGGAGAGGGAGAGGAGAGGGAGATGGAGATGGAGGGAGAGAGAGAGGGAGAGGAGAGGCTGTGGGAGAGGGAGAGGGAGAGGGAGATGGAGGGAGAGAGAGAGGGAGATGAGAGGGTGTGGGAGAGGGAGGGTGGGGGAGAGGAAAGGAAGAGGGAGTAGGAGGGAGAGAGAGGGAGCGGGAGGGTGGGGAAAGAGGAGAGGGAGATGCAACAGGAGGGAGAGGGAGAGGAGAGGGAGGGTGAGTGGGGGGAGAAGAGAGGGTGAGGGAGAGGGAGAGGAGAGGGAGGAGGGAGAGGGAGAGGGAGAGGGAGGGTGGGGGGAGAGGAGATGAAGATGGAGCATGAGGGAGAGGGTTGGTGGGTGGCTAGAGGGAGAGGGAGAGAGAGAGGGGGAGGGAGTAGGAGAGAGAGAGTGGGGGAGGGAGAGATAGAGGAGAGGGAGGGTGGGTGGGGGTGAGAGAGGGCGAGGGAGGGTGGGGGGAGAGGGAGAGTCAAGGGAGGAGTAGGAGAGAGAGGGAGAGGGAGGGAGAGGGATGGCGGGATAGAGGAGAGGGAGGGTGGGTGGGGAGTGAGGGATGGTGGGAGGAGAGGGAGATGGAGTAGAAGGGAAAGGAGAGGGAAAGGGGGAGGGAGGGAGAGGAAGAGGGAGATGGAGTAGGAGGGAGAGGGAGAAGGAGAGGGAGTGGGAGTGGGAGGGAGAGGGAGAGTGAGGAGTGAGAGAGAGGTTTGGGGGATAGGGAGGGAGAGGGAGATGGAGCAAGAGGGAGAGGGAGAGGAGATGGGGGGAGGGAGAGAGGGATAGGGGGAGAGAGATGGTGAGGGAGAGAGGGTGAGAGATAGAGTGAGAGAGGGTGTGGGAGAGAGTGCGAGGGGATGGGAGAGAGAGGGGTAGGGAGAGAAATTGGGAGAGGGAGAGGGAGGGGCGAGAGAGAGGGAGAGGGAGAGACAAAGAGAGGGTGAGTGAGAGGGAGGGAGGGAGGAGTGAGAGGGAGGGAGGAGTGGGAGGGGGAGGGAGGGAGGGAAAGGGGGGGGAAAAGTGGGAGAGAGGGATGGAGAGGGAGAAGGAGGGATAGGGAGAGGGAGAGGGAGATGGAGGGAGGGGGAGCATGAGGGAGGGAGGGGGAGAATGAGGTTCGGAGGGAGGAGTGGGATGGAGAGGGAGAGATGGAGGGAGGGAAAGGGGGAGGGATATGGAGAGGAAGGGGAGAGGGAGATGGGGAGGGAGGGAGACAAATGGAGGTAGAGAGAGAGAGAGAGAGAGAGAGAGTTAATGTCCACTTCTTTTGTATCAAAAGATTACCATCCCCTTACATTTAATCCTCGTATTATTGGTGTTAATGTTATGTTTCAACTTAGGTTTGATCCTTATATGATATATACTTCATGCTCTCCTTCCCAATTTGCAATATTCTTAACAATACAAATTTGTAAAATAATTTGACATATTTCAATTTTTTTTTAGAAATGGGTTGGTTGAATTCTATTTTCATATTTAATATTATTTTTATTTTTAGATTTATTTAGTATGAAAATATGTTTTTTTTGTTTACTTCATATGAAAATGGGAAGCTAATATTTAATTAACTTCCTTTCTCTACTAGAATAATTTTATATATTTTAGTTTTTTTAAGAGTTTATTTTTTGTTCAAGTCTATTTTTATGATGATACTTAGGTGTTGCCCCTTACAACCAAAAATTAACTACACACTAATAGAAAATAGAGGGGAAGGGAGGGAAAGGGGGAGGGAGAGAGGGAGAGGGAGAGGGAGAGGGAGAGGAAGGGAGAGAGTGTGGGAGAGGGAGATTGAGAGGGAGAGGGAAACGGGGAGGGAGGGAGGGAAAGGGGGTGATGTAGGAGCATCTTGTGTCCTTGGCAATCCTGTGTCACCAAAAATATGTTTGAAGTTTTTTGTGTTGCTCGATTTCTTCTTTGACCAAGTTGGTCGGTTTCCTTTGGTTACCGAGTATGGTCGATCATCTCCTAGGTGGTCGGTTGTTTCACTGGTGCTCGGCATTGCTTGTCTATTGCTTGGTCATCCTTGTTTGTCGAGTAGTTTATTTTGAGTTCTTGTTGAGCTGACTTGTGCATTTATTATGGGTCACAGATTCAATGCTAGAATCCTTCATTGGGAGGTGTGTGGTCCTAGATCTGACTATTCCTTCCGTTGATTGTAGATTTGAAGGTTGACTCAGTTTGGTAGACTCTTGTATAAATGTAGTTATTGGGTTAGAGTTTAGGTAGGACTGGAGATGATAGATGGGAGACATTAGAGTAGTAGCAGATCCTTGCATGTTTGAGGACTTTTAAGATTCATTGTAATATCTGGTTGAAATCGGGAAGCCTTATAGCCCGATATGTATGGTTTTATTTGATGAAAGTTAATAAAAGACTTTGTATTCTCTCTCTCAGTGTTGAATTTTTTAGCTTCCACATGTGTGAGAAGGCTTGGATCATCAGGGTGTGCCATCCTTTGGCCCCTCTTGACCCCTGCCTTATGTTAGGTGGTATCAGAGCAAGGTGAGATCTTGATCTTGATCTGCAAATCTAGGTTTGTTGGTTCCTCTTGAAGCCCTAGTTGATTTTTGTGGGGTAGTAGATTATGATCTGACCTATAATTGTAGAGGGTTATCAAGATGGTTCGTGGGAGGTGAGATGCGGATCTAGGATTGGAAAATATGATAAGGCAGATTGCTGCAAGATTAGAAGCAGTTGGAACATCCCAAAGACGAGGTAGACATCTTGAAGATGTTAGTGATGATGAAGTTGAAGAAGAACAGGCAAATGTAGAACTTGCACTTGTTATGGATCAGGGTGAAGAAAGATTTTTGAAAGCTTTGACAAGTTTGAAGTCTACACCACATTTCAATCCTCCTGCGTATGGTGCAAAATTGGATTCTGATGAATTGGTGGACTGGATTGATGAGATGGAAAAGTATTTTGAATATGAAAACATATTTGAAGATAAGAAGGTGAAGATTGCAAGCACTAAGTTGAAGAGTCATGCATCCTTATGGTGGGAACACTTGCAATTGGATCAGAAGATGAAGAGCAAAGACAAAATCAAGGTATGGAATAAGATGGTAAATAAATTGAAAGGAAAATTCTTACCTTGTGATTATTAGATTAACTTAGTTAGGCGAATGCAAAGATTGAAGTAGAAAGATAGCTCGGTAAAAGAGTATACTGAGGAATTCTATAGATTGGATATCAGATCTAGACATGATGAAGATGATGTGGAAAGAATTGGTAGATACCTGAATGGTTTGAGAGCTTCCATCCAAGAGGAGATCAGCTTGGTTAAGTTGGAAAGCATTGAAGAGGCTTATCAATTTTCTTTGAAAGTCGAGGATAAATTCAACAAGAGACATGAGCAAAGATAAAGAGGTCGAGGTGGTAGATTCCCTAGAGGAAGAGGTAGATCTAATGGTGAAAATGGTAGATCTGAACCTGAGAAGACAAATTTGGATAAAGGCAAGACCGAGTGGAAAGGTGAAAGTTCATCTAGAGGTAGAGGCAGTAACTACCGATGTGGTTATAGCAAAGGAAGTTTCCAAGGAACTTGTTATAACTATGGAGAAGAAGGACATAGATCATTTAAATGTACACAAGTAATTAATAAGGTTGGTAGTAGTAGAAATGCATTGGTGCAAGAAGAGCCATTAAATCAACCTGAGAAGGAAAGTAACCTAATGGAAAGGAGAGCACTATGGAATGAAAGAAAAAAGGAAGATCCGGTAAGGAGAAGTTTGTTCAAGACCATATGTAGAGTTTCTGATAAAGTTTGGAAGGTAATCATTGACAGTGGTAGCTCAAAGAATCTGGCATCTGAAGAGATGGTCACTAAATTATAGTTGGAAAGACTGGAACATCCAAAGCCTTATCATATTTCATGGATCAAAGATGAGCATACACTCCTAGTAAGTGAACAATGTTATGTGAATTTGAAAATTGAGAAATACTATGATAAGGTGTTGTGTGATATCATACCTATGGATTGTTGTCATATTTTGTTGGGTAGACCTTGGCAATATGATAGACATGCTATATATGATGGGAGATTGCATAAGTATAAGTTATTATGGCTGATGGAAAGAAACAAATATTGTTACCATTGATGGAAGAACCTATTAGTAATGTTTGCACATCTGTGAAAGTTTTCTTGATGGAAGGAAGGAAGTTTCTTGAATATTTTGCTGTAATTCCTAACAAATCGAGTAAGAAAATAGAAGATAATGTTCCTGAGAAGATTGACAAGTTACTCACCGAGTATAGTGAAATCATTTCTGATAATGTACCTGATGGTTTGCCACCGAAAAGAAGTATTGATCATTGTATAGATCTAATCCCTGGAGCTAGTTTACTGAATAAGGCACCTCATCAGTTAACACCTACCAAGAACCAGGAATTGAATCGACAGATTCAAGACTTGTTGGAGAAAGGTTTGATCAGAGAAAGTTTGAGTCCCTATGTAGTACCTGATGTATTACCACCAAAGGAGAATGGGGAATGGAGAATGTGTACTGATTCCAAAGCAATCAACAAGATAACAGTGAAGTATAGGTTTTCTATACCGAGAATGGATGACATAATGGATAGTTTGACTGGAGCAAAATATTTCAGCAAAATTGATTTGAAAAGTGGATATCATCATTGTAGAATCGGAGAAGGTGATGAATGGAAGACTACTTTCAAGACAAAAGAAGGTTTGTATGAGTGGTTGGTTATGCATTTTGGTTTAACTAATGCACCAAGTACTTTTATGAGGCCGATGAATGAAGTTTTGATGAAATTCTTGGGTAAGTTTGTGATTCTATATCTTGATGACATTCTGATATTCAGTAAGACCAAAGAAGAACATTTGTTGCATGTTAGACAAGTTTTGCAAAAATTGAAAGAGAAAAAGTTGCTGATAAATCTGAAAAAATGTTCATTTATGAAGGAAGAGATTGTGTATTTGGGATTTTTTATTTCTATTGATGGATTGAAGATGGATCTTGAAAAGGTTGAAGCTATTCTGAATTGGCCTACACCTAAAAATTCTAGTGAGGTAAGATCATTTCATGGACTGGCAAGTTTTTACAGGAAGTTCATTAGAAATTTTAGTGCAGTTTGTAACGCTATGACTGAGACTATGAGAGAAGACAAAACAATATTCAAGTGGACACATGGAGCTAATAAAATTTTTGAGACTTTGAAGTAGAAAGTTACTGAATTACCTATTTTGGCATTATCTGATTTCAGTAAAGTATTTCAAGTAGAATGTGATGCAAGTGGAAGTGCAATTGGAGCTGTGTTGAGTCAAGAAGGTAAACCTGTTGCTTTCTTTAGTGAAAATTTGAATGATGCTAGAAGGAGATATTCTATGTATGATCAAGAGCTCTATGCTATTGTTCAAGCACTGAAGAAATGGAGACATTATTTGATACCAAGTGAATTTGTGTTGTATACTGATCATAAGGCTTTACAGTATTTGGGTAGTCAGAATAAGTTGATTCGAAGACATATGAAGTGGGTTGAGTATCTGTAGAGTTATACATTTTTGATAAAACATAAGAGTGGAGTCACTAACTGAGTTGTTGATGCATTAAGTAGAAGGAGATCTTTGATGACCGAGATGAAAATTCAAGTTCTTGGTTTTGATGAGATAAAAGATTCTTATGAGGATGATCCTGATTTTTCTAAGCCATGGAGAAAGTGCAGAGCACCTATACAAGACCAACAAGATACCAAATGGGATGAATATTTTATTCAGGAAGGTATGTTGTTCAAAGGCATTCAGTTGTGTATACCGAGAGGTGTAATGAGAACTAATTTGATAAAATAAAAACATAGTAGTGGTTTGGCTGGACATTTTGGCATTGACAAAACATGGAATTTGTTGAAGGAAAAGTACTTTTGGCTGTAGTTGTATAAAGATGTTCAGAAATTTGTGAAAATTTGTGGAATTTGTCAAGTTGCAAAAGGAGTAAGTCAGAATACTAGTTTGTATGTATCGATTGCTATACCTGAGAAACATTGGATTGACATCAGTCTGGATTTTGTTCTAGGCTTACTGAAGATAGTGAGGGGTAATGATTCTATATTTTTTGTGGTGGATAGATTTTCTAAGATGGCACATTTTATACCATGTAGAAAGACATCAGATGTAATACATATAGCAGATCTTTTCTTCAAAGAAATTATGAGATTGCATGGGTTATCGAGGAGTATTATCTCTGACTGAGATAGTAAATTTGTTGGATACTTTTGGAAGACCCTTTGGAAAAAGTTTGGCACTGAGTTGAAATATAGTTCTACATTTCACCCACAAACTAATGGACAGATAGAGGTTGTAAATAGAAGTTTGGGTAATCTTTTGAGATACTTAGTTGGAGACACACTGAGTAGTTGGGATTCTATGTTAGCACAAGCAGAGTTTGCATACAATAATTCAGTGAATAGAAGTACTAGAAAAACACCATTTGAGATTGTGAATGGCACACAACCAAGAGGTATATCTGATTTGAGAGACATTGATGATGAGAATAAAAGAAGTGCTAAAGGAGTGGAATTTTTTGAATACATGAAGACATTGCATGAAGATTTGAAACTGACGTTGGAAGAGAGTAATCGGAAATACAAAGACAAAGCTGATAAAT
Source organism: Chamaecyparis obtusa (assembly GCA_027943335.1). NCBI lineage: Eukaryota > Viridiplantae > Streptophyta > Pinopsida > Cupressales > Cupressaceae > Chamaecyparis > Chamaecyparis obtusa. The sequence goes on along the minus strand of BSBK01007577.1, from coordinate 554,583 downwards.
CTAGAAGATATAAGACTTTTGATGTTGGTGATGAAGTGATGGTTCATTTGAAGAAAGATCAATTTCCTGTTGGCACATATGGAAAGCTGAAGATGAAGAAATTTGGACCTTGCAAGATTTTGAAGAAATTTGACAGTGGAAATGCATATGAGATTGAGTTTCCTAATGATATGGACATATCACCTATTTTCAACATTTCTGATTTGTATGAATATCATGAATCTAATGAAGAAATGACATTACCAACAGAGTATCCTAAGAAGCAGAATGAAGAAGTGGAGCAGATCTTGAAAGAAAGAGTTGGCAAGAGCACAAGAGGAAAATAGTATATGGAATAACTGGTAAAGTGGAAGAATAGACCGATGGAAGATAGTTCATGGATTTCATAATATGAGTTGGATGCAACTTGAATCATACCTGTTAAATGATTCTAAGAATCATTTCAAAATAACCCCAGGTGTCTAATGCAGGAGCATCTTGGGTCCTTGGCAATCTTGTGTCACCAAAAATATGTTTGAAGCTTTTTGTGTTGCTTAGTTTCTTCTTTGACCGATTTGGTCAGTAGTTCATCAGTTTCCTTTGGTTATCGAGAATGGTCGATCATCTCTTGGGCGGTCGGTTGTTTCACTGGCACTCGACGTTGCTTGTTTGTTGCTCGGTCATCCTTGTTTGTCGAGTATTTTATTTTGAGTTCTTGTTGGGCTGACTTGTGCATTTATTATGGGTCACAAATTTAATGCATGAATCCTTCATTGGGAGGTGTGTGGTCCTAGATCTGACTGTTCCTTTCGTTGATTGTGGATATGAAGGCCGACTCAATTTGATAGACTCTTGTATAAATGTAGTTATTGGGTTAGAGTTTAGGTAGGAATGGAGATGATAGATGTGAGACATTAGAGTAGTAGTAGATCCTCACATGTTTGAGGACTTTTGAGATTCATTGTAATATCTAGCCAAAATTAGGAAGGCCTTACAACCCAGTATGTATGGTTTTATTTGATGAAAGTTAATGAAAGACTTTTCATTCTCTCTCTCAGTGTTGAGTTTGTTAGCTTTCATGTGTGTGAGAAGGCTTGGATCATCAGGGTGTGCCATCCTTTGGCCACTCTTGACCCTTGCCTTGCATCAGGGGGAGGGAGAGAGGGAGAGGCAAAGGAAGGGGGAGAGGGTGAGGGAGATGGAAAGGGAGAGGGAGAGGGGAGGGAAAGGAGGAGGGGGGGAGGGAGAGAAAAGGGGAGAGTGAGTGAGTGAGAGAGAGAGAGAGAGAGAGAGAGAGAGAGAGAGAGAGAGAGTGTTAATGTCTACTTCTTTTGTATCGAAAGATTACCATCCCCTGAGATTTAATCCTTGTATTATTGGTGTTAATGTTATACACTGAATTTGCACCTCTGATCTCAAGCTCTCTTGGTCTTGATAATCCAGTATAACATGGGAATCATCTCAAGGTTGTGGGACCTTTTGCTAACCAAGATGAGACCTCCAAATTCTAGGCTGGTTCCTCTTGGATAGTCACCCAGATTTTCTCTTAGACAGGAAATGTAAATTCTTTTGAGGGAAAGGGATAGAAGGAGTGCATGAAATGGAAATGACAGGAAGCAAATCTATCCTACTAGGTGATGCACCAAAATTAGGGTATGAATCTTAGTATAGAGGAATGGAATCAATGGAGGAATCAGGTCTAATAAGTCACCACTCACTATATAGGTTTGCATAAGTATTTCATAGGAAGGCTTGAATAGAAAACTCAACCTATGACCTGCAAACAAACATCCTCCTCTGCAACTAGGTGTAGGAATGAGACAAGACTGCTAGGGGTTGTAGCATACCCACAAAACTTCTAAATTAGATTAGACATAGTAACACACAAAATTACAAAAAATGAGAGGGACCAAGAACACCAATTTATATTGACAACATTCATAAACTTCAATCCAATAAGAGACAAACTCAGACAAGAAGGCATGAGGACAACAAGAGTGCCACAGAATGCTTTGCAATATTTGAATTCATCAATGAAAATTACAATTTGTAGAAAGCCAAAGGGCAGGAAAATTGCCACAAATTGCTCTCTCAGAAAGAAAACTTCCTTTGTTTTACAAAAAGTGAATTCTGAGCACTAAAGGCTCCAAAAAAATGTTATATACATCACTCAAATGCATGCAGGCAGGAGTCAAAATTAACCAGGGTTACAAATTTATGCATAAAATAATCATCCCTAGCAATCGTGTCTGATCATAAATGTTCATCTTGAAAATATCACAACAAATCAGATACATCTTTCTTTGTGTGCCCGTCTCTGAATTGATCATGCCTACAGACAAAAGACCTTGATCCATCTACCTCTCTGCAAGTCAGGCTGTCATGAATGCTCAAATCTGATCTCAGATCCTCGAAAGGACTCCAAAATGGTAGTCTAGAAGATGTGCAAATTCTTTAACTGCAACCGCCTCCAGAAATCATCAATTTCTTCAGCTACCTGCGCTTGCAAATGTTCACCTTGGAAGAAACCCCGCAAAAAAAAAAAGGTTGCACTGCCTTGACACAGCAATGCTCGCATGATCGCATGAGCTCAAAAGCTTTTATGTGATCATGCGACAAGCTCTTAGAAACTGCCACCGCTTGCCACCTAGATGCTCAGGCCCACAAGATCCACCACCAAACTGCCGAAGTCAAAGTCTCTGCTGACCGAACATGAGGCTTGTCACATGGTCACATGCGGCTAGGAAGCCGCATGCAATCATGCGACCAGCATGAAGCTACCACCGCTGACCGCTCGCTAACAGCTTGTCGCATGGTCACATGGGCTCAGAAGGGCCCATGTGATCATGCGACCAACTGTAAGATGTTCCTCGATGACCACTGGTGGCACCATCAAAATTGTTGGTGTTAACTACAAGAACAACCCTGGGTTCACTTTCCCTTTAGTCGCCAAGTCGTGTTCACTTTTCTTAACCCCGGATCACATCCAGCGACCACGTGAAAACATTGATCCTTGCTTTATCTGACGGCAGTCATTGAGTCTCGTAATAACCTTGGCATATTCCTTTCTATCAGGAGATTACCTGACTAAAGAAAGTCTCATAATCGCCAGATAGAAAGGATATTCCTCTTTTCATTGTGAGATTACTCGACCGAATTTAGAACTTGGCCCACCACCAAACTGCAACCTTTATCAATGTGGCTAACAGTTTGTCGCATGTTTGCGTAGCCTAAAAAGGGGCTATGCAATCATGTGATAGACCGCTAGCGGTTTTGGAAAACCATGCACCGGGCCCACCTGATCGAAGTTGCGCACATGGAAAAACTACCACCAAAGGAAGAAGTGAGAAGCATAGAAGAGGGTGTAGTTAACAGCTAGTTGGATGTTCGCATAGCCTAAAAAGGGACTATGCGATCATGCGATAGACTGCTAGCATCCTTCAATAGTACCGTCAATAGTTAGTCACATGGTCACATAAGGGGAAAAGGACTTATGTGTTCATGTGACAACTTGCATAATAGCTTGCCGAAAACTAACTGAGCCCCACTTGTCAGAGTTGCATGGATAGAAAACACTGACGCCGGAGAAGTGTAAAGTGCAGAAGTGGTCGAAAACATAGAAGGTTTTTGAGCGAAGGTTGAAAACACACTAAGCTTTCAGGCCAAAAGGCAGAAACATCCTGAGCCTTCAGAGAGGAAGTCAAAAACACACTGGGTTTTCGACACTTGAGCACTTCATTGGAAAATAGGACTGTAGCCAAAAATGAATTATAGGGAATTTTTGGGTAACATTTTGGCGACCTCTATGGGATGTCAGCCTACTAGACATTGTACCAATTGCCTTGGCAATCCATTAGGCATAGGAGTCACTACAGAGCACAAAAACTTGGCAAGGACAAAAACTGAACCAAAAGACAGACCTGTGCACATGCACTTCTTGGGAAACATGAACTAACCTAGAAAGCATGGAAAGAAAGCAAGAAACATATTTACAAGAATTTACAAGAAAGACCTATAGAGAGGGATTAACCTCAAAGAAAGGCTTCAAGTGGAAACCATTCACTGAGATTGGCAGGGCATCTCCTTCAAGGGTTGAAATCTGAAAAGCGTTAGATCCTCTACACTCTGTTATAACAAATGGTCCACCCCAAAGGAATCAAACTTTGTGTGCTTGCCAGGTTTTGACCTGAACTCATCCCATTTGAGAACTACATCTCCAACCTTGAAGTTTCTGACCCTGGCTCTTTTATCAAAGCTTCTCTTTGTTTGATTCTGATGGAATGTCATATCTTGCATTGATTTATCTCTAATCTCTTCTAGCTCCATCAACTGGGCATATCTGATTTGCATAGGATCACTTTCTTCAAACAAGGCATACTGAGTGGCCAAGTCCAAAGCTGGTAATTCAGTTGAAATAGATAACTTAGCCTCTCTACCATACACCAACATGTATGGGGAATTACCAATGATTTTCTTCAGAGTAATTCTATCTAACCACAAGGCAGATCTTAATTTAGTATGCCAGTCCCTCTGACTATCTTGCAGGGTCTTTTTGATTATTTTGATCAGATTCTTATTTGTTGATTCTACCAAACCATTCCCTTGAGGATAGTAATTGGAACTTGTATTCAGATAGGTGCCCTTCTTAACTACCCACTCTGAGACTTTGAAGCCTATAAATGCTAATGCATTGTCTGAAACTATAGAATCTGGAATGCCAAATCTATGAATGATGTCATCATAAAAACTTAAAACAACATTCTCATTAGCTTCTTTTAAAGCAACTACCTCTATCCACCTAGTGAAATAATCGGTTGCAGTGATTATCCACTTGTGTCCTGCACTAGATGGAGGGTTAATCATGCCAATGAAATCTATACCCCACTTCATGAAGGGCTGCTCCGTTTTGACTGGTTGTAGGGGCAAAGTTGCAAATCTTTCTTTCCTTACAAAAATAGCACATTTGACACATCTTCTAACATAATCATGACTATCTTTGAAGATAGATGGCCAATAGTATCCAGCCCTCATGATCTTAAAAGTTGTAGTCCTAGGAGAGAAATGGCCACTAGAAGCTCCATCATGAAACTCAAATAAGACATCTGCAACCCTTTCCGAATCTATGCATCTTAGAAGGACACCATTGTGAACCTTTCTGAAAAGAATTTCATCTATCAGCACAAAAGGAATAGATTGTAACCTGTAATACCTCCTTTTTGCCGAATCTAGGCCTGTAGGATATTGTCCTGTCTTCAAATAATTGATCATATTAGGCAACTAGCTAGCTACCTCAGCTTGTTCTCCTGTAGAATGCACCACCAGAGATGCATCTATGTATTCCAATTTCTTTGAACTTCTATCTTCTACCAGATGCTCACAAAGACCTCTTCCTCTAACCAGCTTGGTAGTCTAAATATCTATGTCATATTCCATCACCTTAGTGATCCAACTAGCTCTTTTTTCATTTAGGTCCTTAGAAAGCAAAAATTCTTTGACACTTGGATGAGTAACCATCAAATGCACCTTGTTATGGGTCAACAAATGTCTGAATTTTTTGAAGCTCTTTACCACAGCAAGAACATGTTTTTCTACAAAAGAGTATCTTTGTTCATACTCTTCTAAACCTTTGCTAAAGAAAGCAATAGGCTGCTCCAATCCTTCAGCATTTTCTTGAGTCAACATTGCAGATATAGCATCATGACCCCCATAAGCATAAAGGATAAAATCCTTACTGAAATTTGGGTTTAGGAGAGTAGGAGCTTCTGTTAAGGCTTCTTTAATAGCTTGAAAGTTAACTTTTCCTTCTTTGGTCCAACTGAAATCTGAACCTTTCCTCAACATGGCTGTCAAAGGCTTGAGTAACTCTGCAATGTTAGGCAAGAATCTCCTAACAAAGTTAATCTTTCCTATGAAAGATTGGAGTCCTTTCTTATGATGTGGTAATGGTAGTTCTAAGATGGCTGCAATTCTCTCAAGATCCACTATAATTCCCTCTTTGGATACTACATATCCCAATAGTTTTCCTTCATGAACTGCAAACACACATTTCTTGGGATTAAGGAATATCCCAAATTCTCTTCATCTTTCAAAAATTTGCCTCAAATGTTTGATGTGGTCTACTACATGCTTTGAGTAGATAGTTATGTCATCTAGGTAGACCAGCACAAACTTGTACATGAGGCCCTTAAAGGCCATATCCATTTCCTTTTGAAATGTAGCACCTGCATTTGACAAACCAAAGGGCATCTTCTGATATGCCATGGTTCCCCACTTGGTTGTAAATGTAGTCTTGTATTGATCCTCTTCTTTCACTAAGATTTGATTATATCCTAAATAGCCATCCAACAATGAGAATCTCTCAGATCCAGAGACACATTGTAGAATTTGTTCCATAGAGGGTAGTGGATGGTGGTCTTTTAATGAGGCTCTATTCAAATCCCTGAAATCAACACATAACCTCAGCTCCCCATTCTTCTTCCTGGCAGGAACAAGGTTGGAAACCCAACTAGTATGTTTGATGGGGTAGATGATGCCACCTTCTATTAGTTTGAGTACTTCCTTATGCATAAGTGGTTCGAGCTTGGGATTAACAGGTCTTTGCTTTTGCCTTACTGGTTTAGCATTAGGCTCCAATTCAATAGTGTGCTAAGCAAGGGTAGGATCAAAACCCTTGAGGTCTTCGTACCCCCATGCAAAAACATCACTAAATTCTCTGAATAATTTAGTGTAAGCTTGCTTTTCTGAATTAGTGTTTACTTTTCCAAATTGTAGGCTCTTACCTGGCTCCAACTCTAATTCAACACAATGTTCCTGCTGGACTACCAGGCCAGCTTTATTTTTCTTGACTTCATCATCCTTGTTGAAGATAGTCTCTAAGGTGACAAGACCCTTAGGCATCTTATTAGATCTAAGTTGTATCACTTGATCACCATAGTTCTGTGATAACCTCTTTTGATTGTGCCTTGAAAAGACATCTTCTTCAAACAAGAACTGTAGAATTTGTTCATCATTGTCAAACACTTGCCAATTAATATTATTATCAGGAATTGAAGGTCTGAAAATAATCTTGATGTGTTGCTGATTTGTTTCTTTTGAAATGCTATTGGGGATGTCAAACTGAGATCCAATAGCAGCTAACCTATCAGCATTTTGATTTAATTTTCTAGGGATAGCAACGATATTGAAAGCATGGAAATCTTCAATTGCATCCAAAACTCTATGTTTGTATGCTTTCATGACATCATTTTTGGTTGCACTCATCCCTCTTACTTGGCTGACAACAAGTTCACTGTCACCATATACTTTTAACACTTTAAGCCCTCTTTTTCTAGCCCAATCTAGTCCATTAACTAGACTTTCATACTCCGTAGTGTTGCTGGTGCAGGAAAAACTGAATCTAAAGGAAGTGTAATACCTTTCTCCTTTTGGGGACACTAGCATAGCACCTCCATCAGAACCATGTCTACTTCTAGCTCCATCAAAAAATAGCTCCCAGACCTGATTATCCTGATCATCCGAATCAGTGTATTCTTTGAGAAGGCTTGGTTCTATGGCTCCACTTTCTTGAATCAGATAACTCCCCAAACCAAAATCCCAAACAAGACTCTCTTGGATCTTTGAGGTTCTTTCATCTAGGAGAATATCGGGGATACTCTCTATTTTGGTGCTTGCTTCACTAATGGTTGGGAAATCATTGTCATCAAATATAGGACAATTAGTATTGATGGAATTGGACACATATCGCTTTATATGATGTATTGTTAAGGCTTATGATTTAATGGTGACTTTGGTACCATACCTTGTATGAAAGAGCATGTGAGACCAGTCGGAAGAAAGATAACCTCCTATCTTGGCTGTGAAATCTCTTGAGAGACATATGGCAAACAATGCAGGGAGATCTATGATATATATGTCAAGGAGATTGGAAAAATTAGAACTAGCATGGAGAATTAGACTGGTATCCTTGGCCACACCTATAGTACTGATTGAGGATCCATCAAGTTGTGTAACCTTCTTTTGGAAAGGTTCATATTTAAGTCCTAATTGATCAACCACTTTCTTGGGCATTACAGTGCTAGTAGCTCCACTATCTACCATACAATTATGCACTAAAGATTTTCCAATAATTAAAGATACGTAAAAGGGAGGTGGCTTTAAATTCCTACCTTGCATGGTATTGGCCTTGGAGTTGCTAGTTGGAGTCTCCTTTTCTTGATCAATGTTGACCAACACTGGTTTTGCAGTTTCTTTTGCAGGTTGAAGATTTGCTGCCTCTCTCATGGCTTTCTCCAAAATTTTAGGTTGTCTTGGAATAGACAAAGAGTCCCACATAGACATGGTGACATTCACCTTCTTCATGTTGTCTACAATATTATAAGGTGTCACAATGTGTACTCTTTGTTGTGCTTTTACTATGATGGGTTCTACCTCTTTTGGAACTTGGCCCTCTTTGCTTGTGAAGACAGGGGTCTCCTTGGATGTGATAGGGGCAACTTGCTGCAGTGGCTCTACAGATGTAGTGGCCTTAGTACCAGAATTTGCTCTCTCCATGTCTTGGGCTCTTCTCTTTTCTCTTGTGTAGGCAACAAAAGCAACTTCATCATTGACTCCATTGAAATTTGGTTGCTCCCAATTGAAAAGAGTAGTCTCATTCTCTTGTGTTTCTTGTTTAGGAGCTGTCCCACTAGAAGGAGCTTCTGCTTGAGCTTGTGAAGCATTTTGAACCATTAGTGCTTGGTTCATCCATCCATTAGAACACGTAGCCTGATTGTGGGGTTGATTGCAAGGGAAACACCATTCATTATCCACGGCCATATTATTTTGACTAGGAACCATATCCCTGACTGGATTTATAGAATTAAGAGGTGCAGGGTTATATGGTTGGAATGGTCTTTGATTAAAATTTTGTCTTTTCCCTTGATAGCCTCCTTGGTATGGTGGCCTATTTTGTTGATAAGGCTGTCCTTGATTTTGGTATTGCTAATTAGGACTTTGGCCTTGTGATTGGAAGGGTGGCCTGATGCCTTGGTTTTGTTTCTTCAAGTTTGTGACCTCTTTGGTTAGAGTCTGCAGCAAGTTTGCCATTTCTTGTATACTAGTTTGCTGACTACTCTTCACCTCTTGCAACCCTTGGGAGAAATTTGTTGCAGCATGTTCTTGACTATTGGTACTAGCTCGAGGTGCTGATATTGTGGGAATAGGGGTAAATGGGGGTACTTGTGCAGGTGCAATGGGATGAAGACTAGGGAAGATAGGCATGGGAGGTCTTCTCTATATCATGCCTTCTTGGATCAAACAATTTTCAGCCCTGACAGCAGTGTCAAAGGCTTGGGGTAAAGTGGTACCACCCATAGACTGGATCATGATAGAAATTTATTTATTTAGACTTTGCAAGTAGTACAGGAAGGCATGGTCAGCTGATGGCCTTACAGAGACTGGGATTCTATTCCATGTTTTAAGGAATCTACTATTATAATTTGTCATTTGCTCTTGAGGGTCTCTCTTTATAGTTTTTAATTGCTCAACCAAAGACAAATTATCTAATTTATCCTCAAAATGCTTACTTAATGCATCCCCTAATTCATCCCATGAAGTAATAGAACCAACAGTTAAAGTTCTAAACCACTCTAGAGCCTTACCTTTTAGAGATACTGCTAATAATTTGGTGGCCACATCCTCTTGAGTAATGTTGTGTATGCTGCAAATGGTGGTCACATCTCTTATGTGCTCAAAGGTTGTTGTCTGTCCCTCCCCTGTGAAATTAGGTATACTCTTTAATGCCACCAAGGGCACATCATGATGCACTACAAAATTTAATGGGCTCCCCTGATTGAAAGGTGCAAAGGCAAAATTTTTAGCCATTGTAGGAGGTGTAACCTGAAGATTAACAACTATATGAGCTGTATTTGCTAAATTTGGATCTCCTTCCTCTTCTAGATCTCTGGTTAGAGATCTGCCTCTTCTTTTGAAATGAAAGAGGAAAGGTCTCCTCTCTGAAGTATCAGGAGGTGTAGATTGGACTCTTCTTGCAAGAGATTCTCTAAGAGTTGACTTGCCTTTGTAGCTTCTTTTCAAGGGCAACTCTAAAAATTTGGTAGGCTTTGAGCTTTTCTCATAAACCTTAAGCAAGGTTGGCCTGAATCTTTGAAACCAGTGGAGTCACTAGATATACTTGATAGAACAACCTCTAAAGGTCTATATTATGCAATCTCCATATCAGAGATGACATAATTTTCAACAAATGAACTTCTTTACTGTCCCATCGGGCATGCCAGAAATGTTATACACTAAATTTGCACCTCTGATCTCAAGCTCTTTTGGTCTTGATAATCTAGTATAACATGGGAATCATCTCAAGGTTGTGGGACCTTTTGCTAACCGAGATGAGACCTCCAGATTCTAGGCTGGTTCCTCTTGGATAGTCACCCAGATTTTCTCTTAGACAAGAAATGTAAATTCTTTTGAGGGAAAGGGATAGAAGGAGTGCATGAAATGGAAATGATAGGAAGCAAATCTATCCTACTAGGTGATGCAATGAAATTAGGGTATGAATCTCAGTATAGAGGAATGGAATCAATGGAGGAATCAGGTCTAATAAGTCACCACTCACTAGATAGGTTTGCATAAGTATTTCATAGGAAGGCTTGAACAAAAAACTCAACCTATGACCTGCAAACAAACATCCTCCTCTGCAACTAGATGTAGGAATGAGACAAGACTGCTAGGGGCTGTAGCATACCCACAAAACATCTAAATTAGATCAGACACAGTAACACACAAAATTATAAAAAATGAGAGGGACCAGGAACCCCAATTTATATTGGCAACATTCATAAACTTCAATCCAATAAGAGAAAAACTCAGACAAGAAGGCATGAGGACAACAAGAGTGCCATAGAATGCTTTGCAATATTTGAATTCATCAATGAAAATTACAATTTGTAGAAAGCCAAAGGGCAGGAAAATTGCCACAAATTGCTCTCTCAGAAAGAAAACTTCCTTTTTTTTACAAAAAGTGAATTTTGAGCACTAAAGGCTCCAAAAAAATATTATATACATCACTCAACTGCACGCAGGCAGGAGTCAAAATTAACCAAGGTTACAAATTTATGCATAAAATAATCATCCCTAGCAGTCATGTCTAATCATAAATGTTCATCTTGAAAATATCACAACAAATCAGATACATCTTTCTTTGTGTGCCCGTCTCTGAATTGATCATGCTTGTAGACAAAAGACCTTGATCCATCTACCTCTCTGCAAGTCGGGCTATCATGAATGCTCAAATCTGATCTTAGATCCTTGAAAGGACTCCAAAATGGCAGTCTAGAAGATCTGCAAATTCTTTAACTGCAACCACCTCCAAAAATCATCAATTTCTTTAGCTACCTGCGCTTGCAAATGTTCACCTTGGAAGAAACCCCACAAAAAAAAAGAAGGTTGCACTGCCTTGACACAGCAATGCTCGCATGATCGCATGAGCTCAAAATCTTTTATGCGATCATGCGACAAGCTCTTAGAAACTACCACCGCTTGCCACCTAGATGCTCGGGCCCACAATATCTACCACCAAACTGCCAAAGTCAAAGTCTCTGCTGACCAAACACGAGGCTTGTCACATGGTCGCATGCGGCTAGGAAGCCGCATGCGATCATGAGACCAGCATGAAACTGCCACCACTGACCGCCCGCTAACGGCTTGTCACATGGTCGCATGGGCTCGAAAGAGCCCATGTGATCATGCGACCAACCGTAAGATGTTCCCCGATGACCGCTGGTGACACCACTGAAACTGTTGGAGTTAACTACAAGAACAACCCTGGGTTCACCCTAGGTTCACTTTCCCTTTAGTCGCCAAGTCGTGTTCACTTTTCTTAACCCCGGGTCACATCCAGCGACCACACAAAAACATTGATCTTTTCTTTATCTGATGGCAGTCACTGAGTCTCGTAATACCCTTGGCATATTCATTTCTGTCAGGAGATTACCCGACTAAAGGAAGTCTCATAATCACCAGATAGAAAGGATATTCCTCTTGGGTATGTGCACAAAGATGGGGTACCAAAAAGGGGGTTTAAGATGCCACTTTTTTCCTGAAATCAACAAACTCTGAACTTCAATAACAAATTGAAGATAGTTCGACTCAAAATTTCAAAACACAACAAGAACAAGAGTTGTAGTACTCTGAATCTAGTTTCTAAACTACTAATTTATTTGAAAAACGGTGAAGATTAAGGCCTTCAACTAGGGGGAGCACAAAATTTGGTACTATTTTTTGTGAAAAAAATAACATAGCACCTATTGTGCTCCCCCTAAAATGTTAACTTATTTTTTGAAATTATTTAATCACTCCAGTGAGAAGTTAGCTAACACCACGTAGTTTACCCTGGATTTTTCTACTATTTTTTTTATGAATGTATGAATTTCTATGACTTTTTGAACTCAGACATCCCAAAACACATGAAATTTGGGCGTGCTCCCCCTAGAAATCATTCAAAATTAGTTGAAAATCATTTTTTTTTTAAAAGTGTGTAGAATGGAGTCTAGTTTCTAAAAAACTAAGTTTTTGCAAATTTTGACAAACGAAGCAAAATCTATACCCAAAATACTACACGTTGGTTTTTGACAAAAAATTGACATACATTCAATGAAAATTAATGTTTATAGGCTTAAAATTATCTTTTTTGGAAATAAATTATATGTTTAGATAGCTAACTCAGAGACCAATAATCTCACATTGTCTAATTTTTTTGTTATCGAATCATGTGTAAACTAGATGGAGAGCACACACAAAAAGTGAAGGTTTTTTCTAATGTTTATTTGAATTCACGTCAAACTCATGGCTTATACATCCAAGCCTTTGGGTTGGATCTCCAAAGCAAATCCAAGCCTTAGGCTTGGTAAAATACAAGCCTTCAAATAGGGTGCATGCCCTATTTGGCATGCGCCCTATTTGAATCTATGCTTGAAATAGGGTGCACGCCAAATAGGGCGTGCGCCCTATTTGGTGTGCGCCCTATGTCAAGCATAAATAGGCTCTAAAGAACCATTAGGATCCATTCTAATGTGTCCTAATGATTCCATAGTGGTTTTAATTGCCTCTAAATGGTCTATTACGACCCATTATTGTCCCTTAGAACACGTTAGAACTCTCATGATCCACTACAAACCCTTAGACAACATTACGGCCTGTTAGGACACATTAGATCCTCAAAGTGTGTCCTAAGAGGTATTAATTGATTGCAGTATTTTCTTATGGTTCTTAATAGGTGCTAAAGAGCCATAATAAGATCTAAAAAATATTAGGAACCCTCATTTAATACATTAGAATCACCTCGAACCATAAAGTGTGTCATCCAAAATCTCTCTCTGTTGTTGCATATTGATCAACATAATAAGTAATACAAATAAAGTTAAGAGATAAAATAAGGAAAAACAAAATTGATTGTTTTACCAACATGCATGTGCAGAGAGACCAAGGCTGGAACATAGAATAATTCAGCAACCAGGACCACCAAAATGGATGAATCATCAATAATGAAGGAAGATAGGCATCCAAAACTGTACTGCAACACCACAAAAGACCACCATCTGACTGAAAGCATCGAAGAGAAGACCACTGGAAGGAACCAAAAAATTGGGACCAAGAAGGCAATCTGAGGGACCACCATCATCAAACTGAAAGCAATGTAGAACAAATAGTGGGTAGCACATTCCACTAAAACACCTCAATTGAGCAAGTAGCACATACTATAGGTGATCAAAGTGTTGATGACCACGCTAAAGAAGAAATTCAAGAGGGAGTGACAGGAGGTCCAAAGAGCTAAAGAACCACAAAATCCATTGAGTGTTCCTGAAAAGAATGATTAGTAGAAAAACCAAGAACACCAATTATGGCATTTTGTTCATTTTTGTTTTTCAATATTTTTTTTCCTTTTCATTTTTCTTTCTTTTTTTTCAAATTTTGATAACGACAAGTGACCGCTAGCAAGCCAGTTTTCAATCACTCACCGCTTAATGGCGCTGTAAAAATAGTTTTCACCACTAAGAATTTATTTTGCAGTTAACATCCGCCGGAAACCGGTTTTCAGATATTAACTAGCCAACAATGCCCGAAGGTTTTCATTGTTGGATCTTTTAGTGCTTTTTTTCTTCTTTTTATTTTTTATTTTTAATTTTTCCATTTTTTCTTTTTCAATAATTGCATAGAATGACCAAAGATCTAGAAATCCTGACATGGATGATGGAAAAATGATACCATCCAAAACTTGAGTTTTGTCCATGACCACACAGAAGGCTTTGTTGAAACTTGAAATGATGACTAAAAATAATCTCCACCAAACTTGGGAATACTGAAACACTGCGAAAGCAACCTTGATCTATGTATCTCACACTACTAAATTTAGAAGTGCCTTGTAGAGATTGGGAACACATACTAGCATTCTTGGGTGAAAGAAGTACTCACAAGGATGATGATACTCATATGACATAGTGCTCTGATAATGACAAAACTGGATCACCAATGGTAGTCTCCAATGTGGCCATAGAACTTTAGAGAGGAGGAGACACAACTCAAAGAAGGAGTGTGATGATCTGCAATGTCTTCCAAGTCTTTCTGGATGTGTAGCTCAAAATAATCATGAATCTCAAAGACCAAGTTACATATTTTCCACCATGTGATAAATCATCAAGGAAAATAAATCTCAATTCAAGGTGGGGAACACCTTATGCCAAAATTTGCATGTGATCCTGAATAGTGAAGCACAAGTGAAACGGACATGCACCGAAGAGCTAGCAAGCCCACACCATGTTAACAAAGCCAACAAAGTATGTTTTTCAATGCTTGTGTAGAGAAGCATCATCAACTAGAATTGGTACTAAGATCTTCTAACCACAATAAGAGACCTGTAACCATATTCTCAAAACCAAGCATATCAAGCATAGTAAAGAAAATTTTATCTAATTAATAACCCTACCATTAAGTGAGTAATGCATTTTTTAACAAATGATAAGTAGAGTTATTAAGATAAATAAACATGTGATAAAAACAAAAGAATGTGATTACAATGAATGTGATTCAATCAACATAGGAATACATACCTTAAATTGTTGAGATGTCACATGTCAAGGTTTGCCAAAAGGACCAACAAAACAATCAATGAAGCTTGACTGAAAATCATCCTAGCACCACAAGATTGGAGGGATTCCCCCCAGCTTAACTTCATGCTACAAGGTCACAGAATCATTAGGATAACCAAAGAATTTAGGTAACCCAAAGAGAGTAACACATCTTTAGAATTTTGTGAGACTTATTGAATGATAGCTAAATCAAATATTTCAATAATTCAATGGATGTACTCCCAAATTAACTGTAGGATATAAAAGCATAGGGAATTTGAATTATCCAAGGAATCAAAAAAATGGATTTAGTACTTTTTATAATGAATGATCATCATAAGATACGAGAACCAAGAATGAAGAATATATGGATATTAATACCTTGATCCTTGTTAAATAAATGAATCATCCATAGTTTATTTGGTCATCTTAGGACAATAGAAAGAATCAACAATGAGGAATAATGATCATCCAGTTTTAACATTTGTTTTTTGGTCATTAATGCATAGAATCCCTTTTAATTGTGCTTAATCAATTATTGGTCCCAAATCAACAAGTATGTGAGGAATACGTATTTTAACCATAGGCCTCCAAAGATCAATATGTATAAGTACAAAAGTAATAAAATATAGATCTTGGAGAATTTGACAACACATTTGTGGAATGAGGAAAGCATATGATTTAATATTACTTAGTGAATGATTAATATTAACACACATACTCATGAGTCCATTAATTAAAATTGATGCAATTTGAAATATGGGCTCATTTGTAGATATTTGGAATTCACTAAGTGGAAAAGAAGAACAAAGTTGACTAGAATTCAAGAAATGATATTGTTCTTCTAATTTAGTTAAACCAAAATCCCATTCCTTAAGTACATCGATATATTCTAATGTTGATTTGTCAATTTCAAGCACATCATTAGATGGGAAAGGGATCCATGAAAGTTTATATGTACTATTAATCACCTTATTATGAAGTGTTGTATGAGGCAATATAGTTGCCTTTGGTGGATAAGGTGGAGTGCAATGTGAATGGGATAATGAATATGGTAAGAAGAATGAAGTGGATAAAGTAGATGGGAATAAGGAGGAAGGATGGAATAAAGATGGTAAGGATGGATATGGTGGAATATAAGAGTGATATACGGGTTGTTGTGAGCATGCATGATTACATTCATTGTGTATGCTAGATGGAGACGTATGTTTTGAAGAAATGTGTTGGCTTTGTAATGAAACAGAGTGACAATATATGTTACCAACATAATGCATACCTTGATCTTCTTGGGTTGGTATTTGAAATGGAGTACCAGGTATGAGGAAGAATTGTTCTCTTTCATCCTTATCATGGAAAGGTTCACAGAAATCTTGTACTTCATGTATAATATGCTCTTGGTTGTTTAGGCATAGGCATTGGTCATCTTTCCTGTCGCAATTAGAACAAGCGGTTAAATTTTCATCATCAAAATAACATTTCTCTAAGAATTCATCAATGATTTGGTCATGTTCAAACATAGAGATAGAATTCTTGCATACCTGTGATAATGGAAGATCAAGATCATTTAAGATGCATTCATTAGGTAGAGAGGGTATTAAAACATCACCTTTGGTCGGTGCATTTTCCCCACCAAGTTCTTCTTTTGTTTTTAAATTTGAAGGCGGGGGTCTGGGGTTTGTAGCCACCAGTGGGGTCAAGGGGCAACACCCCTTGCCTCTTGTGTTCCCTTCAAATCTTTCATTTTTGAAACATTTTTCAACCAAAATTGATGTATTTGAACAACCTTGAAAATGCATCATTTTTAACATTTTTCTTCAAAATAGCTTTTTTACCAATAGCTCACAACAAGTAATGATAATATAAAATTGAATCTAATTTATAAAGCAACTAATGAATCTAATTTCTAAGGTCTACTTGCAAAATCTAAAACAAAAATCTAAAGCAATGCATCTATATGATTTACACAATGCAAATTAAGATTAGTTACTTAAGCAAGGCTAGCAATTGCAAAAGTTTTCATCCTAACGCATTGTTCCTAACTCAATTCATCAAACTAACACACCTTTGACACCTTTCCCCGGCAACGGCGCCAAAATGATAGGCCAACACTGGGGCAAATAATAAGAAGAATTAATGATTTTATGATGAAGTTCGGTTGGTCTATACGTGTCAATCCGAGAGCGTAAGCTTGCGAAAGGTGTCCGAGCAATATGCTATCAAGGGATGATAGTTGTGAGATGAGGGATTATGAATGCAACTACAACACACAAAATTGAATCTATGAAAAACTAAAGAAATCCCGGCGACAAGAACTGTCACTTCCTGGCGACAGGAACAGTAGAAACAGAAATAAATATTAACAACTACGAGGATAACAAATGTAACAAATCACAAATTCAACTAATCTAGAGGAAACAATACCAACACCAGGCATATAACTAATCTAATATAATAGTTTACTAATATAAATCTGATAATGCTATATTGATTTATCTCTTAATATGATAGCAAATTCAGAATATGATGGTTACTATTAATAATCTGTATAATAATGAGAACGTGATAATCTGTCTTACCCAGCTATGATATTAATCTAACAGTAGAATTATTTATATAGACTAACTATTGAATTGGAGAGAAACCTTATTCTATTAAAAATCAAATAAACCAAACTTAAGCTACAACAATTATCAACACACAATCTACAATAATTCACAATACTAATAACCTCACCAAACATTCCAAGAGCGGGCCCTTTCTCTGGTCTGCAAGGTGAGTGGAGAATGATCAGGTTCTACATTGCTGCAACCATGCACAAACTAATGTTTTTATTTATTTCAAAATAATGTTGTTCAGACCTGCGTACAATAGTTCCTTTTACAGAAATCTATATATTCAAAACCTGCTTCCCCCTTGCTACGATATTTGACCATATATATATATCATTTCTATAAAACAAACTCTAAACAAAATATGTACGTGGCTGGCTTACGGCCAAGCAGATATAACAAAACAATGCCACATAAATTACATTTATAATTGCACATAAATATAGGAAACTAAATACTAATAAAGTTTCCCACGTGAGTATGTGCAACAGAATTTTGCTTTGGTTATTTGCTATTGTTTCCCTTGCATGGCTGGAGGTCATCGTGTGATGGAAACAAAGGTAGATATTAAGTAGTTTAAACTCCATATAGATTGTAATACATGTGTCCAACCAGCATATATTCTCCAATGAGATTGCAGTAGTAGACATTTTATTCTGGAAGAATAATAGTTCACGTCCAAATGTGATAGGAAGTTACAGTGCCAACTAGCAAGCGACAAGAAGTTGCAGTCCCAACTGGCAGGCGACAAGAAGTTGCAGTCCCGACTGGCAGGCGACAGGAAGTTGCAGTCCTGACTGACAGGTGACAGGAAGATCTATGCCACAAATAAACATGCTGCAATAATAAAGATTAGTAAAATGCAATCAACAATGAATTTTCCATATTTTAATCCCAAAACAATATTAAACACTACTTATTTATATTAAACTATATGCAACGTTATAATGTTAAAATGCAATGAAATAGGATAGAAATGGAATGAAGAAGTAAGTAGGAAAGTGCATAAGATGGATTAGAATAGGGCATTAAATAGGTTATAATTGGCTCTCATCACACATACCCTCTTTTCATTGCGAGATTACCCGGTCGAATTTAGAACTGGGCCCACCACCAAACTGCAACCTTTATCAACATGGCTAATGGTTTGTCGCATGTTCGCATAGCCTAAAAAGGGGCTATGCCATCATGCGACAGACTGCTAGCGGTTTCAAAAAACCATCCATCGGGCCCACCTGATCGGAGTTGCGCACATGGAAAAACTGCCGCCAGAGGAAGAAGTGAGAAGCATAGAAGAGGGTGCAATTAATGGCTAGTCACATGTTTGCATAGCCTAAAAAGGGACTATGCAATCATGCGACAGAACGCTAGCATCCTTCAATAGTACCGTCAACGGTTAGTCGCATGGTCGCATAAGGGGAAAAGGACTTATGCGATCATGCGACAACCCGCATAACAGCTTGCCGAAAACTAACTGGGCCCCACTTGTCAGAGTTGCACGGATAGAAAACACTGACGCCAGAGAAGTGTAAAGTGTAGAAGTGGTCGAAAACACAAAAGGTTTTCGAGCGAAGGTCGAAAACACATGAAGCTTTCAGAGCGGAGGTCGAAAACACACTGAGCGTTAGGGCCAAAAGGCAGAAAGATCCTGAGCCTTCAAAGAGGAAGTCGAAAACACACTGGGTTTTTGACACTTGAGCACTTCATTGGAAAATAGGACTGTGGCCAAAAATCAATGATAAGGAATTTTTGGGTAACAGTTAATGTTATGTTTCAACTTAGGTTTGATCCTTATATGATATTTACTTCATGCCCTCCTTCTAAATTTGCAATATTCTTAACAATACAAATTTGTAAAATAATTTGTCATATTTGAATTTATTTTGTAGAAATGGGCTAGTTGAATTCTATTTTCATATTTAATATTATTTTCTATTTTTAGATTTATTTAGTATAAAAATATGTTTTTTTTGTTTACTTTGTATGAAAATAGGAAGTTAATATTTAATTAACTTCCTTTCTCTTCTAGAATAATTTTATATTTTTTAGTTTTTTTAAGAGTTTATTTTTTTTAAGTCTATTTTTTTTTATGATACTTAGGTGTCACCCCTTACAACCAAACTAACAACCAAAAATTAACTACACACTAATAGAAAATCAACATAAAAAACTACTAGAGTTAACACTAGTACAAAAACAACAATGTATGACTAAATAAACTACTAAAAATTGTAGATAAATGACTAATTTTGGTCACGTGACTATTAGTAGTTTATATCCAGTCATTTATCTCATGACCAAATTTATTACTAAACTATTTTAGTCATTGATTTGATCATTTATTTAGTCATTTATTTGGTCATTTATTTGGTCATTTATTTGGTAATTTATTTGGTCATTTATGTGATCGTTTATTTGGTCATTTATTTGGTCGTTTATTTGGTCATATATTTAGTCCTTAATTTAGTCATATATTTAGTCGTTAATTTAGTCATATATTTTGTCATATTAGGGCATGATGGAATCGAACCATCATCCTCCTACTTGTAAGGAAGGTGCTCTTCCATTGAGCTAGTACCCCTTAAAGAATATACATACCATGTATACTAGTACTTTCCATTAAACATATTTCAGGTTTTTACATCTATAGTACAAGGGTTTTTTTTTCATTACGACTTCAAATGGATGTGACTTCTTTCATGCATTGAGTAGAAAATTCACATGATAGTGAGATGAAAATGAGGTCTAGTCACTATTTTTTATGCTCCATTCACTACTTGAAAGATTCAATCTCTGCTATCATATAATGAGTGAAGTATAGGACATGTGATGATCCAAGTGGCAAGGGTTTAGTAGAGAGTAGTTAATGCACTATTGTTAAGAAAGATATGTGACTATCCAACATTGTCTATGAAATAAAATAATTATTGTATGAAAGAATAAAATAGTAAAATAATCATTGTATGAAGCTTAACATCTGCCAATAAAAATGATATCATGACTACTTAATAATTATCATACTAAAAAATAAAGATACATTATATATATATTTTTACCAAAGCTGCATGATTTTATGCCAATTAACTAGTCCACAAGGGAATTATTTAGTTTCCATCTCTACATTATAAATTGATATATTTTTTAAAAAATCAAATATTTGAAGCTCTAAGTCTATAGTTGTAGGTGGAGGATTTTCAACACAGATAGACGACAGTGAGATTTTCACCATCAAGAAAGGATGGGATTGAGTTGAGAAGAGACATATATTACCAAAGATCATACAATACATTTCTTCAAGACCTTGGAATGCACCTTGAAATTCCATAGATAATGATCACCACAACCATAATCCTATGCCATCGTTTCTTCCATCGACAATCTCATGCAAAATCGACAATCTCATGCAAAATATGATAAAACTATAATAGCTATTGCTAGCATGATACTTTCTGGGAAGGTTGAAGATACTGCTAAGGTTGTAAATTTAGTGCTATAAAAATCCTATGATATATTAAGTTGGAAGAATCCTCTACTTAGGGAAAAAAAATCAGATGGACTTCTGCCAAGAATAAAGACAAACAATTATAAATGTTGAAATAGTGCTTCTTAACACTTTGGGATTTGATGTGGCTATCTATCATCCTTATATAATGCTTCAAACAATAATTAATAAATTTGGTGTGGCTAAAGAAGAACGTCTTACTCTAGTAGCGTGGAATATGGTGAATGATGGGCTAAGGACATCTACTTGGCTCAAATTTAGAGCTCGTGAAATTGTTGTTGGGTCAATCTTTCTTCCTACTAAGTGTCTGCATGTCAAGCTTCCATTGTGTTGGTGGGAAACTTTTCAGATTCCTCCACGACTCTTAGAAGAGATTAGTAACCTGTTGCTTCAGCTATATGAAGAAATGAACTATCATATTGCTTCAAATAGAAATTAATGTGGTAGATCAGGTGAACAAACACAAATTGCTGGTAAAGATGGCAACTATTTTCCAAAAGATGAAAAAGGTAGACTTTCAATTTTTTCCAATCAGCCAAAATATTATGTAACAAAGATACTTGATGTAAATGCATTCAGTACCCTGCAACTCAATGCAAACCAAATGAAGATCCTTGCAAGCTAGGAAAGAAAGATTCAGTGTGAATTGCCAGGGGATCAAATAAAAATTGGGATTTCCTTTTAAGTAATGGAAGCCTCTAATAAAAATGCCTCAACCAGCACACCACAAGTTGATGAATAGAACATGAGTAGTTTAGAAGATAGAGAGGCTAGGAAGATTGATATCAGTAAACTAGAAGAGGCCTCAACTAGCACACCACAAGTTGACGAACATGGAAGAAGTTGTTTACAAAATAGACATGCTAAAATAATTGATATTAATAAACCAAAAGAATAAATTGAAACTAGGAGTGGAATTCAATCGGGCAATAATAAACACTTCTCTTCTGTAGACATTACTTGTGTGAATGCAAAAAAAATTGCCGAATTGAAAAGAAGGAAACATAGGGAAGGAAAATAATTACAACTTGGTATTTCGGGGACTAAGGTGATAGATGTAGAAGATCTGATTGAACTTGAGCTAGAAAGAGGGGTAGAAGAAGCTGCCAAAGAAGAGAAAGCAAAACAAGAGAGAAATATAGGTATGAATCATGCTCTAAACCTAGGAAAGAAAGTGGACAAGAGAGAGAAGAATTCATAGGAAGAGATGGAAATACACTCAACAGAGAGAGATCCAATGACGATATATCAAATAAGGATACCATCTCTGATAAGATAAGAATATGTTCAAGTAATGAAACTCTCTTTGTCGTCAAAGTAAAGAGAAGCTCCAAATAGATGATCATCATGATGAGCTGGAGGAAAGTGAGATCCCCAATTCCCCTATGGAAGAGCTAACAAAACCCTCCATTGAAGATCCACCTCAAGTTCCAAATCAACCTGAAACTAGAAAGAATTCCATTAAGGGGGTTGATTACTCTGGCCTTGAAGTTAGTAGAAATAAGGATGATTCTGAAAGATTACATCATCATCATGGAATCTGGCATGGTAGTTATGATAGAAGAGTGTCACATAGTCATCGCTATCCTCATCAATCTCCTGATCATCATGGAAGATATTATAGTAGGAAAAGGAAAAGATCCACAGACAAAATTTTTGAAGAACAGAGAGATTGTGCTAGGGAGTGGAAAAAACCCACTAATAGGAATTGGGAGGGGAATAATTATAAGAGAAGGCAGAGAGATGATTGAAGATTAAGTTTATGGTTTCTTTAATTGTTCAAAGATTTATGGTCACTCCATTATTGTATCATAAGTACCTTCGTGAACTATATGCTTGAATTTTTATATGGCTCCATTTCATATTTTGTATCATGAATTCAAGTGCTTCCAATCTAAGGTGGTCAAGTTGTATTTGATATTTCAAAGAAATGTATATAAATTTCTTGCCAAAAAAAAGAAGAAGTCTATAGTTGTAGATAAATATCATCCAACACAAAAGAAATGCATATACACCATTTCCAAATATTAATGAAAATACCATTCTAATTATCAAAGCATTTAAATTTCACTCGAAACTTAAAGTAGAGCCATAAATATTACAATATCAGAAGATTATAGGATATTGAGCTCACTGTGCATCAGATGTAAGAAAAATAAAGGATTTAAAAGAACTTTCAAATTTGAGATGGACAACATAGATAATTAGTTGAAAATATGATTTTAAGTTGTTGATATGCCAAACTTCAACATGAATTATATTAATATTGAGGATTCTGATGATCTTCTAAAACAACAAGGCCAACTTAATCCATCATACTACAGTACAATGAAGTGACAAAAGACATACTAACCAAAGATGCTAACTCATAAGGAAGGCTCCAATAAATTGGATGAGGCAAGATAAATTTTTGACAAAACAAGATACTCATGTTTATCTCCATTTTTCAAGATACAAGAAAGTTTATCTTTGTTCTTCATGACATTTGGCATCTGTATTCTTTATTTCTGCTCATTTCCCACTTTTTCATAACAGTGAAGAATTTTAATTTTCATGAGTGTTTTCTATTCTATGTCTGGGGTTGTCATCGACCTAATAGTACAGGCTTCTCTTGTATAATCCTTGTTCATAATGTATAACAAAATCCTCCTTCTTGGATCATCCTTTCACTTCTTGCATTGTGTTTGTTTTCACTATCACTTTGATATTGTAGTCACTATCTCTAACATTGTCATTCCACCTTGTGATTCATGAAAACTGATTTTGACAAATGACATATTACTATTTTTTTTTATCTTTAAACATTCAACATTTGCAGTCCTTTCTAAATATCCCTTTGAGTTTGGACCTTGAAATCTAACTCTGTCCTTTAATCACTTCATATGTGTAGAATTTTTTAGTCAAACTCATTGACCCATATTTAATAAGTATTGGTTCACAAGAACCCATCTCTCATGAGAATGAATGGAACACTTAGCACTCATTGCATCTAGGTGATGCTCATAGAGGTGAATCACCGGGAGGTCACCCATCCTAGTACTACTCTAGCTCAAGCATGCTTAACCATGAATTTTCCTCCAAGGTTAAACCTACTTTTCTTGCAATGCCATTTGCAAAACCTTTAGTAAGTGTACCCTATGAAATATGGGTCAATGAGTTTGAATTAAAAAACTCCACTGTTGAATCTTGATAGAAATATCACAATTTGACTTGTTGTGGAAAATATATCCTACTTATCAATATAGAAAATAGAGAGCACTGTTATAGTGAAAGAGAAAAATAGTGATCAATGAGTTTGAAAAGCACAAAGACAAACACTGTATAAAAAGTTTCAGAGAAATGTCCAAAAGCTTTAATAGTGACAATCAGTCACCAAATTAGTGAATTGTTGAAATCATTCCATCAAGATGTGTAATCACAAAAAAAGAACATTAACACACTGTCATTAATGACAGTACATACAGTACATTTGTGATATGAGAAGCCTCAATAACATTTGATAATAATGGTCACTATTAAGTTCATTGAAGGAGGAGATCAAAACTCTGATAAAAGGCATGACTAACCTATAAGGGGCAATACAAAACATGCTATTAAGAACCAAAATGAAATAGAATACCTAATAGCAGTATTATTATGAATATAAAAATCAGTAATACACAAAATAAGACAAAAGAAGTGATCTCAATGCATGAAAAGAACTATATTGATTTATCAGATAACATGATGAAGATACATTCTAATGTGGGTGAAGGTTTCAAACTCTTCAAGTAGTAGTGATGTTTTGTATTGTGGTAATTTATCAAGTAAAGGGATAGAATGCATCACAAGAATACATAATAGCCATAACCAAGAACAATTATTTATGGACATCAATGAGATCATCAAGGACATAACACTCACAGAGAATATTTTAAAAACTCATTGGACAATAAATAAGAAACTAATCTATAAAGAGAGGGATTCACTCAGAGTTCACTACTTTCAGAAGAGATCTAAGAAAGAGAAAAATAGAAATGTAATATAAGTCTTAAGGTAGCTAAAGTTAGAGATAGAATAGTGATTTTGTTGGTACAAACAATGATATCTAATTATGATCAAATAGTAACAGTGATCAACAATGTATAGGACCATCTTAAAGAACAAAGATATGTCATCGAGAACAAAGGTTTAATAGTCCCATGTTTCAAAGTAGTGTCAGATATTTTTTTCTGAATTTACTAACACACAAACTATTTCTATTACAATGTGGATGATAGGAAAACATTTCCATTGAAAAGTTTCAAAATTATGTTAGCTAGTGATGGTTAGGTTTGATTTTTTGTAAGATACTAAGAAGGGCATGGCTCAATACAATCCATTTACAACCAGTTTTAATGTAGAGTCGTGCTCCAGCAAAAACATTAAAAAGTGGATATTCAGGCCTAAACATTTTTATCCAAATGATTAGTCATTATTTCTAATTTAAGGTTAGTAGATTTACAATCATTCCACGACATGTAAGTTTGAATGATCAATTGTTAAATTATTGAATCTTGATGTCAATAGTAGCATTGCAACTCATTGTTATTAACTCATCACCTAAAATAGTTAATGAGTTCAATTTTGTGGAAAAGTGATCAATATTTGATTTATTATAAATTTAATGGTGACTCTCATATTATTGTTGTAAAACTTACATAAGAAACCCTACATTTCATTTTTTCCTTTTCTGGAACTTAACCAATCAAAAAGAGATGTATATTCTGAATGCTCACTAATTAATTTCATTTATATTTTCAATATAAAATATTTTCAATAGGAAAAGTTTAATAAACAATCTAATTGGTAAAATAGAAAAGAAATAGAACTATTCTACAAATGGAATTTCAGTCCACAAAGTCCCCTGGAGAACCATACCAACTTAGGCCAATAAAGTACACTAGAGGACTTTCATAAACCTTTTATGTTGTTATTCTTTCATTGTGTGGGTTGCTGCTTCTCTTCAATGTTTCATTAGATTTTTATCATTTGCTCGCATAATATAGAGAAATCATTACATTTCATCTACTTCAAGCGAATCCAATTAAAGTTATAGGAAACTTAGGATACTATATGATAAACTCCTTTGATAGTAATTATTTGTATGTACTTCCTTGGCCTGTCAAAATTCTCCAGTGTACTTGATGAAATATAATATAGAACTCCAACCAAAACTACTACCATATAACATGTTGGCTTCATAAAAAACCATGCCTATAGTATAATGATTTCTTCTCTCAGTAGAAACTAAGTCAAAATTCTTGATAACTAGTGTCCTTGTCTACTGCTAAAGTAAGATCAAAAGGGGAGCATATAGTAAATGTAACGAAATTTAAAATAAACTCTATGATGCACAAAGAAGTTGAACCATATAAGGAACCCAAAAATTATTTCAATGAGAACCTTTCGGGATGTAGGCAAGAACCATAATCAAACAAGAAATACAGTGAAAGAAAAGATCGATAAAGGGGAAGGGGCATTAAGTAGAAAAGAGAGAACAACCTGGTAGATCCACTCTATGTTGGAAGCATCATAATTACAATAGTCAAATCAAGACAGAGCTTCTTGTTATCCTAGATCAATATGCAGAAGGTGATAAATTTGAATAGCCATCCCATTTTTGGAGATTTCTCATTTTGGCCTACTGTGGGAAAAATTTCTTCTGGGGGATTGGGATACAAAGTTTTTTAGAAGACCCTGGTTCTTTATGAAGGCTGGGTTGTAAATGAAACCATAATAGCATAAACTACAAGAAAATCATGATAATTGTTCTTGCCAACTGGCCATTTCTGTGGTTTTTACACATCAAAAATTGTGCCATCTTTTTCCCCATATTTTCCTAATTTTTAATCAATTTAATCACCAGAAATTGCATTTGCTGAATTGTCAATTTCATCTAATTTTTTTGGCAATTTTAGGGAAAATATTGCATTCAAAATTTCTAAAAGATAGCACATAAATATTTTTTACCTCTTGTGATCTCAACCTACTCCGTGTGAATGAGCATCTGCTAAATGAGCATGATAATGATTTTGATTTGTGTCAAGGCTTTCAACAGATAGACAACATGATTGCATGTACAAATAGCTGAACTTGGAAGAAAGTAATATTTACGAGGTATTTGAGGCAAAATAGTCTATTAAAACAACTGCTATTCCTTTTGTTTACTCAAATGCATGCTACACTCTCTTATCTTAACTTTAGGAAGTTGGTGATAGTCTCTGATACATAAGACTTAGCATAGAGCAGAGTAAGCAATGAGAATTGATATTATCAAGTTTTCATAAATGATAAATATTTGTTAGTTTCCAATAACTGCTATAAGAAGATTCTAAAAACATAGAAGAAAATAGATAAAAAGGAATCAAAAAGTATGATATTCCTATCTACAATTGTTTAGTCCTCATCATTTAGATGGGGTCAGATTTCCCAGCTTCACCATTAGTTCACTGAAGAGTGAAGATCTAATCAAAATAATGAGGATTTGGTGTCATAAAACATAGTGATAAAATTATAAAAAATGTCATGCACCACAAAGGACCATGTTGTCTCCTTCACATTCAATAGTTATTAATTTTCAATAGGATGTGGGAAGGTAGGAGTTAAACTGACAAAATGGTATCATTAAAACATCTTTAAAAAATTATTGGCATAACAAGCATTTCAGTTCATATGCAAGCTTAGAATTTGACAAGTTAGAGAGGATGGCATCTTCTTTTTTCGCAAAGATCATTCTGAAATAAGATTCCATGAATGCAAGTTACAGATATTTTAACATAATGTGTGAGTAGGTACAGTGAATTAACAACAATAGAGCAGGAAGAAATATATCAGGATAGTCAAATATTGGTTAGATTTGAATGGAGTAACTAGTTGATTCGATGTATTGTATGATATATCCTAATCTTTTGAGTTTAATTATTTATATGAACTCATAATTTTGGCTTCTTGATGTCATTAGCTGAATCACCATTTCTTACACAATGGTTGATAGCAATATAGTGGTGTCAAGATTAAAAAGTTGGTTATAAAAACAACAGTTACAATTCTGACTGTCACCATTCTTGGTGATAGCCATGAAGTTTTGTGGTTCATCCAAAGGAGATCTCCAAGTGCAGATGGGTGAGGAAGAATGCAAACACACCACCAAAGTAATTTGTGAAATATTTTGATGAATATGGAATGAGTTTTGTTGTTTGATTAAACACAATGTTAATTGTCCTAGTAAATAGTATGTTTTCTATTGTTTCTTTGCATTTTTGTATATGATACTGAATTGAATGGACCCTTCAATCAATTTTAATGTTTAAGACAATGAATCTATTTTTTTTTCAAACAAATCTGAGGTCTATTCCTGACCCACAATGAAATATTCATTTAGTTTTGTAAAAACTGTTAAAACCCAGGGATAGTAAAAAATGGTCTCTGTGCAGAGGTTGTTATTTTCTATTTCACCATTGGATTTTGATGAGCTTTGGGTATGTTTTTATAAACCTAGTATGCAACAATTCTAGTAGAGCGATTTTTATCATAATATCAAGTTTGAAAGTTATCAACAACAGAGTTATGGTCTAAAATAGAACTAGTAAACTTCTTAGGTTTGATAGTAGAGTATAAGGCTTTGATTCTTGTTAGTATCTTTACTGCTTCTGAATAAAACCAAATGGTTGGGTAATGGTAAGTAAATGCATGTAGACCCTGAGCATGTATGAAGGATAGATCTGTACAAGTTTGGAGGTCTGAACCAGAGGTGTGGTCTAACTGTAAATGCAATGAAAGTCTGAATCTTGACCAACATTTTATTTTGTTTCATAATTTTCTTAGTTAAACATGATTAGCATATTTTAAGAACATTGTTTTGATGTCAAGGGAACAACCACCTAATGGTTTTTGAGCTCTCATTATTATGGCATTTGTTGAGGGCTTCTCTAATAGGACAGTGATAGACAAGGATATAAAGCTATTGTAAATGGAAGTAATGTATAAGTTTCAAGAGTGTAAAAGTTGGTATGATTATGATTGTTGATGGACTAATGGCTTGTGGTTAGAAAAAGGTATTGAGAATTTGTGTATGTATGGACAATGATACAATGGATCATCTTCTTTTATACCCCTTATTTGTGATTGGAAATATAGTACTTGGTAGAGTTGAGGACCACTAGACTCTTGTGAAAATAATGCAATGTGGACAACAAACATGAAGTTTGGAAGGGTAAGAAACAAAGGATTGGTGAGTAGGTGGCATTGTTTCCAAATAGGCTTTGAGGATCAAATCTTGGAAAGTGATAAATGTGACCTCTGAATTAGGTGAATAATATGTTATTGTGGTTCAAGTTACAGATTATATGTTTGGGTTACCTTAATGAAGGTAGATTTGGGGTTCCTAATGGATTAAGGATCCTAAAAGAGGAATTGAAGCTAGTTAAGATGATTTTAGTAATTGAGTATGTCTCTAATTTTTTACAACAGCTGATGGTCAGTTGGCAAAGGTTGATTGGATCAGTATGATCCTAAGAGAATGATGTTTTCCTCGATGCCTCCACATCACTTAGGTATGATATTGGGCATCCTACCTTCACATAATTGATCATTGTCACTTCAATGAGATGGAAATATACTAGTAAGGAAGTGGAATGGTTAGAATGATGAATCCCACTGACCTAATTAATATTTGTATCATCTTAAAATGGAAATACTTCCATGATAAGAGAGTTTAGCCCTCCAAGTAAGTGGTCTGGGGTCATGTTAAGCACCTTGATTAGGTCTTTGTATGTATTTGGCTTTTCTCCCTATTCTTCTTCTTCCCTCTGCACCTATTTTTCACTTCATATCTACATTTCCTAGCATTCTAGACTGGGGTCCTGAGGTTTTTAACCTCAAGGTAAAACTCAACCTTGAGGGTCAAAGTTAACCTTGACTCTGACCTATGTCAGAATCGACCTCAACCCTAACCTAGGGCAGAGTCGACCTCGTCCCTGACCCCCAGTTCAAATTTCAATTTTTTTAAATTTTTGGGCATCAGGTTTCAGAAAGATTCTTTTTCCTGCCTTTGGGTTGGCCATTTCGGGTTTTGGAATGGTAAATCCTTAAATTGCATTTAATCTAGGTATATTTATAAAGGTTAGGACCTAATTGGGATTTAATTCTCCAAGGTGGTCCCTCTAGAATATTGTGCCCTAGTTCACTATAAAAGGAGGCCTTCCTCTCTCATTTCCTCCATCCACAATCAAGAAATTGACATCCATTTTTTGACCAAGCAATTTCATGAGCAAGCTCTCAAGTGAAAACAAGTGAATTCAAGCATTCAAGAAAGATTTCAAGCATTCAAGTGTTCAAGCATTCATCCATCAAGGAGATCCATTGTTAGCCATTGAAGCATTCAATCTCTTTGGAGCCCCCTTGAAGATCCATCCTTCTAAATTCACCCTAGCCTCCTCATATGCAAAGATCTATTCAAGATTGGTGTTGAAGATCAAATTCCATTGATTTGAGACATCCTACATTCATTCTACATCCATTGGAGCATCCCTACCTATGGATTTGAGGATTTGAATCCTTTACAAGGACTTCAACATAAGCAAGGTGAATTGTTTCATTTACTTTGTTTATGCACATTACAATTCAAGTCAATTTCAAGGTTAATTCCTAAATTGGGGTTTGACCAAGGCAAACCCCCCATACAAATTAAAAAAACCCTCTTTTTCTTGTAGGTACAAGTGAAAAATTTCAAATCTAAGATCAGATTTGGATACCTTTTTTGGCAAACTTTTGAGATCAGAAAACAAGGTCAAATTTGACCTTCAAAATAGGAATGTAGCCTTTGACCTTTTATGAGGGTCAAAGACTACCTGCTGTCGGAAAGACAAAAGATTTATGGGTTTTCTTCATCTGGGCATTTGCAATTCGTAATAGGTTGCAAAATTGCCCAAAAGTACACACAGACATCAAAAATTGGCATTTTCCAAATTTCCCATATTTTTAAGTTAGTATTTGTATTTCAATTATTTTAGATTTCAAGAACAATTCTACTATAGGAAATATAAGCTTTTTCTATCTCTTTCATATTCTCCATAGATTGATTCGATTGTGTATTAACCTTTTGGTTGATCAAATTGGATCTCTCCTTTGAGAATTTGGATTTAGAAGTGGATCTCATATTTCCCCCATACATACATTTAATAGATGTGATTCCATTTTAACATCATTCATTTTGGTGAACCTGACATACTTACTCTCCTTTCTTTTGTGGAATTGGATGCCCTATTGTGTTTTGTGGTGTTAGATTTCCTTTTATCTTATTGGTATTAGATTTCTCTTATATGTTAAATCTTGCATGCTAATTAGATTTCAAAAATACAACAATATTCATGCTTTAAGTGTTCTTAGTTTAGTTCATTTGCATTACGTTGGTTTATGAGATTTACTACTACTAGTCCTACTTATAACATTCTGGTTATAAGAAGTCATAGACTCATGGGTGCCTTTGATCCTAAATCTTCCTCTCCTTTCCTTAGGATCCTGGACGACAATTTAATTCTTCATGATTCCAATCCTACAATGGAGCAAAACTCTTCTCACTCATCTCATGATGAGGATGATGCTTTAAGAGTTCCTCCTGAACAAGTCCAAAAACTTTCAATTGAACTTGATAAAATGGGTAATTGGCTTATTCAAGAGAACCATAATCAAGATTCTATTAAAGCTATAGAGGCTCTTAAGAAAGTTCTTCATGATAGTGATCAAGGTGTTAACCTCTTGCGTGGTATTACTCACCTTGTGCATTCCAATGTTAAACCTCTAGCTCAAGAAGCTCAAGATTTAGGGTTGATTCCTCCTATCACTAGTGTTGAACCTCCTTCTAATCCTTTACCTAGTATTCCTACCTATACTCCTTTGGTGACTTTGATGGTTCCCTTAGTTCCTATAAGTGTTGTTCATGTGTCCCTTCCTAGATCACAACCTTCATATCATAATGTTCCTTTTACTTATTCCAATCTGCTTCCAACTCTAGTTCCTAGTGTTCCTCCAGTTCTGTCTTCTATTCCTACAGCTTCTTACACTTTACCTAGTGTGTCTAATGTTTCTATTACTTCTATTTCCTTTAATGATTCAACAATCATCAATTTGGGTCAAACTGTGTCATTCTAACAACAAATTTCTTCCTTAACTCAAAACAAGTTTAGTATTCCTACATGCGACATGGGAAGTCCTTTGTCCTTGGATATTATTCATACTCCTATTCCTCAGCAAGTTGATATACCTCATCTTGAGAATTATAATGGAAAAGGATATCTTGTTCATCATTTCAAAACATTCTAAATCCTTTGTAGTGATTATGCTCATGACCATAGGATTTTAGCCAAACCATTTGCTAGAACTTTCCATGACAAGGCCTTACAATGGTATTGTTCCTTGCCTCCTTATTCTATTGATTCTTTTCCCAAACTTGCTAATGTCTTTATTCAACAATTTCAAAACAACATTGGCTCGCAAGTGTCTTTGACTGATTTGATGAATTGTAAACAAAGTGCTAAAGAAAAATTAACTAAATTTATTGGTAGATTTGAGCATTTGCATGCTCAGATTTCCTATCATGTTCCTGATATTGATATTCAACATATGTTTATTTTAAATTTGCAAAAGGATATTAGAGATAAGATTTTGCTTACTGAATTTACCTCTTTTCAACAACTTTGTGCAGCGCTTCATCATTATCAATTACAAGTGAGTCAATTTGAGAGCAACACTCCAATGGCTCCTGTTCTAGTTGATAAGAATGGTGCTGCTCCTAATCCAAAAAAAATTCAAAAATTCAACAGCTATGTCAAGATAAATAAACAAGCGAATGCAGTTGCTGATCAAGTAGTGTTTGCATCTCACAATGCCACTTCTGCATCCACTGCTTTTCGATTAAATCATACGTTTACTCCTCTTTTTTAATCTTTACATGCTATTATGAATAGGTTGTTAACTACTAATATGATTACTTTACCTCCTATTCGACCTCTTTTACCTGCTACGATTGAATCTAAATCTTTTGTCCAAAATGCTTTTTTGTCAATATCATTGTCAGAATGGTCATAATACTGAGGAGTGTTATTCTTTAAAACATAAGGTTCAAAACTTAATTGACTCTAATACCTTATCTATTGATAATCTCGATGGTAGTGGTAACAAATCTATTTCTCCTCCTAATCAAAACCTTCAAATCTATATGAATCCTTTACCTACGCATGATACTAATACCATTACTCAGCCATCTGCTATGGAAATTGTGTATGATTCAAAGATGGATGATCTCAATTATGTTGTTAATCAAGTGGAGCATGTTGGTCAATTTGTATCTCCACCTCAACCTCAACCTCAACCTTAGATTCAACTTCAAGTTCAATCTCAACCAAGACCTAAGCCTAAAATGAAAACTCAACATAAACCTTGACAACAACCTAAGAATAAAAGACCTCGAGAACTGTTGATTACCTTTGATGACTTTGAGACTATTAAAGATCCTGATGGTCCCCTTTACATTTATGCTAGGATTTCTCAGAAACCTACTTGTGGTTGTCTTGTTGATCCTACATCCTTAGTTAATGTTATTACTGAAGAAAATCTTTTTATGAAAATCTTACAATGCGATTGTTATGATACATTGGATGTGTGGATTCAAACTTGTAATGGTTTTCTTTATCCATCATTTGGTTCTATTACTCTACTAGTTGAACTTTGTGGAAAAATTGTGAACACTACCTTTGTTGTTATTCCTACTTTTGATCAATTTCAAGTTAAAATAGGTTTGCCTTGGTTGAATTCCATGCATGCTATTGCTTCACCTATACATAAGTGTCTTAAATTTGTTCATGATGAAGAAGCATAGAATGTTCATCATAGTTTATATCAACCTTCTAGGCCTAGAGATTGTGCTGCTCTTGATTTCTTTTGGCCTTCATTACCTAATTCATGTCCTCCTCAACCTGATAATCTTTTTCGTTCATATCAAGCTTATAAACATTGTAAGATTCTTGAATTAAGCATACCTCCTATGGATATTAATCATGGTCTTTTGTCTACACCTTCTATACCTCCTTTAACTATGGCTTCTAGTTCTATTAATCAAGTTCCTTCTATCAATTTTCCTAAAGAACCTATCAAAGATCCTGTGATTGTTCCTCCTAGTTCTCAACCTATTTCAAATAAATCAAAACGTAATCGATCTGCCAATGAACATTGTAAGAAGCATTGTGCTTATGCTAAAGCTTGTAATTCTGTTCTTCAAAGATCTCTACCTTCTTCGGATAAATCTATGCATGATGTGTTAGAAGAAGTTACTAATAATGATGTTAAGATGCATGATTATGATGATTCTATTCGTATCTTAGATCTTATTTTGATTAATTTGGATGAAAAAAATACTCTTGATGATACTGATGATGTTAATGATGAATATGAGACTATTGACATTGACATTGATTTACCTAATATGCTTTCATCACAATTAACTCTTACACCTAGTGTCGAACATTGTGATTCTCAAGAGGATCCTTGTTTGTTACTAGAGCTATCATTCCTATTGTGTTGGATATATCCCTCTTGCGAGTTACCCACCTTCCCTAAATGATATACAATAAGATGGGGAGAGTAGGTGGCATGCTTGATCGGCTTGTCCTTCGTGGTAGCTTTGTTGTGTGTTTGCTTGTTGTATTGTGCTTCTCCCATACTGTGTTTTCTAAATGTTGTTAGATTCTTTTATACGATCCTTGTTACTTAGTTGGTACAAGGTGATAAAGGAATCAAAACTGTTGTTCAAATTCTTCTATATGTATCTCTATTCTTCTATGCGTTGTTCCATGTTATGTCATAATTGTGCTATTGTTTGTAAATGTTTCCTTGTGTAATCTGCTTGGATTCAAGATATGGTAGCACTAATTCTTTTTGGTCTCCATGTCATGGTCCAAAAAGATACTCCATATATTTTATGTGCTCTTTCCTCTTTTATGATCATAGTTCTACATTCTTTGGGGAATGATGTCAATTCATTTGCAATAATATCATATATATTATCTTATTATCATACTGACCCCACAGTAGGTAGATCCCTTCTGTGTTCTATGTATGTTTTTGTGATATTTCCCTTGATTTGTCTTCATCTAGGGGCATCTCGACATGGAAACGTAATCAGTAGAGTTGTTTATGTTTCCATTAAAGCCATTGCTCTTGTTAAAGTGTCAAGCAATGACTTTAATGTGGGGGCATACGCTCTACTCACCTACTGCACACACACACTTTTTGATACACGCATATTTTTCAAGATACTTTTCTCCCTTTTTGGATTAGTGACTAATCCTTAAAGCATGGATTTATATTTTAGGATCTCTTGATCCCTCCAATTTCAAATATACATATATTTTGATCCCTTAAGGTCGCAGGTGTTCTTAAGACTGGATCTCTTTTGTTTTTTATTTTATTCTTATGGAATAGAATATTCCTAAGGGTAAATCCTTGATAGGTTGACTAGTGAGTAGCCACATTCACTAGGCAGTTCAATTCCATCTTTCTAGTTGCATTGTTTCCTTGTGTGGTTCACAATGCGACATAAGTTCTCATTGGGCGAGGTAATCACACTCTTTTTTTCTCTTTCTAGAGATGTCTCTCTTATTGTGATCTGGGAGTTGATGAAGACTTGAGTCCCTGGGGGCTTGAGGTTTCTCTTTGTCCCTTAGATTATAATAAGACTATCTTTTGATTCTGATCTCCTTTACCAAGAGTTTGCATCAAGTCCATACTCTTGCTAAAGTGGGGGCTTAATGTATCATCTTAAAATGGAAGCACTTCCATGATAAGAGCATTTAGCCCTCTAAGTAAGTGGTCTGCGGTCATGTTAAGCACCTTGATTGGTTCTTTCCATGTATCTGGCTTTTCCCCCATTTCTGCTTCCCTCAACACCTATTTTTCACTTCATATCTGTATTTCCTAGCATTCTAGGTTGGGGTCCTGAGGTTTTTGACCTCAATGTCAAACTCAACCTTGAGGGTCAAATTCAACCTTGACTTTTCCCTAGGTTAGAGTTGACCTCGACCCTGACCTAGGGGCAGAGTCAACCTCGTCCCTAACCCCTGGTTTAAATTTCAAGTTTTTCTGATTTCTGGGCATTGGGTTTCGGAAAGATTCTTTTTTCCCACCTCCGGGTCGGCCATTTTGGGTTTCAAAATGGTAAATCCTTAAATTACATTTAATCTAGTTATATTTCTAAAGGATAAGACCTAATTGGGATTTAATTCTCCAAGTTGGCCCCTCTAGAAGATTGTTCCCTAGTTCACTATAAAAGGAGGCCTTCCTCTCTCATTTTCTCCATCCACAATCAAGCAAATGACATCCATTTTCTCACCAAGAAATTTCATGAGAAAGCTCTCAAGTGCAAGCAAGTGAATTCAATCATTCAAGAAAACTTTCAAGCATTCAAGTGTTCGATCATTCATCCATCAAGGAGATCCATTGTTAGCCATTGAAGGATTCAATCTCTTTTAAGCCCCCTTGAAGATCCATCCTTCTACATTCATCCTAGCCTCCTCATATGCAAAGATCTATTCAAGATTGTTGTTGAAGATCAAATGCCATTGATTTGAGACATCCTACATTAATTCTACATCCATTGGAGCATCCCTACTTGTGGATTTGAGGATTTGAATCCTCTACAAGTACTTCAACATAAGAAAGGTGAATTGTTTCATTTACTTTGTTTATGCACATTACAATTCAATTCAATTTCAAGGTTAATTCCTGAATTGGGGTTTGACCAAGGCAAACCCCCCATACAAATAAACAAAACCCTCTTTTTCTTGTAGGTACAGGTGCGAAATTTTAGATCTGAGATTAGATTTGGATGCCCTTTTTGGCAAACTTTCAAGATCTGCGAACAAGGTCAAAGTCAACCTTCAGAATAGGAATGTAGCCTTTGACCTTTTATGAGGGTAAAATACTACCTGCTATTGGAAAGACAATAGATTTTTGGGTTTTCTTCGTCTCGGCATTTTCAGTCCGAAACAAGTTGCAAAATTGCCCAAAACTACACAGACATAAAAAATTGGCATTTTCCAGATTTGCCCTATTTTGAGGTTAGTATTTGTATTTCAATTATTTCAGATTTCAAGCACAATCCTACTATAGGAAATATAAGGTTTTTCTCTCTCTTTCATATTCTCCATAGATTGATTCGATTGTGTATTAACCTTTTGGTTGATCAAATTGGATCTGTCCTTTGAGAATTTGGATTTAGAAGTGGATCTCATATTTCCCCCATACATACATTGAATAGATGTGATTCCATTTTAACATCATTCAATAATTACATTTGGTTATTCCTATTGTCTACACTCAAGTGTAGATGCATGAATATGAGGACTAATATGCAAGAATTTTTCTCATATATAAAGTACTATATGCTGATTAAAGATCATCTTGAGCAAAAAAAATAGTTTTGAAAATAATCAACACATAGTAATTGAATTTCACAAAATACTATAATTATATGAAAAGTTTCATATCACCAAGGTGAAAACAAAGGGAATGGATTTAAACTTCCAAAGTAACAGTTTACAATGCTCTAGGATTTTGAAAATTAACCTTATCTAATCTTTGATTTCGTATTGGAAGACAAGAAATGTGAAATAAAGAGGATTGGAGGCAACATACATTAAATAAAATATATCAAATAAAATATACACAAATACAGAGTACCCACAAGTTTTTGTGGGGTTTAGAGACAACATATATCAAAGAAAATAAACACATTAAAACCATCAAACCAAACCCTCTCAGTCGTGGTCACAAAATATGAGAAGATCAATACAAATGAGCAAGTTTCCAGAGCTTTGAAATACACACAAATATCTTGAGAAGAAGCCACAAATATATAGAGTAGCCAAGACCATTCATGAAGAGGAAGGGTAAAAATTAATAGAGAAAGCCTTGTTTAATGAGAGAATACACTATGAATGAGCCCGCAACTTATGTAATTACAAAATAAATTTGAATATAATGAGACAAATAATAAATATAGAATGGAAAAAGGTAAAACCCTTGAAATCATATCATTCAAAGAACAACCAATAGTTTATTCAACATTAAATCTTCATGAAATACATGAATAGAGTGTTGAGACATAGTCGAGATTGTCAGGAAATCTCAAAGGATCAACATACCCAGAGGTGGGTTCTTGAAATATGTATATAGAGGAGCCTCAAACATTTTGCAAATCGTTCAAGTTTCAAAACCCTAACCATGGAGGCAATGCTTAGAGTAAACAATGGAGAAGAAAGTGAAGAATCTAAAAGAGGAGCCATGGGAGATTGTTAAATGGCTATTAAGTGTGAAAAGGCTTTTTGATTTCCTTTGTTTATTTTAGAAAATCATTTTCTTATCATATTTCCATGGTGGTTCTTCTTATTTTTGCAAAATATTAATGATGAATCATATTTATCAAGTGGTGATTATCACTTGATAAATATCATATTCAAAACTAATATTTATTAAGTGATAATCACCACTTAATAAATTTTGATTTTAATTAAAAAGATAGGATTAAATTGATAGATATTTTATTTTTCATATAATATTATAAGTGTAATTATATTTATTTCATGGTGTTTTATAAATCATTAATGAAAATTAACTTAAAATGCAAAATATAAATATATGTTTTATTATGCCAAAGGGGGGAAGATTGATTTTGAATTTGAGATCAAGTGTAGTAGTTGCAACTATGTTGGAGTGGAGTTCAATTTTTTCATACATCATGGAAGTTCTTGTGGATTTCTTTTGATATTTTTTACAATGATTCAAATTGTGATATTGCATTAGGATTTGACTATGTAGTTTTTGAGTCAAACTCATTGAGCCATGTTTCATGAGTTGTTTGTTAATGATAGAAAGAGAGCATCTTTTAATTAGTAATGTATTAAACATTAAAAAGTACATAACAATAAATATATCTAATATTTAAAAAATTACTAATTATAATCCATATTTCCCATTAATTTTATTTTTTTAATTTGTTTTCAAATGCTACTATATTGGATAATGTCCTTTGGTAAAGCAACTTGGTCTTTCTCATGATCGAGCAAACTCTGAGTCAAATTGTGATATTAATACTATAGGATTCAACTTGTAGTTTTTCAGTAAAACTTATTGACCCTATTTCATACCATTGACTTCATAACAAGGTTTTTATCAAAAAGAGAGTACACATAGAATAGCGAGATCCTAGTTGATGTGTTTTGATACTACCCCTTTCAAACACAAGTTCTAAGTATAAAGGTGAATAGATTCTATGAATCAAATTTAATAAAGATAATTTCATGTTCAAGGTTTAGCAAAGATCATAGCTGATGGATTTTGACACTACCTCTTTCAAACACAAGTTCCAAGATCATGTCAATTCTACTAGTGGGAGATCCAGTAGAAAAGCTAGCAACAGAGCAAGCACCAATATCAAAAGACTTCGTTACTTTTTTCAAGCATTGGATCTAGCCCATCTTCCTTCAATCTATCCTATTGGTGAATAAACATTACTGTTGTTCAATGCAACTTCTAAGTATATAAGTCTGATATTACTGAATGTTAGTATAAAGGAGTAATAATTTCATTAAGTCATTTTTAGGGGTGACTAATTATTTAGTCATTTATTTGGTCATTTATTTAGTCATTTATTTGGTCATTTATTTAGTCACTTATATTTTTTTGACCTTGTGATATTACCTTATGACCAAATTAGTTATTTATTTGGTCATTTATACTTGTGTATTGCAAAAAATTAGTAGAATATGACCAGTTTTAGTCAGCTTTAATTAATTAATTTAAATTATTTATTTCAATTATTTGAAGGATTATATTTAATTATTGAATTATTGACTTGGATTGTGTATTATTCCTTATTAGACCCTTAATTATCTAATAAACATAGGATTGGGAGGTTTAGACTAGGGATTAAATTTTAGATACCCTTATGACATTATTATCTCATCTTCTCATAATACTATATAGTTTCCCTTTTTATTTAATCATTTGATAAATGATTAAATTTAATGGTTGAGACTATAGTAAAATGAGAATATTTAACATTGTTATTTTATCATGTCGAGGTAAACGTACTCCTTTGATAATACCTTTTTGGTCAGTGAAGTCTCACTTAGAGATCTCACACCCTTGCATGAATTTCAAGGTAGGCCATTTTGGATGCCTCGTTAGAACCTAGTTTTTCTGATATCTTCTAGGAGGAATTGTTAAGTCAACCTTAGTCAACATCTCCTTATAGGATTTTGTTCTAGCAATACATTTCACTTAAGAGAACTGTGAACAAGAGGGAGGTTGACCAAGTCAAACATGGTCATGATGTCCCTCTATTTTATGTTTTATTATTAATTCCTAAACTTAGTCTATAATGTTTAGTAAACCTAGACTTATTGTTATACATTAGAAAAATTTCTATTGTTCTGTTTTGTTCATTTTTTTGGGCATTACAAATGTCCTGATCCTGATATGAGAGAAATGGACACCTTCAAATATAAAGGGAAAGAAGTTAAGACACCTCTGTATAAGAATCTATACAATTTTCATCTATACATACTAAAGCCAAGTCTTCTTTTGTTCCATGTGAACATTCCATTTTCCAAGTCAACCTCCATGAGATTTTCCTTTGTGACCTAGTTTTTTAAGTCAATATGTGGCTGAAATTATTTTTGTATTACCCTTTTTAATGATAGATGGAGGATGGCATTGAAGTCTCCACCAATGATGAAATTATTTAATGTGTAGGATCTAAAAGAACTACTTATCTCTTCCCATACTTCCACTTTCTTCTTTGTAATTATCAGACCATAACCATTAATTAATGAGAAATTCAGATTTCTATACATGTTGTGCACTAATCCTCCTAGCCAATTCAATCTACCATCCAACTTTTGAAAGAGAAATGTGCTTGGGTGCCATAGGATTTCCAATTCCCTCAAGGAACTTGTGGCTTTTATTGATTTTGAATACCACTTGTATATTGATCTTTTAATTTTTCTATTTGGTCTGCATTTAACTTTGTCTCTTGAGGAATGATTACATCTTCTTTGAATGAAAAATTATGACATTTGATTAAATGCTACTTGTTAGGAGCATTCATGCCCCTAACACTCAATAAAATAATTTTTTTATTTCTCATTGGGAAGGAACTTCCCCTTCCCTACATGAAAATAAGTTGTGATTTTGTTTTGGTATGACTCCTCCCCTTCTTCACTTCTTAATTAAGAAAGGAATTTTCTCCTCTTTCCTTTCTTCTTTTTCTTCCAACAATCTGGAGTTAATTTGGCTGGAAACTTGTTGATTAGATCTACCAATATTACTTGAAGAATTTTCTTTGCATCCTCTATAGTTTTATTATTATTAGAGGATGAGTTGATAATGTCTATAAGTTTTTCTTCTAATATTTCATCATACTCCTTCAGATTTGCTTTGTCAACATCTTTTTGTTTCTCCTTTTCTCTAATATTCTTCATTGTATCTATCATTCCCTCCTCCAAAACTTGATTTTCTATTTCCTCTATAATTTTGGTATGGATCTCTTCCAAACATTATAGTATGGAACTTGTAATTTTTTGATTACTTATGTTTGATATTTTATTCTACATCCGATATCTATCCATTTTCTCTATTGGGAACCATCCTTCTCCCCTTGAAACATCTAAGTTCATGAGAGTATCCTTTCTTCCTACATTCTTTAAACTTATTTGCAGTCTTGGGATTCTATTCTTTTAAAATTGTGTTTCTCTTTAATAATGGTGATTTGATTTAATCTCAAGCTCTCATATATGCCCCCATACCCAGTCCCCTCAATGTATGGCTTATTCTTAATCCTATGTTCCTTATAAATTTGATATTTATTTTCTTCATACCTTTGATTTCTAGTAGCACGAAGAGTTTTCTTTCCTATAATCTAGTGTAGT
Source organism: Chamaecyparis obtusa (assembly GCA_027943335.1). Taxonomy (NCBI): domain Eukaryota; kingdom Viridiplantae; phylum Streptophyta; class Pinopsida; order Cupressales; family Cupressaceae; genus Chamaecyparis; species Chamaecyparis obtusa. The sequence goes on along the minus strand of BSBK01007577.1, from coordinate 512,375 downwards.
AATGAGTCTATCTCTAAAATAGGGCCCAAAGAAATAACATGATTTTATCATATAAGTATTTGTCTTCCCCTTTAGGTTTACTGTAATGATATTTCTAAGAATAAAGTGTCGGGGTTTCCTCTAAATCATCTCTAGTATTCCTCAAACTTAGAGTTCTTAATTATTTTGAGTCTCCATACTACATGGGTCTTCCTCCCCTTGGATTGCCCCAAAGAATTCTATTGTTGAGATTGGAGGATCCTCAACCCTATCAATATAATCATAAGCGATCCTCTGATTTCAGATGCCATAATTTGAGGGTTTTAGGGAATTCTTTCTAAGTGCTCATTATAACACGGATCCTAGGGCTTCAAGTTTCCTCGCATAGGGTTGATTTAAGCATGATTCCTAATTCATTTCCAAAGATCTCCTAGATATATGTGTATTTGTATCCTAATGACAAATTGTCTAATTGGATCTAGTCGAGATTGAATTTATTGCAATGATATTTTATATTGAAGTTTGGGATCTAGCTTTTCATATCTAACGCAGATGTTTTGAAATCCAAACATTTTTTTTAAAATATCATCTAGATGCTATCTTTAGATTTGAATATCACTATGAAAAACCCATTGTCAAATTCTAGAATACCAACTTCTTCTAAATCATTCCAATTTTCTAAATCCTTTAATGAAATGGAGATATTCTAAAACTTACCAATTATGGCTTGTTGTTGAAGCTTCCTTTTCTGAACTTCTAGAAACTCCACAAATTTGATGGATGTTTTGCTAACTGCGTGGTTTGTTGGCATTGCTTCCCTTATGTTTCCATAGTTGTCTTGTTTTGACTTTTAGGATTTTTAAACCTAATCTCTCATTTGCTCCAACTTGTTTAGTCCTATAAAAAAATCTCCCATTTTTCTAATTTTATCTTGCATTGGCTTCCAAAGATGTAAATTCTTGTCTTACCTTACTACTTTCATTACCCCTTAGAGAAATCCATCTCTTTCTCTTTGACACCATATCATTTTGCCTCCTCTTAGTTTTGAATAACATCCCTCTTTTCCTAAAGATGTCCCACTGGTGATTCGACCAAGCTTTCTTTGGGAGAGGAGGATTGAAGGGCCTGCCATTACTGAATGTTGGAAAGATTTGAATGATGTTTGGGTTTATTTCAAATCTCATTTCAAACCTATTCACCCCTCAATTTTTGTTTCTATGCTGATCTTTCGCTAGGGTTAGAGTTCTGAGATTTTTGCTAGCTTTTTTATAGCTATTTCCTTGTTTGTTGCTGAATACATCTCCAACTCCCTTATGAACCCCTCCCATTGCTCATCTTGGCTAATATAAAAATGCTAAGGCCTAAATTTCCTATAATTTTCTTCTGTAATGCTCTATGACCATTTTCTACCTCTCGGGTGTTCCATTTGCTTAGAAACCCATAAGATGAAACTTCTTATTTTTCAAGAATTGGTATTTTGAAGATTGTGACATTAGGATAATTTATTTCTCACCAAGGTAGCTAACTTAATTACATATATAAGCCTTGATCTCATTTGTTCAACTCTCAGTATTTCCTCATTAGATCTTAATCAATGAAATTAGGTGTCACCTCCTTCTAATCAATATATACCTATTACTCGATTGATTTAATTCTTATCATAATTACAAGTTAACTTACAATCTCTTGTATATTTTTCATTTTGATTCACTCATTTAAGAGGCTTGTACATGAATTCTGTTATTTGATTTCAATATTCAATCAATCAATTAATGAAAATAGATATTATTATTATGTATTTCTAATTTTGTACCCAATTCATAGGAATTAGGTCCATAGTTTATTTTGTTTATCGTCACATAATCTAAATTTAAATGAATGTTGAAATTAGAGTAATTTTTTAATGAACATGGTCATAATCTAGGACATGTTTTGAAAATAATGATTCATTGGGAATATAGCACTAAGAACTCTTCAAATAATTATGCGGATTCATGTGCAGCTTAGACTAACACTACATCACCCTGCACAAATGTTTGAAGGTTAAATTAAGATTAAGGCCCTAAAGTATGGGTGAGTGGTCATGCTTTTCCTTTTCTTAAATAAGGACCATCTCTAATGTGACAACCATCTTTAACATCTAACAACATTAGATACTAAAATATTCTAAAATAATAAAACTTACTATAGTATTGGCATGCACACTCATTCATAATTCCTAAAAGAATATTAAGATAAGAGAATAGACAATGTATAAAGAATTTCCCTATCATCGACTTGATTAAGAACTTCCAAATGATAAATTAAACTTGCAAAGGAATGGATGGAGAGCGACAAAAAAAATGTAAATATCTATGCATATTTATAACTAAGAGGTGGGTAATATTGTTGTCTCTTTTTTTTCAATTAAATTGAATCTTTTTCAAAGAAAAAGAGCAAAGCAAAGCCATCAAAATATCTTTCATGTCGTTTCATGGGCTATATTCAAAATTATTCCATTGTTTGAACAACAACAATAAAAATAATTTAAAAAAACAAACTAGAAGAAAATATAAAATTATTAAAAACAAAGTAGAAAAAAAAAAAATTTAAAAAAAAACAAAGTTGAAAAAAAAAAATTTAAATTAAACAAAGTAAAAAAAAATTAAAAAAATTAAAAAAATAAAATAGAAAAAACATAGAATTTTAAAAAATTAATTAAAAAAAATAGAAAATTAAAAAAACAAAGAATTAAAAAAAAACAAAGTTTAAAAAAAACATAGCCGTTACCCCGCTCCTACCTAACGGCATTCAAACTTTATATTATACATTGTCCTGAGCTGGATCGTCTGGAATCTGTACCAAAAGCAACTAAGTAATCTTCAGAGGCTGGGGATATCCTTTTCATTGAAAGATTTCTTGCTCACACACCCATTTGATTTCTTACTACTATTTTGTCATGGATTCAATCAATTTCGTTCCATCAATTTATTCTGTAGCTGCAGGAATTCTGCTGCTGGTACTTATCAGTTTCTTGAAGAAGAAGAAAAGTAAGGGGAATTTGTCATTAGCATTACCACCAGGTCCTCCTGGATGGCCCATTATTGGAAACCTACTCCAGCTTGGGGACAAACCCCACCAATCTCTTTCCCTGCTTGCATAGAAATATGGGCCTCTGATGACTGTCAAATTGGGCAGACAGACAACTCTGCTTGTGTCATCTTCATCCATGGCAAGAGAAGTACTAAAGAACAATCAATACAGCTGTAAGGGCGTTTGCTTAGAAAGATCTTTAGCCCCAAAAGCCTGGATGCTCTGCAGCATTTGAGAAGAGAGGAGGTATTTACAGCTATTGATTACATATTGAAGGATTCTAAACAGGGGAATGTTGTAAATATTAGTGAGAGGGATTTTATGATTTCTTTAGGCCTTGTAGGTAAGATGGTTTACAGCAAAAAAGTGTTTGAAACAGGCTCTGCCAATCAGCGGCTCATCATTATCTTACCTTGGAGAGACTTGATGTCCTCAGCTGAAATGTCTACCTGATTAGAGAAGATTGAAGGTATAGAAAATTGCACTGGAGGGAGCTGAAACTCAGTGCAAACTCAAAGGATGCAGGTAATAATGGTGTTTGTAGGAGTAAAAATTTATAGTTATTTTCATCTGTTTGCGCATTTACTGAATGTTGGGAATTCACAGGAATGGCCATCTGAAACAACAATAATATGTGCGCCGCTAATGTAATCCAAGTACCTTCGCATCTGCAGATGAATGACCATCAGAATATGTGTAGAAAATGACATTGCGGGTTGGGTTTTGTATGCGAAGGATTATGAGCCAATCTACAAAACCCTTTGAAGTTTATTCTATTCCAAGTGATTGGGTCGCAGAGGTGAGTACGCCATATTTTTCATTGCTGATGGATTCATCATTGTTAGGAAAATCTTGCAAGTTTATATAGTCTAAAGAAAAGATAGAGAAACAGAGAATCAAAATTCCAAAGACAACCCAAACAATAGTCAAAAGAAAAGATAGAATAAAATTCCAAAGACACCCAAACAATACTCAAAAGAAAAGATAGAGAAATAGTAATCAGTAATTCAATGAAGAAGAGATTTCGCAAGAGAAAACAGAGGACCAGAAACCCCCCCTTTGAAGTGATTGGGTCGCAGAGGTGAGTACGCAAAATTTTTCATTGCTGATGGATTCATCATTGTTAGGAAAATCTTACAAGTATAGAAAAGATAGAGAAACAGAGAATCAAAATTCCAAACAATAGTAATCACTATTTTTTTTTAATAAACACTACACAATTGAGAAAGACAAATGAAATGTTTTTCTATTTAAGCGACTTATTTTTTTAAGTTATCTTCTAATGCAACTCTACTATTTTGCATTTAAGTGTTAGAGTGACTCATTTATGTGTCTATATTGCTTTTCAAGTAATAAAAATCTCCTCTAATAACTTAGACAATTGTGTTAATTTGTTAAATATGTATATGTGTTTCTCTATTAATGTCGTATCAGCATATGCATGTTGGGGTTCTTAAATAATTGCCATATCCATATCCGATACCGTTATCTGTATTTGAATCCGTATCCGTGTCCATGCAACTTTGATAGAATTTTAACACATCCAATTCTAGGTACAGATACCTCAAGAGACAGGTTGACTACAGAGTCACAGACACTTGACAAAATTCATATATGCCTTTGGTTGTAGCATCTAAAGTTTAAACTGAAGATATACTCCTACTGAGGTTAGAAACAGCAAAATTTAGCAAACAAAAGCATATCTCATGTTAAGTGCTGCACTATTCAGAATCTTTAGTGCATAGACAAAAATGAAGAATCAAAAACTTTGATTGCCGATGAGAACTTTGATTGCCGATTATTGATCTTCTCAATTGTAAAAGTGATGTACAAAAGATTCAGGAGGATTTAGGAGCCCAATCATTGTATAGTATCAGTGGGGTATGCTCTTCTTGTATCTGTCGAACAACCTCTTCAACTGTCATACTTCTAGAACTACAGACTTCTAGTCCTCAAGCCAAACTCTCAGATTATCGTACAGAAATTACAGATTCTAAAGCAATACAATATGGCATTACAGTTGTAGCATGGTGTCTGATTATGCATATCATGGTAGATGATCTGAATATGTTACAAATCTAGAAGGGCTAATCACTATAATTGCTCCTCTTCCATCTTCAGATGATTTTAAGAAGAATCAAGATTGTTTGGCAAGAAAATTAATGTTTCTAGGGTTTCATTCTTGGTATTAAAAATTCTAGGTGTGAGCAGTTTTTAAGTAATATGAGCAACATTTGAATTGTTCCATAATGTTTAGAGGCTTGAGAAAATTTAATCAAGGATTTTATTTTGCTCCAACTGGGGAACAAGAAGCCACTTTACAATTGGGATTTGTTTGTGCTTGCGTGCTCAATTTTTGCAAGTAGCTGAGTTATCGAGGCATTTTGGGGCCAAACAGGCAATACCACTGTGTAGTGTAGTGTTTATTTCAAAAAAATAGTAATTCATCAGTTGTGTAGTGTTTATACCCAAACAATAGTAATCAGTAATCAGTAATCAGTAATTCAATGAAGAAGAGATTTCGCAAGATTCAGCAACTTTAAATTTGGTTTCTGTGTGTCTGTATTTCTTCTGAATAGCCTTTGACAGCTTAATTCTGTGAACATTTTAGTTTGCTGTTTGCCGTATTTATTCTTTATTTATTTTCGTGATGTTAATGATACCCATGTCTTTTTCGTGAACTATTCTTTATTTATATTTGCTTCTTCCTCTGCATCATAATTCAACAAAGCTCTTCTCATGACAAGTGAGTCAGGAAATTTTTCCTGAGTCATATGCATTTCATCATAATTTAATCTTCGAGTACAAGTGGTGCTAAACCCAAGTGGTTCTTGTCAAAAAGACGCCCAGATCAGAAGAAAATGGTATTATCAAACAGGATTGTTGGAAACTTCCATATAGATGTTTAGATAGTTTTCAACTGCAGGATATGTCATAAAAAAAACTTAAATTATTTTTGTATGGATTATTTTTTAAAATTATATGCATCTCAAAATTTCCTTTATATGTGCATTTGAACTTTTGCATACTTATACTTTGAATTTACATTATAATGTTAAATTAGTTTGATGTTAATGTACTTCAAATTTGGTATGCCTAAATATTATAAATATGTAAAATTGTGCTTCATATTTAGTATTTGTTACTTTAGAATTAAATTTTACTTTAGAAAAAGGTATTCACTTTTTTTTTCCATAATGTATGTATTTTAACTAACATTCAGATCACATGTGTGTTTTAACTAGATTGTGCTAATTGTGCTTCATATTTAGACTTGTTTACTTTCGAACTATTTGAAGAGGGAGGGAGGGAGATAGGAAGAGGGCGCAAGAGGAAGAGGGAGAGGGGGGAGGCAAGAGAGGGTGGGGGGAGGAAGAGAGGAAGGGGGAGAGGAGAGGGAGGGTGGAGAGGGAAAGGGAGAGGAGAGGGAGTAGGTTAGAGAGGGAGGGAGAGAGGGAGAGGGATAGGGAGGGAGTAGGACAGAGAGGGAGAGGGAGAGGGAGAGGGAGAGGAGAGGGAGTAGGAGGGAGAGGGAGAGAGGGAGAGGGAGAGGGAGAGGGAGAGGGAGGGTGGGGGAAGAGGGAGGGAGATGAGAGGGAGTTGGAGTAGGAGGGAGAGGAAGCGAGAGAGGGAGAGGGAGAGGAGAGGCATTGTGAGAGAGAAGGAGAGGGAGAGGTAGAGGGAGAGGGAGTGGGAGTGAGAGTGGAAGGGGGGGAGGAGGAGGGAGAAGAAGGGAGGGGAGGGAGAGAGGGAGAGGGAAGGTGGAGGGAGAGGGAGAGGAGAGGGAGTAGGAGGGAGAGGGAGATAGAGAGAGGAAGAGGGAGGGAGAGAGGGAGAAGGAGAGGGAGAGTGGGGGTAGGGAGAGGGAGGGTGGGGGGTAGGAGGGAGATGGAGAGAGGGAGAGGAAGAGGGAGGGTGGGGGAAGAGGGAGGGAGGGAGGGGAGAGGAGAGGGAGATGGAGTAGGAGGGACGGGAAGGGGGGGGGGGAGAGAGGGAGAGAGAGGGAGATGGAGTAGGATGGAGAGGAAGGGAGAGAGGGAGAGGGGGAGAGAGAGGGAGTGGAAGGGGGAGGGGAGGGAAGGGGGAGGGGAGGGGAGGGAGGGAGGGAGGGAGGGACAGGGAAGGTGGAGGGAGATGAGAGGGACAGGGAGAGGAGAGGGATTAGGAGGGAGAGAGAGGGAGGGAGAGAGGCAGAGGGAGAGGGAGAGAGAGAGGGAGGGTGGGGGAAGAGAGAGGGAGAGGGAGAGGAGAGGGAGAGGGAGGGTGGGGGGAGAGAGAGGGGAGAGGGATAGGAGAGGGAGTAGGAGGAAGTAGGAGAGAGAGGGAGGAGAGGGAGAGGGAGAGAGAGAGGTAGAGGGAGAGAGAGGGCGGGGGAAGAGGGAGGGAGAGGAGAGGGAGAGGGAGTAGGAGGGACAGAGAGGGAGAGAGGGAAAGGGGGAGAGAGGGAGAGGGGGAGAGGGGAGAGGGAGAGGGAGAGGAGAGGAGCAGGAGGAGAGAGAGGGTGCAGGGAGAGGGAGGGAGAAGGAGATGGAGCAGAAAGGAGAGGGAGAGAAGAGGGCAAGAGGGAGAGAGGTTGAAGGAGAGGGAGAGGGAGGGTGAGTGGGGGAGAAGGAGAGGAGAGGGAGATGGAGCAGGAGGGAGAGGAGAGGGAGAAGGAGAGGGAGAGGGAAAGGGAGATGGAGAGTGAGAGGAGAGGGAGAGGGAGAGGAGAGGGAGATGGAGAGAGAGAGAGAGGGAAAGTAGAGGAGATGGAGTAGGAGGGAGAGGAGAGGGAGCAGGAGGGGAGAGAGAGGGTGGGGGGGAGGGAGGGAGAGGAGATGGAGCAAGAAGGAGAGGGAGAGGGAGAGAAGAGGGAGAGGGAGATGGAGATGGAGAGAGAGAGAGGGAGAGGAGAGAGGGGGAGGGAGAGGGAGGGTGGGGGAGAGGAAAGGGAGATGGAGAGGGAGAGTAGAGGGAGATGGAGTAGGAGGGAGAGGAGAGGGGAGCGGGAGGGAGAGAAAGGGAGAGGGAGGGTGCGAAAAGAGGAGAGGGAGATGGAGCAAGAGGGAGAGGGAGAGGAAGAGGAGAGGGAGGGTGAGTGGGGGGAGAAGAGAGGGATAAGGAGGGAGAGAGAGGGGGAGAGGGAGGTTGGGGGAGAGGAGAAGATGATGGAGTAGGAGAGAGGAGGGTGGGAGGGTGGGTGGCTGGTGGGAGAGGGAGGGAGAGTAGAAGGGAGAGGGAGAGGGAGAGAGAGGGTGAGGGAGGTAGGGATATAGGAGAGGGAGGGTGGATGGGGGAGGGCAAGGGAGGGTTGAGGGAGAGAGAGAGAGAGAGAGAGAGAGAGAGAGAGAGAGAGAGAGAGAGAGGGGGGGTAAGGGAGAGGAGAGGGAGCAGGAGGGAGAGAGGGGGAGGGGCGAGGGAGAGAGAGAGGGTGGGGGGAGAGAGTAGGAAGGAGAGGGAGAGGGAGAGGAGAGGGAGATGGAGATTAAGATAGAGAGAGGGAGAGGAGAGGGTGTGGGAGAGAGGGAGGGAGAGGGAGGGTGGGGGAGAGGAAAGGGAGAGGGAGAGGAGAGGTAGATGGAGTAGGAGGGAGAGGAGAGGAAGCAAGAGGGAGAGAGAGGGAGAGAGAGGATGGGGAAAGATGAGAGGGAGATGGAGGAGGGAGAGGGAGAGGAGAGGGATAATGAGGGAGAGAGAGAGGGAGAGGGAGGGGTGGGGGAGGGGAGATGGAGGATGAGAGCGGGAGAGGGAGGGTGGGGGGAGAGGAGAAGAAGATGGAGCAGGAGGGAGAGGGTGAGTGGGTGGGGGGAGAGGGAGGGAGAGTAGAAGGGAGAGGGAGAGGGAGTAGGAGAGAGAGGCAGGGTGAGGCAGGGAGGGACAGAGGAGAGGGTGGGTGGAGGGAGAGGAGAGGGAGAGGGAGGGGGGAGGGAGGGAGAGAGGGAGGGGGAAGGTGGACAAAGAGGGATAGAAGAGGGAGGGTGGAGGGAGAGGGATAGGAGAGGGAGTAGGAGGGAGAGGGAGATGGATTAGGAGGGAGAGTAAGGGAGAGAGGGAGAGGGGGAGGGAGTGGAAGGAGGAGAGGGATAGGGAGATGAAGGGGGAGGGGGAGGGGAGGGAGAGAGGGGGGAATGAGAGAGGGAGAGGGAGAGGGAGGGTGGGGGAAGAGGGAGGGAGAGGAGAGGGAGATGGAGTATGAGGGAAAGGAAGGTAGAGAGGGAGAGGGGGAGAGAGGGAGAGGGAGAGGGAGAGGAAGGGGGAGGGGGAGGGGAGGGGAGGGAGAGGGGGGAATAAGAGAGGGAGAGGAGAGGGAGAGGAGAGGGAGATGGATAGGAGAGGGAGTAGGAGGGAGAGGGAGGGAGAGGGAGAGGGAGAGGGAGAGGGAGAGGGAGGGTGGGGGAAGAGGAGGGAGAGGAGATGGAGATGGAGTAGGAGGGAGAGAAAGGGAGAGAGGGAGAGGGAGAGGAGAGGGAAAGGGGGAGAGAGAGGGAGAGGGAGAGGGAGAGGGAGAAGAAGGGGTAAGGAGGGAGGGAGAGGGGGGAGAGGAGAGGGAGATGGAGTAGGAGGGAAAGGAAGGGAGAGAGGGAGAGGGGGAAGAGGGGGAGAGAGGGAGAGGGAGAGGGAGTGGAAGGTGGAGAGGGAGAGGGAGAGGGAGAGGGAGTAGGAGGGAGAGGGAGGTAGAGAGGGAGATGGAGAGGGAGAGGGTGGGTGGGGGGAAGAGGGAGGAGAGGAGAGGGAGAGGGAGAGGAAGAGGTAGGGAGGAGGGAGAGAGGGGAGAGGGAGAGGGAGAGGGAGAGGAGAGGGAGATGGAGTAAGAGGGAAAGGGAGGGGGAGAGGGAGAGGGAGAGGAGAGGGAGCAGGAGGGAGAGAGAGGGTGCAAGGAGAGGGAGATGGAGTAGGAAGGAGAGGGAGAGGAGAGGGCGGGAGGGAGAGAGGTTGAAGGAGTGGGAGAGGAGAGGGATGGTCAGTGGGGGGAGAAGAAGGAGATGGAGCAGGAGGGAGATAGAGAGGGAGCAAGAGGGAGAGGGAGAGGGAGAGGGAGGGTAGGAGAAAGGAAGAGGAAGAGGGAGAGGATAGAGAGAAGGAGGGAGACAAAGGGTGGAAGGAGGGAGAGGGAGTAGGAAGGAGAGGGAGATGGAGATGGAGGGGGAGAGAGAGAGAGAGGGAGAGGAGAGGGTATGGGAGAGGGAGAGGGAGAGGGGGATGGAGAGAGAGAGAGAGAGAGAGAGAGAGAGAGAGAGAGAGAGAGGGAGAGGAAAGGTAGAGGGAGATGGAGCAGGAGGGAGAGGGAGAGGAGAGGGAGGGTGAGTGGGGGGGAGAAGAGAGGGAGAGGGGGAGGGAGAGGAGAGGGAGGAGGGAGATGGAGAGGGAGAGGAGAGGGAGGAGGGAGGAGGGAGAGGGAGAGGGAGAGGGAGGGTGGGGGAAGAGGAGATGAAGATGGAGTAGGAGGGAGAGGGTTGGTGGGTGGGTGGAGGGAGGGAGAGGGAGGGAGATTAGAGGGAGAGGGAGAGGGAGAAGGAGAGGGAGAGGGAGAGGGAGAGGAGAGGGAGTAGGAGAGAGAGGGTGGGGGGAGGGAGGGATAGGGGAGAGTGAGGGTAGGTGGGGGTGAGTGGAGGGGAGGGGAGGGTGGGGGGAGAGGGAGAGGGAGGGAGAGGGAGGGTGGGTGGGGAGTGAGGGATGGTGGGAGGAGAGGGAGATGGTGTAGTAGGGAAAGGAGAGGAAAGGGGGAGGGAGGGAGAGGAAGAGGGTGATGGAGTAGGAGGGAGAGGGAGAGGGAGAGTGAGGAGTGTGAGAGAGGTTGGGGGGATAGGGAGGGAGAGGGAGATGGAGAAAGAGGGAGAGGGAGAGAGAGGGGGTGGAGGAGAGGGTGAGGAGGAGAGAGATGGTGAGGGGAGAGAGGGGGAGAGATAGAGTGAGAGAGGGGGTGGGAGAGAGTGGAGGGGTGGGAGAGAGAGGGGTAGGGAGTGAAAGTGGGAGAGGGAGAGGGGAGAGGGAGAGGGGGAGGGAGGGAGAGGGAGAGGGAGAGACAAAGAGAGGGTGAGGGAGAGGGAGGAGTGAGAGGGAGCGAGGAGTGGGAGGGGGAGGGAGGGAGGGAAAGGGGGTGGGAAAGCAGGAGAGAGGGATGGAGAGGGAGAAGGAGGGAGAGGGAGAGGGAGATGGAGGGAGGGGGAGCATGAGGGAGGGAGGGGGAGAATGAGGTTGGGAGGGAGGAGTGGGATGGAGAGGGAGAGATGGAGGGAGGGAGGGAAGGAAATGGGGAGGGAGGGAGGGAAAGGGGAAGGGATATGGAAAGAAAGGGGGAGAGGGAGATGGAGAGGGTAAAATAATTTGACATATTTGATTTTTTTTGTAGAAATGGGTTGGTTGAATTCTATTTTCATATTTAATATTATTTTTATTTTTAGATTTATTTAGTATGAAATATGAATTTTTTTTGTTTACTTCGTATGAAAATAGGAAGTTAATATTTAATTAACTTCCTTTCTCTTCTAGAATAATGTTATATTTTTGAGTTTTTTTAAGAGTTTATTTTTTGTTTAAGTCTATTTTTATGATGATACTTAGGTGTTGCCCCTTAAAACCAAACTAACAACCAAAAATTAACTACACACTAATAGAAAATAGAGGGAAAGGGAGGGAAAGGGGGAGGGAGAGAGGGAGAAGGAGAGGGAGAGGAAGGGGGAGAGGGTGGGAGAGGGAGAGGGACAATGAAATGGGGAGGGAGGGAGGGCAAGAGGGTGATGCAGGAGCATGTTGTGTCCTTGGCAATCCTGTGTGACCAAAAATATGTTTGAAGTTTTCTATGTTGCTCGGTTTCTTCTTTGACCATGTTGGTCGGTAGTTGGTCAATTTCCTTTGGTTACCAAGTATGGTCACTCAGCTCCTACGCGGTCGGTTGTTTCACTGGTGCTCGGCATTATTTGTCTATTGCTTGGTCATCCTTGTTTGCCAAGTAGTTTATTTTGAGTTCTTGTTGGGCCGATTTGTGCATTTATTATGGGTCACAGATTCAATGCTAAAATCCTTCATTAGGAGGCATGTGGTCCTAGATCTGACTGTTCCTTCCATTGATTATAGATCTGAAGGCTGACTCAGTTTGGTAGACTCTTGTATAAATGTAGTTATTGGGTTAGAGTTTAGGTAGGACTGGTGATGATAGATGGGAGACATTAGAGTAGTAGTAGATCCTTGCATGTTTGAGGACTTTTGAGTTTCATTGTAATATTTGGTTGAAAATGAGAAGGCCTTACAGCCCGACATGTATGGTTTTATTTGATGAAAGTTAATGAAAGACTTTGCATTCTCTCTCTTGGTGTTGAATTTTTTAGCTTTCGCATGTGTGAGCAGGCTTGGATCATCAGGGTGTGTCATACTTTGGCCCCTCTTGACCCCTGCCTTGTGTAACGTGGTATAAGAGCAAGGTGAGATCTTGATCTAGATCTACAAATCTAGGTTTGTTGGTTCCTCTTGAAGCCCTAGTTGATTTTTGTGGGGTAGCAGATTGTGATCTAACCTATAATTATAGAGGGTTGTCAAGATGGTTCATGGGAGGTGAGATGCAGATCCAGGATTGACAGATATGATAAGGTAGATTGCTACAAGATTAGAAGCAGTTGAAACAGCCCAAAGAAGAGGTAGACATCTTGAAGATGTTAGTGAAAATGAAGTTGAAGAAGAACAGGAAAATGCAGAACCTGCACCTGTTATGGATCAGGGTGAAGAAAGATTTTTGAAGGCTTTGACAAGTCTGAAGTCTAAACCACATTTCAATCCTCCTGAGTATGGTGCAAAATTGGATTCTGATGAATTGGTGGACTGGATCACTAAGATGGAAAAGTATTTTGAATATGAAAACATATCTGAATATAAGAAGGTGAAGATTGCAAGCACTAAGTTGAAGAGTCATGCATCCTTATGGTGGGAACACTTGCAATTGGATCGGAAGAGGAAGGGAAAAGAGAAAATCAAGGTATGGAATAAGATGGTAAATAAATTGAAAGGAAAATTCTTACCTTGTGATTATTAGATTAACCTAGTTAGGCGAATGCAAAGATTGAAGCAGAAAGATAGCTCGGTAAAAGAGTGTACTAAAGAATTTTATAGATTGGATATCAGATCTAGACATGATGAAGATTATGTGGAAAGAATTGGTAGATACCTGAATGGTTTGAGAGCTTCCATCCAAGAGGAGATTAGCTTGGTTAAGTTGGAAAGCATTGAAGAGGCTTATCAATTTTCTTTGAAAGCTGAGGAGAAATTGAACAAGAGAAATGAGCAAAGATAGAGAGGTTGAGGTGGTAGATTCCCTAGAGGAAGAGGGAGATCTAATGGTGAAAATGGTAGATCTAAACCTGAGAAGACAAATTTGGACAAAGGCAAGACCGAGTGGAAAGGTGAGAGCTCATCTAGAGGTAGAGGCAATAACTATTGAGGTGGTTATAGAAAAGGAAGTTTTCAAGGAACTTGTTATAACTGTGGAGAAGAAGGACATAGATCATTTGAATGTACACAAGTAAATAAGAAGGATGGTAGCAGTAGAAATGCATTGGTGCAAGAAGATCCATTGAATGAACCTAAGAAGGAAAGTAACCTGATGGTAAGGAGAGCATTGTGGAATGAAAAAAAAAAGGAAGATCCATTAAGGAAAAGTTTGTTCAAGACTAGATGTAGAGTTTCTGATAAAGTTTGGAAGGTAATCATTGACAGTGGTAGCTTAGAGAATCTGGCATCTAAAGAGATGGTCACAAAATTGCAGTTGGAAAGATTAGAACATCCAAAGCCTTATCAAATTTCATGGATCAAAGATGAGAATACACTCCTGGTAAGTGAACAATACTATGTGAATTTGAAAATTAGGAAATACTATGATAAGGTGTTGTGTGATATCATGCATATGGATTGTTGCCATATTTTTTTGGGTAGACCTTGGCAATATGATAGACATGCCATATATGATGGGAGATTGCATAAGTATACTATTGTGGCTAATGGAAAGAAACAAATATTGTTACCATTGATGGAAGAACCTGTTAGTAATGTTTGCACATCTGTGAAAGTTTTCTTGATGGAAGGAAGTTTGTGAAATATTTGAAAAGGAATGATGTATGTTTTGTTCTAATTCCTAACAAATCAAGTAAGAAAACATAAGATAATGTTCCTGAGAAGATTGACAAGTTACTCACCAAGTATAGTGAAATCATTTCTGATAATGTACCTGATGGTTTGCCACCGAAAAGAAGTATTGATAATTGTATAGATCTAATCCCTGGAGCTAGTTTACTAAATAAGGCACCTCATCTGTTAACACCTACCGAGAACTAGGAATTGAACCGACAAATTCAAGACTTGTTGGAGAAAGGTTTGATAAGAGAAAGTTTGTGTCCTTGTGTAGTACCTGATGTATTAGCACCAAAGAAGAATGGGGAATGGAGAATGTGTATTGATTCTAGAGCAATCAACAAGATAACAGTGAAGTATAGGTTTTCTATACCGAGAATAGATGACATAATGGATAGTTTGACTCGAGTAAAATATTTCACCAAAATTGATTTGAAAAATGGATATCATCATATCAGAATCAAAGAAGGTGATGAATGGAAGACTGCTTTCAAGATAAAAGAAGGTTTGTATGAGTGGTTGGTTATGCCTTTTGGTTTAACTAATGCACTGAGTACTGTTATGAAGCCGATGAATGAAGTTTTGAAGAAATTATTGGGTAAGTTTTTGATTGTATATCTTGATGACATTCTGATATTCAATAAGACCAGAGAAGGACATTTGTTTCATGTTAGACAAGTTTTGCAGAAATTGAAAGAGGAAAAGTTGTTGATAAATCTGAAAAAATATTCATTTATGAAGGAAGAGATTGTGTATTTGGGATTTGTTATTTCTATTGATGGATTGAAGATGGATCCTAAAAAGGTTGAAGCTATTCTGAATTGGCCTACACCTAAAAATGCTAGTGATGTAAGATCATTTCATGGACTGGCAAGTTTTTACAGGAAGTTCATTAGAAATTTTAGTGTAGTTTGTAATGCTATGACTAAGACTATGAGAGGAGACAAAAGAGTATTCAAGTGGACACATGGAGCTGATAAAAGTTTTGAGACTCTGAAGCAAAAAGTTGCTAAATTACCTATTTTGGCATTACCTGATTTCAGTAAAGTATTTCAAGTAGAATGTGATGCAAGTGGAAGTGCAATTGGAGCTGTGTTGAGTCAAGAAGGTAAACCTATTGCTTTCTTTAGTGAAAATTTGAATGATGCTAGAAGGAGATATTCTATGTATGATCAAGAGTTCTATGCTATTGTTCAAGCACTGAAGAAATGGAGACATTATTTGATACCAAGTGAATTTTTGTTGTATACTAATCATAAGGCTTTACAGTATTTGGGTAGTCAGAATAAGTTGAATCAGAGACATATGAAATGGGTTGAGTATTTGCAGAGTTATACATTTGTGATAAAACATAAGAGTGGAGTCACTAACTGAGTTGCTGATGCATTAAGTAGAAGGAGATCTTTGATGACTGAGATGAAAATTCAAGTTCTTGGTTTTGATGAGATGAAAGATTCTTATGAGGATGATCCTGATTTTTCTAAGCCATGGAGAAAGTGCAGAGCACCTATACAAGATCAACAAGATACCAAATGGGATGAATATTTTATTTAGGAAGGTATGTTGTTCAAAGGCATTCAGTTGTGTATACCAAGAGGAGTAATGAGAACTAATTTGATAAAAGAAAAACATAGTAGTGGTTTGGCTGGACATTTTGACAATGACAAAACATGGAATTTGTTGAAGGAAAAGTACTTTTGGCTGCAGTTGTATAAAGATGTTCATAAATTTGTGAAAATTTGTGGAATTTGTCAAGTTGCAAAAGGAGTAAGTGAGGGGTAATTATTCTATATTTGTTGTGATGGATAGATTTTCTAAGATGGTGCATTTTATACCATGTAGAAAGACATCAGATGCAGTACATATAGCAGATCTTTTCTTCAAAGAAATTATGAGATTGCATGGGTTACCGAGGAGTATTATCTCTGACTGAGACAGTAAATTTGTTGGATACTTTTGGAAGACCCTTTGGAAAAAGTTTGGCACTGAGTTGAAATATAGTTTTACATTTCACCCACAAACTGATGGGTAGACAGAGGTTGTAAACAAAAGTTTGGGTAATCTTTTGAGATACTTAGTTGGAGACACACCGAGTAGTTGGGATTCTGTGTTAGCACAAGTAGAGTTTGTATACAATAATTCAGTGAATACAAGTACTGGGAAAACACCATTTGAGATTGTGAATGGCACACAACCGAGAGGTATATCTGATTTGAGAGACATTAATGATGAGAATAAAAGAAGTGCTGAAGGAGTGAAATTTTTGGAATACATGAAGACATTGCATGAAGATGTGAAACTGACGCTGAAAGAGAGTAATCAAAAATACAAAGACAAAGTTGATAAATCTAGAAGATATAAGACTTATGATGTTGGTGATGAAGTGATGGTTCGTTTGAAGAAAGATCGATTTCCTATTAGCACATATGGAAAGCTGAAGATGAAGAAATTTGGACCTTGCAAGATTTTGAAGAAATTTGACAATGGAAATGCATATGAGATTGAGTTACCTAATGATATGGACATATCACCTATTTTCAACATTGCTAATTTGTATGGATATCATGAATCTGATGAAGAAATGACATTACCAATAGAGTATCCTAAGAAGCAGAATGAAGAAGTGGAGCAGATCTTGAAAGAAAGAGTTGGCAAGAGCACAAGAGGAAAATAGTATATGGAATATTTGGTAAAGTGGAAGAATAGACCGATGGAAGATAGTTCATGGATTTCACAATCTGAGTTGGATGTAGCTTGAATATACCTATTAAATGATTTTGAGAATCATTTCAAAATAACCCCAGGTGTCTGATGCAGGAGCATCTTGGGTCCTTGGCAATCCTATGTCACCAAAAATATGTTTGAAGTTTTCTGTGTTTCTCAGTTTCTTCTTTGACCAATTTGGTTGGTAGTTCATCCATTTCCTTTGGTTACCGAGTATGGTTGGTCATCTCTTGGGCGGTCGGTTGTTTCACTGGCGCTTGGCATTGCTTCTTTATTGCTCGGTCATCCTTGTTTATCGAGTAGTTTATTTTGAGTTCTTGTTGGGCTGACTTGTCCATTTATTATGGGTTGCAGATTTAATGCTGGAATCCTTCATTGGGAGGTGTGTGGTCCTAGATCTGACCGTTCCTTTCATTGATTTTGGATCTAAAGGCTGACTCAATTCAGTAGACTCTTGTATAAATGTAGTTTTTGGGTTAGAGTTTAGGCAGGAATGGAGATGATAGATGGGAGACATTAGAGTAGTAGCAGATCCTCGCATGTTTGAGGACTTTTGAGATTCATTGTAATATCTGGCCAAAATCAGGAAGGCCTTACAACCCAACATGTATGGTTTTATTTGATGAAATTTAATGAAAGACTTTGTATTCTCTCTCTCAGTGTTGAGTTTGTTAGCTTTCATGTGTGTGAGAAGGCTTGGATCATTAGGGTGTGCCATCCTTTGGCCCCTCTTGACCCCTGCCTTGCATCAGGGGGAGGGAGAGAGGGAGAGGGAGAGGAAGGGGGAGAGGGTGAGGGAGATGGAAAGGGAGAGGGAGATGGGAGGGAAAGGAGGAGAGGGGGAGGGAGAGAAAAGGGGGGAGAGAGAGAGAGAGAGAGAGAGAGAGAGAGAGAGAGTGTTGATGTCCACTTCTTTTGTATCAAAAGATTACCATCCCTTTAGATTTAATCCTTGTATTATTAGTGTTAATGTTATGTTTCAACTTAGGTTTGATCCTTATATGATATTTACTTCATGCCCTCCTTCTGAATTTGCAATATTCTTAACAATACAAATTTGTAAAATAATTTGACATATTTGAATTTATTTTGTAGAAATGGGCTAGTTGAATTCTATTTTCATATTCAATATTATTTTCTATTTTTAGATTTATTTAGTATGAAAATATGTTTTTTTTGTTTACTTTGTATGAAAATAGGAAGTTAATATTTAATTAACTTCCTTTCTCTTCTAGAATAATTTTATATTTTTTAGTTTTTTTAAGTCTATTTTTTTATGATACTTAGGTGTCGCCCCTTACAACCAAACTAACAACCAAAAATTGACTACACACTAATAGAAAATCAACATAAAAAACTACTAGAGTTAACACTAGTACAAAAACAACAATATATGACTAAATAAACTACTAAAAATTGTAGATAAATCACTAATTTTGGTCACGTGACTATTAGTAGTTTATTTCCAGTCATTTATCTCATGACCAAATTTATGACTAAACTATTTTAGTCATTGATTTGATCGTTTATTTAGTCATTTATTTGGTCATTTATTTGGTCATTTATTTGGTTGTTTATTTGGTCATTTATTTGGTCGTTAATTTAGTCATATATTTAGTCATTAATTTAGTCATATTAGGGCATGATGGAATCGAACCATCATCCTCCTACTTGTAAAGTAGGTGCTATTCCATTGAGCTTTTACCCTTTAAAGAATAATCATACCATGTAAACTAGTACTTTCCATTAAACATATTTCAGGTTTTTAAATCTATAGTACAAGGGTTTTTTTGTTCACTACGACTTCAAATGGAGGTGACTTCTTTCATGCATTGAGTAGAAAATTCACATGATAGTAAGATGAAAATGAGGTCTATTCACTATTTTCTATGCTCCATTCACTACTTGAAAGATTCAATCTCTGCTATCATATAATGAGTGAAGTATAGGACATGTGATGATCCAAGTGGCAGGGGTTTAGTAGAGAGTAGTTAATGCACTGTTGTTAAGAAAGATATGTGACTATCCAATATTGTCAATGAAGCACTAAATATAGCAACCACTATTCAAGGATCTCGAGTATGAAACTTTCCATAAAACATAATTGGCAGGTGTAAACACATATCCTTTGGTAGAATCCTCCCTCCCTTCATATATGTATGGCTCAAGATCAAAAGCAACAATAACATGCTATATTGAATCTACTCAAAGATTTATAAAAATGGATCAAAAATAGCAATACATCGTTGTAATCGATTTTGGATATATTTGCATACTCATAAAAATAGATTAGGAGCAGCAAGACACCTCATCACTATAAATGATAGAAGCATATTTCACAGTGCCATATCAAACCTTAGCTATCAACAACATTGATTGCACAATACATAATGCACATTTCATATTGTATAATTACATAAGTGAAAATCAAATACATAGATCAGAGATCATCCAAGTTGATTACCAAATATATCAATGATAATTTATCTCATATATCAAAGCATGTCCTCCAATGAAAAAAAGATGAAGATAAAGGAAAAATAAATGATACACTCTGAAGCAAGAGAATTTGAAATCCTAAGAGATATTATAACACACCAACCTACAAGAATTCAATTTGAGTTGTGATCTTAAGTTGTTCAAACATTGTGTCAAGATAAAGCTGTAAAATCTCAGGAAAAGACAAATCTGGTCTATACCTTTGATCTATGTACTTACTCAAATTGATTAAGTGGGTTCAAATTATCTCAGATGCCAACAAACCTCTATTAAACACTTGTATTGTTGGCAAAACTAGAAGGCTTGATGTGCAATCATTTGTGCCCCAAATTAAAGTACATATCAGTTTTAATCACATAGAAAATATTCAGAAGCCATATATAATCATGATTGTAAAAATGTAGTGTGTGTGTCTAAAGATCAAACTTATGATTTGACAATGGATCCAATATCTATCAAGCAGTCAAATGTTTAAAACATAAAGCAATTAAGCATACTTGTGATCATGAACACTTCTCAAAATTTAGAAATACCCACACCTTACGTGAAAAACAATTTAAATTACTCAAATTATTAAAAAAATATTAATGGTTTCACCGATCTTAAGAAATCAACTTCTACTTACCACATACAAATCTTCTAATTTAGAATTTTTGCATAGTATTTCAAGCATTGTTTTGAAGGTTTCCCAAAGAAACTTAAACCATGGAGTAACAAGCTCCCTATCAAATATGTCTTTCCCTTTTTCACCAACTAACAAAGCTAAGCATTAAATCTGTTGGTCTCTTCTCTACTTCCAAGTCCTTAACATCAAAAGAAATTTCAGAAGTTCAAGCCTGAGCTTGAGCTTGTTCAGCTCTCTCACTAGAGAGTTGCAGGAAATAATTTATAAATTCCTCTAATGAACTAATGTTAACTTGCTGACAAATAATGCAATACTGAATAAGACCTTTTTCAAACCTTCAATGCCTCATTTCAACACAAATTTTAGCATCTTTGAACAACATCTTCTCCAGTGTCTTCTGCCATACTCTGTACCTCTTTGATGTTATCAAATCATGAAGAGCTTGTAACATTACCTACTTCTGGCTAACATTCATGAAATTTGCATCCAAAATAATATAAGTTTAGTTACAAAATAAAATAATCATTGTATGAAGCTTAACATTTGCCAATAAAAATGATATCATGACTACTTAATAATTATCATACTAAAAAATAAAGATACATTATATATATCTTTTTACCAAAGCTGCATGATTGTATGCCAATTAACTAGTCCACAAGGGAATTATTTAGTTTCCATCTCTACATTATAAATTGATATATTTTTTAAAAAAAAATCAAATATTTGAAGCTCTAAGTCTATAGTTGCAGGTGGAGGATTTTCAACATAGATAGATGGAAGTGGGATTTTCACCATCAAGAAAGGATGGGATTGAGTTGAGAAGAGAAATATATTACCAAAGATCATACAATACATTTCTTCAAGACCTTGGAATGCACCTTGAAATTCCACAGATAATGATCACCACAGCCATAATCCTATGCCATTGTTTCTTCCATCGACAATCTCATGCAAAATATGATAAAACTATAATAGCTATTGCTAGCATGATACTTTCTGGCAAGGTCGAATATATTGCTAAGTTTGTAAATTTAATGCTATCAAAGTCCTATGATATATTAAGTTGGAAGAATCCTCTACTTAGGGAAAAAAATCAGATGGACTTCTGCCAAGAACAAAGACATACAATTATAAATGTTGAAATAGTGCTTCTCAACACTTTGGGATTTGATGTGGCTATCTATCATCCTTATATTATGCTTCAAACAATAATTAATAAATTTGGTGTGGCTAAAAAAGAACGTCTTACTCTAGTGGTGTGGAATATGGTGAATGATGGGCTAAGGACATCTACTTGGCTTACATTTAGAGCTCGTGAAATTATTGTTGGGTCAATCTTTCTTGCTACTAAGTATCTACATGTCAAGCTTCCATTGTGTTGGTGGGAAACTTTTCAGATTCCTCCACGACTCTTAGAAGAGATTAGTAACCCATTGCTTCAATTATATGAAGAAATGAACTATCATACAACTTCAAATAGAAATTAACATGGTACATCAGGTGAACAAACATAAATAGCTGGTAAAGATGGCAACTATTTTCCAAAAGATGAAAAAGGTAGACTTTCTATTTTTTCCAATCAGCCAAAATATTATGTAACAAAGATACCTAATGTAAATGCATTTAGTACCCTACAACTCAATGCAAACCAAATGAAGATCCTTGCAAGCCAGGAAAGAAAGATTCAGTGTGAATTGCCAAGGAATCAAATAAAAATTGGGATTTCCTTTTAAGTAATGGAAGCCTCTGATAAAAATGCCTCAACCAACACACCACAAGTTGATGAACAGAACATGAGTAGTTTAGAAGATAGAGAGGCTAAGAAGATTGATATCAATAAACTAGAAGAGGCCTCAACTAGCACACCACAAGTTGACAAAAATTGCAGAAGTTGTTTACAAAATAGACATGCTAAAATAATTGATATTAATAAACCAAAAGAAGAAATTAAAACTAGGAGTGGAATTCAATTGAGCAATAATAAACACTTCTCTTCTGTAGACATTACTTGTGTGAATGCAAAAAAAATTGCCAAATTGAAAAGAAGGAAACATAGGGAAGGAAAATAATTACAACCTGGTATTTTGGGGACTAAGGTGATAGATGTAGAAGATCTGATTGAACTTGAGCTAGAAAGAGGGGTAGAAGAAGCTGCCAAAGAAGAGAAAGCAAAACAAGAGAGAAAAAAGTTTACAAGAGAGAAATATAGGTCTGAATCATGCTCCAAACCCAGGAAAGAAAGTGGACAATAGAGAAAAGAATTCATAGGAAGAGATGGAAATACACTCAATAGAGAGAGATCCAATGAGGATATATCAAATAAGGATACCATCTCTGATAAGATAAGAATATGTTCAAGTAATGAAACTATCCTTTTTCATCAAAGTAAAGAGAAGCTCCAAATAGATGATCATCATGATGAGCTGGAGAAAGGTGAGATCCCTGATTCCCCTGTAGAAGAGCTAACAAAACCCTCCAATGAAGATCCACCTCAAGTTCCAAATCAACCTGAAACTAGAAAGAATTCCATTAAGGGGGTTGATTACTCTAGCCCTGAAGTTAGTAGGAACAAGGATGATTCTGAAAGATTGTGTCATCATCATGGAATCGGGCATGGTAGTTATGATAGAAGAGTGTCATGTTGTCATCACTATCCTCATCAATCTCTTGATCATCACGGAAGATATTACAATAGGAAAAGGAAAAGATCCACAGACAAAATTTTTGAAGAACAGAGAGATCGTGCTAGGGAGTGGAAAAAACCAACGGATAGGAATTGGGAGGAGAATACTTATAAGAGAAGGCAGAGAGATGACTGAAGATTAAGTTTATGGTTTCTTTAATTATTCAAATATTTTTGGTCACTCAATTATTGTATCATAAGAACCTTCATGAACTATATGCTTGAATTTTTATATGGCTCCATTTGACATTCTGTATCATGAATTCAAGTTCTTCCAGTCTAAGGTGGTCAACGTGTATTTGATATTTGAAAGAAATGTACATAGATTTCTTACCAAAAAAAAGAAGTCTATAGTTGTAGATAAATATCATCCAACACAAAAGAAATGCATATAGACCATTTCCAAATATTAATGAAAATACCATTCTAATTTTCAAAGCATTTAAATTTCACTCGAAACTTAAAGTAGAGCCATAAATATTACAATATCAAAAGATTACAGCATATTGAGCTCACTATGCATCAGATGTAAGAAAAATAAAGGATTTAAAAGAACTTTCAAATTTGAGATGGACAACATAGGTAATTAGTTGAAAATATGATTTTAAGTTGTTGATATGCCAAACTTCAACATGGATTATATTAATACTGAGGATTATGATGATCTTCTAAAACAACAAGGCCGACTTAATCCATCATACTACAATACAATGAAGTGACAAAAGACATACTAACCAAAGATGCTAACTCATAAGGAAGGCTACAATAAATTGGATGAGGCAAAATAAATTTTTGACTAAAAAAGATACTCATGTTTATCTTGTTCTTCGAGATACAAGAAAGTTTATCTTCATTCTTCATGACATTTGGCATCTCTATTCTTTATTTCTGCTCATTTCCCACTTTTTCATAATAGTGAGGAATTTCAATTTTCATGAGTTTTTCCTATTCTATGTCTGGGGTTGTCATTGACCTAATAGTACAGGCTTCTCTCGTATAATCCTTGTTCATAATGTATAAAAAAATCCTCCTTCTTGGATCATCCTTTCACTTCTTGCATTGTGTTTGTTTTCACTATCATTTTGATATTATAGTCCCTATCTCTAACATTGTCATTCCACCTTGTGATTCATGAAAACCAATTTTGACAAATGACATATTACTATTTTTTTAATCTTTAAACATTCAACATTTGCAGTCCTTTCTAAATATCCCTTTGAGTTTGGAACTTGAAATCTAACTCTATCCTTTAATCACTATATCTATGTAGATTTTTTTAGTCAAACTCATTGACCCATATTTAATAAGTATTGGTTCACAAGAACCCATATCTCATGAGAATGAATGGAACACTTAGCCCTCATTGCATCTAGGTGATTCTCATAGAGGTGAATCACTGAGAGGTCACCCATCCTAGTACTACTCTAGCTCAAGCATGCTTAACCATGAATTTTCCTCCAAGGTTAAACCTACTTTTCTTGCAACACCATTTACAAAACCTTCAGTAAGTGTACCCTATGAAATATGGGTCAATGAGTTTGAATAAAAAAACTCCACAGTTGAATCCTGATAGAAATATCACAATTTGACTTGTGGAAAATATCTCCTACATATCAATATAGAAAATAGAGAGCACTCTTATAGTGAAAGAGAAAAATATTGATCAATGAGTTTTAAAAGCACAAAGACAAACACTGTATAAAAAGTTTCAGAGATAACATTTGATAATAATGGTCACTATTAAATTCATTGAAGGAGGAGATCAAAACTCTGATAAAAGGCATGACTAACCTGTAAGGGGCAATACAAAACATGCTATTAAGAACCAAAATGAAATGAAATACAATACCTAATAGCAGTATTATTATGAATATGAAAATCAGTAACACACAAAATAAGACCAAAGAAGTGATCTCAATGCATGAAAAGAACCAATATTGATTTGTCAGATAACATGATGAAGATAAATTCTAATGTGGGTGAAGGTTTCAAACTCTTCAAGTAGCAGTGATGTTTTCTATTGTGATAATTTATCAAGTAAAGGGATAGAATGCATCGCAAGAATACATAATAGCCATAACCAAGAACAATTATTTATGGACATCAATGAGATCATCAAGGACATAACACTCACAAAGAATATTTTAAAAACTCATTGGATAGTAAATAAGAAACTAATTTATAAATAGAGGGATTCACTCAGAGTTCACTACTTTCAGAAGAGATCTAAGAAAGAGAAAAATAGAAATGTAATATAAGTCTTAAGGTAGCTAAAGTTAGAGATAGAATAGTGATGTTGTTGGTACAAACAATGATATCTAATTATGATCAAATAGTAATAGTGATCAACAATATATAGGACCATCTTAAAGAACAAAGATATGTCACCAAGAACAAAGGTTTAATAGTCCCATGTTTCAAAGTAGTGTCAGATATATTTTTTTGAATTTACTAACACACAAACTATTTCTATTACAATGTGGATGATATGAAAGCATTGTCTTTGAAAAGTTTCAAAATTATGTTAGCCATTTATGATTAGGTTTGATTTTTTGTAAGATACTAAGAAGGGCATGGCTGAATACAATCCATTTACAACCAGTTTTAATGTAGAGTCATGCTCCAGCAAAAATATTAAAAAGTGGATATTCAGGCCTAAACATTTTTATCCAAATGATTAGTCATACTTTCTAATTTAAGGTTAGTAGATTTACAATCATTCCACGACATGTAAGTTTGAATGATCAATTGTTAAATTATTCAATCTTGATGTCAATAGTAGCATTGGAACTCATTGTTATTAACTTGACACCTAAAATAGTTAATGAGTGCAATTTTGGGGTAAAGTGATCAATATTTGATTTATTATAAATTTAATGGTGACTCTCATATTATTGTTGTAAAACTTACATAAGAAACCCTAGGTTTCATTTTTTCCTTTTCTGGAACTTAACCAATCAAAAAGAGATGTATATTCTGAATGCTCACTAATTAATTATCATTTATATTTTCAATAGGAAAATTTTAATGAACAATCTAATTGGTAAAATAGAAAAGAAATAAAACTATTCTACAACTGGAATTTCAGACCACGAAGTCCCCTGGAGAACCATACCAACTTAGGCCAATAAAGTACACTAGAGGACTTTGATAAACCTTTTATGTTGTTATTCTTTCATTGTTTGGGTTGCTACTTCTCTTCAATGTTTCATTAGATTTTTATCATTTGCTCACATAATATAGAGAAATCATTACATTTCATCTACTTCAGGGGAATCCAATTAAAGTTATAGGAAACTTAGGATACTATATGATAAACTCCTTTGATAGTAATTATTTGTATGTACTTCCTTGGCCTATCAAAATTCTCCAGTGTACGTGATGTAATATAATACAGAACTCCAATCAAAGCTACTGCCATATAAGATGTTGGCTTCATAAGAAACCATGCCTGTAGTATAATGATTTCTTCTCTCAGTACAAGCTAAGTCAAAATTCTTGATAACTAGTGTCCTTGTCTACTGCTGAAGTGAGATCAAAAGGGGAGCGTACAGTAAATATAACAAAATTTAAAATAAACTCTATGATGCACAAAGGAGTTGAACCATATAAGGAAGCCAAAACTTATTTTAATGAGAACCTTTCAGGATGTAGGCAAGAACCATACTCAAACAAGAAATACAATGAATGAAAAGATCGATAAAGGGGAAGGGGCATTAAGTAGAAAAGAGAGAACAACCTAATAGATCCACTCTATGTTGGTAGCATCATAATTACAATAGTCAAATCAAGATAGAGCTTCTTGTTATCCTAGATCAATATGCAGAAGGTGATAAATTTGAATAGCCATCCCATTTCTGGAGATTTCTCATTTATTGGACTACTGTGGGAAAACTTTCTTCTGGGGGATTGGGATACAAAGTTTTTTAGAAGACCCTGGTTCTTTATGAAGTTTGGGTTGCAAATGAAACCATAATAGCATACACTACAAGAAAATCATGATAATTCTTCTTGCCAACTAGCCATTTCTGTGGTTTTTACACATCAAAAATTGTGCCAAATTTTTCCCCATATTTTCTTGATTTTTAATCAATTTAATCACCATAAATTGCATTTGTTGAATTTTCAATTTCATCTAATTTTTCTGGCAATTTTAGGGAAAATATTGCAGTCAAAATTTTTGAAAGATAGCCCGTAAATATTTTGTACTTCTTGTGATCTCAACCTACTCCGTGTGAATGAGCATCTGCTAAATGAGCATGATAATGATTTTGATTGGTGTCAAGGCTTTGAACAGATAGACAACATGATCGCATGTACAAATAGTTGAACTTGGAAGAAAGTAATATTCACGAGGTATTTGAGGCAAAATAGACTATTAAAACAACTGATATTCCTCCTTTTTACTCAAATACATGCTACACTCTCTTATCTTAACTTTAGGAAGTTGGTGATAGTCTTTGATACATAAGACTTAGCATAGAGCAGAGTAAGCAATGAGAATTGATATTATCAAGTTTTCATAAATGATAAATATTTGTCAGTTTCCAATAACTGCTATAAGAAGATTCTAAAAACATAGAAGAAAATAGATAAAAAGGAATCAAGAAGGATGATATTCCTATCTACAATTGTGCAGTCCTCGTCATTTAGATGGGGTCAGATTTCCTAGCTTCACCATTAGTTCATTGAAGAGTGAAGATCTATTCAAAATAATGAGGATTTGGTGTCATAAAATATAGTGATAAAATTATAAAAAATGTCATGCACCACAAAGGACCATGTTGTCTCCTTCACATTCAACAATTACTAATTTTCAATAGGATGTGGGAAGGTAGGAGTTGAACTGACAAAATGATATCATTACAACCTCCTTAAAAATTTATTGGCATAACGAGCATTTCAGTTCAGATGGAAGCTTAGAATTTGACAAGTTAGAGAGGATGGCATCTTCTTTTTTCGCAAATATCATTTTGAAATAAGATCCCATGAATGCAAGTTACGAATATTTTAACATAATGTGTGAGTAGGTATAGTGAATTAACAACAATAGAGTAGGAAGAAATATATCAAGATAGTCAAATATTGGTTAGATTTACATGGAGTAACTAGTTGATCTGATGTATTGTATGATATGTCCTAATCTTTTGAATTTAATTATTTATATGAACTGATAATTTTGGCTTCTTGATGTCATTAGCTGAATCACCATTTCTTACACAATGGTTGATAGCAATATAGTGGTGTCAAGATTAAAAAGTTGGTTATAAAAACAACAGTTACAATTCTGATTGTCACCATTCTTGGTGACAGCCATGAAGCTTTGTGGTTCATCCTAAGGAGATCTCCAAGTGCAGATGGGTGAGGAAGAATGCAGACACACCACCAAAGTAATTTGTGAAATATTTTGATGAATATGGAATGAGTTTTGTTGTTTGATTAAACACAATGTTAATTGTCCTAGTAAATAGTATGTTTTCTGTTGTTTCTTTGCATTTGTGTATATGATACTGAATTGAATGGACCCTTAAACCAATTTTAATGTTTAAGAAAATGAATCTATTTTTTCTTCAAACAAATCTAAGGTTTGTTTGTGACCCACATTGAAAGATCCATTTAGTTTTGTAAAAACTATTAAAAGCCAAGGATAGTAAAAAATGGTCTCTATGCAGAGGTTGTTATTTTCTATTTCACCATTGGATTTTGATGAGCTTTGGATATGTTTTATAAACTGTGTATGCAACAATTCCACCAGAGTGATTTTCATAATAATATCAGGTTTGAAAGTTATCAACAACAGAGTTATGGTCTAGAAATAGAACCAGTAAACTTCTTGGGTTTGACAGTAGAGTATAAGGCTTTGATTCTTGTTAGTATCTTTACAGCTTGTGAATAAAACCAAATGGTTGGGTAATGGTAAGTAAATGCATGTAGACCTCGAGCATGTATGAAGGATAGATTTGTACAAGTTTGAAGGTCTGAACTAGAGGTGTGGTCTAATTGTAAATGCACTGAAAGTCTGAATCTTGACCAACATTTTATTTTGTTTCATAATTTTCTTGGTTAGACATGATTAGTATATTTTAAGAACATTGTTTTGATGTCAAGGGAACAACCACCTAATGGTTTTTGAGCTCTCGTTATTATGACATTTTTTAAGGGATTCTCTAATAGGACAGTGACAGTCAAGAATATAAAGCTATTGTAAATGGAAGTAATGTATAAGTTTCAAGGGTGTAAAATTTGGTATGATTATGATTGTTGATGGACTAATGACTTATGGTTAGAAAAAGGTATTGAGAATTTGTGTATGTATGGACAATGATACAATGGATCATCTTCTTTTATACCCCTTATTTGTGATTGGAAATAGAGTACTTGGCAGAGTTGAGGACCACTGGACTCTTGTGAAAATAATGCAATGTGGACAACAAACATGAAGTTTGGAAGGGTAAGAGACAAAGGTTTGGTGAGTAGTTGGCATTGTTTCCAAATAGGCTTTGAGGATCAAATCTTGGAAAGTGATAAATGTGACCTTTGAATTAGGTGAATAATATGTTATTGTGGTTCAAGTTACAGATTATATGTTTGGGTTACCTTAATGAAGGTAAATTTTGGGTTCCTAATGGATTAAGGATCCTAAAAGAGGAATTGAAGCTAGTTAAGATGAGTTTACTAATTGAGTATGTCTCTACTTTTTTAGAACAGTTGATGGTCAGTTGGCAAAGGTTGACTGGATCAGTATGATCCTAAGAGAATGATGTTTTCTTCGATGCCTCCACATCACTTAGGTATGATATTGGGCATCCCACCTTCACATAATTGATCATTGTCACTTCAATGAGATGGAAATATACTAGTAAGGAAGTGGAATGGTTAGAATGATGAATCCCATTGACCTAATTAATAATTGTATCATCTTAAAATGGAACTACTTCCATGATAAGAGAGTTTAGCCCTCTGAGTAAGTGGTTTGGGGTCATGTTAAGTGCCTTGATCAGGTCTTTGTATGTATTTGGCTTTTCTCCCTGTTTTGCTTCCCTCTGCACCTGTTGTTCACTTCATATCTACATTTCCTGGCATTCTGGACTAGAGTCCTGACGTTTTTAACCTCAAGGTCAAAGTCAACCTTGAGGGTCAAAGTCAACCTTGACTCTGACCTATGTTAGAATCGACCTCAACCCTGACCTAGGGTAGAGTCGACCTCGTCCTTGACCCCCAGTTCAAATTTCAAGTTTTTATGATTTTCGAGAATTGGGTTTCAGAAGGATTCTTTTTCCTACCTCTAGATCAGCCATTTCAAGTTTTGGAATGGTAAATCCTTAAATTGCATTTAATCTAGGTATATTTCTAAAGGTTAGGACCTAATTGGGATTTAATTATCCAAGGTGGTCCCTCTAGAATATTCTGCCTTAGTTCACTATAAAAGGAGGCCTTCCTCTCTCATTTTCTCCATCGACAATCAAGAAATTAACATCCATTTTCTCACCAAGAAATTTCATGACCAAGCTCTCAAGTGCAAGCAAGTGAGTTCAAGCATTCAAGAAAGCTTTCAAGCATTCAATTTTTCAAGCATTCATCCATCAAGGAGATCCATTGTTAGCCATTGACGCATTCAATCTCTTTGGAGCCCCCTTGAAGATCCATCCTTTTACATTCATCCTAGCCTCCTCATATGCAAAGAGCTATTCAAGATTGGTGTTGAAGATCAAATGCCATTGATTTGAGACATCCTACATTCATTCTACATCCATTGGAGCATCCCTACTTGTGGATTTGAGGATTTGAATCCTTTACAAGGACTTCAACATAAGCAAGGTGAATTGTTTCATTTACTTTGTTTATGCACATTACAATTCAAGTCAATTTCAAGGTTAATTCCTAAGTTGGGGTTTGACCAAGGCAAACCCCCCATACAAACAAAAAAAACCCTATTTTTCTTACAAGTACAGGTGCGGAATTTTGGATTTAAGATCAGATTTGGATACCTTTTTTGGCAAACTTTTGAGATCGACAAACAAGGTTAAAGACTACCTACTGTCGGAAAGACAAGATTTTTGGGTTTTCTTCATCTCGGCATTTCCAATTCGAAATAGGTTGTAGAATTGCCCAA
Organism: Chamaecyparis obtusa; assembly: GCA_027943335.1. Lineage (NCBI taxonomy): Eukaryota > Viridiplantae > Streptophyta > Pinopsida > Cupressales > Cupressaceae > Chamaecyparis > Chamaecyparis obtusa. The sequence goes on along the minus strand of BSBK01007577.1, from coordinate 481,583 downwards.
AAGTACACACAGACATCATAAATTGGCATTTTCCAAATTTGCCCTATTTTGAGGTTAGTATTTGTATTTCAATTATTTTAGATTTCAAGAACAATTCTACTATAGGAAATATAAGGTTTTTCTCTCTCTTTCATATTCTCCATAGATTGATTCGATTGTGTATTAACCTTTTGGTTGATCAAATTGGATCTCTCCTTTGGGAATTTGGATTTAGAAGTGGATCTCATATTTCCCCCATACATACATTTAATAGATGTGATTCCATTTTAACATCATTCATTTTGGTGAACCTGACATACTTACTCTCCTTTCTTTTGTGGAATTGGATGCCCTATTGTGTTTTGTGGTGTTAGATTTCCTTTTATCTTATTGGTATTAGATTTTTCTTTTATGTTAAATCTTTCATGCTAATTAGATTTCAAAAATACAACAATATTCATGCTTTATCTATTCTTAGTTTAGTTCATTTGCATTACATTGGTTTATGAGCTTTACTACTACTAGTCCTACTTATAACATTCTGGTTAGAAGAAGTCATAGACTCATGGGTGCCTTTAATCCTAAATCTTCCTCTCCTTTCCTTAGGATCCCAAATGAAAATTTAATTCTTCTTGATTCCAATCCTACAATGGAGAAAAACTCTTCTCACTCATCTCATGACGAGGATGACGCTTTAAGAGTTCCTCCTAAACAAGTCCAAAAACTTTCGACTGAACTTGATAAAATGGGTAATTGGCTTATTCAAGAGAACCATAATCAAGATTCTATTCAAGCTATAGAGGCTCTTAAGAAAGTTCTTCATGATAGTGATCAAGGTGTTAACCTCTTGCATGGTATTACTCACCTTGTGCATTCCAATGTTAAACCTCTAGCTCAAGAAGCTCAAGATTTAGGGTTGATTCCTCCTATCACTAGTGTTGAACCTCCTAATCCTTTACCTAGTATTCCTACCTATACTCCTTCTTTGGTGACTGTGATGGTTCCCTTAGTTCCTATAAGTGTTCCTCATGTGTCCCTTCCTAGATCACAACCTTCATATCATAATGTTCCTTTTACTTATTCCAATCTACTTCCAACTCTAGTTCCTAGTGTTCCTCCAGTTGTGTCTTCTATTCCTACAGCTTCTTACACTTTACCTAGTGTGTCTAATGTTTCTATTCCTTCTATTTCCTTTAATGATTCAACAATCATCAGTTTGGCTCAAACTGTGTCATCCTTAAAACAACTTTCTTCCTTAACTCAAAACAAGTTTATTATTCCTACATGTGACATGGGAAGTCCTTTGTCCTTGGATATTATTCATACTCCAGTTCCTCAGCAAGTTGATATGCCTCGTCTTGAGAATTATAATGGAAAAGGATATCCTGTTCATCATGTTAAAACATTCCAAATCCTTTGTAGTGATTATGCTAATGACCATAGGATTTTAGCCAAACCATTTGCTAGAACTTTCCGTGACAAGGCCTTACAATGGTATTGTTCCTTGCCTCCTTATTCTATTGATTCCTTTCTCAAACTAGCTAATGCCTTTATTCAACAATTTCAAAACAACATTGGCCCACAAGTGTCTTTGACTGATTTGATGAATTGTAAACAAAGTGCTAAAGAAAAATTAACTGAATTTATTGGTAGAATTAAGCATTTGCATGCTCAAGTTTCCTATCATGTTCCTGATATTGATATTCAACGTATGTTTATTTTAAATTTGCAAAATGATATTAGAGATAAGATTTTGCGTACTGAATTTACCTCTTTTCAACAACTTTGTGCAGCACTTCATCATTATCAATTACAAGTGAGTCAATTTGAGAGCAACACTCCAATGGATCCTGTTCCAGTTGATAAGAGTGATGCTTCTCCTAATCCAAAAAAAATTCAAAAATTCAACAACTATGTCAAGATAAATAAACAAGCGAATTCAGTTGCTAATCAAGTAGTTTTTGCATCTCACAATGCCACTTCTACATCCACTACTTTTCAATTAAATCGTACATTTAATCCTCTTTTTGAATCTTTACATGCTATTATGAATAGGTTGTTAATTGCTAATATGATTACTTTACCTCCTATTCGACCTCTTTTAGCTGCTACAATTGCATCTAAATATTTTGATCAAAATGCTTTTTGTCAATATCATCATTAGAATGGTCATGATACTAAGGAGTTTTATTCTTTAAAACATAAGGTTCAAGACTTAATTGACTCTAATACCTTATCTATTGATAATCTTGATGGTAGTGGTAACAAATCTATTTCTCCTAGTCAAAACCTTCAAATCTATACAAATCCTTTACCTATGCATGATACTAATACCATTACTCAGCCATCTGCTATGGAAATTGTGTATGATTCAAAGATGGATGATCTCAATAATCTTGTTAATCAAGTGGAGCATGTTGGTCAATTTGTATCTCCACCTCAACCTCAACCTCAACCTTAGATTCAACTTCAAGTTCAATCTCAACCAAGACCTAAGCCTAAAATGAAAACTCAACATAAACCTCAACAACAACCTAAGAATAAAACACCTCGAGAACTGTTGATTACCTTTGATGACTCTGAGACTATTAAAGATCCTGATGGTCCCCTTTAAATTTATGCTAGGATTTCTCAGAAACCTACTCATGGTTGTCTTGTTGATCCTACATCCTTAGTCAATGTTATTACTAAAGAAAATCTTTTTATGAAAAGCTTACAACGCGATTCTTATGATACATCGGATGTGTGGATTCAAACTTGCAATGGTTTTCTTTCTCCATCATTTGGTTTTATTACTTTACTAGTTGAATGTTGTGGAAAAATTGTGAACACTACCTTTGTTCTTATTCCTACTTCTGATCAATTTCAAGTTAAACTAAGTTTTCCTTGGTTGAATTCCATGCATGCTATTGCTTCACCTATCCATAAGTGTCTTAAATTTGTTCATGATGAAGAAGTACAAAATGTTAATCATAGTTTATATCAACCTTCTAGGCTTAGAGATTGTGCTGCTCTTGATTTCTTTTGGCCTTCATTATCTAATTCATGTCCTCCTCAACCTGATAATCTTTTTCATTCATATCAAGCTTATAAACATTGTAAGATTCTTGAATTAAGCATACCTCCTATGGATCTTAATCATGGTCTTTTGCCTACACCTTTTATACCTCCTTTAACTATGGCTTCTAGTTTTCTTAATCAAGTTCCTTCTATTGATCTTCCTAAAGAACCTATCAAAGATCCTGTGATTGTTTCTCTTATTGTTGATAATCCTATTGATCTTCCTAAAGAACCTGCGAAGGATCTTGTGATTGTTCCTCCTAGTTCTCAACCTATTTCAAATAAATCAAAACATAATTGATATGCAATTGAACATCGTAAGAAGCATTGTGCTGATGCTAAAGCTCATAATTCTGTTCTTCAAAGATCTCTACCTTCTTCGGATAAATCTATGCATGATGTGTTAGAAGAAGTTACTAATAATGATGTTAAGATGCATGAGTATGATGATTCTATTCGTATCTTAGATCTTCTTTTGATTAATTTGGATGAAAAAGATACTCTTGATGATACTGATGATGTTAATGATGAATATGAGACTATTGACATTAACATTGATTTACCTAATATGCTTTCATCACAATTAACTCTTACACCTAGTGTCAAACATTGTGATTCTCAAGAGGATCCTTGTTTGTTACTAGTTATCATTCCTATTGTGTTGGATATAGTCCCTCTTGTGAGTTACCCACCTTCCCTAAATGATATACAATGAGATGGGGAGAGTAGGTGGCATGCTTGATTGGCTTGTCATTCGTGGTACTTTGTTGTGTGTTTGCCTGTTGTATTGTGCTTCTCCCATACTATGTTTGCTAAATGTTGTTAGATTCTTTTATACGATCCTTGTTACTTAGTTGGTACAAGGTGATAAAGGAATCAAAACTGTTGTTCAAATTCCTCTATATGTATCTCTATTCTTCTATGCATTGTTTCATGTTATGTCGTAATTGTGCTATTGTTCGTAAATGTTTCCTTGTGTAATCTGCTTGGATTCGAGATATGGTAGCACTAATTCTTTTTGGTCTCCATGTCATGGTCTAAAAAGATACTCCATATATTTTATGTGATCTTTCCTCCTTTGTGATAGTAGTTCTACATTCTTTGGGGAATGATGTCAATTCATTTGCAATAATATCATATATATATATATATATATATATATATATATATATATATATATATATATATATATATATATATATATATATATATATACATACATACATACATACATACATACATACATACATACATACATACATACATACATATATATGTATATATATATCTCTCTATATATGTATATATGTATATATGTGTGTGTGTGTGTGTGTGTGTATATATATATATATATATAATCTTATTATCATAATGACCCCATGGTAGGTACATCCCTTTTGTGTTCTCTATTTTCTTTTGTGATATTTCCCTTGATTTGTCTTCATCTGGGGGCATCTTGACGTGGAAACCTAATCAGTAGAGTTGTTTATGTTTCTGTTAAAGCCATTGCTCTTGTTAAAGTGTCAAGCAATGACTTTAACGTGGGGGCATACACTCTACTCACCTACTGCACACACGCACTTTTTGATCTGCACATATTTTTCAAGATACTTTTCTCCCTTTTTAGATTAGTGACTAATCCTTAAAGCATGGATTTATATTTTAGGATCTCTTGATCCCTCCAGTTTCAAATATACATATATTTTGATCAACTAAGGTCAGAGGTGTTCTTAAGACTGGGTCTCTTTTGTTTTTGGTTTTATTCTTATGGAATAGAATATTCCTAAGGGTAAATCCTTGATGGGTTGACTAGTGAGTAGCCACATTCACTAGGTGGTTCAATTCCATCTTTCTAGTTGCGTCGTTTCCTTGTGTTGTTCACAATGGGACATAAGTTCTCATTGGGTGAGGTAATCACACTCGTTCTTTCTCTCTCTAGAGATGTCTCACATCCTACATTCATTCTACATCCATTAGAGCATCCCTACTTGTGGATTTGAGGATTTGAATCCTCTACAAGTACTTCGACATAAGCAAGGTGAATTGTTTCATTTACTTTGTTTATGGACATTACAATTCAATTCAATTTCAAGGTCAATTCCTGAATTGGGGTTTGACCAAGGCAAACCCCCCATACAAAAAAGGAAAACCCTCTTTTTCTTGCAGGTACAGGTGCGAAATTTTAGATCTGAGATCAAATTTGGATACCCTTTTTGGAAAACTTTCAAGATTTGCAAACAAGGTCAAAGTCGACCTTTAGAATAGGAATGTAGCCTTTGACCTTTTATGAGGGTCAAATACTACCTACTATTGGAAAGACAAAAGATTTTTGGGTTTTCTTCGTCTCAGCATTTCCAGTCTGAAACAGGTTGCAAAATTGTCCAAAAGTACACACAAACATCAGAAATTGGCATTTTCCAGATTTGCCCTATCTTGAGGTTAGTATTTGTATTTCAATTATTTCAGATTTCAAGCACAATTCTACTATAGGAAATATAAGGTTTTTCTCTCTCTTTTATATTCTCCATAGATTGATTCGATTGTGTATTAACCTTTTGGTTGAGCAAATTGGATCTATCCTTTGAGAATTTGGATTTGAAGTCGATCTCATATTTCCCCCATATATACATTGAATAGATGTGATTCCATTTTAACATCATTCAATAATTATATTTGGTTATTCCTATTGTCTACACTCAAGTGTAGATGCATGAATATGAGGACTAATTTGCAAGGATTTTTCTCATAGATAAAGTACTATATGCTGATTAAAGATCATCTTGAAAAAAAAAAAAGTTTTGAAAATAATCAACACATAGTAATTGAATTTTGTAAAATACTACAATTATATGAAAAGTTTCATATCACAAGGGTGAAAACAAAGGGAATGGATTTAAAGTTCCAAAGTAACAATTTACAATGCTCTAGGATTTTGAAAATTAACCTTAGCTAATCTTTGATTTCATATTGGAAGACAAGAAATGTGAAATAAAGAGGATTGGAGACAACATACATTAAATAAAATATATCAAATAAAATATACACAGATACAGAGTACCCACAAGTTTTTGTGGGGTTTAGAGACAACATATATCAAAGAAAATAAACACATTAAAACCATCAAACCAAACCCTCTCAGTCGTGGTCACAAAATATGAGAAGATCAATACAAATGAACAAGTTTCCAGAGCTTTGAAATACTCACAAATATCTTGAGAAGAAGCCACAAATATATAGAGTAGCCAAGACCATTCATGAAGAAGAAGAGTAAAAATTAATAGAGAGAACCTTGTTTAATGAGAGAATACACTATGAATGAGCCCGCGACTTATGTAATTACAAAATAAATTTGAATATAATGAGACAAATAATAAATATAGAATGGAAAAAGGTAAAACCCTTGAAATCATATCATTCAAAGAACAACCAATAGTTTATTCAACATTAAATCTTCATGAAATACATGAATAGAGTGCTGAGACAGTCGAGATTGTCAGGAAATCACAAAGGAACAACATACTTGTAGGTGGGTTCTTGAAATATGTATATAGAGAAGCTTCAAACATTTTGCAAATCTTTCAAGTTTCAAAACCCTAACCATGGAGGCAATGCCCAGAGTAAACAATGCAGAAGAAAGTGAAGAATCCAAAAGAGGAGCTGCGGGAGATTGTTAAATGGCTATTGAGTGTGAAAAGGCTTTTTGATTTCCTTTGTTTCTTTTAGAAAATCATTTTCTTATCATATTTCCATGGTGGTTCTTCTTATTTTTGCATAATATTAATGATGAATCATATTTATCAAGTGGTGATTATCACTTGATAAATATCATATTCAAAACTAATATTTATTAAGTGATAATCACCACTTAATAAATTTTGATTTTAATTAAAAAGATAGGATTAAATTGATAGATATTTTATTTTTCATATAATATTATAACTGCAATTATATTTATTTCATGGTGTTTTATAAATCATTAATGAAAATTAACTTAAAATGCAAAATATAAATATATATGTTTTATTATGCCAAAGGGGGGAAGATTGATTTTGACTTTGAGATCAAGTGTAGTAGTTGCAACTATGTTGGAGTGGAGTTCAATTTTTTCATACATCATGGAAGTTCTTGTGGATTGCTTTTGATATTTTTTACAATGATTCAAATTGTGATATTGCATTAGGATTTGACTATGTAGTTTTTGAGTCAAACTCATTGAGCCATGTTTCATGAGTTGTTTGTTAATGATAGAAAGAGAGCATCTTTTAATTAGTAATGTATTAAACATTAAAAAATACATAACAATAAATATATTTAATATTTAAAAAATTAATAATTATAATCTATATTTCCCATTAATTTTATTTTTTTAATTTGTTTTCAAATGCTACTATATTGGATAATGTCCTTTGGTACAGCAACTTGGTCTTTCTCATGATCGAGCAAACTCTGAGTCAAATTGTGATATTAATACTATAGGATTCAACTTGTAGTTTTTCAGTAAAACTCATTGACCCTATTTCATACCATTGACTTCATAACAAGGTTTTTATCAAAAAGAGACCACACATAGAATAGCAAGATCCTAGTTGATGTCTTTTGACACTACCCCTTTCAAACACAAGTTCTAAGTATAAAGGTGAATATATTATACGAATCAAATTTAATAAAGATAATTTCATGTTCAAGGTTTAGCAAAGATCATAGCTGATGGATTTCAACACTACCTCTTTCAAACACATGTTCCAAGATCATGTCAATTATACTAGTGGGAGATCCAGTAGCAAAGCTAGCAACAGAGCAACCACCAATATCAAAAGATTCCATTACTTTTTTCAAGCATTGGATCCAGCCCATCTTCCTTCAATCTATCCTATTGGTGGATAAACATTACTGTTGAAATGCAACTTCTAAGTATATAAGTCTGATATTACTGAATGTTAGTATAAATGAATAATAATCATTCATTTAGTCATTTTTAGGGGTGACTAATTAATTAGTCATTTATTTGGTCATTTATTTGGTCGTTTATATAGTCATTTATATTTTTTTGACCTTGTGATATTACCTTATGACCAAATTAGTTATTTATTTGGTCATTTATACTTGTGTATTGCAAAAAATTAGTAGAATATGACCAGTTTTAGTCAGCTTTAATTAATTAATTTCAATTATTTGAAGGATTATATTTAATTATTGAATTATTGACTTGGATTGTGTATTATTCCTTATTAGACCCTTAATTATCTAATAAACCTAGGATTAGGAGGTTTAGACTAGGGATTAAATTTTAGATACCCTTATGACATTATTATCTCATCTTCTCATAATACTATATAGTTTCCCTTTTTATTTAATCATTTGATAAATGATTAAATTTAATGGTTGAGACTATAGTAAAATGAGAATATTTAACATTTTTATTTTATCATGTCGTGGTAAACGTAATCCTTTGGTAATACCTTTTTGGTCAGTGAAGTCTCACTTAGAGATCTCACACCCTTGCATGAATTTCAAGGTAGGCCATTTTGGATGCCTCATTAAAACCTAGTTTTTCTGATATCTTCTAGGGGGAATTGTTAAGTCAACCTTAGTCAACATCTCCTTATAGGATTTTGTTCTAGCAATACATTTCACTTAAGAGAACTGTGAACAAGAGGGAGATTGGCCAAGTCAAACATGGTCATGATGTCCCTCTATTTTATGTTTTATTATTAATTCCTAACCTTAGTCTGTAATGTTTAGTAAACCTAGACTTATTGTTAAACATTAGAAAAAAAATTATTGTTGTGTTTTGTTCATTTTTTTGGGCATTACAAATGGTCTGATCCTGATATGAGAGAAATGGACACCTTCAAATATAAAGGGAAAGAAGTTAAGACACCTCTGTATAAGAATCTATACAATTTGCATCTATACATACTAAAGCCAAGTCTTCTTTTGTTCCATGTGAACATTCCATTCTCCAAGTCAACCTCCATGAGATTTTCTTTTGCGACCTAGTTTTTTAAGTCAATATGTGGCTGAAATTATTTTTGTATACCCCTTTTTTTATGATAGATGGAGGATGGCATTGAAGTCTCCACCAATGATGAAATTATTTTATGTGTAGGATCTAAAAGAACTACTTATCTCTTCCCATACTTCCACTTTCTTCTTTGTAATTATCAGACCATAACCATTAATTAAAGAGAAATTAGATTTCTATACATGTTGTGCACTAATCCTCCTAGCCAATTCAATCTACCATCCAACTTTTGAAAGAGAACTGTGCTTGGGTGCCATAGGATTTCCAATTCCCTCAAGGAACTTGTGGATTTTAATGATTTTGAATACCACTTGTATATTCATCTTTTAATTTTTCTATTTGGTCTGCATTTAACTTTGTCTCTTGACGAATGATTACATCTTCTTTGAATGAAAAATTATGACATTTGATTAAATGCTACTTGTTAGGAGCATTCATGCCCCTAACACTCAATAAAATAATTTTTTTATTTCTCATTGGGAAGGAACTTCCCCTTCCCTACATGAAAATAAGTTGTGATTTTTTTTTTGTATGACTCCTCCCCTTCTTCACTTCTTAATTAAGAAAGGAATTTTCTCCCCTTTCCTTTCTTCTTTTTCTTCCAACAATCTAGAGTTAATTTGGCTGGAAACTTGTTGATTAGATCTACCAATATTACTTGAAGAATTTTCTTTGCATCCTCTATAGTTTTATTATTATTAGAGGATGAGTTGATAATGTCTATAAGTTTTTCTTCTAATATCTCATCATACTCCTTCATATTTGCTTTGTCAACATATTTTTGTTTCTCCTTTTCTCTAATATTCTTCATTGTATCTATCATTGCCTCCTCTAAAACTTGATTTTCTATTTCCTCTATAATTTTGGTATGGATCTCTTACAAACATTATAGTACGGAAATTGTAATTTCTTGATTACTTATGTTTGATATTTTATTTTACATCTGATATCTATCCATTTTCTCTATTGGGAACCATCCTTCTCCCCTTGAAACATCTAAGTTCATAAGAGTATCCTTTCCTCCTACATTCTTTAAACTTATCTGCAGTCTTGGGATTCTATTCTTTTAAAATTGTGTTTCTCTTTAATAATGGTGATTTGATTTAATCTCAAGCTCTCATACATGCCCCCATACTCAGTCCCCTCAATGTATGGCTTATTCTTAATCCTACGTTCCTTATAAATTTGATATTTATTTTCTTCATACCTTTGATCTCTAGTAGCATGACGAGTTTTCTTTCCTGTAATCTAGTGCAGTAATGAGTCTATCTCTAAAATAGGGCCCAAAGAAACAACATGATTTTATCATATAAGTATTTGTCTTCCCCTTCAGGTTTACTATAATGATATTTCTAAGAATAAAGTGTCGGGGTTTCCTCTAAATCATCTCTAGTATTCCTCAAACTTAGAGTTCTTAATTATTTTGAGTCTCCATACTGCATGGGTCTTCCTCCCCTTGGGTTGCCCCAAAGAATTCTATTGTTGAGATTGGAGGACCCTCAACCCTATCAATATAATCATAAGCGATCCTCTAATTTTAGATGCCATATTTTGAGGGTTTTAGGGAATTCTTTCTAAGTGCTCATTATAACACGGATCCTAGGGCTTCAAGTTTCCTCGCATAGGGTCGATTTAAGAAAGATTCCTAATTCATTTCCAAAGATCTCCTAGATATAAGTGTATTTGTATCCTAATGACAAATTGTCTAATTGGATCTAGTGGAGATTGAATTTATTGCAATGATATTTTCTGTTGAACTTTGGGATCTAGCTTTTCATATCTAACACAGATGTTTTGAAATCCAAACATTTTTTTTAAAATATTGTCTAGATGCTATCTTTAGATTTGAATATCACTATGAAAAACCCATTTTCAAATTTCTAGAATACCAACTTCTTGTAAATCATTCCAATTTTCTAAATCCTTTAATGAAATGGAGATATTCTAAAACTTATCAATTATGGCTTGTTGTTGAAGCTTCCTTTTCTGAACTTCTAGAAACTCCTCCATAAATTTGATGGATGGTTTGCCAACTGCGTGGTTTGTTGGCATTGCTTCCCTCATGTTTCCATAGTTGTCTTGTTTTGAATTTTAAGATTTTTAAACCTAATCTCTCATTTGTTCCAACTTGTTTAGTCCTCTAAAAAAATCTCCCATTTTTCTAATTTTATCCTGCATTGGCTTCCAAAGATGCAAATTCTTGTCTTACCTTACTACTTTCATTACCCCTTAGAGAAATCCATCTCTTTCTCTTTGACACCATAACATTTAACCTCCTCTTAGTTCTAAATAAAATCCCTCTTTTCCTAAAGATGTCCCACTAGTGATTCGACCAAGCTTTCTTTGGGAGAGGAGGATTGAAGGGCCTACCATTACTGAATGTTGGAAAGATTTGAATGATGTTTGGGTTTATTTCAAATCTCATTGCAAACCTATTCACCCCTCAATTTTTGTTTCTATGTTGATCTTTTGCTAGGGTTAGAGTTCTAAGATTTTGCTACCTTTTTTATAGCTATTCCCTTGTTTGTTGCTGAATACATCTCCAACTCCCTTATGAACGCCTCGCATCACTCCTCTTGGCTAATATAAAAATCCTAAGGCCTAAATTTCCTATAATTTTTTTTTGTAATGCTCCGTGACCATTTTCTACCTCTCGGGTGTTCCATTTGCTTAGAAACCCATAAGATGAAACTTCTTATTTTTCAAGAATTGGTATTTTGAAGATTGTGACATTAGGATAATTTATTTCTCACCAAGGTAGCTAACTTAATTACATATATAAGCCTTGATCTCATTTGTTCAACTCTCAGTATTTCCTCATTAGATCTTAATCAATGAAATTATGTGTCACCTCCTTCTAATCAATATATACCTATTACTCACTTGATTGATTTAATTCTTATCATAATTACAAGTTAACTTACAATCTCTTGTATATTTTTCATTTTGATTCACTCATTTAAGAGGCTTGTACATGTATTCTATTATTTGATTTCAATATTCAATCAATCAATTAATGAATATAGATATTATTATTATGTATTTCTAATTTTGTACCCAATTCATAGGAATTAGGTCCATAGTTTATTTTGTTTATCGTCACATAATCTAAATTTAAATGAATGTTGAAATTAGAGTAATTTTTTAATGAACATGGTCATAATCTAGGACATGTTTTGAAAATAATGATTCATTGGGAATATAGCACTAAGAACTCTTCAAATAATTATGCGGATTCATGTGCAGCTTAGACTAACACTACATCACCCTAGACAACATATTTCTACCACAATATCAAAATCTTCTTAGTAATTTTAGATATTCCAATGTTTGAAGGTTAAATTAAGATTAAGGCCCTAAAGTATGGGTGAGTGGTCATGCTTTTCCTTTTCTTAAATAAGGACCATCTCTAATGTGACAACCATCTTTAACATCTAACAACATTAGATACTAAAATATTCTAAAAGAATAAAACTTACTATAGTATTGGCATGCACACTCATTCATAATGCCTAGAAGAATATTAAGATAAGAGAATAGACAATGTATAAAAAATTTCTCTATCATCAACTTGATTAAGAACTTCCAAATGATAAATTAAACTTTCAAAGGAATGGATAGAGGGTGAAAAAAAAAATGTAAATATCTGTGCATATTTATAACTAATAGGTGGGTAATATTGTTGTCTTTTTTTCTTCAATTAAATTCAACCTTTTTCAAGGAAAAAGAGCAAAGCAAAGCCATCAAAATATTTTTCATGTCGTTTCATGGACTATATTCAAAATTATTCCATTGTATGAGCAACAACAATAAAAATAATTTAAAAAAACAAAGTAGAAAAAAAAATAGAATTATAAAAAACAAAGTAGAAAAAATAAGAAAATTTAAAAAAAAACAAAGTAGAAAAAAATAGAAAATTTAAATTAAACAAATTCAAAAAAATAAAATAAATAAAATAGAAAAAACATAGAATTTTAAAAAATTAAGTAGAAAAACAACAAAAAAATTCAAAAAACATTAAGTTAAAAAACAAAGAATTAAAAAAAAACAAAGTTTAAAAAAACATAGCCGTTAGCCCGCTCCTACCTAACGGCATTCAAACTTTATATTATACATTGTCCTGAGATGGATCATCTGGAATCTGTACCAAAAGCAACTAAGTAATCTTCAGAGACTAGGGATATCCTTATCATTGAAAGATTTCTTGCTCACACACCCATTCGATTTCTTACTACTATTTTGTCATGGATTCAATCAATTTCGTTCCATCAATTTATTCTGTAGCTGCAGGAATTCTGCTGCTGGTACTTATCAGTTTCTTAAAGAAGAAGAAGAGTAAGGGGAATTTGTCATTAGCATTACCACCAGGTCCTTCTGGATGGCCCATTATTGGAAACCTACTCCAGCTTGGGGACAAACCCCACCAATCTCTTTCCCTGTTTGCAAAGAAATATGGGCCTCTGATGACTGTCAAATTGGGCAGACAGGCAACTCTGGTTGTGTCATCGTCATTCATGGAAAGAGAAGTACTAAAGAACAATCAATACAGCTGTATGCTCTGCTTAGAAAGATCTTTAGCCCCAAAAGGCTGGATGCTCTGCAGCATTTGAGAAGAGAGGAGGTATTTACAGCTATTGATTACATATTGAAGGATTCTAAACAGGGGAATGTTGTAAATATTAGTGAGAGGGCTTTTATGATTTCTTTAGGCCTTGTAGGTACAATGTTTTACAGCAAAAAAGTGTTTGAAACAGGCTCTGCCAATCAGCGGCTCATCATTATCTTACCTTGGACAGACTTGATGTCCTGAGCTGAAATGTCTACCTGATTAGAGAACATTGAAGGTATAGAAAATTTCACAGGAGGGAGCTGAAACTCAGTGCAAACTCAGAGGATGCAGGTAACAATGGTGTTTGTAGGAGTAAAAATTTATAGTCATTTTCATCTGTTTGCGCATTTACTGAATGTTGGGAATTCACAGGAATGGCCATCTGAAACAACAATAATATGTGCGCCGCTAATGTAATCCAAGTACCTTCGCATCTGCAGATGAATGACCATCAGAATATGTGTAGAAAATGACATTGCGGGTTGCGTTTTGTATGCGAAGGATTATGAGCCAATCTACAAAACCCTTTGAAGTTTATTCTATTCCAAATGATTGGGTCGCAGAGGTGAGTACGTAATCAGTAATCAGTAATTCAATGAAGAAGAGATTTCGCAAGAGAAAACAGAGGACCAGAAAACCCCCCTTTGAAGTGATTGGGTCGCAGAGGTGAGTACGCAGAATTTTTCATTGTTAGGAAAATCTTGCAAGTATAGAAAAGATAGAGAAACGGAGAATCAAAATTCCAAACAATAGTAATCACTTCTTTTTTTTTTGGTATAAACACTACACAACTGAGAAAGACAAATGAAATGTTTTTCTATTTAAGCTATCTATAAATGAAATGTTTTTCTATTTAAGCTACCTATTTTTTTGAGTTATCTTCTAATGCAACTCTACTATTTTGCATTTTAAGTGTTAGAGTGACTCATTTATGTGTCTATATTGCTTTTGAAGTAATAAAAATCTCCTCTAATAACTTAGACAATTGTGTTAATTTGTTAAATATGTGTATGTATTTCTTTATTAATGTCGTATCCAGCCATATGCATGTTGGGGTTCTTAAATAATTGCCATATCCATATCTGTATTTGAATCCGTATCCATATCCGTGTCCATGCAACTTTGATAGAATTTTAACACATCCAATTCTAGGTACAGATACCTCAAGAGACAAGGTTGACTACAGAGTCACAGACACTTGACAAAATTCATATAAGCTTTGGTTGTAGCATCTAAAGTTTAAACTGAAGATATACTCCTACTGAGGTTAGAAACAGCAAAATTTAGCAAACAAAAAGCATATCTCATGTTAAGTGCTGCACTATTCAGAATCTTTAGTGCATAGACAAAAATGAAGAATCAAAAACTTTTGATTGCCGATGAGAACTGTCATTTGCATAATTCCTAAACAAACTGGGTACAAATTACAACAAAACTTATTACGGTGCAATCAAAATTCCTAAATAGACTGGAAATGCATTAAATGAAAACATTATGAGCCGATTATTGATCTTCTCAATTGTAAAAGTGATGTACAAAAGATTCAGGAGGATTTAGGAGCCCAATCATTGTATAGTATCAGTGGGGTATGCCAAATCAAATACGATATGCACCATGTTTCATCATGGTCTCAAACACATGTAGACCAAACACGGTTTGGAACAAGCATTCACAATCGTAACAGAAAAGGAATAATCAACTGGCAGAAGGTAAGCAATTGCTCTTCTTGTATGTGTCGAGCAACCTCTTCAACTGTCATACTTCTAGAACTACATCCAGTAGTTATTGTGCAAATAGACTTCTAGTTCTCAAGCCAAACTTTCAGATTATCGTACAGAAATTACAGATTCTAAAGCAATACAATATGGCATTACAGTTGTAGCATGGTGTCTGATTATGCATATCATGGTAGATGATCTGAATATGTTACAAATCTAGAAGGGCTAATCACTATAATTGCTCCTCTTCCATCTTCAGATGATTTTAAGAAGAATCAAGATGGTTTGGCAAGAAAATTAATGTTTCTAGGGTTTCATTCTTGGTATTAAAAATTCTCGGTGTGAGCAGTTTTTTAGTAATATGAGCAACATTTGAATTGTTCCATAATGTTTAGAGGCTTGAGAAAATTTAATCAAGGATTTTATTTTGCTCCAACTGGGGAACAAGAAGCCACTTTACAATTGGGATTTTGTTTGTGCTTGCGTGCTCAATTTTTGCAAGTAGCTGAGTTATCGAGGCATTTTGGGGCCAAACAGGCAATACCATTGTGTAGTGTAGTGTTTATTCCAAAAAAAATAGTAATTCATCAGAGATGTAGTGTTTATACCCAAACAATAGTAATCAGTAATCAGTAATTCAATGAAGAAGAGATTTCGCAAGATTCAGCAACTTTAAATTTGGTTTCTGTGTGTCTGTCTTTCTTCTGGATAGCCTTTGACAACTTAATTCTGTTAACATTTTAGTTTGTTGTTTGCCGTATTTCATTCTTTTCGTAATTATTCTTTATTTATTTTCGTGATGTCAATGATACCCATGTCTTTTTCGTGAACAACTCTTTATTTATATTTGCTTCTTCCCCAGCATCATAATTCAACAAAGCTCTTCTCATGACAAGTGACTCAGGAAATTTTTCCTGAGTCATATGCATTTCATCATAATTTAATCCTCGAGTACGAGTGGTTCTAAATTCAAGTGGTTCTTGTCAAAAAGACACCCAGATCAGAAGAAAATGGTATTATCAAGCAGGATTGTTGGAAACCTCCACATAGATGTTTAGATAGTTTTCAACTGCAGGATATGTCATTAAAAAAGTCTTAAATTATTTTTGTATGCATTATTTTTTAAAATTATATGCATGTCAAAATTTCCTTTATATATGCATTTGAACTTTTGCATACTTATACTTTGAATTTACATTATAATGTTAAATTAGTTTGATGTTAATGTACTTCAAATTTGGTATGTCTAAATATTATAAATATGTCAAATTGTGCTTCATATTTAGTATTTGTTACTTTAGAATTAAATTTTACTTTAGAAAAAGGTATTCACTTTTTGTTTCAATAATGTATGTATTTTAACTAACATTTAGATCACGTGTGTGCTTTAACTAGATTGTGCTAATTGTGCTTCATATTTAGACTTGTTTACTTTCGAACTATTTGAAGAGGGAGGGAGGGAGATAGGAAGAGGGCACAGGAGGAAGAGTGACAGGGGGAGGCAAGAGAGGGAGGAGGGAGGAAGAGAGGGAGGGGGAGAAGAGAGGGAGGGTGGAGAGGGAAAGGGAGAGGAGAGGGAGAAGCAGGGAGAGGGAGGGAGAGAGGGAGAGGGATATGGAGGGAGTAGGAGGGAGAGGGAGACGGATAGGGAGAGGGAGAGGGAGAGGAGAGGGAGTAGGAGGGAGTAGGAGGGAGAGGGAGAGAGGGAGAGGGAGAGGGAGAGGTAGAGGTAGAGGGAGTGAGATGGAGTAGGTGGGAGAGGAAGTGAGAGAGGGATAGGGAGAGGAGAGGGATTGTGAGAGAGAGGGAGAGGGAGAGGGAGAGGAAGTGGGGAGAGGGATAGGGAGGGAGTAGGAGGGAGAGGGAGATGGATAGGGAGAGGGAGAGGGAGAGGAGAGGGAGTAGGAGGGAGTAGGAGGGAGAGGGAGAGAGGGAGAGGGAGAGGGAGAGGGAGTGAGATGGAGTAGGAGAGAGAGGAAGCGAGAGAGGGATAGGGAGAGGAGAGGGATTGTGAGAGAGAGAGAGGGAGAGGGAGAGGAAGTGGGAGTGGAAGGGGGAGAGGGAGAGGGAGAAGAAGGGGAGGGGAGGGAGAGAGGGGGGAATGAGAGAGGGAGAGGGAAGGTGGATGGAGAGGGAGAGGAGAGGAGAGGGAGTAGGAGGGAGAGGGAGAGGGAGAGGGAGAGAGGGAGAGGGAGGGTGGAAGAGAGGGAGAAGGAGAGGGAGAGTTGGGGGTAGGAGGGAGAGGGAGGGAGGGAGAGGAGAGGGAGAACGAGTAGTAGGGAGAGGAAGGGGGAGGGGAGGGAGAGGAAGGGGGAGGGTGGGGAGAGAGGGAGAGGGAGAGGGAGAGGGAGGGTGGGGGAAGAGGGAGGGAGAGGAGAGGGAGATGGAGTAGGATCAAGAGGAAGGGAGAGAGGGAGAGGGAGAGGGAGAGGGCGTGGAAGGGGGAGAGGGAGAGGAAGCGGGAGGGGAGGGAAAGAGGGAGAGGAAAGGGAGAGGGAGAGGATAGGGATTAGGAGGGAGAGGGAGGGAGGGGGAGAGGGAGAGGGAGAGGGAGGGTGCAGGAAGGGGGAGGGAGAAGAGAGGGAGATGGAGTAGGAGGGAGAGGAAGGGAGAGAGGGAGAGGGAGAGGATAGGGATTGGGAGAGAGAGGGAAAGGGAGATGGGGAGGAAGTGGAAGTGGGAGAGGGAGAGGGAGAAGAAGGGAGAGGGGAGGAAGATAGGGGGGATGAGAGAGGGAGAGGGAAGGTGGAGAGAGAGGGAGAGGAGAGGGAGTAGGAGGGAGAGGGAGAGGGAGTAAGAGAGAGAGGGAGAGGGAGGAGAGAGCGAGAGGGAGAGGGAGGGTGAGGGAAGAGGGAGGGAGAGGAGAGGGAGATGGAGTAGGAGGGAGAGGAAGGGAGAGGGAGAGAGGGAGAGGGAGAGGGAGAGAGGGGGGAGGGGAGGAAGAGAGGGAGAGGGAGGGTGGGGGAAGAGGGAGGGAGAGGAGAGGGAGAGGGATGAGGGAGGGAGAGGAGAGGGAGAGGGAGGCTGGGGGACAAGGGAGAGTGAGAGGGAGAGGGAGAGGCAAAGGGAGAGGAAGAGGGAGGGGAGGGGGAGAGGGGGGAATGAGAGAGGGAGAGGGAAGGTGGAGGGAGAGGGAGGAGAGGGATTAGGAGGAGAGGGAGGGAGGGAGAGAGGGAGAGGAGGGCAAGGGAAGAGGGGGGGGAGAGGAGACAGAGAGGGAGTAGGAGGGAGAGAGAGGCAGAGAGGGAGAGGGAGAGGAGAGGGAAATGGGGAGTGAGGGAGAGGGAGAGGGAGTGGAGGGGGAGAGGGAGAGGGAGAGGAGAGGGAGCAAGAGGGAGGGAGAGGGTGGAGGGAGAGGGAGGGAGAAGGAGATGGAGCAGAAAGGAGAGGGAGAGAAGAGGGCGGGAGGGAGAGAGGTTGAGGGAGAGGGAGAGGAGATGGAGGGTGGGTGGGGGGAGAGGGAGAGGAGAGGGAGATGGAGCAGGAGGGAGAGAAAGGGAGAAGGAAAGGGAGAGGGAGGGTAGGGGAGAGGAACAGGGAGAGGAGAGGGAGTAGGAGGGAGAGAGAGGGGAGGGGAGGGAGATGGAGTAGGAAGGAGAGGGAAAGGGAGAGGAGAGGGAGATGGAGATGGAGAGAGAGAGGGAGAGGAGAGGGTGTGGGAGAGGGAGAGAGAGGGTGGGGGGAGGGAGGGAGAGGGAGATGGAGCAGGAAGGAGAGGGAGAGGGAGAGGACAGGGAGATGGAGATGGAGAGTGAGAGAGGGAGAGGAGAGGGTGTGAGAGAGGGAGAGGGAGAGGGAGAGGGAGGGTGGGGGAGAGGAAAGGGAGAGGGAGAGGGAGAGTAGAGGGAGATGGAGTAGGAGGGAGAGGAGAGGGAGTAGGAGGGAGAGGGAGGGAGAGGGAGGGTGTGGAAAGAGGAGAGGGAGATGGAACAGGAGGGAGAGGGAGAGGGAGAGGAGAGGGAGTAGCAGGAAGAGGGTGTGTGGCCAGAGAGGGAGGGTGGGGGAGAGGGAGAAGGAGGTTGGGGGAGAGGGAGAGGGAGGGTAAGAGAGGGAGAGGGAGGTTGGGGGAGAGGAGAAGATGATGGAGTAGGAGGGAGAGGGTGGGAGAGTGGGTGGGTGGGGGGGAGAGGGAGGGAGAGTAGAAGGGAGAGGGAGAGGGAGTAGGAGAGAGGGAGAGAGAGGGTGAGGGAGGGAGGGACAGAGGAGAGGGAGGGTGGATGGGGGGAGGGCGAGGGAGGGTCGGGGGAGAGGGAGAGGAGAGGGAGATTGAGTAGGAGGGAGAGAGGGAGAGGGAGAGGGAGAGGGAGAGGGAGAGGGAGAGGGAGAGAGAGAGGGAGGGTAAGGGAGAGGAGAGGGAGCAGGAGGGAGAGAGAGGGTGAGGGAGAGAGCATGAAGGAGAGGGAGAGGGAGAGGAGAGGGAGATGGAGATGGAGAGAGGGAGAGGAGAGGGTGTCAGAGAGGGGGAGGGAGAGGGAGGGTGGGGGAAAGGAAAGGGAGAGGGAGAGGGAGAGGAGAGATAGATGGAGTAGGAGGGAGAGGAGAGGAAGCAGGAGGGAGAGAGAGGGAGAGAGAGGGTGGGGAAAGATGAGAGGGAGGAGAGGGAGGGTGAGTGGGGGGAGAAGACAGGGAGAGGGAGAGGAGAGGGATAACGAGGGAGGGTGGGAGAGAGGAGAGGGAGAATGAGAGAGGGAGAGGGAGGGTGGGGGGAGAGGAGAAGAAGGAGTAGGAGAGAGAGGGTGGGTGGGTGGGGGGAGAGGGAGGGAGAGTAGAAGGGAGAGGGAGAGGGAGTAGGAGAGAGAGGGAGGGTGAGGGTGAGGGTGAGGGTGAGGGTGAGGGTGAGGGAGGGAGGGATAGAGGAGAGGGAGGGTGGAGGGAGAGGGAGAGGGAGAGGGGAGGGAGGGGGGAGAGAGGGAGAGAGGGAGGGGGAAGGTGGAGGGATAGGGATAGGAGAGGAAGGGTGGAGGGACAGGGATAGGAGAGGGAGTAGGAGGGAGAGGGAGAAAGGGAGAGCAGAGGGAGATGGAGTAGGAGGGAGAGGAAGGGAGAGAGGGAGAGGGGGAGGGAGTGGAAGGGGGAGAGGGAGATGAAGGGGGAGGTGGAGGGGAGGGAGAGAGGGGGGAATGAGAGAGGGAGAGGGAGAGAGGGAGGGGGAAGGTGGAGGGATAGAGACAGGAGAGGGAGGGTGGAGAGATAGGGACAGGAGAGGGAGTATGAGGGAGAGGGAGAAAGAGAGAGGAGAGGGAAATGGAGTAGGAGGGAAAGGAACGGAGAGAGGGAGAGGGGGAGGGAGTTGAAGGGGGAGAGGGAGAGGGAGAGGGAGATGAAGGGGGAGGTGGAGGGGAGGGATAGAGGGGGGAATGAGAGAGGGAGAGGGAGAGGGACGATGGGGGAAGAGGGAGGGAGAGGAGAGGGAGATAGAGTAGGAGGGAAAGGAAGGTAGAGAGGGAGAGGGGGAGAGAGGGAGAGAGGGAGAGAGGGAGAGGCAGAGGGAGTGGAAGGCGGAGAGGGAGAGGGAGAGGAAGAGGAAGGGGGAGGGGAGGGGGAGGGAGAGGGGGGAATGAGAGAGGGAGAGGGAGAGGGAGAGGGAGAGGAGAGGGAGAGGAGAGGGAGATGGATATGAGAGGGAGTAGGAGGGAGAGGGAGAGGGAGAGGGAGAGGGAGAGGGAGAGGGAGGGTGGGGGAAGAGGGAGGGAGAGGAGAGGGAGATGGAGTAGGAGGGAGAGAAAGGGAGAGTGAAAGAGGGAGAGGAGAGGGAAAGGGGGAGAGAGGGAGAGGGAGAGGGAGAGGGAGAGGGAGAGGAAGGGGTAAGGAGGGAGGGAGAGGGGGGAGAGGAGAGTGAGATGGAGTAGGAGGGAAAGGAAGGGAGAGAGGGAGAGGGGGAGAAAGGGAGAGGGAGTGCAAGGGGGAGAGGGAGAGGGAGAGGGAGGGAGAGAGGGAGAGGGAGAGGGACAGTGGGGGAAGAGGGAGGGAGAGGAGAGGGAGATGGAGTAGGAGGGAAAGGGAGTAGGAGGGAGACAAAGGGAGAGCGTGAGAGGAGAGGAGAGGGAAAGGGGGAGAGGGAGAGGGAGAGGGAGAGGAAGAGGTAGGGAGGGAGGGAGAGGGGGGAGAGGGAGAGGGAGAGGGAGAGGGAGAGTAGAGGAGAGGGAGATGGAGTAGGAGGGAAAGGTAGGGGAGAGGGAGAGGAAGAGGGAGAGGAGAGGGAGTAGGAGGGAGAGAGAGGGTGGAGGGAGAGGGAGATGGAGCAGGAAGGAGAGGGAGAGGAGAGGACCAGAGGGAGAGAGGCTGAAGGAGTGGGAGATGAGAGGGTGGGTGGGTGGGGGGAGAAGAGGGAGATGGAGCAAGAGGGAGACAAAGAGGGAGAGGGAGGGTAGGAGAAAGGAAGAGGAAGAGGGAGAGGAGAGAGAATAGGAGGGAGAGAGAGGGTTGAAGGAGGGAGAGGGAGAGGGAGATGGAGCAGGAAGGAGAGGGAGAGGGAGAGGAGAGGGAGATGGAGATGGAGGGAGAGAGAGAGAGAGAGGGAGAGGAGAGGGTGTGGAAGAGGGAGAGGGATAGGGAGATGGAGGGAGAGAGAGAGAGAGAGAGAGAGAGAGAGAGGGAGGGTGGGGAAAGAGGAGACGGAGATGGAGCGAGAGGGAGAGGGGGAGGAGAGGGAGGGTGAGTGGGGGGAGAAGAGAGGGAGAGGGAGAGGCAGAGGAGAGGGAGGAGGGAGAGGGAGAGGGAGAGGGAGAGGGAGAGTGAGAGGGAGAGTGGTAGGAGAGGAGAGGGAGGGTGGGGGAAGAGGAGATGAAGATGGAGCAAGAGGGAGAGGGAGGAGGGAGAGGGAGGGTGGCAGGAGAGGAGAGGGAGGGTGGGGGGAGAGGAGATGAAGATGGAGCAGGAGGGAGAGGGTTGGAGGGTGGGTGGAGGGAGAGGGAGGGAGAGGGAGGGAGACAAAGAGGGAGAGGGAGTAGGAGAGAGAGGGTGGGGGAGGGAGGGACAGAGGAGAGGGAGGCTGGGTGGGGGTTACAGAGGGCGAGGGAGGGTGGGGGGAGAGGGAGGGAGGGAGAGGGAGAGGGAGAGGGATGGCGGGATAGAGGAGAGGGAGGGTGGGTGGGGAGTGAGGGATGGTGGGAGGAGAGGTCAATGGAGTAGCATGGAAAGGAGAGGGAAAGGGGGAGGGATGGAGAGGAAGGGGGAGATGGAGTAGGAGGGAGAGGGAGAAGGAGAGGAGAGGGGGGAAGGAGAGAGGGAGAGAGAGATGGCGAGGGAGAGAGGGGGAGAGATAGAGTGAGAGAGGGGGTGGGAAGAGTGAGAGGGGGTGGGAGAGAGGGGTAGGGAGAGAAAGTGGGAGAGGGTGAGGGAGAGGGGAGGGAGGGAGAGGGAGAGGGAGAGACAAAGAGAGGGAGAGTGAGAGGGAGGGAGGAGTGGGAGGGGGAGGGAGGGAGGGATGGAAAGTGGGAGAGAGGGATGGAGAGGGATAATGAGGGATAGGGAGAGGGAGATGGAGGGAGGGGGAGAGAGGGGGAGCATGAGGGAGGGAGGGGGAGAATGAGGTTGGGAGGGAGGAGTGGGATGGAGAGGGAGAGATGGAGGGAGGTAGGGAAATGAGGAGGGAGGGAGGGAAAGGGGGAGGGATATGGGGAGGAAGGGGGAGAGGGTGGGAGAGGGAGAGGAAGCAAGAGAGGGAGATGGAGAGGGAGGGAGACAAATGGAGGTAGAGGGAGAGGGGGATGGGAGAGAGAGAGAGAGAGAGAGAGAGAGAGAGAGAGAGAGAGAGAGAGAGAGAGAGAGAGAGAGAGAGTTAATGTCTAGTTCTTTTGTATCAAAAGATTACCATCCCCTTAGATTTAATCCTCGTATTATTGGTGTTAATGTTATGTTTCAACTTAGGTTTGATCCTTATATGATATATACTTCATGCTCTCCTTCCGAATTTGCAATATTCTTTACAATACAAATTTGTAAAATAATTTGACATATTTGAATTTTTTTGTAGAAATGGGGTGGTTGAATTCTATTTTCATATTTAATATTATTCTTATTTTTAGATTTATTTAGTATGAAAATATGATTTTTTTTGTTTACTTCATATGAAAATAGGAAGTTAATATTTAATTAACTTCCTTTCTCTTCTATAATAATTTTTTATTTTTTATTTTTTTTAAGAGTTTATTTTTTTTTAAAGTCTTTTTATGATGATACTTAGGTGTTGCCCTTTACAACCAAACTAACAACCAAAAATTAACTATACACTAATAGAAAATAGAGGGGAAGGGAGGAAAAGGGGGAGGGAGAGAGGGAAAGGGGGAGGGAGAGAGGGAGAGACAGAGGGAGAGAAAGGGGGAGAGGGTGGGAGAGGGAGAGGGAAATGGGGAGGGAGGGAGGGAAAGGGGATGATGCAGGAGCATCTTGTGTCCTTGGCAATCTCATGTCATGAAAAATATGTTTGAATTTTTTTGTGTTGCTCAATTTTTTCTTTGACCAAGTTGGTTGGTAGTTGGTCAGTTTCCTTTGGTTACCGAGTATGGTCGGTCATCTCCTAGGTGGTCGATTGTTTCACTGGTGCTCGGTGTTGCTTGTCTATTGCTCGGTCATCCTTGATTGTCGAGTAGATTATTTTAAGTTCTTGTTGGGCCGACATGTGCATTTATTATGGCTCATAGATTCAATGCTGGAATCCTTTATTGGGAGGCCTGTGGTCCTAGATCTGACTGTTCCTTCCATTGATTGTAGATCTTAAGGCTGACTCAGTTCGGTAGACTCTTGTATAAATGTAGTTATCAGGTTAGAGTTTAGGTAGGACTGGAGATGATAGATGGAAGACATTAGAGTAGTAGCAGATCCTTTCATGTTTGAGGACTTTTGAGATTCATTATAATATCTGGTTGAAACCGGGAAGGCCTTACAGCCCGACATGTATGGTTTTATTTGATAAAATTTAATGAAAGACTTTGCATTCTCTCTCTCAGTGTTGAATTTGTTAGCTTTCACGTGTGTGAGAAGGCTTAGATCATTAGGGTGTGTCATCCTTTCACCCCTCTTGACCCCTGCCTTGTGTTAGGGGGTATCAGAGCAAGGTGAGATCTTGATCTAGATCTGTAGATCTAGGTTTGTTGGTTCCTCTTGAAGCCCTAGTTTATTTTTGTGGGGTAGCAGATTCTGATCTGACCTATAATTGCAGAGGGTTGTCAAGATGGTTCATGGGAGGTGAGACGCAAATCCAGAATTGTAAGATATGATAAGGTAGATTGCTGCAAGATTAGAAGTAGTTGAAACAACCCAAAGAAGAGGCAAGCATCTTGAAGATGTTAGTGATGATGAAGTTGAAGAAGAATAGGAAAATGTAGAACCTGAACCTGTTATGGATCAGGGTGAAGAAAGATTTTTGAAGGCTTTGACAAGTATGAAGTCTACACCACATTTCAATCCTCTTGAGTATGGTGCAAAATTGGATTCTGATGAATTGGTGGACTAGATCACTGAGATGGAAAAGTATTTTGAATATGAAAAATATCTGAAGATAAGAAGGGGAAGATTGCAAGCACTAAGTTGAAGAGTCATGCATCCTTATGGTGGGAACACCTACAATTGGATTGAAAGAGGAAGGACAAAGACAAAATCAAGGTATGGAATAAGATGGTAAATAAATTGAAAGGAAAATTCTTACCTTGTGATTATTAGATTAACATACTTAGGCGAATGTAAAGATTGAAGCAAAAAGATAGCTCGGTAAAATAGTATACTGAGGAATTCTATAGATTGGATATCAGATCTAGACATGATGAACATGATGTGGAAAGAATTGGTAGATACCTGAATGGTTTGAGAGCTTCCATCCAAGAGGAGATCAGCTTGGTTTAGCTGGAAAGCATTGAAGAGGCTTATCAGTTTTCTTTGAAAGCCAAGGAGAAATTGAATAAGAGACATGAGCAAAGACAAAGAGGTCGAGGTGGTAGATTCCCTAGAGAAAGAGGTAGATCTAATGGTGAAAATGGTAGATCTAAACCTAAGAAGACAAATCTGGACAAAGGCAAGACCCAGTAGAAAGGTGAAAGTTTATCTAGAGGTAGAGGCAGTAACTACTGAGGTGGTTATAGCAAAGGAAGTTTCCAAGGAACTTGTTATAACTATGGAGAAGAAGGACATAGATCATTTAAATGTACACAAGTAACTAATAAGGTTGGTAGTAGTAGAAATGCATTGGTGCAAGAAGAGCCATTAAATCAACCTGAGAAGGAAAGTAACCTGATGGTAAGGAGAGCACTGTGGAATGAAAGCAAAAAGGAAGATCCAGTAAGGAAAAGTTTGTTCAAGACCAAATGTAGAGCTTCTGATAAAGTTTGGAAGGTAATCATTGACATTGGTAGCTCAGAGAATCTAGCATCTGAAGAGATGGTCACTAAATTGCAATTGGAAAGACTAGAACATCCAAAGCCTTATCAGATTTCATGGATCAAAGATGAGCATACACTCCTGGTAAGTGAACAATGTTATGTGAATTTGAAAATTGGGAAATACTATGATAAGGTGTTGTGTGATATCATGCCTATGGATTGTTGTCATATTTTGTTGGGTAGACCTTGGCAATATGATAGACATGTTATATATGATGGGAGATTGCATAAGTATAAGTTATTATGGCTGATGGAAAGAAACAAATATTGTTACCATTGATGGAAGAACCTATTAGTAATGTTTGCACATCTGTGAAAGTTTTCTTGATGGAAGGAAGGAAGTTTGTGAAAGATTTAAAAAGGAATGATGTATGTTTTGTTCTAATTCCTAACAAACCGAGTAAGAAAATAGAAGATTGACAAGTTACTCACTGAGTATAGTGAAATCATTTCTGATAATGTACCCGATGGTTTACCACCAAAAAGAAGTATTGATCATTGTATAGATCTAATCCCTAGAGCTAGTTTACCGAATAAGGCACCTCATCAGTTAACACCTACAGAGAACCAGGAATTGAACTGACAGATTCAAGACTTGTTGGAGAAAGGTTTGATCAGAGAAATTTTGAGTCCCTCTATAGTACCTATTGTATTAGCACCAAAGAAGAATGGGGAATGGAGAATGTGTACTGATTCTAGAGAAATCAACAAGATAATAGTGAAGTATAGGTTTTCTATACTGAGAATGGATGACATAATGGATAGTTTGACTAGAGCAAAGTATTTCACCAAAATTGATTTGAAAAGTGAATATCATCATATCAGAATCAAAGAAGGTGATGAATGGAAGACTGCTTTCAAGACAAAAGAGGGTTTGTATGAGTGGTTGGTTATGCCTTTTGGTTTAACTAATGCACTGAGTACTTTTATGAGGCTGATGAATGAAGTTTTGAAGAAATTATTGGGTAAGTTTGTTATTGTATATCTTGATGACATTCTGATATTCAGTAAGACCAGAGAAGAACATTTTTTGCATGTTAGACAAGTTTTGCCAAAATTGAAAGAGGAAAAGTTGTTGATAAATCTAAAAAAATATTCATTTATGAAGGAAGAGATTGTGTATTTGGGATTTGTTATTTCTGCTGATGGATTCAAGATGGATCTTGAAAAGGTTGAATCTATTCTGAATTGGCCTACACCTAAAAATGCTAGTGAGGTAAGAACATTTCATGGACTGGCAAGTTTTTCTAGGAAGTTCATTAGAAATTTTAGTGCAGTTTGTAATGCTATGACTGAGACTATGAGAGGAAACAAAAGAGTATTCAAGTGGACACATGGAGCTGATAAAAGGTTTGAGACTCTGAAGTAGAAAGTTGTTGAATTACCTATTTTGGGATTACCTGATTTTAGTAAAGTATTTCAAGTAGAATGTGATGCAAGTGGAAGTGCAATTGGAGCTGTGTTGAGTCAAGAAGGTAAACCTATTGCCTTCTTTAGTGAAAAGTTGAATGATGCTAGAAGGAGATATTCTATGTATGATCAAGAGTTCTATGCTATTGTTCAAGCACTAAAGAAATGGAAACATTATTTGATACCAAGTGAATTTTTGTTGTATACTGATCATAAGGCTTTACAATATTTGGGTAGTCAGAATAAGTTGAATTGGAGACATATGAAATGGGTTGAGTATCTGTAGAGTTATACATTTGTGATAAAACATAAGAGTGGAGTCACTAACTGAGTTGCTAATGCATTAAGTAGAAGGAGATCTTTGATGACTGAGATGAAAATTCAAGTTCTTGGTTTTGATGAGATGAAAGATTCTTATGAGGAAGATCCTAATTTTTCTAAGTCATGGAGAAAGTGCAGAGCACCTATACAAGATCAACAAGATACCAAATGGGATGAATATTTTATTTAGGAAGGTATGTTGTTCAAAGGCATTCAGTTGTGTATACCGAGAGGAGTAATGAGAACTAATTTGATAAAAAAAAAACATAGTAGTGGTTTGGCTAGACATTTTGGCATTGACAAAACATGGAATTTGTTGAAGGAAAAGTACTTTTGGTTGTAGTTGTATAAAGATGTTCAAAAATTTGTGAAAAGTTGTGGAATTTGTCAAGTTGAAAAATGAGTAAGTCAGAATACTAGTTTGTATGTACTAATTGTTGTACCTGAGAAACATTGGATTGACATTAGTATGGATTTTGTTATGGGCTTACTGAAGATAGTGAGGGGTAATGATTCTATATTTGTTGTGGTGGATAGATTTTCTAAGATGGCACATTTTATACCATGTAGAAAGACATCAGATGTAGTACATATAGAAGATCTTTTCTTCAAATAATTTATGAGATTACATGGGTTACTGAGGAGTATTATCTCTGACTGAGATAGTAAATTTGTTGGATACTTTTGGAAAACCCTTTGGAAAAAGTTTGGCACTGAGTTGAAATATAGTTCTTCATTTCACCCACAAACTAATGGGCAGACAGAGGTTGTAAATAGAAGTTTGGGTAATCTTTTGAGATACTTAGTTGGAGACACGTCGAGTAGTTGGGATTTTGTGTTAGCACAAGCAGAGTTTGCATACAACAATTCAGTAAATAGAAGTACTAGGAAAACACCATTTGAGATTGTGAATGGCACACAATTGAGAGGTATATCTTATTCGAGAGACATTGATGATGAGAATAAAAGAAGTGCTGAAGGAGTGAAATTTTTTGAATACATGAATACATTGCATGAAGATGTGAAACTGATGCCAAAAGAGAGTAATCAAAAATACAAAAACAAAGCTGAAAAATCCAGAAGATATAAGACTTTTGATGTTGGTGATGAAGTGATGGTTCATTTGAAGAAAGACCAATTTCTTTTTGGCACATATGGAAAGCTGAAGATGAAGAAATTTGGACCTTGTAAGATTTTGAAGAAATTTGATAGTGGAAATGCATATGAGATTGAGTTATCTAATGATATGGACATATCACCTATTTTCAACATTGCTGATTTGTATGAATATCATGAATCTGATGAAGAAATGACATTACCAATAGAGTATCCTAAGAAGAAGAATGAAGAAGTGGAGCGGATCTTGAAAGAAAGAGTTGGCAAGAGCACAAGAGGAAAATAGTATATGGAATATCTGGTAAAGTGGAAGAATAGACCGATGGAAGACAGTTCATGGATTTCACAATTTGAGTTGGATGCAACTCGAAGCATACATGTTAAATGATTTTGAGAATCATTTCAAAATAACCCCAGGTGTCTGATGCAGGAGCTTCTTGGGTCCTTGGAAATCCTGTGTCACCAAAAATATGTTTGAAGTTTTATGTGTTGCTCGGTTTCTTCTTTGACTGATTTGGTCGATAGTTCGTTAGTTTCCTTTGGTTATCAAGTATGGTCAGTCATCTCCTGAGCAATCAGTTGTTTCACTGGCGCTCAGTGTTGCTTGTCTATTGCTCGGTCATCCTTGTTTGTCGAGTAGTTTATTTTGAGTTCTTGTTGGGATGACTTGTGCATTTATTATGGGTCACGGATTTAATGCTAGAATTCTTCATTGGGAGGTGTGTGGTCCTAGATCTGACTGTTCCTTCTATTGATTATGGATCTAAAGGCTGACTCAGTTCGGTAGAATCTTGTATAAATGTAGTTGTTGGGTTAGAGTTTAGGCAGGAATGGAGATGATAGATGGGAGACATTAGAGTAGTAGTAGATCCTCACATGTTTGAGGACTTCTGAGATTCATTGTAATATCTGGCTGAAATCGGGAAGGCCTTACAGTCCAGCATGTATGGTTTTATTTGATGAAACTTAATGAGAGACTTTGCATTCTCTCTCTCAGTGTTGATTTTGTTAGCTTTTGCGTGTGTGAGAAGGCATGGATCATCAGGGTGTGCCATCCTTTGGCCCTTCTTGATCCCTTCCTTTCATCAGGAGGAGGGAGAGAGGGAGAGGGAGAGGAAGGGGGAGAGGGTGAGGGAGCTCGAAAGGGAGAGGGAGAGGGAGAGGGGAGGGAAAGGAGGAGAGGGGGAGGGAGAGAAAAGGGGAGAGAGAGAGAGAGAGAGAGAGAGAGAGAGAGAGAGAGAGAGAGAGAGAGAGAGTTAATGTCCACTTCTTTTGTATCAAAAGATTACAATCCCCTTAGATTTAATCCTTGTATTATTGGTGTTAATGTTATGTTTCAACTTAGGTTTGATCCCTATATGATATTTACTTCATGCCCTCCTTCTGAATTTGCAATATTCGTAACAATACAAATTTCTAAAATAATTTGACATATTTGAATTTATTTTGTAGAAATAGGCTAGTTGAATTCTATTTTCATATTTAATATTATTTTCTATTTTTAGATTTATTTAGTATGAAAATATGATTTTTTTTGTTTATTTTGTATGAAAATAGGAAGTTAATATTTAATTAACTTCCTTTCTCTTCTAGAATAATTTTATATTTTTAAGTTTTTTTAAGAGTTTATTTTTTTTAAGTCTATTTTTTTTAATAATACTTAGGTGTCACCCCTTACAACCAAACTAACAACCAAAAATTAACTACACACTAATAGAAAATCAACATAAAAAACTACTAGAGTTAACACTAGTAGAAAAACAACAATATATGACTAAATAAACTACTAAAAATTGTAGATAAATGACTACTTTTGGTCATGTGACTATTAGTAGTTTATTTTTGGTCATTTATCTCATGACCAAATTTATGACTAAACTATTTTAGTCATTGATTTGATCATTTATTTAGTCATTTATATGGTCATTTATATGGTCATTTATTTGGTCATTTATTTGGTCATTTATGTGATCGTTTATTTGGTCATTTATTTGGTCATTTATTTGGTCATTTATTTAGTCCTTAATTTAGTCATATATTTAGTCATTAATTTAGTCATATATTTTGTCATATTAGGGCACGATGGAATCAAACCATCATCCTCCTACTTGTAAAGTAGGTGCTATTCCATTGAGCTAGTACCCTTTTAAGAATAATCATACCATGTATACTATTACTTTCCATTAAACATATTTCAGGTTTTTAAATCTATAGTACAAGGGTTTTTTTGTTCATTACGACTTCAAATGGAGGTGACTTCTTTCATGCATTGAGTAGAAAATTCACATGATAGTGAGATGAAAATGAGGTCTTTTCACTATTTTTTATGCTCCATTCACTACTTGAAAGATTCAATCTCTGCTATCATATAATGAGTCAAGTAAAGGACATGTGATGATCCAAGTGGCATGGGTTTAGTAGAGAGTAGTTAATGCACTATTATTAAGAAAGATATGTGACTATCCAACATTGTCTATGAAGCACTGAATATAGCAACCACTATTCAAGGAGCTCAAGTTTGAAACTTTCCATAAAACATAATTGGCAGGTGTAAAGACATACCCTTTGGTAGAATCCTCCCTCCCTTCATATATGTATGGCTCAAGATCAAAAGCAACAATAACATGCTATATTGAATCTACTCAAAGATTTATAAAAACATATCAAAATTAGCAATACATCATTGTAATCAATTTTGGATATATTTGCATACTCATAAAAATAGATCAGGAGCAGCAAGACACCTCATCACTATAAACAATAGAAGCATATTTCACAGTGCCATATCAGAGCTTGGCTATCAACAACATTGATTGCACAATACATAATGCACATTTCATATTGTATTACAGAAGTGAAAATCAAATACATAGATCAGAGATCATCCAAGTTGATTACCAGAGATATCAATGATAATTTATCTCATATATCAAAACATATCCTCCAATGAAAAAAGATGAAGCTAAAAGAAAAACAAATGATACACTCCAAAGGAAGAGAATTTGAAATCCTAATAGATATTATAACACACCAACTTGCAAGAATTCAATTTGAGTTGTGATCTTAAGTTGTTCAAACATTGTGTCAAGATAAAGCTGTAAAATCTCAAGAAAAGACAAATCTGGTCTATACCTTTGATCTTTGTACTTAAATTGATTAAGTGGGTTTAAATTATTTTAGATGCCAACAAACCTCTATTGAACACTTGTATTGCAGGAAAAACTAGAAGGCTTGATGTGCAATCATCTGTGCCACAAAGTAAATTACATATCAGTTTTAATCACATAGCACTAGTACATTTTGGCAAATATGTGACTACATGACTAAAACTTTTAGTCACATGACTAAAATTGATCATATTCCACTAATGTTTTGTACTTCACAAATATAAATGACTAAATATGTGACTAATTTGATCATAAGATAAAACCACAAGTGTAGACAAATAAAAATGACTAAACAGATGATCAAATAAATGACTAATTAAATGATTAAATAATTAGTCACTAATAATTCATTACCCAAACAAAATTTATTAAATAAATGATTAAATTAATGACTACATAATTAGTCACCTAAACAAAATGACTAAATGAACGATTATACCTCATTTATAATTATAACATTTGAATATAATATCATAGACTTAGAAATTCCAATTGACCACTAATGCTTTCTCGTCAATAGGCTTATTGTGTGAGCAACTATATATTGCACACGGTCCTTCTGATCATGCCATAAATCTTGGTTTTTGGTGATTTCAAAACCGATTGATAAACGAGAATTAGAGATAGTGTTATCAAAAGGAATAGCCAAATTATAATTAACAAAATTTGTTGTACAGGTCTTATTAACAAATAATAGTTCTAAATATTACATTAAAATCAACTGCAGTCTAGTCCAGTACTTTTCCTTAATTATAATTATAAGGATTGAAAATTAGTACAATTATATTGCTTACATCATGATCATGAGAATCCAAATCACCTCATAGTACAATATTTGGTGGTTGACATATATAGATGTATCATGGTCAACATAATATATTATAGGAGAAAAGGGGAAAAAAATCCATAAATGTATATAAATTTTTATATAATAAAGTAAAGTGTGAAAATATGATATTAACATAAATCAAAAGTATATATAGATATTCTATTGAAAGACTTTTGAAAATGAGACTAAAATTTCCCACAAATTTGAAAAAGTGAATGCAATGCATTCAAAATTGTTATAATAATTATAAAAATTACACATTTGATGGGATCTATAAAAAAAATAAATTTTATTTGCAAGAAAAATAGAATATGATGTGATTAATGAAAATCGAAAGGAAAGACAAAATATGAATTTAATTGTAATTAAGAAAAATAGAATATGATGTGATTAATGATAATCGAAAGGAAAGACAAGATATGAAACTTAGTAAGCTTAATAGACTCTAATTTCATATCTACCAGTATAAGAACCCAAAACAGTAGTGATAAAAATTCCACTTTTTAGTTTTTGAGTCAAAGTAATTGGATGTTTCATCAATTGTGGTTAATAAGAACCCATCTCTTTTGAGAATGAACCAAACACTTGGCACTTATTACATCCAGGTGATATTGCTTCCAGAGGTGAAGTATGGAGACTTTCATCTACAAGCATCACTTAGATGCAATGAGTGCTAATTGCTCCATTCATTTTTATAGGAGACATGTTCTTCTTTGTACAAGTATTACCAAAATGCAATGAATACTAAGTAGTTTTATTCATCCTCACTAGAAAAGTGCTTGCTATAGAGCCAAAAATTTGCATCGGAGTTTTGCACGCTTCTTCATGGATGTTGAGTATGTCAGTGCAATTATGTCGTATATGTCAGAGTAGTGCATCACACTTTTGAATTCTGAAAAATGGTACCATTTTGATAAAAGAAAACTACATCCAAATTTTTAATCATTAAAATAATTAATTTAAAAGTATGTTTAACTTCAAATTTTTAATATTTAAAAGATATAATGTGGGAACATCAATACTTAAAGATTAAATTTTAAGTTTTATAATTTTTATAATTTTTTATTTTTAATGTTTATTTTAATTATAATTTTATATTTTCAATTGTATATTTATATATTATTAATATAAATAAATTTATTATTTTAAAATTAAGTATATAATCTATTATTAAAATTTTTAAAAATATATAATTATATTAATAATTTTAGTTATTAATAAAATGCTATATGTTTTAAATGTTAAATAATAGTAATATGAATGTTTTTTAATATTAATCTTATTAAAAATCGCAAGCCTTCTTAGAACTAAAGTTTGGGTAGTAATATGAATATATGTTTTTTTGGAGTTTGCACACTTATTTTTTGAAATGTATTTATCATAACTAGAAATTAATTAGAATAATATATATATTTATACAAGTATAAATAAGTAAATAAATAAATATAAAAAATTATAGTTTAAAACTCTGCAAATATTAAAGAGGATCGACATACACAAGCAAAAAAACATCCATTTTCAAACAGGTTGAGTTTCGCGCGTAGAAGGGAGGCATGCATTTTGGGCACGGGAGAGCGGGGCATGCATTTTGGGCACAGGAGAGCGGGAAGAAACCACCAGATTTTGCAATAAAATCTCCAAATCCGTTCGGTGTCCACAAACAGCAATTCCTGCACATTAAAAAGCTTCAATGCTGGGTGCAAAAGAGCGATGAGAAGTTTGTATAATCTGTAAGTACTGGACTTTGTTTGAAGGAGTAGTTGGTATGGAATCTGGAAATTGACTAAATCGTGTGTATTAGTATGGTTCAATACTCAGTATACAGATAGAATGGCTAGAATGTAATTATGTCATGGGCAGACTGTTAGAATTTTGGGCTCTGCTTTGATTCAAAGACATATCTGTGATTTCAGACCACAAACTATCATTTTCAAAATTTTGTATAATCATTTTTTATAATTTAATATAAACTAAATTTACCAATAAAAAAAAAAGAGAAACCTGCATATATTTTCATTAACTGGCTAGGCAAAGTCAAGCTCAAGACATTTAAGTGTCTTCTTGGAAGTGCAGGAAAAATCAGAATTTGGATGACTGGTGACTGTGTTAGGTATTTACTCCAAAGAAAAGTTAGTTTAAGTTTTAGACATTAAAAACCATTTAGCATAGTATCAGGAAGGTGTATATCTCATTACAAACAACCTTGTATTTAAAATTTAGGATATTAAAGAACTAGGAAAATAAGACATTAGAATGAAAATAGACATTAGAATGCTAAATGAATGTGAAACCTTATGATGGTTGTCTTTCTACAGGTTGTCATTTTCATGCAATGTAATATATTTTTAATGGGTAAACAGCCTATGGAAAAAAACTCTGATTTCTTTAATTAATAAGTAAAATTTGTCTCATTGACCAAAACTCAAAAAACTTTGTGCATTTTGTTCACTAAAGGATACTGTGCAACAATAGATCCTTGCTTCTTACCATCAATAAGAAGGAAGTGAAATAGGACTTGCCATTAATAAGATATTGGGAGCCATATAGAACAATCATTTATGTAAAATTTAAACATTAATGAGATAGAAAGTGCTTATGAATATGTTAGTAATTACTTGTAATCAATGCATGCAACTTGCTCTGTATAGCAATGAATCACACAAGAACTTTTACATTTCCATTTAGAAATGTAGATTTCACTTGATTGATTTGAAACAAACAATTTCGATCACCAAACAAGAAGCTTGCAGTTTCACAAAAACCTTATGTTCTATTTTGTTAGAAACAAATCCAGATTGCTTGAGATTTTTAAGAGATTGACATTGGACACTCACATCAACTATAGCACTTGTTGCTTCATTTATTGCAGGTGAAATATCGACCAAATCGCATCTAATACGTCAAGGATGAAACTATAGTGATAAAACTCAAACAAATCCATGAACCCTAGACAGTAACCAGAGTATAAGGTTAGACATCTAAAAAGGTCCGAGCAATGTTGCAATTAAGGGTGTTCACGTTTCACAAACAAATTTTTTTTAGAAAAATGAAATAATAAACATGTTGAATCATTTTGCAAAATAGCTAATCATAAGACACATGGTAAAAGATATAAATACAGTTATTTATAAAGTTTGCACACAAGACTATCATGTTTTTACAGTTTGCATACAATAATCTATAGGCTATTTTATTTGATTTCCAAACTTATAACTATTATTTTCCAACAAACACAAAAGCATATTTCTTTGGGTTCTATAGACTTCAGAAGTTTTAACCAAAAATATTAACTTAACAAAAGATTATGACTACCATAATACTCCAAAGAAATGTTACATTTTACAAATGTGTGAATACTGCCAATTCTGTACCATTATAAAGAGAAAATGGGTGTTTTGTAGGGTAGGGGGATGTCCATTCATATCTTTTTCTTTTATATGGTGGTTGTCTTCCCCATGAAGCAGATTATGCATAAAGTAGTTAAGATCTACGAACATATCAACATTAAGGGGAACAGCTCCTGCTCTCATCTCTTCACACTAAGATGGACAAATCTTATCGCCTAGAAGCAAGTTGGAATATCTACTGTTATTATCTATCGGAACTTGTAGCTTAAATGACAAAGGATTTAAGGATAAGATTAAGCAGGCATACATAATAATGCATGCAGAAGAGTCTCTTTATCAAAGCTAAATAGAGCTATGATCCATTAAAAATTGTCATTCTCATTGACCCTCCTAGAAGAGAGGCTGCACCAAGCATTGTAAAAAGTCCCTAATCAATGTTTGCAAATGATCCCATCAACTTACCAAGTGCTCTGCCATATGTAGAGCCTATAAGATTATAGGTATGAAGAGATTTGATGGAAGTGCAAGTCCATATGTTACTAGTCCCAATATGAAAATTGTGACAAAGTAGAGCATCAATGATGTCAAATGAAACTCATTTCCAGTGCCAGAATTGAATATATTTCTAACAGTAGCATCATTTGTGTTGAAATGCAAAGTTGCAAAGTCATTGTAATAGCCTGCAGGGCAATGAAATTGCTTGAAGTTCCCTATTTTGCAAACATTGGGACATTCGTGGTTGAGCATCTTTCCTTCTGGACATGGTGTACATGCTACAAGCCATGGAAGTCCAAATATACAACAGGATGTATACAAAGCCACAGTGCATGAAAGGAGTATTTTGGATATTGGCCCTCTCTTGTATCAGTAATACACAACTATGTCATTCATCGCCATGTTCTGTACAAAATTAAGAAAACTTTGTAATTCTTAAATAAGGTTAAGTATTCTTAATAAGTATACTAATGGGGTAAATAGTACTATTAGATAAAGGAGGTTTCTTGACTGCATGAGACCTAAAAGTCCAGAAAAGAAAGTAGTCCACATGTATGTAGGGGAAAAGATGCCGCAGAGAAAAATGAAGAACAGGGGAACATACAATTTTTCATTGCTTTAGCCACAATCTAATACAAAGTTTGTTTTTTTGTGCCTTGGAGAACTTACTGATTGATTAAGGCATATATTCTCAGAGTACGCTCAAGAAGGTAATTATATACTGCTCCCACCACTCCTCCAATGACACCTAATATCACTACTGGAAGTAGATCAATAGCCATATATTTTATAGTCACTGAACTCACATCAAACATTATCAGTCCTCCACCTCCAAAAAGCCCATAGTTTCCACTTCCACAATAATCAATGAATGCTCGCAGTACTACAACAACCACTACAGTTGTGAAAAATGTCCTCCAAAGAAGAGCACTTCACCACCTGCATGTATCTTTTTAAAATTATTGTGCTTTCATTTTTTAAGGATTTGAATTATAAAATCATCCTAGCCATTAGGCACAAATAGAACATCGAAAGAAGATCATAAAGAGATTGAACATTCCAAACAAGTTACCGAGGTGGTCTAAATAAAAAACCATCCGGCCATTCTGCTGCTTTCATACATTTATCCTGTCAGATGTCTAGTCCCAGTTCCCTAGAGCATGTGTTGCATCTGATTGATTTCAGTGTAATATGATTGACATGTTGAGCTTCTTGACGTGAGAATTTTCCTTCTAGACTAGGTGGTAATGGGTTGTATAGGAAAATAGTTTTATAACTTGGTGCAAATTATGCCTTAAGCATAGCTTGAATTAAGGAGATTACTCGCCTACTTATGCATTATTGAGTAAACATGATTTAGCTTTTAGCAGATTATTTCATTTACTTTTAAATGTGTCTCTATCAACTTTTCTTGAGTCTTTTGGTACATTAATGTTAAATTTAATAGATGAGTCATGAAGGGATGCAAATCAGATTATGTTCATTTACTTTTAAATGTGTCTATTTCAACTTTTTCTTGAGACTTTTGGTACATCCAGGCTAAATTTAGTAGCTGAAAGGATGTAAATCAGATTATGTTAGTTACTTTTAAATGTGCCTGTTTCATCTCTTCATGAGGCTTTTGGTATGCCCAGGATAAATTTAATATGTGAAAGGAATCAATTCATAATTATTCAACTAATTTTATTAAAAAGCTAACAAAATGTTTAGATATGGAAACCTTTAAGTTAGATTTGAATTGTCTAAGTGCAAACTGGATCTTGCTTACCTTGGGACTATATATGCCAGTCAAAGCATCATCACCACACTCAATTAGTTACCAATGTTTGGTCTAGCATGTTGGGCTAGGTGCTTAGCTTATAATTATAACTAGAAATGAGATGAAAGTATTTCATGAGTATCTTAATGAGTAGCAAGAAACTAAGCATTGATATCCCTAGTAATTATCTACCACACTTGCAACCTCTTTGTTCTTCCCTTCAACATCTTGTCCTTATAATGGACACTCCTTCACCATATCCTCTTTCACTAGGACCTCGGGTTGATCCACTTCCTCATCTCTGATTTCACAAACACTTTGTTTTACTCTTGCTTCATCATCTTGCCTTCTAGGTTCTACAAAACCTATCCATTCCATCACACCAATGTGACCATGCACTTGCCATGTTGCTTGCCCTCTCTTCAATGGACTCATTACTATCATCTGCCCCTTATGCCTGAAAGTATATGTGTTATCCTTTCCACAATGTACTGTCCTCTTTTTCATCTGCCATGTCCTCTCAAGGATCAAATGGCATTCCATCTTTGGAACAATATCAAACCACAAAACATCTTCATAAGCACCAATTCTGAAAGGAATACATGCTCGTTCAGTGATGTCCAAAATATCTTGTTCATTCCACCCTTGTACCCTATAAGGCTTCTTAAGTGCTGTCCTAACATGACCTTCTATGTCATAAAATATACCCCTCATATTGGTAGAATCTCCAGACCATGCCTGGTCCAAACACCTTGTGTTCCCAAGACAGCACTTTGTCTCAACTAGAGACCTTCTTCTCCATCCTCCTGCTTATTCCTGCACACAACCTCATTTTATAAATGCATTAGACATTCGAAAACCCTCTCCCACGAGTTACATATCCATTACAGCAGTGGGAGGGGTAAAATCCTTGAATTTATATCAGAATGTTATCTCTGTCACGTGACAGTGACAGTCAATTAATTTACTGCTGCAAAAACCTTTATCAAATGACTTTCTTCTGATGAAAAGTACCTTAAAACATTCTAATACATTTTTTGAATCAAAATGAAAGCATTAAAACAAATAAACTTTGCACAAAACAATGATAGGAACAAAGAACATTCACTGTTCTATAGCAGACTTAAAGCAACAGAGAACTAATGTATTGTATTGATTTCTTCAAAGCATTTACATTGAGATGCTCAACACCTCCTGGTACATTCCTCTACACCATGTTTTATAATCTTCCTTTCCCTTTCCAAACTGTCCAACGACCAAAAACTCCTTTAACTGTCTTGAGACAGTTTTGAACAGTTTTTAATATCTTTTTAATAACTCTTAACAACAGTACTTTACCCTAACCTCGGGCAGTCAAAGACTTTTAACACAATTCCTAAATGACACAATACTCCTAATAGGACTTAAGAACTTCACCTATCCTTTTGATTCCACTTCAGTGCCCTATGTGGCTTGTTTGACAACATTTTGACAATTTGACATATTTTTGCTATTACATCATATTTATTGCATTTTATATGCACTTTATGACTCTTTGACCTCATTTATGCACCCTAGTACATTCTAGGACTCCATTTTCCATTGTACTACATTGAATGACCCCTAGGTAACCCTTGTCCTTCCATCATGCCATTAATGGCTTACAATTTTGAACTTTAACAAAATGATTACAAAACATATCAAAAAGGACCTTTACAAGGTCTTATTACATTCAATGACCCAATATGGTCATGTTGTCATCTTGTTGCCTCTAGTGTCTTCTTAGTCTTCATCCTTGGTGATGCAGAGACCTAGGTGGACTTTCAGTTATTCATAATAAGAGGGACTTTTATTGGTATTCTCACAACACAACCAAGCATCTTCATAGGATCACTCTCCTTGATCCAGTCAACTTCAACCATATCAGAGTGCACACACCATTCTCTTGTGCCACCATAGGCTCTACATCTTAGAAACATAACCTCTGTCCCTCAATCCATCCATTGGATTCATCTAAACAATCTTTTCAACAAACTATCCTTTATTCCCACAATGCCTCAATAGGCTCAAATCTTGTCTTCACTTCAACCAGGTGATTCCTCCACCTTCACACATCTTAAACAACTTCAACTAACATGTTCTCAAGGATTCCAAACCCTCATCTCTTCATCTGATACCAAAATCCACTACAAGCCCTTCATTAGGCCTATTTCCCAATTAGCCCTGCCTAATCAGTTTTTCACTGTTTTCTCTCACCTTTCCCAAGACACTCTGAAATCAAAACACAGATCTAGATACCCTTTTTCATGCCACACAAGGTATTTCAAAATCTCATACCACTCCTTTGGACCAAATACCAGAACCATGACTGCTACCTCACAATTAGCCCTCTTTTAGCCCTCCTGTTGCAAAGCAAGTACTAATGAATCACATCCCACAAACTATCTGACCTCACACAGAGTTGTCTTGTCACCCCAAACAAAGGATTTTGCAATTTATTGGAGATTCCATCAAGTTTTCCTTACCCAACTAGCAAACCCTCCTTCCTAGGTGCCTCAACCAAGGGTTTTTATCAAACTCACCTTTGCAAACGTTTCTTGATCCTTCCAATGGATCCAACACCTTCAATTGGTCTTATCTTGACCTTCCATGCCATAAAGCATAGCCTTCCTTCAGATGGATTCTCCAAACCTATAACTGTCCTATTCATCTAGTGTTCCAAACAGCACTTTCTCTCAAACAGTGACTTCATCCATCCATACCCCTACAAATCTCTGCA
This sequence comes from Chamaecyparis obtusa, assembly GCA_027943335.1. Classification (NCBI taxonomy): domain Eukaryota; kingdom Viridiplantae; phylum Streptophyta; class Pinopsida; order Cupressales; family Cupressaceae; genus Chamaecyparis; species Chamaecyparis obtusa. The sequence goes on along the minus strand of BSBK01007577.1, from coordinate 440,617 downwards.
TAAAACATCATTAAATAAGTGCATTCAACATTTTTACAACCTCTCCCACGAGTTACATGACTAACACAGCAGTGGGAGAGGTGAAGTTTCTAAATTTGCCTCAGACAGTGACTGTCTGTCACGTGACAGTCTTATTTACTACAGACAGACCTTTAATTGCTGTGCAAAATCCTTCAAGAAACGACCTTCTTTAAAGTAAGGAATCTTAGGAAAGTCTTCTACTTCATTTGAATTACAAACTAAAGCTTTGAATCAAAGAAAACTTGCATCAAACTAAAAGACAGACAAATGAAAAATCACTGTTCAGTGACAGTTTTCTGTGACAGCAGAGATATCCTTGTAATTTTATTAATTTCTCAAAACATTTACAATATGATCTTCGACTCCTCCCTTTGGGACACAAAATACATTGCATTTATAGACTTCCTTTCCCTTCTAAACCAACCAAACCTCCCAAGCAACGACCAAATCTACCTAACTGTCTTGGGGACAGTTTCTAACAGTTTTTAATAGCTTTTTAATAACAACCCTTTACAAATTGTTATAGCCTCGGGCTTTAGGACTCAATTCTTATAACATTTTTCAAGACTAATTTACCTTTCTAACTTTTAAAAAACTTATAAACCCCTTTTAACTCCTTGACTCTTCCATAGTGCCCTATGTGGCCTTTATGACAATGTTACACATATTTTGTAAGTACATTGCATTTTATATGTCATTATGACTCTTTATGACTTTTTGACCACATTTATCCACCATAGTACCTTCTAGGACCCCATTTTCCCATGACCAATTATTACATTACATAAATGACCCTTGTCCTTTCATAATGCCATTGATGGCTTACAAATTTGACTTAATACAAAATGATTACAAACATTTTTAAAAGGACCTTTACAAGGTCTTATCACATTCAATGACCCAAATAGGTCATGTTGACTTCTTTTTGCCTCTAATGTCTTCTTAGGTCTCCATCCTTGGTCTTTGATGCTCCTGCATCACTTGGCCTTGATGCTCCTGCATCAGGTTACCTTTCACACTTTGTTATCTAATCTTCTTAGGTCCATCCAATGGATCCCTCATTCATCCACCCAAGGACTTCCTAAGTCCCGCCCTGTCACTTGCCTCCAAGGTATGATGACTTCTTTAATGTGGATTCTTACCCCAATCTCATCAACTAGCCCTTCTTTACTAAGGACTCTACAACCCTTCTTCAAGTACCTTTACCCCCTACTATGTTTATACTTCCAAGTTACCCATAAGACTCCTAACACCTTTCACTGATCCCCAAATCCACCTCTGACATCTTCTCTAGCAAGTACATGCAGACATTAAGTACCCTTGATACTATTCCAAACAGTGTAAACACTAACAGGTTTCCTAACTGGTAGTATGACTGTTTTTGGGTCTTAGTCTGTAAGATCAAAACATCACTCCCAATCCATACAAAACCCTATCTAACTATAAGATGAAAACATCACTCCCAATCCGTACAGGTCGTACAGAGTCGTACCATCATAGAATTAACACAGTTACAGTCCGTACAACAACAGGGTAATTGCAAAAATCCTTCAATTACTTCATTAACCATTTGAAAAACGTTTCCAATTGCTCATATAGAAATTTGGGATTGGTTACATGCCATAACCAATTCAATTTCAAAGTTGCAAGAAAAAGTTGCAAAATGCAACTTTTGCAACTTTTCAAAGTTGCAAGCAACTTTTGCACCAAGTTGCATTTTTGCTCAAGGACTACTTGTATGACCCCAAATCAATTCCAATATGCATGAAATGACTAAGTAAACATAATAAACCCCTTCTACATGAGTTTGACCTGTTTTGACCAACCGTTGACTTCCTTTGACTCTTGGGCAATTTGGCCCTTATAGGCATCCCGATGGCTTCAATCTATGAACATGACATCACAACAACACAAAAATGAGCTTAAAATGACCTGCTTGCTGTTCTTGAAGTGACTGTCTAGTGTTAAATTGCTTATCGCTTAAAAACTGACCCAAGGAATTGTAAATAGGTTTTAGAATCATAAAGTAAACTCATTTAGCTTTCCAAAACATGTGGCTGCAGAGCCGTACAATACCTCCTCCTATTTTTAATAGCAAGCCCTAGCTCCTGGCTGTGCATGCATAATTGTAACAGTGAGCTCCAAATGCACTAGTAGATTGTGAATTTGAGCACGTGGGTCTTTAGAGTGTGAAGCAAAGTTGCAGGCTGAGTAGTATTTGATATGTTCAAACACTCATCTCGAGGTTCCTAGTTGATTTGCACATGTGGTACCTGTAAAAGCTATGCTGAGCCATTTTTTAGAGCTAAAACTAAACTAGCTAGAATAAGACTGATTAACACACAAGTAGACACCACAACCACAACAGAAAATCTTGCAGTCCTGGGCCCCTGCCAGCTCCAACTCCCCCAAATGACTAGCAAACGTTTGAGAATGTGATTGTTAACTATTAGTTTGCATGCCAACGTGATCAATTGTATGTCTAGAACTCATATTTAAGGATATCTTCTTAGGTTAATTAGAATCATTTAGGTGAACTCCCTTTTTCAGTGTTATATAAAATTTTTGGGGTATTCCTCAATCTTAAACAATAAATTTGTCAGTGTATCCTTCAATTTTCCTGCCAGTTCCATGCATAGAATCGATTGCTGCTTCCATAGTAGGTTTTGAAAACTATCCCCACAAAGTTGGAAGGATGCTCCATCATGGCATCTTGTAATGCCTACTCAACTGGATCAGCAAGTAGCCTATAAAGGCAACCTCCTAAAATTTCTTCATTCAAGACTAATTTTTGTAATGATCACTTGCTGATCATCAAACTCAATGATACACTATATCTCAGCCATACAAGAAACTTAAAAAAAAAACTACTAATTAAACTAGAAAGTAGAAACATAGAAGAGATCATCAAGCTAAAGAATATCATCCAAAGACACACATGTCACATTGACTTGAGGAGTATAAGTTTGCTAATAACCATAGTAACCCGGATCCCAAAATCATGGAGAACACTTATCATGATCCTTGACATGGTTTAGTGATATATATATATATTAATAACCATAAAATTTCTTTTGTTCAACTTCTTATTTATGTTGTTTTTTAATAGGTTATAGTGTCTTTAATTATCTGATGTGTGTATTTGAAAAAAATTATTTTAGGTGCATATAACTGTAGTGGCTACTTGCATGGGTGATAAAGCTTGTTTGGAGAGGACTCGGAGACTTATTGAAAGACAGGCAAAGAATTCACTGTTCGTAAAAAAATTGATGTCATCAGGCCTCTTTGAAGAAAGGTCAAATTTGGGGATGCCTTCTGCAATTAATTGAATGGTAATTCAAAACTTTGCTGCTTTTTATGCTTTGAAACATACTTTATCACTGTTTTTTATGCTTTATTTGATTTTGTTTTCAGATTTATTTTTCGCTATCTTGAAATCAGATTCTAATTTAATACTAGAATGCAGAATATTACAAATGGATCAGCAAAGAAGGTTGACTACAAATCAATATCATGCATATGATGAGAGAGTAGCTAATGAGAGGGATGTGGAAAAATATCCATGTCCATGTAATAACTGTCTTGGTGGAAAAATGAAAAACAGAAATGTTATTTATCGACATATGATAAGACATGGGCATAGTGGTATAAGCCCTTGGGCTTATAACTATTACAAAGACATGATAGAATTGCAAAATGTGAGAGGTGAAGATGCAGCAAACATAGATGAAGTGGCACCAAACATAGATGAAGTGGCACCGGACATAGATGAAGGCACAATAAAGCTAGACGAAGGGTTTGAAGTCAATAGAATGTTGAACGAGGGTTTAGACGATGATTGGACCAAGGCAATGGAGGATGCTTTAAAGCCTGTGTATGCTGATTGCAAGTTAAGTCATTTGACAACAATCCTTCAAATTCTTAACTTGCAAGTGGTGCATGGTTGGACAAATGAGAGTGTAGATCAGTTGTTGGCATTATTATGTTCATTGTTACCTGCTGACTCCACATTGCCAACAAAACGAAGTCAATGTAAAAGGCAAATCAGTAAGCTCGGATTGGGGTATGATAATATCCACACATGTGTGAATGGTTGCGTATTATTTCGCAAAAATCTTGCAAATGATACTGGATGTCCAAAATGTCATGAAGCAAGGTACAAGAAAGGATTGAAATCAGCTGTGGTCCCTAGAAAAGTTCTTCGCCACTTTCTGATAATCCTGCGATTACTACGAATGTATCAGTGTAGAGACATTGCTCAGCTTATGCAGTGGCATGCTCTAAATAAGAGCACTGATGGGAAACAACGACATGTGCCTGATTCTAATATGTGGATGGAGTTTGATAACAAATGGCCCAATTTTTCTCAAGATCCTCGTAACATAAGGTTGGGTTTGGCTCTAGATGGAGTGAACCCGTTCTCAGATCAAAGTACGAAATGGTCAACTTGGCCTATTTTTTTATTAAATTATAATTTGCCTCCATGGCTAGTAACCAAACCATTTTTCTTGATGTTATCATTGATTATACCAGGAAAGAAAAGTGTGACTTCAGATACAATAGATGCTTATCTAGAGCCACTATATGATGAGCTAATGGAATTGTGGACAGGAGTTGAAGCAATTCAATCTTTAAGGAATGGTCATTCAATCAAATTCACTTTAAGAGCTTCCTTATTGGTTACAATTCATGATCTTCCTGCATATGGTACATTGTCTGGTCTCACTGTTCATGGATATCATGGTTGTCCAGCTTGTAACTTTAAGGATTTTGTGAGGCACTCAAGAAGTTTGCGTAAGTGTATTTATTGTGGACATCGTGCTTATCTAAAAGTTGATCATCCATATCGTCAACAAAAAACACATTTCAATGGTCAAGAAGAGAATCGTGAAGCACCTTTGGCAATAACAGGTGATTACATTGTTGACAATGGAAAAAAAAGAATGTCATTTATTACAAATGGTGGTGTTCCTGGTAGCAGATATGATCCATGTAATCAAAGCGGTGTAAAGAGGCTGTGCATATTCTATAATTTGCCATACTTCAAGGATATAACCATTAGGCACACTGTTGACTTTATGCATACAGAGAAAAATATAGCCTATGCTATTATAGAAACTCTTTTTGGTGCTTTTGATACTATTTCATCACGCGAAGACTTCCGAGATTTAAAGATTCGTCGAAATCTTTGGGTTGAAAAATATGATGGTGAAAAATATGGAAAACCTAGTGCTCCCTATGTTTGGACAAAAGAACAACGTGCACAATTCTTACAGTTGATGTCTTAGACTCGCTTTCCTACAAGATATGTAAGTACTGCCATTAGAAGCCAAATTGACATTAATAGCTTAAGAGGCCTAAAGACCCATGACTATCATGTGATAATCGAGAACATTTTACCAATTGTGGTTAATATATTGGGTTTGGAAAAAGGGCCAAGATTGGCAATCATAAGGTTGGGGCTAATACTTAAGAGAATGAGTTCACATGTAGCAGATGCATCAAACTTTGACAGTTTGAGGGAGGAGGTTGCTGAAGTTCTTTGTCTTCTAGAACGGGAATTTCCACCAACAATCTTTAACATCTCTATGCATCTTTTGATACATCTAGAATATGAACTAGAGCATTGTGGTCCAGTAAGAACAAGATGGATGTATCCTATAGAACGATATATGAAGGTTTTGAAACAATTTGTTCGTACTAGGGCAAAACCAGAAGGCAGCATGGCTGAGGGATATTCAATGCAAGAGGTCATGGGATTTTGTACAGAATATATGAAGGATTTTGAAAATGTGAATCGACGTGTATGGGATGATGATGAAGATGAGAGAGTTGCAGGCGAAGTATTAGAGGGCAATGGATGCCGCTTCAAGCTATCACATCAGGAAAGAAGTACATTGCATGCATTTATTCTTCAAAACACATCTTCATTTGATACATGGCATAGGTAAAACATTCTACACAGTTGTTTATTTACTCAAATGTATTACATATTTATATTATTAATCTTACTATGTCATTAATGTTGTATGTAGAAAATATGAGGAAGAAAATCAAAGTTTCTTGCAACATTGACCTCAAAAGCGCAAACATCATAGTTTGGTTGGAGGTGATACTTTTCCAAAATTTGAAGAATGGATTGCCAGTGCTGTTCATGATGCAAAAGAAGAAGGTCAACATATAACAATAGAGGAAAGTGAGCTTTCACAATCTCCACATTTATGGACTATGCGATTTAATGGCATGTGGGCCTGTGGTAGTCATTTAAGGGTAGAGCAAAAAGACAAAGGAAAGATAAATTGTGATTGTGTTGTTAGTGCTGAGTTTCATCATGAAACCGAGAAGAAATTCTATGTTGGATTCATCCAAGAAATTATTCAAGTAGATTTTGGTGAAAATAGTCCTATATTGTTAAAATGTAAGTGGATCCAACCATCCATAGTACAATTTGATGAGTATGGATTTATACGTGCTAATATAGGGCAATTCTTATTAGAGATGGATGAGCCATATGTTTTCCCTTTTCAAATCAACCAATCATTTCTAATTGATGATGTAAGAAGCCCAGGATGGTCATATGTCATTCAAACAGAGTCTAGTTCAAAACGGAAATCCATGGAAGTTGTTGATTTAATTCCTGATGGGCAATATATTAATCTACAAGAAACATTTGAAGAAGTGGATGAAGATGATGATGGATTGTTTCAAGAAGATATTTTGATTACTAGTGAAGAGACTGTAAGAGAGAATGTATTGCATGCCACAGATGATGATGACGAAGAAGATCTAGTAGATGCAGACATGAGTGATCAAGAATTGGACCTTGCTGGCAGTGCAGATGATTATTGATGAGCCCCATTTCATGAACTATTATTAAAGTCTTTTAAGTTGTTTTAAAACTGTGTTTATGTTTTGAGAACATGGACCTTCTTACTAATACTATGACCACTATCCTCCATGAAAATCTGTGAAAACCATTTAATTCTACAATAACTTCACCATGGGGATGGAGCATTTAATTCTATAATAACTTTACACATTGATTTAGTCCATTTTCATAATGATACTCAAGCCAAGAATGAAAAATTTCTCATCAATAGTCAATGTCCAAAAAACTCTTTCTTTGGTTCCATTGAAAATGTTACCCAGTCACTACTCTTCTATCAGGGATTTCCTGTGAGACTTGTTCTGCTTCATTGAGCTGTATATGGTAGGTTTTGTTGCTGAATCATGTACTACTTTTCTAATTAGTAATTAGGCATCTGATTCTAATGATCTAAGCTTCATTTTGTTTTCAAGGATGCTAGAATTCAGAAACTAAGGATCCAATAATTTGGGTTTCTCTTACTTTGCATTGTAAAATATAATGTAAAAGAAAATAATACAAAAAAATAAAACTTATCAAAGGATCTAGAGATTTATCAAGGAGCCAGTTACAGTGGGACTTACGTGTATATTAAAATCATAAGTAGATGTTGTAGGAAGCAGTTTCCTCAACGCAAATACTTGGAAGCATGAAAACATAATACATCTTAGCAACAATAGTATTTCTTTACGTTTTAATTATTTTAATGGAAATGTGTATTGGGTACAATGTTGAATACTCTTTCCCAATAGACTAGAGAAGCTTTAGGGCCTAAAATTCTTTAGCCTTTAAATAAAATTTAAGTAAAACATGATTTATAGAAAATGTTGGTGCTTTACCTCCCCTGGAGTTTCTAAAACAGGTTGCTTGTCTGTTGAGCCTGTTATAAATTAAGGAACCTCATTTCTCAATCTCTGGTATCTATAATAGAATAATAATGTCCCAAAGCCTGCCAATGAAACCCAAGAATCTTCGTAGAAACAGTCCAATATTTGAAATTGCCAAGCCCAATCACTCCACCATATAGGCCTTCTGTGGACCCAACAAGGTCTTTCGTATCAATCAGCTGCAAACAAAATAGGACAAGCAACCACAAGCACACACAATTCAAAACAAACCAAAATTGAATGATCATTCTTTTTTGGGTGAGGCAGGATTGTGTGTGGACCTGGATGCTTCTAGATCAATATGGCTCAAATACAGGCCATTGTCTGGATGTGTTGGGACATGGTGTCCATTGCATATTTGAGCTCATTGCATTTGATATAGCACTATATACATGTGGACAGTTTCTGAATGTTTTTTGATATCCTTAAATTGAATATGGCACTGGACTACGTGGTATTGTATCCCGCATGTCAGATATGGCCCAAATACAAGCATTTATATGGATATGTTTGAACTGGGTATCCATGCCATATCCGGGCATATTGCATATGATATCTGATTTTTGGATACATGTAATTGGCAGCAACTCTGGCAAATATAAAGATTCAGAACCACTTCCTTTGGAAGAAACTGGGAAATGACATGACTAATGTGGCTGATTATGTTTTCATATGTTATAGGAACGATTATGAAGTGTTATCATATGTTTTCATGCTATAAATCATTTATTCCAAAGAAAGTGCAATTAGTGACAGAATATGAATTTACTTCAAGAGCTATAAACATTGAATCCCAGAAGGAATGTTAATCAGGATAATGCCAAATTTTAGTAGTAATGCTGCAGGAATAGTGACTATAATTATATACATATAAAATTTAAAACTTGTAATGTTGCCTTGAAATATTATAATTCATTAGTATGATAGTTTTTGGGGAAAAAGTTGACTTCTATTACAAAAGAGAAGTAGAAAGTGCAATTAGTGACAGAATGTTTCAAGAGCTATAAACATCTAAATTCCAGACCAGGATAATGCTACAAATTCAGTAGTAATGCAACAAGAATAGCGACTACAATCTTATATAGATAAGGACGAAACTTGTAATGTAACCTTGAAAAATAGTTGCTTGAAGCTTGCTGAAAGATTCTTGGGTTTCATTGGCAGGCTTTGGGACAGTACTTTTTAGAAGAATTTTAGTGAAAACAGTCTGAAAACCCTCTTCAACAAGGTTTCTGACAGAAAATCTTTCATATTTCCTAAATTCACCATTGGAAAATTGCCAAAATGGGAGAATTGGAAGGTCTAGGTGTCCTCTATCTTATTCTAGAGGTTTTGAAGTGAGATGTGATGATTGGTGACAATGGTTTGATGCCCTAGGTCTGATTTGGGAGTGGAAAATGACTAGTTTTCATGACTGTGAGTGCATTTTCTAAACCTGGTGTAATCCTGAGGTGTTTAGGCACTGTAAACCCATGGATTCCTTGTTTTAAAGTTCCTTTCCACCTCTCCATAGTGTTGGTTTGGTTGTATGGTGTAATTTGGGGGTAGTTGTTGTGCAATAGTGGCCTAATTAGGCCTTAAAAGCCTTGCAACAGTAAGTTTGTGATCAGAGGTCTCAATTGCTCTTGGTGTCATCTTTGAATATGAATTATAAAATGTCAAAAGGTATCCCATATGGTTTTTTGTTGGTCTCCATATTTTGTTATTGGATGTTGAATTCCTAAACTTGGGTAGACAAGGCTAGTAGGCTTAGTTACCCTCATTGAAGTGAGAAGCCAGTATTGTGATTCCAAGTGGATGGAAAGTATTGTAATAGATGTTTGATGCCTCCTAATGTCCTAAAGTGTATAAGATAAATGGTCTCATGACAAGATGTGTGAATTCACCAATCCCTGCCTGTAATAGATATTTGCAGATAATTTTCACTGATGATCTAAAAAGTTCTGTGAATTCATAAGAACAATAATCTATATTCTTTGATAGTGTCATATAATACTAAAATATCTCTTGTTTGCATTCAGGAAGCCATTGCATAAAATGGAAATTTAAGACCATTTCCTTCATTTCCTTATTCATTCCAGTAATGACTACCTATGAAATTGTCAAACCATCAATAATGGTAGCACCGTCAATTTTGGCCTCAAGATTATGGTGGGTGAGAAGAGGACCCTAATTGGAAGGGACCATGAAAAAGAGAAAATAGGGCATTGAAGAGACTTAAAGATACTTGTAATAACAATCCATGAGGCTATGAATCTATTAAAATGACCTATGCAAACTAACTTTGACTGGTTATTATGGTTTAAAGGAGGCCATTACATCAACAGTAGTAGATAGTGGAATCAAGCATCATAACATATTGATGATGGCCATTATATGATGAGTGCTCAAGAGATTGTCTAAAAGAAATGTGATCTCATGGAATGTTATGATTGTAGGATATGTAGGATATGTACAATATAAATTTGTTGAAAAGGCTTTAGAAACTTTCAAGAAAATGCAATTGGCTGGTGTAAATATTGAGTCATTAGATATATGGTTGTATGGGGGATAGCCCAAGAAATGTAGGTGGTCAGGATTTTGGAGTGTGAATCAAATAAAAGTGTTCAAGTTCTTCATTTTCATGTTCTTTTTCTGCAACAGTCAACTTTGAATATGATTACAATGGGCTTAATGGATTTGTTTTGAAACTTTTCTATTTGGACATGTTAATATTTTTAATCTAGAGTAATTTGGGCTTTGAAGGAGTTCATTTGATTGAGTATAGAAAAAGTTATCTTCATTTGATTAAAACTGATTCAAACCCTCTTTAGGGAAAGCAGTGAGCACACAAAATGTGATCCCTTTCATTTTGCATGCATGAATAACCTCCTCTCTTAGACAAGGATGAAGGAGATGGTGTACATTAACTGTACCATGAGGTTTCAAGGTCTCATGCAATGTTTGGCAAGCCATTAATGTGACTGAACAGTTACATGAAATATTTGAACTGTTGTAGTCAGTAAATATGGGCTTTGTCCATAAATTGATGCACATCAGGGCCATGGGCTTGAGGAGATGGAAGTTTAGATTTATTCTACTGTTTGACTGTCCTTATAAGGCTAACTGTCCTTATGTAGACTATTCAGATCATGTCAAACAAAGCTCTTTTTTAGTATCTTGTCAAGCATTTAGTTGTTGAAATTTGTCTTTGTTTACATTTTGATTCAAGTTGCTGATTTATACATTATCACTTATTTGGATTTCAGGAAATGAGGAGAAAGAATGTGAGGCCCAAATTAGATGATAGTGGTGAGAATGCTGAAATTCTATTGACAGAGTACGAGAAGTCTCGTAGAAAACGTGTGGCAAGGAATAATGAATATTTGTCACAGCTTGGATTAACAAACAGGTAAGTTGTAAATCCAGTGAGTAGTATGTTATTGTTTAATAGTGTTTACTGAAAATTTAAAGGCTTGAGCTTTATGTATACAAGATATAATATGATATTTTTGGTTATATAGGAAAGAAACAAACTGCATAGGAAATGAAAAAGGAAAACAAAAGGAAATCAAAGATAGAGTGCCGACAACTCATAGAAGCCAACGAATTTGTGATTCAACAGCACATGCACTTGGTGGAAACAATAGTTGTGATGATGTGCAGCCAGGTATAATGCATAGTGATGTGCATCTTGATAAAGTACATGGTGATGCACAATTAGATATAGAACATGGTGATGCACAACATCACGAAGATCTTTTAACACAAAGTCTCAAAGAGATTATTGAAAAACATGGGAGTCAAGGAACAGAAAATATGCAAAAGCTTTTTGCAAGAGTGATAAAGGATGTCTTTGAGAAAAAGTCTACAAAGATAGGTAGTGATATAACTACTCATGACACACTTAATGTGGGTAAAGATGGTGAATTTCAAGTTGCTGAAAGGAATGAAGAGATATTGCTTTCATCCAATGTACCTATTACATCTTCTGATGGAACTAATAAATCAGAAAAAAATATTGGCAACGGTTTAAATATGGAAGATGTGCCTGCTTTTGTCAAAAGGAGAAGATTGAGTCAAAATTTATATAGATCTACAGAGAGGGATGCAAAACAGAGAAAATTAGAAAGCAAGAAGCCATTCTTGGTTGAGGTATCAAGAGATGGCGAGCCCATTGGGAAAAATGTTGTAAGGTGGGCCTCTAAGCTGGGCATGCAATGTAGAACCCATTTGGATATTTGCAAGACAAACTTTGCAGATCAAGATCCACGAAATGTGGAAATTGTCATACAAAAGATGGAAAATAATTTTGAGACTACTGGTGGAAAAATCTCTCGAAGATATTACAAGAAAAAAATGAGAATTTTGATGAATAATTTTAGATACACTTGCAGAAAAACTATCATGGATGGGAAAGACAGGTTACAATCTACTCTATCTCCTAGACAATGGGAGGCATTGAAAGAAAGCATGAGTTCTGAAGAATATTTGATTAAAAGTTGTAGAGGCAAGAGAGCAAGAGATAATGTAACAGCTGGATACACATTTGGCCGAGGCGGGTTGCAGGCTAAAAAGGACAAATTTGGAGTAAGTGCCTAATTTTTTGGTTCAATTTATGTGAATATTTATTGGAATTATTTATTGAACTAACTATTTGTTGATATTAATGTTGTATTGTAGATGGAAAATAATAACAAAGAAGCAAGTGTAGAAGAAATTGTCAATTATATGGAAACATTGGATCCTAGATCGAACAACAATATGAGTTGGAAATCTAGTCCATCAAATGAGATCTCACAGCCATCTGTTGCACATCATGTAATAGCCTCTGCAGATCATTTTAGCTCAAACGATAGGTATGAACAAACAATGAATTGCATACATGGACTCACTGAGAAAGTATCCCAGTTGGCTGCCTCTGCTGCGCATATGGATGGACTGGCTGAGACAGTATCACAGTTGGCCACTTCTGTTAAGCCTATAGTTTCTACATGGAATGTCCATAATTTTATGGATTCAAATCAGGTAAGAGGCTCTATTCATCTAATTCTATTTTGAATTTTTTAGCGTTGTCAACTAGTATGCTGTTATGGTAATAAAAGAGTCCAACATATATTTTAAAATAAAATAAAAAATGCACCATCAAAATTTATCGTCAAAATAAAAGAATCCAACATATATTTTAAAATAAAATAAAAAATGTTTGCCTGCTTAATTTTAACAATTTTTTACAGGTTTGTCATCACATTTCAGTTTACCATAAGTATTAATAGTTTAAAAAGAGGTACTCTGGCTTTAGTATATCTCTACTTCTAGTGTTGTTTTGATCTCTGGTTGATCTATGATTTCAATGCTTGTTAGAGATAGAATAGAGACTTTCTATTTTTGCAGGAAAGTGCAGTGCACAGTCATACATTATGAATAGGGAAGAGTTTCTAGTATGATTGAGTCCATTTGGATGATAGTTGTCTCTAGTTTGGATTGTCAGGATTATGCTAGATGGAATGGGCATGATGCAGAGTCTGCAGCTAAGGACCTCCTTAAGCCTTCCAAGGCCTTTCCACAACCAGGTCTTAACACCAACACTCAAATTTGGCAACTTACCCTTCACCCGGGTACACTCTACACAATGGGGTTATGAAGCAACACTTCAAAACACTTCACTTCTCAAGAAAATTCCTTTGGAGATAGTCTATTTGTGCCCCTAGCACTCATATTCCACAACTTGTTTGGACCCCCCAAGTCTCAAACCCTCACTTCTAGTTATTAGGCTTAATAGGCCAATTAGCCCTTCTAACTCAGTTTTTGGGCTTTAACTTACAATTTTCTCCCACACCCAGGGAAACTAATCACCATTCAGGATACCCATTTGGTAGTTTTGTTGGATTCCAAAAGGACTTGGACAGATCTTAGTCCTGCACCCCCAAACCCAACTTGCACTCCTAGGCCTAGTTGATCAAGCTAAGCTAGGGCATCATGGAAAATGTCAAGATGGGTTCCCAAGACCCCAAACCCTCAAGGCTATCCAAGACAACTCCAAATCACTCAATAACAACCTCTGGTACCTTTGAACAACTCAGATTTCAAGACTGTCTCCACTTTGCTCATTCTCCTAGTCAAGTTTGCTCATTAACTTGACCTAGGGCCGGCTTGAAAGTGCCCTAACCCTACTCCAAACGCCCTGAAACTCTGGAATCATAGAGTTTAGACTTATAACTTGCATTCCCTCCAGTTTTAGAATTTTCCACCGTGGGGTTTGCAAGTTAGACCTCCATTAAGGCAAACTGTTCTTTCTAGACAGAATTCTGGACCAGTCCCAGAAAAAGTAGGATAACTTTTGACTCCCTGATCGAAATAGATTCAAACCAAAACCAAAAGATGACTAAAACATTTCTCTACACAGAAAAGTACATTAGCAATCATGAACAATCCGTATCAGGTTGTACAATTTGCTGTCTCACAGGTTTTTTTCAGAATTTTAAGGGTTTTTTGCATTTATTAACTTCAAGCCTTCATACAAATGATCCTCTCCTCTGTCTTGGATCACATTACAATTGTTTAAATACAATTACTGACCGTTTTTTCCCATTTGACCGTTGGGAACTACCTTTTGAAAACAAAAGACACACCTTTTCAAAAGGTTGTTAAGACATAACAATGCCATTTGTATTTTTTGGCGTACTTAGGCCTAAAACATGTTCCTAAGGTTGTTCCTGACCTATAGACCCCTAGAATGACTTAGGCCTATCATCTAGACACACTAAAACATGAAATCAACTAAGATCAACTATATGGACCCCATGGTTGCATTGATCCACTAGGTTTATAAAGTCACCTTAGTGATCAAGCACCTTACAAATGGGTCATTACAATGCAAACAAGGACCAAGACCAACTACTAAACCTACCTAGAAATTTTGAATGCCATGGAGCCATAGGTGTCCTGCACCAGGGCACCCCTTTGGGGTCTTGGTGCAGGAGCACCAAGGTCAAATCCAAGAGGCAGGAAGAGCAATGGGGTCACTAATGGATCCTTGGGAGGTGTTGAAGACAAATGGCCTTCAAGGGTCATTAAAACATGTAATAAGAATTCTCATGGTCTTGAAATATTATGTTGATCATCCATTGATCATTTTGTAAACAAATCATAAATGTAAGCCTTAAAGGCAATATTGAGTCTAGAAGGTACCTAGGAATAGATTTTGTTGATCCTAGGTTAGTGGTTGTTGAAAATGATCTATAGGGGTCTTAAAATATGTAACAAGGCTATTAAAGCCTCTAAATATTGTCATAGGCACTAAAAGTGCAATATTTGTAAAAATTGCCAATGTTGGCAATATAAGCCAAATGGGCTTAATGGGGCTAGTTGGGTTAGTAGAGGTTATAAGGTGATAAATTGCACTTTACTCCCAAATTTCCCAAACACCCTAGTAACTCCTTCACCTTTTCAAATACCCATTATTGAGTTCTTAAAACCCTGTAAATCTCAGTCCTTCAACCTGTGACTGGTGAACCTTTCTATGGCTGTCTCTACATGCACCTAGGCCTAATTAGCCCTCCAATTCCAAAGCAACTACCCTTTGCTCTTATCCTCAACACTCCAAACCTTGAAACAGTCTTAGAGAATCTACTAAACATCAGGATTTCTAAATTTGTTTGGACATCCACTCACATCTAAGCATTCTTTCAACAAACCCTCCTTTTAAGGGTTTCTAACCTAGGGCTTTCTAGAAAAGTCTCTTATCCAACACACAAAACCTTACTAATGGTTTAGACACCTTTAAACATACTCTCTCAAATGTTTTCAACACTCGTTTACCCACTCCAACCTCAATTTACTCATATTCACCATGTGGTGCCTTGCAAATGCACCTTCACTGTTTGGTTCAACAGTCACACACACTGTTCTGTCTCTATACACTGTCACACACCCTCCTGCCTTAAAATCATATAAAAAACATCATATTTATACACTTAATTACCTCTCCCACAAGTTACATTCCAATCACAGAAAGTGGGAGAGGCTTGTCTCCATAAATGACTACAAAACAGTGACAGACTGTCACGTTTCCTGTGACAGCAGAGATCTCAAAAATAGTTTTGCTTGAAAATAACTTACAAAATCTTTGCACAAAGTTAACAAATCATGACAATCTTTTCAAGGAGCAAAACAGTAAATCTTGAATGGAAAGAACTTTATTGGATTACCAAACTGAATCTTGCAAAATAGAAAACTGTCACTGTGACAGTGAATTACAGAATTCCTTTATTTATTTCTTTTCCTTGATACATTCTTCTCTCTCGACTACTACCTATTGTGTCTTATAAAGACATTGCTTTCCAGACTTTTACCTCTAATCTAACTCCCAAAACTGACTCAAAGTCGATCAAAACCTTATAACTATCCCTTAACTGTCATATGTCAGTAAACAAACTGTTTTGATAACTTTTAAATGACAGTCATTACTTATTTGTTTTCCCTTTGCCACTTTCTTGGCTTAAGACATTGGGAACATTTATTATTGTATCTAAATGACTTTATGATACCTAAGTGACCTAAAGACTCCACCTTTACCCTTAACTCCCTCTAGTGTGCCATATTTGGCCTATATTGTCAATGTTGACAATGTTACAAAATCTTGCACTTTTAGTGCCCTTTACACATTTTAGAGCCTTATTACATTAGGTAAACACTATTATTCATTCCATCAACCTATAACTCTTCCTAGGACACTCTAGGACTTCAAATGACCCCTTACATCACATTGACTTCACAATGACTCCTTACATCACATTGCCTATTCTTGGCAATACCTTACAATTTGACAACTTTATGAAATTCCTTACATTTTGATGGCTTCAATAGCCATAATCCATCATCAAATGACTTGACATGTCTTCATTAGGCATTGATTGCCCTTGGTACCTTCATGGTCTCTTGGTGTACCCTATAGCTTCATGTGTCCATTAGGTGCCCCTGCACTAGGAGTGATCTAATGGCTGGAGTAAGAATGTGATGTTATAATATGACTAGGTGGATGTATTGGAGATTGTTTGAACCATATTTGAACTTATGTATTTTTTGTGAAACATGTTGCAAACATCAGTGCAAACCTATGTGTTCAATCATAAATCTGGGGATTTAATCATTATTTTGCATCTTGATGAAAGCATCACATGTTTTTCAGGATAAAAAATTCAAAACCTTGGAGAACCATGTCATATTAGAGGACCTCGGAGAAACTTTTTAAATTATTTGAGTTAAAAACATATGTTTGATTACAAAGGTTGATACCCATTCTGAGTTGTAGATTACTCATTTGAGGTTTAAAGTACCTTCATTTTGCATCTTTCATTGCATATCAATAGCATTCTCTGTTGTGTTGCATCAAAGGCTGAGCTCATAGGCAAAGAAGATTATGGGTAAGCAAAGAAGATTCATCCTCTTTTTGTCTATTAGTATGTCTACTGCTAGTATGTTTGAATTGCTTTCTCGACTTCTAAACAACAAAATCCCTCTAAGACTTTATATTGAGACAAGTAATCTAAGTAATCTCTACGACTTCATATTGAGATGAGTAATCTACGACTTCAGGAAACCCACGACTCTGACCATCTTCTATTATGTTGTTGTCTATATTTGAACTTAAGTTTATGTTACGGGTTCTAAAAGGTAAGTACATATTGTTTTTTGCATGTCTTATGTAAGTTTCTCATTTTTTCCCGTCTACTTGTTCTTTGCAAGGTTTGGAAAGAAGGTGAAGGCTTGGGAAAAGATGGTCAAGGAATTAAAGAGAATGTTACAGTTAAGAAGAAACGAGACTCCACAAGTAATTTCTCACTATCTTATTATATTTGAATTATTATATATGCTTATCACTCAATTTAATAGATATTTGGAATCTCTTTTTAATGCGCTTGCTTTCACTTATCTCCAAATATAGGTGTTAATAAGGCAACTAATAACTGGATATTCAATACTAAGGTATGCTTATCTTCTAAGCCATTTATGCTTTAATTATTATGTTATTTTAGTGTATGCCTATATTTTGGAGTTGTTACAACTTATCATGTTGTAACAAACTGTAATGTCCCCTTATGCAATTACTTCAAGTTTGTCTTATCTCTTATGATCAATGTTGTAATAAATCGATTATCCTTGTTTGATGACTTGTGAGAGATAAAAGAAATCAATCAATGCAAATTCCAAATATCTTTATATTAATGAGGATAAAGTTTACTTTAATTTCTGAGATTTATTTCCAAACTAGAATGCTAATATAAATTCTGATCTGAAAATGAAGGGTAATATCTATGAACCAAAACTTCTTTGATATCGATACTATAGAGTAGATTGACGAATGCAAAATGCTGTCAGATTAATATTGCTCTAATCCAGGATGATGCTCTGCCTAGATTCCTGGTCTATATTGTTTTGATTTACTGAGATGCTTATTAACGAACTATGTTGAAATAAAGCACCTGATCCTTACAATAATCTGATCGCCTTCTCTGAAATTGTCTTTCATAATCATGCAAATGGAATAGAAGTAATTTGGTATGAGAAATAGGATCTTGTACTTGATCCTCTTTCAAATTATTATCCTTTAATTTTATGTTTCTTTAATGCCTTCTTGTGAGTCTAATCTCTGTCACTGTTGCTGAATAATGGCTCAAGTTTCATGCAATTTTATGTGAGAAGTTTATGCCTTAGTCTGATTACAATCTTTTATTCTTGCAATAATCCGGGATGTTGTTTCTACTTGTCAATTTCTTCTTTTCATGTGTTTGTGACCTTTCCCAATAGGGGACAAATACCTCCTTTAGTTGGCTGTATTAAATCCCTTTAAGTGCTTCAGGTATGAAGACTATATGCCAATAAAATATGCCCCTTGAAGAAATGGATGATCTTCCCTTATTAAGCAACAAAGGGCATGATGTGAAAAGTTGTATCTCTTTGATCAGAACTCTTTCAAACTAAATTACTATTTTAACAAATCGTAACTCTTCCTTGTAACTAACAATATCATTAGTTAGTTATCTAACTTAGGTCATATTAATTCCTTCCTTTGGCTGCAATTATAGATGAGATGTCTTCTTCCTTTGTGCGATCTGACTTCCTCTTTCTAGACAGCAATTACTTATTTCTTGGATAATGTTAGCCCCCTTATTTTCTTCTTTCTTGTATAGTGATAATACTCCTCATTGATCTGTGTAATAATGAGAGGGGAATATGCTGATCTATTTATAAGACCTTAAAGAGTTATTTGTCACTTATCTGATGTAATAATCCTGTAGCAATGATGACTAGTGATGGTCAATCTGCAATACACTATTGTTGTTTTTGACATGGAAGAAAATACCACCATTGCATTTAATCTACCATTGCATTGATCTATCTACTAACAATTTAACCACGTGCAGAGCAATTCTATCAAAGCTGCACAAAAATGCTTTGATGCCAACAAAGCTGTTGATATTGACAGCGATTGCAATGAATTAGTGGACATGAATGTGGATCAACAAAGTTGAGGTAATGTAATAGTTGTCAATTATCTATCCTAATCTTCATGCTTGAAATGTTATTTTAAACAAATAATTATAGATTTTGCATTTTTCCAGATGTAAGTTAATTTGTCACAATATTTATTAGCTATCTTCATTGCACAATTTAGAATTGTACTTATTTCTTGCCAAGGTTTACATATCATACCCTCTTCCAGCATATGACTTGTACTTGTTTTCTCTTTAGTCTCTTGTGCATACAGGGAAAGACGCTCTCAATAGACCTATCTATAAAGCTCCACAATTTGAGAAGGATGTTGATAGTGAACATGTTGAACTGGATGAGGATCTATATGATATTCAAAGAAGACTTCATGTTAAAAGCAAGCTGATTTTTATTTATTGTTGTGTATTTCATGGTATTTGTTTTAACACATGCAAGTACTATTTGAGCAAGTAATGGTTGTTTTATTATGTTAATAAGTCAAATGTTTACCTATGTGATAATTATTATGTTAATAAGTCACATAATTACCTATGCACCTTTTGTTTTTGTAGAAAAATATTCATGAACTCCAAGAAGGAGATAAAGTCAGAGTGTTGGATCCATTTGATAGTGTTGTTGTTGGTGTTGGGCGGATCCATTCACTATCTATCATACATGGAGAAAACTTGAAAGGAATGAGTGATGCAAATGTAGAACTTGTGAGGGTCACAAGTAACGTACCACTTGTTTATGAAGACAAACTAGATGGAGCAATCCGTCTAAAAGAGAAAGAAGGATCCTTTGCACGGTGGCCAATAATTTTTCTAGAGAAAATGAATTAGTTGATGTTTATCATGCACTAGATACCAGACATTCATGGTGTATTTAATGAGTTGGAAACTCTTAATAACTTTGATATTTTTAGATATAATTATGTATACTCTCAACGTTGACATTTTATTACTTGATACATATTATATTTTAAAATTGCAAATTACCTTTCTTTCTCATGATGTTGAATATTGTTTGTATATGTTAATATATTTTTAATTTCTTTTATGGTTTACTTCAAGTTTAATATATGCCTTTTTTGCATTATTAAATTTATGTAATTTAATACATTATTTATATCACAACTAAATTTAATACCAATTAATGAGAACCAAAATATAATAGTGATTAAATATACTCTTAGTAGATGGAAACATAAGAGTGACAATGACTAAATATATTACCAATCGATATCAATTAATTGTTATCGTGATTAAATAAATGACTAATTATTAACAATGTTGACTAAATTAATGATTAAAATGATCAAATATACTACCAATGGATGGAAATTAGTTGATACAAATGACTAAATATATTACCAATCGATATCAATTAAGTGTTAACGTGATTAAATAAATGACTAATTATTAACAACATTGACTAAATTAATGATTAAAATGATCAAATATACTACCAATGGATGGAAATTAGTTGATACAAATGATTAAATATATTACCAATTGACACAAATTAATGATTTTAATGATTAAATAAATGACTATCAAGATTAAATGAATGACCAATTAACAACAACAAATGACTAAATTAATGAGTAAAAATACTACCAAATTGATCATTCAAAACAACCAACAAATGACTAAAATTTGTTTAGTCACAAATTTGGTGGTGTTACAAATGACTGGCAATAAACTATTACTGGTCATGTGATCAAAATTGGTCATCTATATGTGATTTTTAGTAGTTTTTTTAGTCTAATTTTGTTGTTTTTGTACTAGTGTATAGAAAATATTCAGAAGCCATATATAATCATGATTGTAAAAATGTAGTGTGTGTGTGTCTAAATATCTAACTTATGTTTTGACAATGGATCCAATATCTATCAAGCAGTCCAATGTTTAGAACATAAAACAATTAAGCATACTTGTGATCATGAACACTTCTCAAACTTTAGAAATACCCACACCTTACGTGAAAGACAAAATTTAAATTACTCAAAATTATTAAAAAAATATTAGTAGTTTCACCGATCTTAAGAAATCAACTTCTACTCACCACATAAAAAGCTTCTAATTTAGAATTTTTGCATAGTATTTCAAGCACTGTTTTGAAGGTTTCCCAAAGAAACTTAAACCATGGAGTAACAAGCTCCCTATCAAATATGTCTTTCCCTTTTTCACCAACTAACTAACCTAAGAATTAAATCTTATGGCCTCTTCTCTACTTCCAAGTCCTGAGCTTGAGCCTGTTCAGCTCTCTCACTAGAGAGTTGTAGGAAATAATTTATAAATTCCTCTAATGAACTAATGTTAACTTGCTGACAAACAATGCAATACTGAATAAGAACTTCTTTTTCAAACCTTCAATGCCTCATTTCAACACAAATTTTAGCATATTTGAACAAAATCTTCTCCAGTGTCTTCTACCATACTTTGTACCTCTATGATGTTATCAAATCATGAAGAGCTTGTAACACTGCCTACTTCTGGCTAACATTCATGAAATCTGCATCCAAAATAATATAAGTTTAGTTAAAAAATAAAATAATCATTGTACGAAGCTTAACATCTACCAATAAAAATGATATCATGACTACTTAATAATTATCATACTGAAAAATAAAGATACATTATATATATATATATATATATATATCTTTTTACCAAAGCTGCATGATTTTATGCCAATTAACTAGTCCACAAGGGAATTATTTAGTTTCCATCTCTACATTATAAATTGATATATTTTTTAAAAAAATCAAATATTTGAAGCTCTAAGTCTATAGTTCCAGGTGGAGGATTTTCAACACAGATAGACGGCAATGGGATTTTCACCATCAAGAAAGGATGGGATTGAGTTGAGAAGAGAAATATATTACCAAAGATCATACAATACATTTCTTCAAGACCTTGGAATGCGCCTTGAAATTCCACAGATAATGATCGCCATAGCCATAATCCTATGCCATCGTTTCTTCCATCGACAATCTCATGAAAATATGATAAAACTATAATAGCTATTGCTAGCATGATACTTTCTGAGAAGGTCAAAGATACTACTAAGGTTGTAAATTTAGTGCTATCAAAGTCCTATGATATATTAAGTTGGAAGAATCCTCTACTTAGGGAAAAAAAAAAGATGGACTTCTGCCAAGAACAAAGATAGACAATTATAAATGTTGAAATAGTGCTTCTCAACACTTCAGGATTTGATGTGGCTATCTATCATCCTTATATAATGCTTCAAACAATAATTAATAAATTTGGTGTGGCTAAAGAAGAACGTCTTACTCTAGCAGCGTGGAATATGGTGAATGATGGGCTGAGGACATCTACTTGGTTCAAATTTAGAGCTCTTGAAATTGCTGTTGGGTCAATCTTTCTTGCTGCTAAGTGTCTGCATGTCAAGCTTCCATTGTGTTGGTGGGAAACTTTTCAGATTCCTCCACAACTCTTAGAAGAGATTAGTAACCCGTTGCTTCAGCTATATGAATAAATGAACTATCATACTACTTCAAATAGAAATTAACGTGGTAGATCAGGTGAACAAACACAAATTACTGGTAAAGATGGCAACTATTTTCCTAAAGATGAAAAAGGTAGACTTTCTATTTTTTCCAATCAACCAAAATATTATGTAACAAAGATACCTGATGTAAATGCATTAAGTACCCTACAACTCAATGCAAACCAAATGAAGAGCCTTGCAAGCCAGGAAAGAAAGATTCAGTGTGAATTGCCAAGGGATCAAATAAAAACTGGGATTTCCTTTTAAGTAATGGAAGCCTCTGATAAAAATGCCTCAACCAGCACACCACAAGCTAATGAATAGAACACAAGTAGTTTACAAGATAGATAGGCTAAGATGATTGATATCAATAAACTAGAAGAGGCCTCAACTAGCACACCACAAGATGATGAACATGGCAGAAGTTGTTTACAAAATAGACATGGTAAAATAATTGATATTAATAAACTTAAAGAAGAAATTGAAACTAGGAGGGGAATTCAATCGAGAAATAATAAACACTTCTCTTCTGTAGACATTACTTGTGTGAATGCAAAAAAAATTGCCCAATCGAAAAGAAGGAAACATAGGGAAGGAAAATAATTACAGCCTAGTATTTCAGGGACTAAGGTGATAGATGTAGAAGATCTGATTGAACTTGAGCTAGAAAGAGGGGTAGAAGAAGCTACCAAAGAAGAGAAAGAAAAACAAGAGAGAGAAAATTTTACAAGAGAGAAATATAGGTCTGAATCATGCTCCAAACCTAGGAAAGAAAGTGGACAAGAGAGAAAATAATTCACAGGAAGAGATGGAAATACACTCAACAGAGAGAGATCCAATGAGGATATATCAAATAAGGATACCATGTCTGATAAGATAAGAATATGTTCAAGTAATGAAACTATCCTTTGTCATCAAAGTAAAGAGAAACTCCAAATAGATGATCATCATGATGAGCTGGACGAAGGTGAGATCCCCAATTCCCCTGTAGAAGAGCTAACAAAATCCTCCAACAAAGATCCACCTCAAGTTCCAAATCAACCTCAAACTAGAAAGAATTCCATTAAGGGGGTTGATTACTCTGGCCCTGAAGTTATTAGAAACAAGGATGATTCTGAAAGATTGCATCATCATCATGGAATCAGACATGGTAGTTATGATAGAAGAGTTTCATGCAGTCATCACTATCCTCATCAATCTCTTGATCATCACGGAAGATATTATAGTAGAAAAAGGAAACGATCCATAGACAAAAATTTTGAAGAACAGAGAGATCGTGCTAGGGAGTGGAAAAAACCCACAGATAGGAATTGGGAGGAGAATACTTATAAGAGAAGGCAAAGAGATGATTGAAGATTAAGTTTATGGTTTCTTTAATTGTTCAAAGATTTTTGGTCACTCCATTATTGTATCATAAGTACCTTCATGAACTATATGCTTGAATTTTTATATGGCTCCATTTTACATTCTGTATCATGAATTCAAGTGCTTTCAGTCTAAGGTGGTCAAGGTGTATTTGATATTTGAAAGAAATGTACATAGATTTCTTGCCAAAAAAAAAGAAGTCTATAGTTGTAGATAAATATCATCCAACACAAAAGAAGTGCATATACACCATTTCCAGATATTAATGAAAAGACCATTTAAATTTTCAAAGCATTTAAATTTCACTCGAAACTTAAAGTAGAGCCATAAATATTACAATATCAGAAGATTACAGGATATTGAGATCACAATGTGCATTAGATGTAAGAAAAATAAAGGATTTAAAAGAACTTTCAAATTAGAGATGGCCAACATACATAATTAGTTGAAAATATGATTTTAAGTTGTTGATATGCCAAACTTCAACATGAATTATATTAATACTGAGGATTTTGATGATATTCTAAAACAACAAGGCCAACTTAATCCATCATACTAAAGTACAATGAAGTGACAAAAAACATACTAACCAAAGATGCTAACTCATAAGGAAGGCTCCAATAAATTGGATGAGGCAAGATAAATTTTTGACAAAACAAGATACTCATGTTTATCTCCATTCTTCAAGATACAAGAAAGTTTATCTCCATTCTTCATGACATTTGGCATCTGTATTCTTTATTTCTGCTCATTTCCCACTTTTTCATAATAGTGAGGAATTTCATTTTTCATGAGTGTTTTCTATTCTATGTCTGGGGTTGTCATTGACCTAATAGTACAAGCTTCTCTTGTATAATCCTAGCTCATAATGTATAAAAAAATCCTCCTTCTTGGATCATCCTTTCACTTCTTGCATTGTGTTTGTTTTCACTATCACTTTGATATTACAGTCACTATCTCTAACATTGTCATTCCACCTTGTGATTCATGAAAACCGATTTTGACAAATGACATATTACTATTTTTTTATGTTTAAACATTCAACATTTGCAATCCTTTCTAAATATCCCTTTGAGTTTGGACCTTGAAATCTAACTCTGTCCTTTAATCACTTCATCTGTGTAGATTTTTTAAGTCAAACTCACTGACCCATATTTAATAAGTATTGGTTCACAAGAACCCATCTCTCATGAGAATGAATGGAACACCTAGCCCTCATTGCATCTAGGTGATGCTCATAGAGGTGAATCACCGGGAGGTCACCCATCCTAGTACTACTCTAGCTCAAGCATGCTTAACCATGAATTTTCCTCCAAGGTTAAACCTGCTTTTCTTGCAACGCCATTTGCAAAGCCTTCAGTAAGCGTTTCCTATGAAATATGGGTCAATGAGTTTGAATTAAAAAACTCCACGGTTGAATCCTAATAAAAATATCACAATTTGACTTGTTGTGGAAAATATCTCCTACATATCAATATAGAAAATAGAGAGCACTGTTATAGTGAAAGAGAAAAATACTAATCAATGAGTTTGAAAAGCACAAAGATAAACACTATATAAAAAGTTTCAGAGAAATGTCCAAAAGCTTTAATAGTGACAATCAGTCACCAAATTAGTGAATTGTTGAAATCAATCCATCAAGATGTGTAATCACAAAAAAAGAACATTAACACACTGACATGAATTACAGTAAATACAATGCATTTGTGATATGAGAAGCCTCAATAACATTTGATAATAATGGTCACTATTAAATTCATTGAAGGAGGAGATCAAAACTCTGATAAAAGGCATGACTAACCTATAAGGGGCAATACAAAACATGCTATTAAGAACCAAAACAAAATGAAATACAATACCTAATAGCAGTATTATTATGAATATGAAAATTAGTAATACACAAAATAAGACCAAAGAAGTGATCTCAATGCATGAAAAGAACTAATATTGATTTATCAGATAAAGTGATGAAGATAAATTCTAATGTGGGTGAAGGTTTCAAACTCTTCAAGTAGCAATGATGTTTTGTATTGTGATAATTTATCAAGTAAAGGGATAGAAGGCATCACAAGAATACATAATAGCCATAACTAAGAACAATTATTTATGGACATCAATGAGATCATCAAGGACATAACACTCAAAGAGAATATTTTAAAAACTCATTGGAGAGTAAATAAGAAACTAATTTATAAATATAGGGATTCACTCAGAGTTCACTACTTTCAGAAGAGATCTAAGAAAGAGAAAAATAGAAATGCAATATAAGTCTTAAGGTAGCTAAAGTTAGAGATAGAATAGTGATTTTGTTGGTACAAACAATGATATCTAATTATGATCAAATAGTAACAGTGATCAACAATATATAGGACCATCTTAAAGAACAAAGATATGTCAACAAGAACAAAGGTTTAATAGTCCCATGTTTCAAAGTAGTGTCAGATTTTTTTTTTTTAATTTACTAACACAGAGACTATTTCTATTACAATGTGGATGATAGGAAAACATTTCTTTTGAAAAGTTTCAAAATTATGTTAGCCAGTGATGATTAGGTTTGATTTTTTGTAAGATACTAAGAAGGGCATGTCTCAATACAATCCATTTAAAACCAGTTTTAATGTAGAGTCATGCTCCAGCAAAAACATTAAAAAGTGGATATTCAGGCCTAAACATTTTTATCCAAATGATTAGTCATACTTTCTAATTTAAGGTTAGTAGATTTATTATCATTTATATTTTCAATAGGAAAATTTTAATAAACAATCTAATTGGTAAAATAGAAAAGAAATAAAACTATTCTACAATTGGAATTTCAATCCATGAAGTCCCCTAGATAACCATACCAACTTAGGCCAATAAAGTACACTAGAGGACTTTGATAAACCTTTTATGTTGTTATTCTTTCATTGTGTGGGTTGTTGCTTCTCTTCAATGTTTCATTAGATTTTTATCATTTGCTCGCATAATATAGAGAAATCATTACATTTCATCTACTTCAGGGGAATCCATTTAAAGTTATAGGAAACTTACGATACTATATGATAAACTCCTTTGATAGTAATTATTTGTATGTACTTCCTTGGCCTGTCAAAATTCTCCAGTGTACTTGATGCAATATAATACAGAACTCCAATCAAAACTACTGCCATATAAGATGTTGGCTTCATAAAAAACCACGCCTATAGTATAATGATTTCTTCTCTCAATACAAACTATGTCAAAATTCTTGATAACTAGTGTCCTTGTCTACGGCTGAAGTAAGATCAAAAGGGGAGCGTTTAGTAAATGTAACAAAATTTAAAATAAACTCTATGATGCATAAAGGAGTTGAATCATAGAAGGAAGCCAAAACATTTTTCAATGAGAACCTTTCAGGATGTAGGCAAGAACCATACTCAAACAAGAAATACAGTGAAAGAAAAGATTAATAAAGGGGAAGGGGCATTAAGTAGAAAAGAGAGAACAACCTAGTAGATCCACTTTATGTGTGAAGCATCATAATTACAATAGTCAAATCAAGACAGAGCTTCTTGTTATCCTAGATCAATATGCAGAAGGTGATAAATTTGAATAGCCATCCCATTTCTAGAGATTTCTCGTTTATTGGCCTACTGTGGGAAAACTTTCTTCTGGGGGATTCGGATAAAAAGTTTTTTACAAGACCCTAGTTCTTTATGAAGGCTAGGTTGCAAATGAAACCATATTAGCATAAACTACATGAAAATCATGATAATTGTTCTTGCCAACTGACCATTTCTGTGGTTTTTACACATCAAAAATTGTGCCATCTTTTTCCCCATCTTTTCTTGATTTTTAATCAATTTAATCACCAGAAATTGCATTTTCTGAATTGTCAATTTCATCTAATTTTTCTAGCAATTTTAGGGAAAATATTGCAGTCAGAATTTCTGAAAGATAACACGTAAATATTTTGTACTTGTGATCTCAACCTACTCCGTCTGAATGAGCATCTACTAAATGAGCATGATAATGATTTTGATTTTTGTCAAGGCTTTGAATAGACAGACAACATGATCCTATGTACAAAACGTTGAACTTGGAAGAAAGTAATATTTAAAAGGTATTTGAGGCAAAATAGACTATTAAATCAACTGCTATTCCTTTTGTTTACTCAAATACATGCTACACTCTCTTATCTTAACTTTAGGAAGTTGATGATAGTCTCTGATATATAAGACTTAGCATAGAGCAGAGTAAGTAGTGAGAATTGATATTATCAAGTTTTCATAAATGATAAATATTTGTCAGTTTCCAATAACTCCTATAAGAAGATTCTAAAAACATAGAATAAAATAGATAAAAAGGAATCGAGAAGGATGATATTCCTATCTACAATTGTGCAGTCCTCATCATTTAGATCACTGAAGAGTGAAGATCTAATCAAACTAATGAGGATTTGGTGTCATAAAACATAGTGATAAAATTATTAAAAATGTCATGCACCACAAAGGACCATGTTGTCTCCTTCACATTCAACAGTTATAATTTTCAATAGGATGTGGGAAGGTAGAAGCTGAACTGACAAAATGGAATCATTACAACCTCCTTAAAAATTTATTGGCAAAACAAGCATTTCAGTTCAGATGGAAGCTTAGAACTTGACAAGTTAGAGAGGATGGCATCTTCTTTTTTCGCAAAGATCATTCTGAAATAAGATCCCATGAATGCAAGTTATGAATATTTTAACATAATGTGTGAGTAGGTATAGTGAATTAACAACAATAGAGCATGAAGAAATATATCAGGATAGTCAAATATTGGTTAGATTTGAATGGAGTAACTACTTGATCTAATGTATTGTATGATATGTCCTAATCGTTTGAATTTAATTATTTATATATACTGATAATTTTGGCTTCTTGATGCCATTGGTTGAATCACATTTCTTACACAGTGGCTGATAGCAATATAGTGGTGTCAAGATTAAAAAGTTGGTTATAAAAACAACAGTTACAATTGTGACTGTCACCATTCTTGGTGACAGCCATGAAGCTTTGTGGTTCATCCTAAGGAGATCTCCAAGTGCAGATGGGTGAGGAAGAATGTAGACACACCACCAAAGTAATTTGTGAAATATTTTGATGAATATGGAATGATTTTTGTTGTTTGATTAAACACAATGTTAATTGTCCTAGTAAATAGTATGTTTTCCGTTGTTTCTTTGCATTTATGTATATGATACTGAATTGAATGGACCCTTAAATAAATTTTAATGTTTAAGACAATGAATCTATTTTTTTAAAAAACCAATCTGAGGTCTGTTCGCAACCCATAGTGAAAGATCCATTTAGTTTTGTAAAAACTATTAAAACCCAGGGATAGTAAAAACTGGTCTCTGTGCAGAGGTTGTTATTTTCTATTTCACCATTGGATTTTGATGAGCTTTGGATATGTTTTTCTAAACCTACTATGCAACAATTCCACCAGAGTGATTTACATAATAATATCAGGTTTAAAACTTATCAACAACAGAGTTATGGTCTAGAAATAGAACCAGTAAACTTCTTGGGTTTGACAGTAGAGCATAAGGCTTTGATTCTTGTTAGTATCTTTACTACTTGTGAATAAAACCAAATGGTTGGGTAATGGTAAGTAAATGCATGTAGACCCCGAGCATTTATGAAGGATAGATTTGTACAAGTTTGAAGGTCTGAACTAGAGGTGTGGTCTAAATGTAAATGCAATGAAAGTCTGAATCTTGACCAACATTTTATTTTGTTTCATAATTTTCTTGGTTAGACATGATTAGTATATTTTAAGAACATTGTTTTGATGTCAAGGGAACAACCACCTAATGGTTTTTGAGCTCTCATTATTATGGCATTTGTTGAGGGCTTCTCTAATAGGACAGTGATAGTCAAGAATATAAAGCTATTGTAAATGGAAGTAATGTATAAGTTTCAAGGGTGTAAAAGTTGGTATGATTATGATTGTTGATGGACTAATGGCTTGTGGTTAGAAAAAGGTATTGAGAATTTGTGTATGTATGGAAAATGATATAATGGATCATCTTCTTTTATACCCCTTATTTGTGATTGGAAATAGAGTACTTGGCAGAGTTGAGGACCACTGGACTCTTGTGAAAATAATGTAGTGTGGACAACAAACATGAAGTTTGGAAGGGTAAGAGACAAAGGTTTGGTGAGTAGTTGGCATTGTCTCCAAATAGGCTTTGAGGATCAAATCTTGGAAAGTGATAAATGTGACCTCTGAATTAGGTGAATAATATGTTATTGTGGTTCAAGTTATAGATTATATGTTTGGGTTACCTTAATGAAGGTAGATTTGGGGTTCCTAATGGATTAAGGATCCTAAAAGAGGAATTGAAGCTAGTTAAGATGAGTTTACTAATTGAGTATGTCTCTAATTTTTTAGAACAGTTGATGGTCAGTTGGCAAAGGTTTATTGAATCAGTATAAACCTAAGAGAATGATGTTTTCCTCGATGCCTCCACATCACTTAGGTATGATATTGGGCATCCTACCTTCACATAATAGATCATTGTCACTTTAATGAGATGGAAATATACTGGTAAGGAAGTGGAATAGTTAGAGTGATGAATCCCACTGACCTAATTAATAATTGTATCATCTTAAAATGTAAATACTTCCATGATAAGAGAGTTTATCCCTCTGAGTAAGTGGTCTAAGGTCATGTTAAGCGCCTTGATCAGGTCTTTGTATGTATCTATCTTTTCTCCCTGTTCTGCTTCCCTCTGCACCTATTTTTCACTTCATATCTGCATTTCCTAGCATTCTAGACTAGGGTCCTGAGGTTTTTGACCTCAAGACCAAAGTTGACCTTGAGGGTCAAAGTCAACCTTGACTTTGACCTATGTCAAAATTGACCTCAACCCTGACCTAGGACAAAGTCAACCTCATCCTTCACCCCCAATTCAAATTTCAAGTTTTCTAATTTCCAGGCATCAGGTTTTGGAAAGATTCTTTTTCCTACCTCCAGGTCATCCATTTCGGGTTTTGGAATGGTAAATCCTTAAATTTCATTTAATCTATGTATATTTCTAAAGGGTAGGACCTAACTAGGATTTAATTCTCCAAGGTGGTCCCTCTAGAAGATTGTGCCCTAGTTCACTATAAAAGGAGGTCTTCCTCTCTCATTTTCTCCATCCACAATCAAGAAATTGACATCCATTTTCTCACCAAGCAATTTCATGAGCAAGATCTCAAGTGCAAGCAAGTGAATTCAAGCATTCAAGGAATATTTCAAGCATTAAAGTGTTCAAGCATTCATCCATCAAGGAGATCCATTGTTAGCCATTGAAGCATTCAATCTCTTTGGAGGCCCCCTAGAAGATCCATCCTTCTACATTCATCCTAGCCTCCTCATATGCAAAGATCTATTCAAGATTGGTGTTGAAGATCAAATGTCATTGATTTGAGACATCCTACATTCATTCTACATCCATTGGAGCATCCCTACTTGTGGATTTGAGGGTTTGAATCCTTTACAAGGACTTCAACATAAGCAAAGTGAATTGTTTCATTTACTTTGTTTATGCACATTACAATTCAAGTCAATTTCAAGGTTAATTCCTAAATTGGGGTTTGACCAAGGAAAACCCCCCATACAAACAAACAAAACCCTCTTTTTCTTGCAGGTACAGGTGTAGAATTTCAGACCTGAGATTAGATTTGGATACCTTTTTTGGAAAACTTTTGAGATCGGCAAACAAGGTCAAATTTGACCTTCAAAATAGGAATATAGTCTTTGACCTTTTCTGAGGGTCAAAGACTACTTGTTGTCGTAAAGACAAAAGATTTTTGGGTTTTGTTCATCTCGACATTTCCAATTCCAAATAGGTTGCAGAATTGCCCAATAGTACACATAGACATCAGAAATTGGCATTTTCCAAATTTTCCCTATTTTGAGGTTAGTATTTATATTTCAATTATTTTAGATTTCAAGGACAATTCTACTATAGGAATATAAGGTTTTTGTCTCTCTTTCATATTCTCCATGGATTGATTCGATTGTGTATTAACCTTTTGGTTGATCAAATTGGATCTCTGCTTTGGGAATTTGGATTTAGAAGTGGATCTCATATTTCCCCCATAGATACATTTAATAGATGTGATTCCATTTTAACATCATTCATTTTGGTGAACCCGACATACTTACTCTCCTTTATTTTGTGGAATTGGATGCCCTATTGTGTTTTGTGGTGTTAGATTTCCTTTTATCTTATTGGTATTAGATTTCTCTTTTATGTTAAATCTTGCATGCTAATTAGATTTCAAAAATACAACAATATTCATGCTTTATGTTTTTTTAGTTTAGTTCATTTGCATTACATTGGTTTATGAGCTTTACTACTATTAGTCCTACTTATAACATTCCAATTAGAAGAAGTCATAGACTCATGGGTGCGTTTGATCTTGAATCTTCCTCTCCTTTCCTTAGGATCCCAGATGACAATTTAATTCTTCAAGATTCCAATCCTACAATGGAGCAAAACTCTTCTCACTCATCTCATGATGAAGATGATGATTTAAGAGTTCCTCCTAAACAAGTACAAAAACTTTCAACTAAACTTGATAAAATGGGTAATTGGCTTATTCAAGAGAACCATAATCAAGATTCTATTCAAGCTATAGAGGCTCTTAAGAAATTTCTTCCTGATAGTGATCAAGGTTTTAACCTCTTGCGTGGTATTACTCACCTTGTGCATTCCAATGTTAAACCTCTAGCTCAAAAAGCTCAAGATTTAGGATTGATTCCTCCTATCACTAGTGTTGAACCTCCTTCTAATCCTTTACCTAGTATTCCTACCTATACTCCTTTGGTGACTATGATGGTTCCCTCAATTCCTATGAGTGTTCCTCATGTGTCCCTTCCTAGATCACAACCTTCATATCATAATGTTCCTTTTCCTTATTCCAATCCGCTTCCAACTCTAGTTCCTATTGTTCCTCCCAGTTGTGTCTTGTATTCCTGTAGCTTCTTACACTTTACCTAGTGTGTCTAATGTTTCTATTCCTTCTATTTCCTTTAATGATTCAACACTCATCAGTTTGGCTCAAACTGTGTCATCCTTACACAAACAACTTGCTTCCTTAACTCAAAACAAGTTTAGTATTCCTACATGCGACATGGGAAGTCCTTTGTCCTTGGATATTATTCATACTCCTGTTCCTCAGCAAGTTGATATGCCTCATCTTGAGAATTATAATGGAAAAGGATATCCTGTTCATCATGTTAAAACATTCCAAATCCTTTGTAGTGATTATGCTCATGACCATAGGGTTTTATCCAAACCGTTTGCTAGAACTTTTGGTGACAAGGCCTTACAATGGTATTGTTCCTCACCTCCTTATTCTATTGATTCCTTTCCCAAACTTGCTAATGCCTTTATTCAACAATTTCAAAACAATATTGGCCCGCAAGTGTCTTTGACTGATTTGATGAATTGTAAACAAAGTGCTAAAGAAAAATTAACTGAATTTTTTTGTAGATTTAAGCATTTGCATGCTCAAATTTCCTATCATGTTCCTGATATTGATATTCAATGTATGTTTATTTCAAATTTGCAAAAGGATATTAGAGATAAGATTTTTCTTACTGAATTTACCTCTTTTCAACACCTTTGTGCAGTGCTTCATCATTATCAATTACAAGCGAATGCAGTTGCTGATCAAGTTGTTTATGCATCTCACAATGCCACTTCTACATCCACTGCTTTTTGATTAAATCGTATGTTTACTCCTCTTTTTGAATCTTTACATGCTATTATGAATAGGTTGTTAACTACTAATATGATTACTTTACCTCCTATTCGACCTCTTTTACCTACTACAATTGCATCTAAATCTTTTGATCAAAATGTTTTTTGTCAATATCACTATCAGAATGGTCATCATACTGAGAAGTGTTATTCTTTAAAACATAAGGTTCAGGACTTAATTGACTCTAATACCTTATCTATTGATAATCTTGATGGTAGTGGTAACAAATCTATTTCACCTCCTACTCAAAACCTTCAAATCTATATGAATCCTTTACCTACGCATGATACTAATACCATTACTCAGCCATCTGCTATGTAAATTGTGTATGATTCAAAGATGGATGATCTCAATCATGTTGTTAATGAAGTGGAGCATGTTGGTCAATTTGTATCTCCACCTCAACCTCAACCTCAACCTTAGATTCCACTTCAAGTTCAATCTCAACCAAGACCTAAGCCTAAAATGAAAACTCAACCTAAACCTTGACAACAACCTAAGAATAAAAGACCTCAAGAACTGTTGATTACCTTTGATGACTCTGAGACTATTAAAGATCCTGATGGTCCCCTTTACATTTATGCTAGGATTTCTCAGAAACCTACTCATGGTTGTCTTGTTGATCCTACAACCTTAGTCAATGTTATTACTGAAGAAAATATTTTTATGAAAAGCTTACAATGTGATTCTTATGATACATCAGATGTGTGGATTCAAACTTGCAATGGTTTTCTTTATCCATCATTTGGTTCTATTACTTTACTAGTTGATCTTTGTGGAAAAATTGTGAACACTACCTTTGTTTTTGTTCCTAATTTTGATCAATTTCAAGTTAAACTAGGTTTGCCTTGGTTGAATTCCATAAATGCTATTGCTTCACCTATCCATAATTGTCTTAAATTTGTTCATGATGAAGAAGTACACAATGTTAATCATAGTTTATATCAACCTTCTAGGCCTAGAGATTGTGTTGCTCTTGATTTCTTTTGGCCTTCATTACCTAATTCATGTCCTCCTCAACCTAATAATATTTTCAATTCATATCAAGCTTATAAACATCGTAAGATTCTTGAATTAAGCATACCTCCTATGGATCTTAATCATGGTCTTTTGCCTACACCTTCTATACCTCCTTTAACTATGGCTTCTAATTTTGTTAATCAAGTTCCTTCTATCAATCTTCCTAAAGAACCTATCAAAGATCCTATGATTGTTTCTCTTATTGTTGGTAATCCTATTGATCTTCCTAAAGAACCTGTGAAGGATCTTGTGATTGTTCCTCCTAGTTCTCAACCTATTTTAAATAAATCAAAATGTAATCGATCTGCCAATGAATGTCATAAGATGCGTCGTGCTCATGCTAAAGCTCATAATTCTATTCTTCAAATATCTCTACCTTCTTCGGATAAATCTATGCATGATGTGTTAGAAGAAGTTACTAATAATGATGTTAAGATGCATGATTATGATGATTCTATTCGTATCTTAGATCCTATTTTGATTAATTTGGATGAAAAAGATACTCTTAATGATATTGATGATGTTAATGATGAATAAGAGACTATTGACATTGACATTGATTTACCTAATATGCTTTCATCACAATTAACTCTTACACCTAGTGTTGAAAATTGTGATTCTCAAGAGGATCCTTGTTTGTTACTGGCTATCATTCCTACTGTGTTGGATATAGTCCCTCTTGCGAGTTACCCACCTTCCCTAAATGATATACAATGAGATGGGGAGAGTAGGCAGCATGCTTGATCGGCTTGTCCTTTGTAGTAGCTTTGTTGTGTGTTTTCCTATTGTATTGTGCTTCTCCCATACTATTTTTGCTAAATGTTGTTAGATTCTTTTATACGATCCTTGTTACTCAGTTGGTACAAGGTGATAAAGGAATCAAAACTGTTGTTCAAATTCCTCTATATGTGTTTCTATTCTTCTATGCATTGTTCCATGTTATGTCATAATTGTGCTATTGTTCGTAAATGTTTCCTTGTGTAATCTTCTTGGATTCGAGATATGGTAGCACTAATTCTTTTAGGTCTCCATGTCATGATCTGAAAAGATACTCCTTCATATATTTTATGTGATATTTCCTCATTCGTGATCATAGTTCTACATTCTTTGGGGAATGATGTCAATTCATTTGCAATAATATCATATATATATTATCTTATTATCATACTAACCCCACGCTAGGTAGATCCCTTCTGTGTTCTCTGTATGTTTCTATGATATTTCCCTTGATTTTTCTTTTTCTGGGGGCATCTCAATGTGGAAACGTAATCAGTAGAGTTGTTTATGTTTCTGTTAAAGCCATTGCTCTTGTTAAAGTGTCAAGAAATGACTTTAACGTGGGGGCATATGCTCTACTCACCTTCTGCACACACACAATTTTTGATACGCACATATTTTTCAAGATACTTTTCTCCCTTTTTGGATTAGTGACTAATCCTTAAAGCATGGATTTATATTTTAGGATCTCTTGATCCCTCCAGTTTTAAATATACAATTATTTTGATCGCTTAAGGTCGGAGGTGTTCTTAAGAATAGATCTCATTTGTTTTTGGTTTTATTCTTATGGAATAGAATATTCCTAAGGGTAAATCCTTGATGGGTTGACTGGTGAGTAGCCACATTCACTAGGCAGTTCAATTCCATCTTTCTAGTTGCGTCATTTCCTTGTGTAGTTCACAATCGGACATAAGTTTTCATTGGGTGAGGTAATCACACTCTTTCTTTCTCTCTCTAGAGATGTCTCTCTTATTGTGATCTGGGAATCGATGAAGACTTGAGTCCCTAGGGGCTTGAGGTTTCTCTTTGTCCCTTGGATTATGATAAAACTATCTTTTATTCTGATATCCTTTACCAAGAGTTTGCATCGAGTCCATACTCTTGATAAAGTGGGGGCTTAATGTATCATCTTAAAATGGAAGCACTTCCATGATAAGAGCATTTAGCCCTTTGAGTAAGTTGTCTTGGGTCATGTTAAGTGCCTTGATTGGGTATTTGCATGTATCTAGCTTTTCCCCCCTTTCTGCTTCCCTCGGCACCTATTTTTCACTTCATATCTATATTTCCTAGCATTCTCAGTTGAGGTCCTGAGGTTTTTGACCTCAAGGTCAAAGTCAAACTTGAGGGTCAAAGTCAACCTTGATTCTAAAATAGGTCAGAGTCAACCTCGACCCTGACCTAGGGGCAGATTCAACCTCGTCCCTGACCCCTAGTTTAAATTTCAAGTTTTTCTGATTTCTAGGCATCGGGTTTCGGAAAGATTCTTTTTTCTTGCCTCTGAGTCGGCCATTTCAAGTTTCAAAATGGTAACCATTAAATTACATTTAATCTAGGTATATTTATAAAGGATAGGACCTAATTGGGATTTAATTCTCCAAGTTGGCCCCTCTAGAAGATTGTTCCCTAGTTCACTATAAAAGGAGGCCTTCCTCTCTCATTTTCTCCATCCACAATCAAGCAATTGACATCCATTTTCTCACCAAGTAATTTCATGAGCAAGCTCTCAAGTGCAAGCAAGTGAATTCAAGCATTCAAGTGTTCAAGCATTCATCCATCAAGGAGATCCATTATTAACCATTGAAGGATTCAATCTCTTTGAAGCCCCCTTGAATATCCATCCTTCTACATTCATCCTAGCCTCCTCATATGCAAAGATCTATTCAAGATTGGTGTTGAAGATCAAATGTCATTGATTTGAGACATCCTACATTCATTCTACATCCATTGGAGCATCCCTACTTGTGGATTTGAGGATTTGAATCCTCTACAAGTACTTCAACATAAGCAAGGTGAATTGTTTCATTTACTTTGTTTATGCAAATTACAATTCAATTCAATTTCAAGGTTAATTCTTGAATTGGGGTTTGACCAAGGAAAACCCCCCATACAAACAAATAAAATCCTCTTTTTCTTGTAGGTACAAGTGCAGAATTTCAGATCTGAGATCAGATTTGGATACCCTTTTTGGCAAGCTTTCAAGATCTATGAACAAGGTTAAAGTCGACCTTCAGAATAGGAATGTAGCCTTTGACCTTTTATGAGGGTCAAATACTACCTATTGTTGGAAAGACAAAATATTTTTGGGTTTTCTTCGTTTCAGCATTTCTAGTTTGAAACAAGTTGCAAAATTGCCCAAAAGTACACACAGACATCAAAAAATGGCATTTTCTAGATTTATCCTATTTTGAGGTTAGCATTTGTATTTCAATTATTTCAGATTTCAAGCACAATCCTACTATAGGAAATATAAGGTTTTTCTCTCTCTTTCATATTCTCCATAGAGTGATTTGATTGTGTATTAACCTTTTGGTTGATCAAATTGGATCTGTCCTTTGAGAATTTGGATTTAGAAGTGGATCTCATATTTCCCCCATACATACATTGAATAGATGCGATTCCATTTTAACATCATTCAATAATTACATTTGGTTATTCCTATTGTCTACACTCAAGTGTAGATGCATGAATATGAGGACTAATTTGCAAGAATTTTTCTCATAAATAAAGTACTATATGCTAATTAAAGATCATCTTGAGTGAAAAAAATAGTTTTGAAAATAATCAACACATAGTAATTGAATTTTGCAAAATACTACAATTATATGAAAAGTTTCATATCACCAGGGTGAAAACAAAGGGAATGGATTTAAACTTCCAAAGTAACAGTTTACAATGCTCTAGGATTTTGAAAATTAACCTTATCTAATCTTTGATTTCGTATTGGAAGACAAGAAATGTGAAATAAAGAGGATTGGAGACAGCATACATTAAATAAAATATATCAAATAAAATATACACAGATACAGAGTACCCACAAGTTTTTGTGGGGTTTAGAGACAACATATATCAAAGAAAATAAACACATTAAAACCATAAAAAAAAACCCTCTCAGTCGTGGTCACAAAATATGAGAAGATCAATACAAATGAACAAGTTTCCAAAGCTTTGAAATACTCACAAATATCTTGAGAAGAAGCCACAAATATATAGAGTAGCCAAGACCATTCATGAAGAGGAAGGGTAAAAATTAACAGAGAGAGCCTTGTTTAATGAGAGAATACACTGTGAATGAGCCCGTGACTTATGTAATTACAAAATAAATTTGAATATAATGAGACAAATAATAAATATAGAACGAAAAAAGGTAAAACCCTTGAAATCATATCATTCAAATAACAACCAACAGTTTATTGAACTTTAAATCTTCATGAAATACATGAATAGAGTGTGAGACATAGTCGAGATTGTCAAGAAATCACAAAGGATCAACATACCAGGAGGTGGGTTCTTGAAATATGTATATAGAGGAGCTTCAAACATTTTGCAAATCTTTGAAGTTTCAAAACCCTAACCATGGAGGCAATGCCCGAAGTAAACAATGGAGAAGAAAATGAAGAATCCAAAAGAGGAGTCGTGGGAGATTGTTAAATGGCTATTGAGTGTGAAAAGGCTTTTTGATTTCCTTTGTTTATTTTAGAAAATCATTTTCTTATCATATTTCCATGGTGGTTCTTCTTATTTTTGCATAATATTAATGATGAATCATATTTATCAAGTGGTGATTATCACTTGATAAATATCATATTCAAAACTAATATTTATTAAGTGATAATCACCACTTAATAAATTTTGATTTTAATTAAAAAGATACGATTAAATTGATAGATATTTTGTTTTTCATATAATATTATAAGTGTAATTATATTTATTTCATGGTGTTTTATAAATCATTAATGAAAATTAACTTAAAATGCAAAATATAAATATATGTTTTGTTATGCCAAAGGGGGGAAGATTGAATTTGACTTTGAGATCAAGTGTAGTAGTTGCAACTGTGTTGGAGTGGAGTTCAATTTTTCATACATCATGGAAGTTCTCATGGATTTCTTTTGATATTTTTTACAATGATTCAAATTGTGATATTGCATTAGGATTTGACTATGTAGTTTATGAGTCAAACTCATTGAGCCATGTTTCATGAGTTGTTTGTTAATGATAGAAAGAGAGCATCTTTTAATTAGTAATGTATTAAACATTAAAAAATACATAACAATAAATAAATTTAATATTTAAAAAATTACTAATTATAATCTATATTTTCCATTAATTTTATTTTTTTAACTGTTTTCAAATGCTACTATATTGGATAATGTCCTTTGGTAAAGCAACTTGGTCTTTCTCATGATCGAGCAAACTTTGGGTCAAATTGTGATATTAATACTATAGGATTCAACTTGTAGTTTTTTAGTAAAACTCATTAACCCTGTTTCATACCATTGACTTCATAACAAGGTTTTTATAAAAAAGAGAGCACACATAGAATAGCAAGATCCTAGTTGATGTCTTTTGACACTACCCCTTTCAAACACAAGTTCTAAGTATAAAGGTGAATAGATTCTACGAATCAAATTTAATAAAGATAATTTCATGTTCAAGGTTTAGCAAAGATCATAGCTGGTGGATTTTGACACTACCCCTTTCAAACACAAGCTCCAAGATCATGTCAATTCTACTAGTGGGAGATCTAGTAGCAAAGCTAGCAATGGAGCAAGCACCAATATCAAAAGACTCCGTTACTTTTTTCAAGCATTGGATCCAGCGCATCTTCCTTCAATCTATCCTATTGGTGAATAAACATTACTGTTGAAATGCAACTTCTAAGTATATAAGTCTGATATTACTGAATGTTAGTATAAAGAGGTACTAATCATTCATTTAGTCACTTTTAGGGGTGACTAATTATTTAGTCATTTATTTGGTCATTTATTTAGTCATTTATTTGGCCATTTATTTGGTCATTTATTTAGTCATTTATTTGGTCATTTATTTAGTCATTTATATTTTTTTGACCTTGTGATATTACCTTATGACCAAATTAGTTATTTATTTGGTCATTTATACTTGTGTATTGCAAAAAATTAGTAGAATATGACATGTTTTAGTCAGCTTTAATTAATTAATTTAAATTACTTATTTCAATTATTTAAAGGATTATATTTAATTGTTGAATTATTGACTTGGATTGTGTATTATTCCTTATTAGACCCTTAATTATCTAATAAACCTAGGATTAGGAGGTTTAGACTAGGGATTAAATTTTAGATACCCTTATGACATTATTATCTCATCTTCTCATAATACTATATAGTTTCCCTTTTTATTTAATCATTTGATAAATGATTAAATTTAATGGTTGAGACTATAGTAAAATGAGAATATTTAACATTGTTATTTAATCATGTCATTGTAAACGTAATCCTTTGATAATTCATTTTTGGTCAGTGAAGTCTCACTTAGAGATCTCACACCCTTGCATGAATTTCAAGGTAGGCCATTTTGGATGCCTCGTTAGAACCTAGTTTTTCTGATATCTTCTAGGGGGAATTGTTAAGTCAACCTTAGTCAACATCTCCTTATAGGATTTTGTTCTAGCAATACATTTCACTTAAGAGAACTGTGAACAAGAGAGAGGTTGACCAAGTCAAACATGGTTATGATGTCCCTCTATTTTATGTTTTATTATTAATTCCTAAACTTAGTTTGTAATCTTTAGTAAACCTAGACTTATTGTTATACATTAGAAACAATTTTATTTTTGTGTTTTGTTCATTTTTGGGGGCATTAGAAATGGTGTGATCCTGATATGAGAGAAATGGACACCTTCAAATATAAAGGGAAAGAAGTTAAGACACCTCTGTATAAGAATCTATACAATTTTCATCTATACATACTAAAGCCAAGTCTTCTTTTGTTCCATGTGAACATTCCATTCTCCAAGTCAACCTCCATGAGATTTTCCTTTGCGACCTAGTTTTTGAAGTCAATATGTGGTTGAAATTATTTTTGTATACCCCTTTTTTTATGATAGATGGAGGATGGCATTGAAGTCTCCACCAATGATGAAATTATTTTCTGTCTGGGATCTAAAAGAACTACTTATCTCTTCCCATACTTCCACTTTCTTCTTTGTAATTATCAGACCATAACCATTAATTAAAGAGAAATTAAGATTTCTATACATGTTGTGCACTAATCCTCCTAGCCAATCGAATCTACCATCCAACTTTTGAAAGAGAGTTGTGCTTGGCTTCCATAGGATTTCCAATTCCCTCGAGGAACTTGTGGCTTTTATTGATTTTGAATAGCACTTGTATATTGATCTTTTAATTTTTCTATTTGGTCTGCAATTAAATTTGTCTCTTGAGGAATGATTGAATGAAAAATTACGACATTTGATTAAATGCTACTTGTTAGGAGCATTCATGCCCCTAACACTCAATAAAATAATTTTTTTATTTCTCATTGGGAAGGAACTTCCCCTTCCCTACATGAAAATAAGTTGTGATTTTGTTTTTGTATGAATCCTCCCCTTCTTCACTTCTTAATTAAGAAAGGAATTTTCTCCCCTTTCCTTTCTTCTTTTTCTTCGAACAATATGGAGTTAATTTGGCTGGAAACTTGTTGATTGGATCTACCAATATTACTTGAAGAATTTTCTTTGCATCCTCTATAGTTTTATTATTATTAGAGGATGAGTTGATAATGTCTATAAGTTTTTCTTCTAATATCTGCAGTCTTGGGATTCTATTCTTTTAAAATTGTGTTTCTCTTTAATAATGGTTGATTTGATCCAATATCAAGCTCTCATATATGCCCCCATACCCAGTCCCCTCAATGTATGGCTTATTCTTAATCCTACGTTCCTTATAAATTTGATATTTATTTTCTTCATACCTTTGATGTCTAGTAGCATGAAGAGTTTTCTTTCCTATAATCTAGTGTAGTAATGAGTCTATCTCTAAAAGAGGGCCCAAAGAAACAACATGATTTTATCTTATAAGTATTTGTCTTCCCCTTCAGGTTTACTATAATGATATTTCTAAGAATAAAGTGTTGGGGTTTCCTCTAAATCATCTCTAGTATTCCTCAAACTTAGAGTTCTTAATTATTTTGAGTCTCCATACTGCATGGGTCTTCCTCCCCTTGGGTTGCCCCAAAGATTTCTATTGTTGAGATTGGAGAACCCTCAACCCTATCAATATAATCATAAGCAATCCTCTGATTTTAGATGCCATATTTTGAGGGTTTTAGGGAATTCTTTCTAAGTGCTCATTATAACACAAATCATAGGGCTTCAAGTTTCCTCGCATAAAGTCAATTAAAGAAAGATTCCAAATTCATTTCCAAAGATCTCCTAGATATATGTGTATTTGTATACTAACGAAAAATAGTCTAATTAGATCTAGTCGAGATTGAATTTATTGCAATGATATTTTCTATTGAAGTTTGGGATCTAGCTTTTCATATCTAACGTAGATGTTTTGAAATCCAAACATTTTTTTTTAAAATATTGTCTAGATGCTATCTTTAGATTTAAATATCACTATGAAAAACCCATTTTAAAAATCTAGAATATCAACTTCTTCTAAATCATTCCAATTTTCATTCATCCAATTTTCTAAATCCTTTAATGAAATGGAGATATTCTAAAACTTACCAATTATGGCTTGTTGTTGAAGCTTCCTTTTCTGAACTTCTAGAAACTCCTCCACAAATTTGATGGATGCTTTGCCAACTGTGTGGTTTGTTGGCATTGCTTCCCTTATGTTTCCATAGTTGTCTTGTTTTGACTTTTAGGATTTTTAAACCTAATCTCTCATTTGCTCCAACTTGTTTAGTCCTCTAAAAAAATCTCCCATTTTTCTAATTTTATCCTGCATTGGCTTCCAAAGATGCAAATTCTTGTCTTACCTTACTACTTTCATTACCCCTTAGAGAAATCCATCTCTTTCTCTTTGACGCCATATCATTTTGCCTCCTCTTAGTTTTGAATAACATCCATATTTTCCTAAAGATGTCCCATTGGTGATTCGACCAAGCTTTCTTTGGGAGAGGAGGATTGAAGTGCCTGCCATTATTGAATATTGGAAAGATTTGAATGATGTTTGGGTTTATTTCAAATCTCATTTCAAACCTATTCACCCCTCAATTTTTGTTTCTATGCTGATCTTTCGCT
Organism: Chamaecyparis obtusa; assembly: GCA_027943335.1. NCBI lineage: Eukaryota > Viridiplantae > Streptophyta > Pinopsida > Cupressales > Cupressaceae > Chamaecyparis > Chamaecyparis obtusa. The sequence continues at coordinate 396,691 of BSBK01007577.1, read as the reverse complement.
AGGGTTAGAGTTCTGAGATTTTTGCTAGCTTTTTTATAGCTATTCCCCTGTTTGTTGTTGAATACATCTCCAAATCCCTTATGAACCCCTCCCATCACTCCTCTTGGCTAATATAAAAATCCTAAGGCCTAAATTTCATATAATCTTCTTCTGTAATGCTCCGTGACCATTTCCTACCTCTCGGGTGTTCCATTTGCTTAGAAACCCATAGGATGAAACTTCTTATTTTTCAAGAATTGGTATTTTGAAGATTGTGACATTAGGATAATTTATTTCTCACCAAGGTAGCTAGCTTAATTACATATATAAGCCTTGATCACATTTGTTCAACTCTCAGTATTTCCTCATTAGATCTTAATCAATGAAATTAGGTGTCACCTCCTTCTAATCAATATATACCTATTACTCACTTGATTGATTTAATTTTTATCATAATTACAAGTTAACTTACAATCTCTTGTATATTTTTCATTTTGATTCACTCATTTAAGAAGCTTGTATGATTCACTCATTTAAGAAGCTTGTACATGTATTCTATTATTTGATTTCAATATTCAATCAATCAATTAATGAATATAGATATTATTATTATGTATTTCTAAATTTGTACCCAATTCATAGGAATTAGGTCCATAGTTTATTAAAAAAACAATAACAGTAAAGATAATTTAAAAAAACAAAGTAGAAGAAAATATAAAAATTATTAAAAACAAAGTTAAAAAAAGTAAAAAAAATTTTTAAAAAACAAAGTAGAAAAAAAAATTAAATTAAATTAAACAAAGTAAAAAAAATAAAAAAATTTAAAAAACAAAATAGAAAAAACAGAGAATTTTAAAAAATTAAATAGAAAAAAAATAGAAAATTAAAAAAACATTAAGTAAAAAAACAAAGAATTAAAAAAAACACAAAGTTTAAAAAAACATAGCCGTTACCCCTCTCCTACTTAACGGCATTCAAACTTTATATTATACATTGTCCTGAGCTGGATCGTCTGGAATCTGTACCAAAAGCAACTAAGTAGTCTTCAAAGGCTGGGGATATCCTTATCATTGAAAGATTTTTTGCTCACACACCCATTCGATTTCTTACTACTATTTTGTCTTGGATTCAATCAATTTCGTTCCATCAATTTATTCTGTAGCTGCAGGGATTCTGCTGCTGGTACTTATCAGTTTCTTGAAGAAGAAGAAGAGTAAGGGGAATTTGTCATTAGCATTACCACCAGGTCCTCCTGGATGGCCCATTATTGGAAACCTACTCCAGCTTGGGGACAAACCCCACCAATCTCTTTCCCTGCTTGCAAAGAAATATGGGCCTCTGATGACTGTCAAATTGGGCCGACAGACAACTCTGGTTGTGTCATCTTCATCCATGGCAAGAGAAGTACTAAAGAACAATCAATACAGCTGTAAGGGCGTTTGCTTAGAAAGATCTTTAGCCCCAAAAGGTTGGATGCTCTACAGCATTTGAGAAGAGAGGAGGTATTTACAGCTATTGATTACATATTGAAGGATTCTAAACAGGGGAATGTTGTAAATATTAGTGAGAGGGATTTTATGATTTCTTTAGGCCTTGTAGGTAAGATGGTTTACAGGAAAAAAGTGTTTGAAACAGGCTCTGCCAATCAGCGGCTCATCATTATCTTACCTTGGACAGACTTGATGTCCTGAACTGAAATGTCTACCTGATTAGAGAAGATTGAAGGTATAGAAAATTGCACAGGAGGGAGCTGAAACTCAGTGCAAACTCAGAGGATGCAGGTAATAATGATGTTTGTAGAAGTAAAATTTTATAGTCATTTTCATCTGTTTGCGCATTTACTGAATGTTGGGAATTCACAGGAATGGCCATCTGAAACAACAATAATATGTGCGCCGCTAATGTAATCCAAGTACCTTCGCATCTGCAGATGAATGACCATCAGAATATGTGTAGAAAATGACATTGCGGGTTGGGTTTTGTATGCGAAGGATTATGAGCCAATCTACAAAATCCTTTGAAGTTTATTCTATTCCAAGTGATTGGGTCGCAGAGGTGAGTACGCCATATTTTTCATTGCTGATGGATTCATCATTGTTAGGAAAATCTTGCAAGTTTATATAGTCTAAAGAAAAGATAGAGAAACAGAGAATCAAAATTCCAAAGACACCCAAACAATAGTCTATATTGCTTTTGAAGTAATAAAAATCTCCTCTAATAACTTAGACAATTGTGTTAATTTGTTAAATATGTGTATGTGCTTCTTTATTAATGTCGTATCCAGCCATATGCATGTTGGGGTTCTTAAATAATTGCCATATCCATATCCGATACCGTTCTGTATTGCAACTTTGATAGAATTTTAACACATCGAATTCTAGGTACAGATTCGTCAAGAGACAAGGTTGACTACAGAGTCACAGACACTTGACAAAATTCATATATGCTTTGGTTGTAGCATCTAAAGTTTAAACTGAAGATATACTCCTACTGAGGTTAGAAACAGCAAAATTTAGCAAACAAAAAGCATATCTCATGTTAAGTGCTGCACTATTCAGAATCTTTAGTGCATAGACAAAAATGAAGAATCAAAAACTTTGATTGCCGATGAGAACTGTCATTTGCATAATTCCTAAACAAACTGGGTACAAATTACAACAAAACTTATTACGGTGCAATCAAAATTCCTAAATAGACTGGAAATGCATTAAATGAAAACATTATGAGCCGATTATTGATCTTCTCAATTGTAAAAGTGATGTACAAAAGATTCAGGAGGATTTAGGAGCCCAATCATTGTATAGTATCAGTGGGGTATGCCAAATCAAATACGATATGCACCATGTTTTCATCATGGTCTCAAACACATGTAGACCAAACACGGTTTGGAACAAGCATTCACAATTGTACCAGAAAAGGAATAATAAACTGGCGGAAGGTAAGCAATTGCTCTTCTTTTATCTGTTGAGCAACCTCTTCAACTGTCATAATTCTAGAACTACATCCAGTAGTTATTGTGCAAATAGACTTCTCGTTCTCAAGCCAAACTCTCAGATTATCGTACAAAAATTACAGATTCTAAAGCAATACAATATGACATTACAGTTGTAGCATGGTGTCTGATTATGCATATCATGGTAGATGATCTGAATATGTTACAAATCTAGAAGGGCTAATCACTATAATTTCTCCTCTTCCATCTTCAGATGATTTTAAAAAGAATCAAGATGGTTTGGCAAGAAAATTAATGTTTCTAGGGTTTCATTCTTGGTATTAAAAATTCTAGGTGTGAGCAGTTTTTTAGTAATGTGAGCAACATTTGAATTGTTCCATAATGTTTAGAGGCTTGAGAAAATTTAATCAAGGATTTTATTTTGCTCCAACTGGGAAACAAGAAGCCACTTTACAATTGGGATTTTGTTTGTGCTTGCATGCTCAATTTTTGCAAGTAGCTGAGTTATCCAGGCATTTTGGGGCCAAACAGGCAATACCATTGTGTAGTGTAGTGTTTATTTTAAAAAAATAGTAATTCATCAGTTGTGTAGTGTTTATACCCAAACAATAGTAATCAGTAATCAGTAATTCAATGAAGAAGAGATTTCGCAAGATTCAGCAACTTTAAATTTGATTTCTGTGTGTCTGTCTTTCTTCTGGATAGCCTTTGACAGCTTAATTCTGTTAACATTTTAGTTTGCTGTTTGCCGTATTTCATTCTTTTCGTAATTATTCTTTATTTATTTTCGTGATGTTAATGATACCCGTGTCTTTTTCGTGAACTATTCTTTATTTATATTTGCTTCTTCCTCTGCATCATAATTCAACAAAGCTCTTCTCATGACAAGTGACTCAGGAAATTTTTCCTGAATCATATGCATTTCATCATAATTTAATCCTCGAGTACAAGTGGTTCTAAATTCAAGTGGTTCTTGTCAAAAGACGCTCAGATCAGAAGAAAATGGTATTATCAAGCAGGATTGTTGGAAACTTCCACATAGATGTTTAGATAGTTTTCAACTACATGATATGTCATTAAAAAAATCTTAAATTATTTTTGTATGGATTATTTTTTAAAATTATATGCATCTCAAAATTTCCTTTATATGTGTATTTTAACTTTTGCATACTTATACTTTGAATTTACATTATAATGTTAAATTAGTTTGATGTTAATGTAGTTCAAATTTGGTATGTCTAAATATTATAAATTTGTCAAATTGTGCTTCATATTTGGTATTTGTTACTTTAGAATTAAATTTTACTTTAGAAAAAGGTATTCGCTTTTTGTTTGCATAATGTATGTATTTTAACTAACATTTAGATCAGGTGTGTGTTTTAACTAGATTGTGCTAATTGTGTTTCATATTTAGACTTGTTTACTTTCGAACTATTTGAAGAGGGAGGGAGGGAGATAGGAACAGGGCGCAAGAGGAAGAGGGAGAGTAGGAGGCGAGAGAGGGAGGGGGAGAGGAGAGGGAGAGTGGAGAGGGAAAGGGAGAGGAGAGGGAGTAGGAGGGAGAGAGAGGGAGAGAGGGAGAGGGATAGGGAGGTTGTAGGAGGGAGAGGGAGACACGGAGGGAAAGAGATAGGGAAAGGGGGAGAGAGGGAGAGGAGAGGGAGTAGGAGGGAGCAGGAGGGAGAGGTAGAGGGAGAGGGAGGGTGGGGGAAGAGGGAGGGAGATGAGAGGGAGATGGAGTAGGAGGGAGAGGAAGCGATAGAGGGATAGGGAGAGGAGAGGGATTGTGTGAGAGAGGGAGAGGGAGAGGGAGAGGGAGTGGGAGTGGAAGGGGGAAAGGGAGAGGGAGAAGAAGGGGAGGGGAGGGAGAGAGGGGGGGAATGAGAGAGGGAGAGGGAAGGTGGAGGGAGAGGGAGTAGGAGGGAGAGGAAGCGAGAGAGAGAAGGAGAGGGAGGGTGGGGGTAGGAGGGAGAGGGAGAGGGAGAGGGAGAGGGAAATTGGGGGAAGAGGGAGGGAGGGAGAGAAAGGGAGAGAGGGAGAGGGAGAGGGAGAGGGAGAGGGAGAGGAAGGGGAAGGGGAGGGAGAGAGGGAGAGGGAGAGGGAGAGGGAGGGTGGGGGAAGAGGGAGGGAGAGGAGATGGAGATGGAGTAGGATGCAGAGGAAGGGAGAAAGGGAGACAGAGTGGAAGGGGGAGAGGGAGAGGAAGGGGGAGGGGAGGTAGAGAGGGAGAGGGAAGGTGGAGAAAGAGGAGAGGGAGAGGGAGAGGAGAGGGATTAGGAGGGAGAGGGAGGGAGGGAGAGAGGGAGAGGGAGAGGGAGAGGGAGAGGTAGAGGGAGAGGGAGGGTGGGGGAAGAGGGAGGGAGAGGAGATGGAGATGGAGTAGGATGGAGAGGAAGGGAGAGAGGGAGACAGAGTGGAAGGGGGAGAGGGAGAGGGAGAGGAAGGGGGAGGGGAGGTAGAGAGGGAGAGGGAAGGTGGAGAAATAGGAGAGGGAGAGGGAGAGGAGAGGGATTAGGAAGGAGAGGGAGGGAGGGAGAGAGGGAAGGGAGAGGGAGAGGAGAGGGAGAGGTAGAGGGAGAGGGAGAGGGAGGGTGGGGGAAGAGTTTGGGAGAGGAGAGGGAGATGGAGTAGGAGGGAGAGGAAGGGAGAGAGAGGTAGAGGTAGAGGAGAGCGATTGGGAGAGAGAGGGAGAGGGAGAGGTAGAGGGAGTGGAAGTGGGAGAGGGAGAGGGAGAAAAAGGGGGAGGGGAGGGAGAGAGGGGGGATGAGAGAGGGAGAGGGAAGGTGGAGGGAGAGGAAGAGGAGAGGGAGTAAGAGGGAGAGGGAGAGGGAGAGAGGGAGAGGGAGAGAGTGGGGGAAGAGGGAGGGAGAGGAGAGGGAGTAGGAGGGAGAGGGAGAGAGGGAGAGAGGGAGAGGAAGAGGGAGGGTGGGGGAAGAGGGAGGGAGAGGAGAGGGAGATGGAGTAGGAGGGAGAGGAAGGGAGAGGGAGAGGGAGAGGGAGGAAGGGGGAGGGGAGGGAGACAGGGAGATAGAGAGGGAGAGGGAGAGGGAGGGTGGGGGAAGAGGGTGGGAGAGGAGAGGGAGAGGGAGGGTGAGGGAAGAGGGAGGGAGAGGAGAGGGAGAGGGAGAGGAAGGGAGAGGGAGAGGGAGAGGGAGAGGGGAGGGAGAGAGGGGGGAATGAGAGAGGGAGAGGGAAGATGGAGGGAGAGGGAGAGGAGAGGGATTAGGAGGGAGAGGGAGGGTGGGGGAAGAGGGAGGGAGAGGAGAGGGAGGAGTAGGAGGGAGAGAGAGGGAGAGAGGGAGAGGTAGAGGAGAGGGAAAGGGGGAGAGAGGGAGAGGGAGAGGGAGTGGAGGGGGAGAGGGAGAGGGAGTAGGAGGAGAGAGAAGGTGGAGGGAGAGGGAGGGAGAAGGAGATGGAGTAGAAAGGAGAGGAAGAGAAGAGGATAGGAGGGAGAGAGGTTGAGGGAGAGGGAGAAGGAGAGGAGAGGGAGGGTAGGTGGGGGGAGAGGGAGAGGAGAGGGAGATGGAGTAGGAGGGAGGGAGGGAGAGGGAGGGAGAGGGAAAGGGAGAGGGAGGGTAGAGGAGAGGAAGAGGGAGAGGAGAGGGAGTAGGAGGGAGAGAGAGGGTGGGGGAGGGAAGGAGAGGGAGATGGAGATGGAGATAGAGAGAGGGAGAGGAGAGGGTGGGGGAGAGGGAGAGGGAGTAGGTGGGAGAGGAGAGGGAGCAAGAGGGAGAGAGAGGGTGGGGGGAGGGAGGGAGAGGGAGTTGGAGTATAAAGGAGAAGGAGAGGGAGAGGAGAGGGAGAGGGAGATGGAGAGAGAGAGAGAGCAAGAGGAGAGGGTGTGGGAGAGGGAGAGGGAGAGGGAGAGGGAGGGTGGGGGAGAGGAAAGGGAGAGGGAGATGGAGAGTAGAGAGAGATGGAGTAGGAAGGAGAGGAAAGGGAGTAGGAGAGAGGGAGGGAGAGAGGGAGAGGGAGGGTGTGGAAAGAGCAGAGGGAGATGGAGCAGGAGGGAGAGGGAGAGGGAGGGTGAGTTTGGGGAGAAGAGAGGGAGAGGGAGAGGAAGAGGAGAGGGAGGGTGAGTTTGGGGAGAAGAGAGGGAGAGGGAGGCTATGGGAGAGGAGAAGATGATGGAGTAGGAGGGAGAGGGTGGGACGGTGGGTGGGTGGGGGGAGAGGGAGGGAGAGTAGAAGGGAGAGGGAGACAGGGAGGGAGAGGGAGAGGGAGAGGGAGAGGGAGAGGGAGAGGGAGTAGGAGAGAGAGGGAGAGAGAGGGTGAGGGAGGAAGGGACAGAGGAGAGGGAGGGTGCATGGAGGAGGGCAAGGGAGGGTCAGAAGAGGGAGAGGAGAGGGATATTGAGTAGGAGGGAGAGAGGGAGAGGGAGGGTAAGGGAGAGGAGAGGGAGTAGGAGGGAGAGAGAGGGTGGGGTGAGGGAAAGAGAGGGTGGGGGGAGAGAGTAGGAAGGAGAGGGAGAGGGAGATGGTGTGGGAGAGGGGGAGGGAGAGGGAGGGTGGGGGAGAGGAAAGGAGAGGGAGAGGAGAGGTAGATGGAGTAGGAGGGAGAGGAGAGGAAGTAGGAGGGAGAGAGAGGGAGAGAGAGGGTGGGGAAAGATGAGAGGGAGATGGAGTGGGAGGGAGAGGGAGAGGGGAGGGAGGGTGAGTGGGGGAGAAGAGGGGGAGAGGGAGAGGAGAGGGATAACGAGGGAGAGAGAGAGGGAGAGGGAGGGTGGGGGAGAGGAGAGGGAGGATGAGAGAGGGAGGGAGAGTAGAAGGGAGAGGGAGAGGAGAGGGAGGGAGAGTAGAAGGGAGAGGGAGAGGAGAGGGAGGGAGAGTAGAAGGGAGAGGGAGACGGGGAGGGAGAGGGAGAGGGAGAGGGAGAGGGAGAGGGAGAGGGAGAGGGAGAGGGAGTAAGAGAGAGAGGGTGAGAGAGGGTGAGGGAGGAAGGGATAGAGGAGAGGGAGGGTGCATGGGGGAGGACAAGGGAGGGTTAGAAGAGGGAGAGGAGAGGGATATTGAGTAGGAGGGAGAGGGAGAGGGAGAGGGAGAGGGAGAGGGAGAGGGAGTAGGAGGGAGAGAGAGGGTGGGGCGAGGGAAAGAGAGGGTGGGGGGAGAGAGTAGGAAGGAGAGGGAGAGGGAGATGGTGTGGGAGAGGGGGAGGGAGAGGGAGGGTGGGGGAGAGGTAAGGGAGAGGGAGAGGGAGAGGGAGAGGGAGAGGGAGAGGGAGGGTAAGGGAGAGGAGAGGGAGTAGGAGGGAGAGAGAGGGTGGGGCGAGGGAAAGAGAGGGTGGGGCGAGGGAAAGAGAGGGTGGGGGGAGAGAGTAGGAAGGAGAGGGAGAGGGAGATGGTGTGGGAGAGGGGGAGAGAGAGGGAGGGTGGGGGAGAGGTAAGGGAGAGGGAGAGGGAGAGGAGAGGTAGATGGAGTAGGAGGGAGAGGAGAGGAAATAGGAGGGAGAGAGAGGGAGAGAGAGGGTGGGGAAAGATGAGAGGGAGATGGAGTGGGAGGGAGAGGGAGAGGAGAGGGAGGGTGAGTGGGAGGAGAAGAGAGGGAGAGGGATAACAAGGGAGAGAGAGAGAGGGAGAGGGAGGGTGGGGGAGAGGAGAGGGAGGATGAGAGAGGGAGAGGGTGGGTGGGGGGAGAGGAGAAGAAGATGGAGCAGGAGGGAGAGGGTGGGTGGGTGGGGGGAGAGGGAGGGAGAGTAGAAGGGTGAGGGAAAGGGAGAGGGAGTAGGAGAGAGAGGGAGGGAGAGGGTGACAGTGAGGGAGGGAGGGATAGAGGAGAGGGAGAGGAAGAGGGAGAGGGGAGGGAGGGGGGAGGGAGTGGGAAGGTGGAGGGAGAGGGATAGGAGAGGGAGGGTGGAGGGAGAGGGATAGGAGAGGGAGTAGGAGGGAGATGGAGTAGGAGGGAGAGGAAGGGAGAGAGGGAGAGGGGGAGGGAGTGGAAGGGGGAGAGGGAGGGGGAGATGAAGGGGGAGCGGGAGGGGAGGGAGAGGGAGAGGGAGGGTGGGGGAAGAGAGAGGGAGGGAGAGTGGAAGGGAAGAGGGTGGGGAGAGGGAGAGAGAGTAGAAGGGAGAGGGAGAGGGAGAGGGAGAGGGATTAGGAGAGAGAGGGAGGGAGAGGGTGATGGTGAGGGAGGGAGGGACAGAGGAGAGGGAGGGTGGAGGGAGAGGGAGAGGGAGAGGGAGAGGGAGAGGGAGAGGGGAGGGAGGAAGGGGGAGGAGGGAGAGAGGGAGGGGGAAGGTGGAGGGAGAGAGATAGGAGAGGGAG